>CAMZMU010000121.1:11637492-12837492 GCA_947311845.1 Poa pratensis
CCACATACCTATAACGATGTACAACTTCCTTAAGCATGTACGTACATATAGTCATATAGATGGCCAAGGAAAGAGAAAAAACATAGAAGAAATTCGTGATTGTTAGATCATGCGTGTGTATGCATTTCTGAACTCACCTTGTATGGTCTAGTAGCTTATCTTGCATCACAGTTGATATAAAAAACAAAGAACTTGTACGGTTGCTAGACATCTTTCGCATATGGATGTGAGAAAATGGAACCATCGTTTATAACTCATAACCTTTCAGGAATCTAAGACACACAAGATAAATGGAAACTCTATCCCACGTCAGACCCCAACAACAGATCTAATAGTTATTTTTAGATAGCTTCCTAGAAACAACATGGACGCTTGAACGGAGCCTCCAATTAGTAAATAGAAGCTATTCAACGTCAATATTACACCAACAAATTCAGGTAACAGTTTTATAGCATGCCAGCATACATTACAGATTGCATATTTGCACCAAATGTAAGTATCATATTATAGAAAGCATAACTGCATGAAAACTGGACTTAGAAAATAACAATGAGCAGCATTTTACAAATAGCATGATTTCATGAGAATTTTAGTTTTAGAATAACATTTGGCACTAGGTTGCAACTAATATTTGACCAAACTTGCCAAAATAGCTGAAATTTATGACCTATCCGAAAGTATGTCTAGTCTATTAATAAATTGCAAAATAAACATGCTCATTATCAGCTCAGTTTACAAGATGCTACATTCAACAGACGGTTCTACTGCGCCGCGGAGTATATATAGCATGCAACTGCAAAGATACTGCAGCCATTTGGTTGGTGCACCCACAAGTCCACATTAAGTACTGAAACTGTACCATTATTACAACATTTAATGAACAAAGTTGTTCAACAACAATGTTAGACTAATCAATTTCGAGAACAGTTCCCTACCATACTATTATACCATACACTGTACAAGGCATATTTGCATCAAATATTGGATTTAGAAATAATTATCATATCATAGAACACGTAAATTTGGGCTTAGAATGTACCAGTCGGCAACATATTATAAAATGCATGACTGCATGAAAAGATAGCTTTAGACTAGCAAATATTTGGTTGAAGTAATGCAAATAACCAAAGCAATAATATGACTGTTGTCTTGTTCACTAGTCATTATACGATATGCTAACCCACTCCACTACAAAAATAGCAAGGACTACATGGCCAAAATTTATGATCTATCCGCAATATATGAAAATCTAAACATGCTCATTATCATCTCAGTTTGTATCATATTGCATTTGTTTGATCTTGCACGGAATTTAGCAAGAGATCACGTCGGGGCTGGAAGTAACAGCGGAGCTACATGATATCATAGCAGCTCAGCCAGCAGCGTCATGGTGTTTATCCCCTCCCTCATTGACTCTTAGTAAGTGGTAATCTAATTAGGGGTTTTCTAGTACACACGTCACTCTCAATCTCAAATTTCCAATTGGGGATTTTTTGTTGTTTGAACTAAGTAGTTGCTTGCATCGGGACTAAGAGAAAAATCAGTGGTCCTAGGACATGGGAATTGGCCTAACCATGGTTAAGGGGTGCACTTGAGGAAGATCCTTGGTATGTGAAATTATTTTGGTACAGTTAGTTCTAATATGAAGCAGTTTATACATGTATGGGGCTCATCATACATGTATATTGCAACCAATGTGCCCAATATCAAAATAAATTTGTCTGAAGGCTACCAATTCTAGTTTGTTGCAGACTTGCAGTGGTATAAATTTGGTTCCCTTTGTCTTTTGCCTCCCTGTCTAGCTCGGCCACTAGGAGAAAAAGCGCTCTCACCTCAATGGTCATGGGGTGAAGACCAGCAGGTTGGAGAGGTTGAAGCCGAGCGCGGCGATGAGGAACCCAAGCTGGTAGCGCTCGACGGCGGACGCGGTCTTCCACGGGTGGAGGTAGGCGAAGGCGGCGACGGAGACGGCGGCGCAGGCGGAGATGAGCGTGAAGTAGGCCGGGAACATCTTCCCCTGGAGGTTCCCAAACTGGTGCCTCGGCAGATTCCTTGAAAGATCCAACAAAATCGACTGAATCAGATTTTTCGTTCTTGAATTGGGGGAATTTGAGGAAGAGGGAGAAGGTGGGGTTTGGAGAGAAGAGCTTGGCGGGAAGTAGTTGATTACTTGAACATGATGATCCCGCCGATGAAGGTAGCCCAGAGCGCGGCGCCCCATGAGGTGGCGAAGCAGAGGAGGTGGGACACCTTGGCGGCCGTGACGGCCGTGGCGCCGGAGCCGGAGCGGGCGCCGAGGAGGACGTCGGGGGCGAAGAGGACGCCCGCAGCGAAGAAGCACACCGCCGTCAGGAACCGCGTCGCCCACGCCATCGCCGCCGATTGAGCTGTGAGAGCGAACTCGTTGGAAGGAATGGGGGTAGTTGTGGCTGTTTTGGGGAGGAGTCAAAGTCATGGACTCATGGTCTTCTAGAAGCTCCAATGGTCATTCTCGCAATTTCTTATCCGCAAGTACTCCCTGCTTCACACGAACAAGGGGCATGTATTTTGGGAGGTGGCGTTTTGGCTTGTACTAGGGGATTAAGCGCGGCATTCGCCGCACCCGTGGGCAAAATTATTGAATTTTTTCAATCATAAAAGTGTTGAAATTAATTTAGAAACAATATGGAAATTTGGAACTTAAATTAGAAACGTTATGGAAATTTGAAATTTAAATTTTGGTCGTGCATATATAATTTTATGTGATCCCGTTGATATATTTGTCCTTTTTTTGTATGAACATGTTTAAAATTGATGGTTTGTATTATTTATAATTACTTTAAAATCATATGGATAGGTTGGATTATTTTAAAAAAAAAGGTAGTATTTTTGAAATTATTAATTTGGATTGCTTTGAATTATTGCAAAATCATATTTAGAAATATTTACAATTATTAAAAAAAATGTCCACATTTTTGTTGGGTTGTTTTCGATTTTTTAAGTTTGGAATATTTTTTTTTGTACAATTTTTCCAAAAAGAAAAAAAAATTGGGACATTTCCAAATTGTTAGTTTGCATTATTTATAATCGTTGCAAAATTATATTTAGAATCGTTTACAATTATTTCCGGAAAAATGTCAAAATTTTTGTTGCAAATTTTTTTTTGTTAGTTTTCGCGGCCTTGCCGCGCCCGTGGGCTAAAATTTTGAATTGTTCGATCGTAAAATTGTTGAAATTCAAAAATTGTCTAGGTTGTGAAGTCGTTCAATTTTTTGAAATGTCGGGTTGTTTTCTATTTTTTAAGTTTGGAATAAATTTTTTTTTGTACTATTTTTCCGAAAAGATAAAAAAAAATTTGGGGCATTTCCAAATTGTTAGTTTGCATTATTTAGAATCGTTGCAAAATTATATTTAGAATCGTTTACAATTATTTCCGAAAAAATGTCAACATTTTTGTTGCAATTTTTTTATTTTGTTAGTTTTCGCGGCTTTGCCGCGCCCGTGGGCTAAAATTTTGAATTGTTCGATCGTAAAATTGTTAAAATTCAAAAATTGTCTAGGTTGTGAAGTCGTTCAATTTTTTGAAATGTCCATATTCAAAAGTTATTAAGATCTGAAACCGTTGAATTTTTTTAAAATACATGTGTAAATTGTTTAGTTTTTGGAATTTGTTAAAATTTGTAACTTATTTGTATGTGAAGTTGTTTTTTTATTTTGTTAAATATTTGAATTTTGTAGGAATACACGGTTTTAGTATATGCAAAATTGAATTTTGATTGTATTTTGAAGTATTGTTTTTCCATATCTGTAGGTTCGAAATAATGTTGTAGCTATTGTTCAAATATTTATAAAACATTTCCGCACTAATATTTTTTTTTGTGTTTATATTTTTGTTTCATATTTTTCTGACGAACCGGCGAAAATAAGTTGATTAATTTAAATTTATAAATACAAAATAGCTTTAGATTGTTTCCAAATATTTCAAATTGGAATGTTACAAAATGTATGGATTTTAACACAAACAAATTGGATATATTTTTCTGAACATTTTGATATATAATTCATATTTTTCTGATAAACCAGTGAAAATATATTGTTTTTGCAAATTTAATGATTTTTCTGGATTTTATATAATAACCCAGGCCCACATGTCAGGGTTTTATCAATTTTGTAAATATTTTCGAAATTGCGCAGCCACTGACGTGTGGGGCCCACGCTGACGTCGTCCTGACGTCAGCAATGGCGGGCGCCGATCTAGCCGCGGATCCGCCGAGCACGGCGGCGACGCTGCAGGCCGAGCCAGCACGCGCGGCGGGGAGCGTTCGACGCGCCCGGACGCGGGCTGCCAGAAGGTGGCGGCGCCGCCCCTCCTAGGTCGCCGGAGCGTCACCGGAGAGCCGTGGACGCGGCGGAGGGCACCGACGACGGCGGCGTCGATTGCGGCGTGCTCGCGTGGTTCCGGCAGCTGATCTCCGGCGAGAAGAGAGAGGCGGAGGCGGCGGAGCTCGCCGTGGCCGTGGATTTGGCCGGGGAGGCGTGGAACGGCCGCGATGCGCAGCGGCGGTGGCGGCGATGTCGGCGTCGCGGGAGAGAGAGAGGAGGGAGGGGAGCTGTGGTGATTTTTTTCACGGAGGTCCCTGTAAATTTTTTATTTACGTTTTAGTCCTCCCGTGATCACAGACAGGTCCATTCGGGGGAGTTTTTTGGAAAAGTCCGCGGCGACCGGCTGGAACGGACGCAACCGGCGCGTGACCGGGCCACGCGGCGCGCTGCCATTGGTAGATATTCGCAATGTACAGTGTTCCGCGCGACTGGGGCGACGTGGGCTTATCCTAGGCGTCGATTTCGCGGATCCAACGGCTGCAGCTTGTCCGCGACGTGGAGGGCTAGACAAAGCTGGGATCCCACCATCTTTTATATATAGTAGAATGGGTAGATACTCCCATTATGGGAAAATAATTTTTTAAATGTTAAAAAATTCGAAAAAAATATTCGGGTGTACATACGAACATTTTATGTTGACGCACCAAGTTTCACGGAAAAAAGACATTTTTTGTGGTTTATGTTAAAAGGACAAAAAAATGTCTCACAAAAAGTCGTTTTGTAGCACCCCAATTTGTCTTTTTTACAAAAGCCACACAAAATGTCTTTTTTCCGTGAAATTTTGTGTGTGAACATAGAATATCTGGATGTACACCCAGAATTGTTTTCGAATTTTTTTGACATTTTGAATTGCGTTTTTTAACAATGGGAGCATCTGCTCCTACGATTCGAAATGGAATTCCCATGTATTTTGACGCTACTAAGGTTAGAATGTTCTATGATTAAACTTAAGAGAAATTAACACTTTTAGTCCCACAATTTGCGCACCGCGAACGTTTTAGTCCCACAACTTGCAAAGTGGACAGCAGTGGTACCACAACTTGCTAATCTAGGACTAATTAGTCCTTTTAGTCTGAAACATGCCATATCGGACGCAGACTCGACGAAAACTTGCACTTAAGTCCAGCAAGAAAACCCCCTAATCTTTATTAGTATTCGCAGTTAGGTCCCCAAACTCCATCATACATCCAGGGTCCCCAAATAAGGCGGCGGCGGGAGGGCGCCCTGGCTTCCGATCCAAAGGAGAATCCTCAATCCCAATCCCCAGATAGCGCGCGCGTCGGTCACTGTCGAGGGTGTGTAGCTGCAGGCGGAGGTCGTGGAGGCCGTTGAGCGTTCCCAGGCGTGCTCCGGAATTCCGATATGTCGACGGCCACACGATAGCGCATAACTGCGCTGGTCGCGAGGCGCTGTCGAGACCAAGGGCGGAGCCGTAGCTCGAACCTTGATGCCGGGATGACCGGATGGTCCAGAGCGCGAACAAGGTCGTCCATGCTGTCAAACACCACCATGAAGTTTGCCGGGAGGGCCGCATGGAACGAGAACGCGTCCTCGGGGAGGGCCAGGGCCGCGACTAGAACCTGGGAGACCTCGTCGCCAGCGATGTCTGAGCGGCAGTTGACCACCGAAACAAGGACGGCGCGACCTGACGAGGGTGAGCGCGGCGGCGCCTTCTAGTGGCAGTCTTCCATCCGCCAGACTCCACAGCAGGATGGGCGCGGCCGGAGCGCCAACCGCAGGCGTACGAGGGGTGCCGGCGTCCGCTGGGCGCACCACGATGGAGCGGACGACGTGTCGGGGGCCAGAAGGCGCTGGGACATGGGGGCGGCGAGGTCGCAGCGACGTCCGCGTATGTGCGCGACCGCAGCGGGGAGGTCGATGTCGGGGATCCAAGGCTAGATGCGCGCGCGCTCGTAGCAGGGCGCGGCCGAGTGGCAGAAGGAGGCTGCCATGGCGAGGGCTAGGGAGGGGGGAGGGGAGCTTGAAGGGGCGACGGTGGCCGCGGTGGTCACGGTAGGCGGAGTGCCTAGGCGCGGTGGAGGTAGAGGCGGTGTACGGAGCGACACAAAAAAAAAAACCCGGGTCCAACGGGTCTACCCATCTCTATCTATAAATGTCCAACCCATACACAGCGTGTCCCTGGCCCTGGTTTGAGGCAGCTTAGGCAGCTTATCCTGAGCGTTGATTGGCCTCCGAACAGTGTTTTTTTTTCACCGTCCTTTTTTTTTACAGTCGTTGGATGGTGATTTTTTTCGTTTTCTACTTACTAACGGACACGCCACGTCCATGACGTGTGGGCCAGTGAGCGGGAGAGGCCCACCTGCACCACATCCGCTGTGTCGTCCTCTTTGTTCCGCATTTTACTGTGACGGTAGACAGCGATGGGCCAGCGCGCCGCGAGCACCCAATCAGCCCGAGGAGGGTAAACCCTAGCCCCCAATCCCCATTCACGCCTCGAGCTACGCCCTCCTTCTCCTCTCCTCTCTTCCCCGCGCCGCCGCCACGGCCTGCTCCTCCCTCTCCTCTTCCCCTCCAGCTCCTCGCCCATGGGCTTGCTCCTCAGCCGGTCGTCGGCCTGCAGCGGCAGCAGGAGGTCGCCCTCATCGGAGCGTCGGGCAGGCAGCCGGCAACGCAGGCGGCGGGGGCTGGCAGATGCAGCAAGGCGAGCACGCGCGAGGACACGGTCGTCGGCGGCAGAGCTCGGAGCGTCGGCCACGAGGCGGCTCCTTGGCGACTGCAGCAAGGTGAGCGCGCGCGGGGCGCAGTCGTACTGGACCTCGCGGGCGGCCGGCGGCCAGGTTCCCGCTCGATCTGGGATGACGAGGATGAGGTCGGCGGCTACAGCAAGTCTTGCACCCAATCCGCCGGACGCGGTCGTCGGCGGCGAGCACGCGCGACGAAACCTGATGACGTGGATCACACGTTCGTTGGGAGACCCCAAGAGGAAGGTATGAAGCAGTGTAGCAGCAGTTTCTCTCAGTATAAAACCAAGGTTTAAATGAACCAGTAGGAGTAAGAAATCACTTCTGAAGGTTGTCAGTGGCGCGCTGACGTGGAACCTGCACACAACACAATCAAACTATTTTGCCCCAACGAAACAGTGAGGTTGTCAATCTCACCGGCTTACTGAAAACAAAGGATTCAACGTATGGTGTGGAAAATAGTGTTTAATTGCAGCGAATGAAAAGGAACAATGATTGCAGTTGGTTGTATTATCAGCGTAAAAGAATGGACCGGGGTCCACAGTTCACTAGTGGTGTCTCTCCATAAAAGATAACTAACATGCTGGGTGAACAAATTACAGCTGGACAATTGACAAAATATTGAGCGCATGACAATGCATATATATGACATGATGATTACTATGATATTCATGTGGGCATTACGACAAAATACATAAACCGTTATCCAACAGCGTCTATGACTAATAATCCACCTCCAGGTTGTCATACCGAGTTCCCTGTTGGTATTAAGTTGCAAGCAACGGATAATCGCATTAAGTAATGTGCGTAATGTAAACAAATGCATTTGACCTAACGGCGCACCCTTAAGCTAAGCATCGGTTATTTTATCCCTAGTGGCAACAGCACATCCACAATCTTAGAAGTTGCTGTCACTCTCCCAGATTACCGGAGGTATGAACCCACTATCTAGCGTAAATACTAACTCTTGGAGTTACAAACATCTACTTGGCCAAAGCATCTACTAGTAATGGAAAGCATGCAAGATCATAAATAACATATAAGATAGATTGATAATCAACTTGACATAGTATTCAACATTCATCGGATCCCAGTAAACACAACATGTAGCATTATAATAAGATGATCTTGATCATGATAGACAGCTCACAAGATCTAAACATGATAGCATAAAGTGGAGAGACAACCATCTAGCTACTGCTATGGACCCGTAGTCCAAAGATGAACTACTCACGCATCACTCCGGAGTCAGGCATGGTGATGTAGAGCCCTCCGGTGATGATTCCCCTCTCCGGCAGGGTGCCGGGAAGAGGTTCTGAACCCTCCCGAGCTAGGGTTAATGGCGGCGGCGTCTCTGGAACTTTTCGTGGATAATGGCTCGGGTGTCTAGGTTTCCCGTGAAGATGAATAAATAGGCGAAAGGGCGGCGGCTGGAGCGACCCGGGGGGCCCACACCACACCGCGGCGCGGCCAGGGGGGACCCGCGCCGCCCTATGGTGTGGCCGCCTCCTCGGTCGCCTCCGTCTCTCCTTTGAACTCCGTGTACGTGCTGGAAAAATAGGAGGTCCTGTCCAGGTTTCGTCCAATTTCGAGAATATTTACAGAAATAGTTTTTCTGAAATACAAAAACAGCAGAAAACAGGAACTGGCACTGTGGCATCTTGTTAATAGGTTAGTCCAGAAAATGCATAAAAATGCTATGAAGTGTATGTAAAACATGTAACAATTGGTATAATATCAACATGGAACATCAGAAATTATAGATACGTTTGAGACGTATCAAGCATCCTCAAGCTTAGTTCTACTCGTACTCGAGTAGGTAAAACGATAAAAACAAAATAATTTCTGAGGTGACATGCTACAATCATAATCTTGATCAAATAGTATTGTAAAGCACATGTTATGAATGAAGTGATCCAGGTCAATGGTCTATAGTTTGCTAGCAAGTAGATAATGAGCAAACAACTGAATCATATAAGCAAAAACTTTTCATGAATAGTACTTTCGAGACAAGCATCAAAGAGTTTTGCATAAGAGTTAACTCATAAAGCAATAGATTCTAAGTAAAAGGTATTTGACCAACACAAAGGAAGATTTAAGCTTCGGCAATTGCTTTCAACTTTCAACATATATATCTCATGGATATTTGTCAACACAAAGCAATATAATAAGTGCAATATACAAGCATATAAAAATTGTTGCACCAAAGTTGACACTAGTGTTTGCTTCTGAGATAGAAAGAAGTAGGAAAACTGACTCAACATAAAAGTAAAAGAAAGGCTCTTCGCAGAGGGAAGTGATACGTCTCAAACGTATCTATAATTTTTTATGTTCCATGCTGTTATTATATCAATTGCTACATGTTTTGGTTATACTTCATATCATTTTTATGCATTTTCTGGGACTAACCTATTAACAAGATGCCACAGTGCCAGTTCCCTGTTTTTTGCTGTTTTTGGTTTCAGAAAATCTATTAAGGAAATATTCTCGGAATTGGACGAAACAAAAGACATCGTCAATAATATCACGAGGAGATCACGGAGTCCAAAGGGGAGTCGGAGCAGACCCACCAGGGGGCCACGCCACACTAGGGCGCGGCCCAGGGTGGGCCCGCGCCCCTCTATGGCGTGGTGGCCCCCCTCGGCCACCGACGCCGCCTCTTCGCCTATATATTCTCCGCGACGCGAAAACCCTATGACGGTCGATCATATTCCACGGAAAGTTCCGTCGCGGCCGTCATCGTCAATCTCAGATCGGAGGAGTTCTGAAGCTCTTCCCGGCACCCTGCCGGAGGGGAGATCATCACCGGAGGGCTCTACATCACCATGCCTGCCTCCGGAGTGATGCGTGAGTAGTCCACCCCTGGACTACGGGTCCATAGCAGTAGCTAGATGGTTGTCTCTCTACCTTGTGCCTCCATGTTTAGATCTTGTGAGCTGCCTAACATGATCAAGATCATCTTATTGTAATGCTAGATGTTGTGTTTGCTGGGATCCGATGAATATTGATACCATGTTTATTCAAATTGTTTATCTATGTGCTCTTGATCTTGCATGGTCTCCGTTGCTAGTAGATGATTTGGCCAAGTAGATGCTTGTGACTCCAAGAGGGGTTATTTATGCTCGATAGTGGGTTCAGTCTCTAGATATCTGGATCAGTGACAGAAAGGTCTAAGATGGTAGATGTGTTGTTGCTACTAGGGATAAAACATTGGTGCAGTGTCCAAGGGCACTTGTATTGATTACATTACACACTTTACTTCATGCAATAATCTGTTGTTAGCAACTTAATACTGAATAGGATGCGGATGCTGCCTTGAAGGTGGATTATTTAGGCATAGATGCGGTTGGAATAACGGTCTATGTACTTTGTTGTAATGCCCAACTAGATTTCATAGTAGACATCTTGGCATGTATTGCATTGTTATGCCCTCTCTATTTGTCAATTGCCCAGCTGTAATTTGTTTACCCAACATGCTAGTTATCTGTTCTGAGAGAGACACCACTAGTGAACTGTGGACCCTGGTCCAATTTCCTCATACTGTTTACACAACCTGCTGCAATCATCTGTTTCCTGTTACTTGCTGTTTTTCCTGCTGTTTTCCACACCATACGTTTAACTCTTTGTTTCTGCAAGACCGGAGAGATTGACAACCTCTCTGTTTCATGTTGGGCAAAGTTCTGGTTTGTGTCTGTGCAGATTCCACGTTGGTGCAAGCTCCCTAGCGCCAGGGGGAGTCAACATCAACAACCTTCCGATAGATCGTCAAGTCCTACTGGTCCAATTAAACCTTGGGTAGATTATTTAAGGGAAAACTTACTGCTGTCTACATCATAACCTTCCTCTTGGGGTTCACCAACACGTAGCCATCAAGCTGTTTTCTGGCGCCGTTGCCGGGGAAGTACTCATCATCACCATCATCATCATCCTCAAATACTCTCCCGTCAACCAGGCACCTGCTGTTTTCTGGCGCCGTTGCCGGGGACTTGGAGGCTATTGGAAAGGGGAGTCTCTCAGTTCCAATCTCTTTACTTTGTTTTAGTCTTGTTTTAGTTTTGTTTTGCTTGCTGTTAAAAATCAAAAACCCAAAAAAAAAAATTCCTGCATCTAGTTTATTTCGGTTTGTTATTATGTCTAGTTCTTTGCTTGCTATTCATGGGTACTTTGCTTGAAACTTGTCCTATGGCTGGAAACAACTTGAGAAACCTTTATGAAATTTATCTTGAGCTAGGACATGATGTGTTTGAAGAGAAAATTAAAAAACCTATGGAACTTTATTTGCATGATAGTACCAATGATATTGGTATACACTCTTTGAACATGGTTGTTGCTAATGCTATGGAAAATATTAAGCTTGGGGAAGTTGGTAATGATACTATTGAAATAACTTCTTTTGATAAATTTGAGGTAGACAAACATTTCTTGACTCAAGAGAAAGCAAAAATAACAGAAGTACCAAATATTTCCCCCAATGTTGTTTATGAAAATCCATGCTATTTTGATAAGTCTTATGATAATCCTCTTTTTATTCCTAATTTCGAAATGCATGGTAATGAGAGTGTTTGCTTAGAAAATGTTTATGATAAAGCTCTAGATGATGGTCCTATGTTGCTTGATAATATTATTAATTCTACTATTGAGAGTGATCAATCAACTTGTTTCAATATCTTATATTTACTAATTGGAGGCACCAAAGGAGGCACCACGTTAATACTCAACAACTAAGAAAATTAACCATTGGATTTTCCGTATTGTCCATCTACATCCGTCAGATGGAAAAGAGAAAGAGTCCTGGTGTTTTGTCCCACGTGCACGCCATCGTTGATCAATTTCGCCGGCATCTCTCTTCGTCCTTTGTTGCCGTGTTTCATGCCCTAGGCAAATCTACCAGGCAATCTCACTCAGCCGCCTCCTCCAATTCATCTCCGTTCTTCATGCATTCGCCGGACAGCATGTTGATCAGCAGCTGTAGGAGACCCATTCACCAGTTGCAGCGTCGCCCGCACTTCCTGCAACCTCCTCTCGATAGGAAACCTTGAAACGCTGCGTCCTCCTGCACAAATCCTTGACGTACTAGAGGTAAACATCACGGTTATGTGGTCTTTCTCATGTCTGACTCCCTCTATCTGACTCTCTCTCTCTATTTTTCGGAAAGCAACATACTGCAGCCCTGCAGGACGGGTTACACTGGTGTTGATCTAGAGTACCTGCTGTGTGCACGGGCCTGTGTGTATGAATTCTTGCTGTACGTTATACAAACTTATCTATTCCAATGCCTCCATCTCATCACAGCAAAATTAGAACGCGTCTATTAATTTGACCAGAACGGAGCCTCGGGTTTGGAGATTTTCAACCTTATAATCGCCTTTGTATTTTCTACATATTTGTTTTTCTTCTCACAATGATATATATTGTTGAATTAGTATACAATATATTGTTGAATTAGTATACACACTTAGTTTGAAATCTTGATGGCACCAATCCATGACTAGATGTAAGCATCATAGTCAGTGTGGTTGTTATCCAGGAGCCGTTCTTACCTTTCTTCTTCTTTTTTGCAGGGAAGGAGCTGCTCGGTATATACGAAAATCATCCTGCAATTGATTTTTGCACACTAGATGCATGGCATATACGAAAATCAACTTTTGGCTTTATGAACTCTGTTCGTTCCATGGTATATCTACATGATCGTAGGTAATAATCACAATCTGATTCCATGGTCAGTCAGAAACACCCATGACGCCCGTCTCAGAACGAGTTGCTTGCATATTCACCTTTATATGTCGTTGTGTGCCAACCAGGTTACAGCCAAGGCTGCTCAACTCCTGTGTGCCAACTGCAGCCAAGGGTAAGCACCGGTGGAAATCCGGCAAGCAAACTTCCAACCTTTTCAGATCCTTGATGCTAAGGAGCTCCGCTTCAGAATTATATTAAATGGTCTGTTATGAGATTTCTTTTTGTAGTCAAGTTATTGTCCAGATTGCAGAAATTTTGGGATTTCATGAACTCGTGTTTATGGTATTCTCCATGAGTTAAATACTAATACATAATAATTAGCTTTTTTTGGTTAATTTTAGGTGTCTAATATACGTGGCTGGGTATTTAACAAAGTTTGTTTCTTATTATCTATAACAATATGATCATAAGGCTGGCTCTGTGCTCTATATCTAGCATCCCCATAAAATTATGAGAAAAATCCTTAAACTAAATTTCTATTACCAGTAGTCTTAGAAATCAACAGATTCTTATATCTTGCTCCGACCTGATACAAAGATAAACTTTTGTAGTATATTTATCACCTGCAGGGAGCTTTAAGCTTTTTATTTGATGAGAAGGAAGGTAAGATAATGTTTACAAGAGCACCTGGACGAGGAAAAGTTTATGCACAATTAGGGATGGCAAGTATGATATGTAACACAAAATTCTCAACTATGTTCAAAGTAATTGCTGATCTTGCCCTTTTTTTGTACACATGACCTCATTCTCTTACACCAAACAGAGCTTCTTTTTCAGTTTTTTGAATTTTCACTACCCCAACCACGTACCAATCTATCTTGGCTGAGGAGAGGTCCTTCGGATCTCAACTTCCATGCCAGACCATACTGGATCCAATGCAGTGGAGAAGGTGGTGCGTTGAAAGCAGTTTGTATGATCGGACAACCGCCATTGTTGGTGAAGCTGCAGAGTGGAGGAACAATGGCGGACTGATTGCAGGTATACAAGGATCTGGATACTGCACTTTCCTTTCTTTTGGACATGTCTAGATACATAATACGTGGATGGCTATTATTTTTAAGTTCTGTGCAGTCTAAGTATAGGTTAGTCAATTCAACAAAGTCATGGGCGCACGTCTCCACAACGACCTCAAGCACCTTCTCTATATTTGCTGGAAAGTAGATCAGTCGTTTCGGAGAATAACCCGGTTGTTCAGTCTACTTTTCTCTGTTTCTCACAAGCAAAAACTAAATATTTGTTTACTTCTATCTGTTATTTCAATTTATGCTCAGACAATATTCATTCATGCTACGTAGTGCACCTTAGCCTAATGCAGTTTTCACATTTTTCAGATTTAGTATTCTGTCCAAAGTGAGCAGCACATAAGTAGAGTGTACCGTCAATTCAGTATATGCCAGTGAGGTAATTCTGTCGTGCCATCTTAAGAGGTTGCACAACAGTAACAATCAGTCGTGCTTGCCCAACACCGGATATATGTATATGGCTTTAAGTTTGGTCGGTATTGATAGGTGCTATACCTGACTGCGGGTAATACTATTGATCAAATAAATAATCATTCTGTATTTCTTACACAATATTCTCGACAACAACTTTTGGAAGATCTTGATTCTGTTATATTTTCCTTTAACATGAATAATTATTTGGATCATCTCTTATGTATTGTTCATTCTCCTAATACTTGAAGTTAAGTGCATACTTCAGCAGGTTCCTCATATAGGCACCTGAGTTAAAGGACGGGCTACAAAGTAAATTTAATTTAGCTTTGGCTAAAAATAAAATGAGGCATATTCTTCCTTCAAATGAAATGGCAGCATCCAGAAGTGGTGTTCGGTTATCATTCCAGTGATTGCTCTACTTGGCTATTTTGTATGATATTAAAATAAATTAAACTATATAAACCTGATATATAAAAGTAGAATGCATGTATGGATGACCAGTCCGATTGTTCAATTGTGTATTGTCCAAATAGGGTGTTCCTAAAGTTTTACTTACGCCTATTGATAAATAAGATGGGAGCTATTTCACATTATTTCTATGTCATACGATCATTTAGTCAAAGAAAAGCGGAATCTTAAAGTCCTTTGTAATTCATTAAAAAGAAAGCATTGCGATGTCAACAACAATGTATTATTATAATTAAATGATAAAGTTCTACTTATAATATGTATTTAAAGAAGCTAGCCCGTGCAGGTGCACGGGTTGACGACTAGTGTCTAAAAGTGGGTTTGAAATTTTTGATCCCACTATCTTGCTTGATAAAAGTTATGTGTTTGTAGATCATAAAAAGCATGCTTTATGTGATAGTTATGTTATTGAGTTTGTTTATGATGCTATTGAAAATTATTATGAGAGAGGGAAAGATGGTTTTAAAAGTTTTCATGTCACTAAAATACCTCTCTTTGTGTTGGAAGTTTTAAAGTTGGATTTGTTGCATCTTCCTATGCTAGCTGCTTTATGCTTCAATGATTTGTTTTACTACAATATTCCTCTGCATAGGAAGTGGGTTAGACTCAGATGATTTTGATATTTGCCTCTTGATGCTCTCTTTGTTTTTCAACTCTTATTCTTATGCGAGCATCATTAAAATCCTAAAGCCTAGCTGAAAGGCATTAAAGAAAACTTGTGGGAGATAACCCATGAGTCAAGGATGCTTGTTTACCTCTGTAGCAACTCCTTTGTATCTTTTATTTGCTGTTTTGTTGTGCCAAGGAGAGTTACTAATGCAAAGTTGGTTTTTATTTTCGGGACTGCATTGGGACAGATTGCTGTTCGTCACCGTTTAATTCAGTAGAAAATCAGAAAAAATCGAAAAATGCTGAAACTTTTTGTGCATGTTCCTGATGATGTTACGCAACTTTCATTATTTCAAAAGTTCTTCATCTGAGCATCGTAAGTGCCTCGAAAAAATTCGTCATTACAGACTGTTCTGGTTTGACAGATTCTGTCTTTTATTTTGCATTCTCTCTTTTACAAGTTTTTAAGTGGTTTCTTTTCGTGTAAAAGTGCCCACTTGAGCCTAGTAACAGTGGCTAATGTTTAAAATAGTTGGCTTGTGAGTTTTGTCTTTGCTAGAACTTTGAAGTATTATCTTTTAGTGCACTAACCTGCTAATGAGAAAAGCTGTTAAGTTTTGGTGTGAAGGAAGTTTTCAAGTGTTGATAGAGGAGAATGATATTACATGATCAAGAAGAGTGAAGAGCTTAAGCTTGGGGAGGCTTACCTCCCCAGCATATTTCAAGAAGACTCAAGCATCTAAGCTTGGGGATGCCCAAGGCATCCCCTTCTTCATCTACAAATTATCAGGTCATCTCTAATGGTGCTATATTTTTATTGCTTCATACTAGTGTACTCTTCCTTGGAGCGTCAGTGTGTTTTTGTTTTCAGTTTGTTTTGTTTTGTTTGCTGTGCTATACTTGTTGGATCCTAGCATTCATGTTTGGGAGAGAGACACGCTCCACTTTTTCATTAGAATACTCTTGTGCTTCACTTATACTTGTTGAGTATTCCTGTCTAGTGCTGTGATTGCTTTAGCTCTCAGTTTTTCATGTATCTCTTGTTAGAGCTATCAGTTTCTTTTGAAGAAAGTACTCTCTTGCTTCACTTATATCTGTTTGGAGAGTTGTCAAATAAGTTGATTGGTGTTTGGTTGGACCAGAAAAATGCTATGCATGTGGTAGTGGTATAAAATGCTTACATGAATCTTTTTAGATCGTTGTCTTGAGTAATTTGATGCTTGCCAATTGTTTTGAGCTGTCAAGTAATTAATGTTTAAGCTTGTGCATCATGTAAGTAATGGCTATTAATGAAGAACTACTATAAGGATTTTCTGCTATAATAATCTGTTGCATAATTGGAAGTCCATAGTAGTCTAGATAATTTTTGGATGAAGGCTATGTGTTAACAAGGAAGACAGTGGGAGTCTATGGTTCGTCAAACCTTGTGTTTTATGTACACTCTTGCTATTCCAGTTGATAATGATGTTTGCTTATAATAACCTTGCTAGCCTAAACTCTGTACTAAGAGGGAATGCTTCTTGTACATCCAAAACCTTGAGCCAAATCCATGCCACCTGTGTCCACCATACCTACCTATTATGTGGTGTTTTCACCATTCCAAGTAAATTTCTTCATGTGCTATCTACTAACTACTCAAAACAATTATCCTTTTTGTGTCACTACTTGAAAAGCTCATAAGGACGTAGATAGGTGGTCTTTATTTCCTGGTTGATCAAATTTTACACACCTGGACTAGTGGCATATACATCCGCTTATCCAATAATTTTGCAAAAAGAGCTGGCAACGGGGTGCCCAGTCCCAATTAATTACAACTTTAACCAAACAATTCTCTTCACATCTTTTTGCCCCTGATTCGTCAGTCAAGCAATGTTCACAAGTGTGTAAACAAAAGAGAAGAGGGATGATCTGCCCGCTGGTAGAAATAACGTCCTTCATGGGAGCCGCTCTTGTAAAGTTTGATCAACTAGTGAAGTAGAGTATTGCCTATTTGCTGATTTGTTGACACCTGTATACACCATTACCTTACAAAACAATATTTTATGCTCTCTATATGCCTTCGGGAACTACAGCTCTAGCACATGATGTTAATCCCTGCTTCCCTCTGCGAAGGGCCATTCTTTTACTTTTATGTTGAGTCAGTTTTCCCACTTCTTTCTGTCTACTTAAGCAAACATCATTGTCAACTCCAGTATAACAGTTTTTACATAACTTTGTGTTTGGTTGATCATATTCTTTGCATTGACATTATCTATATGATATACATGTTGAAAGTTGAAGCAAATGCTGAAGCTATTATCTTCCTTTGTGTTGATACAAACACTTTCATGTTGAAATTATTGCTGCTGTGAGCTAACTATTATGTTAGACTATTATATCTCTAAATGTTTTATAGTATTATTCATGAAAGTTTGCACTTGTGTGATCACTTATGTTTACTCTTTATTTACTTGCTTGCAAACTATAGACCATTGGCTTGGATCACTTCATTCAGATCATGTGCATTACATTGTTATTTGATCAAAGATTGTGTTGGTAGCATGTCACTTCAAAAATTATCTGTTTTTATCGTTTACCTACTCGAGGACGAGCAGGAACTAAGCTTGGGGATGCTTGATACGTCTCAAACGTATCTATAATTTTTGATGTTCCATGCTGTTATTATATCAATTGCTACATGTTTTGGTTACACTTATATCATTTTTATGCATTTTCTGGGACTAACCTATTAACAAGATGCCACAGTGCCAGTTCCCTGTTTTCTGCTGTTTTTGGTTTCAGAAAATCTATTAAGGAAATATTCTCGGAATTGGACGAAACAAAAGACATCGTCAATAATATCACGAGGAGATCACGGAGTCCAAAGGGGAGTCGGAGCAGACCCACCAGGGGGCCACGCCACACTAGGGCGCGGCCCAGGGTGGGCCCGCGCCCCCCTATGGCGTGGTGGCCCCCCTCGGCCACCGACGCCGCCTCTTCGCCTATATATTCTCCGCGACGCGAAAACCCTATTACGGTCGATCATATTCCACGAAAAGTTCCGTCGCGGCCGTCATCGTCAATCTCAGATCGGAGGAGTTCTGAAGCTCTTCCCGGCACCCTGCCGGAGGGGAGATCATCACCGGAGGGCTCTACATCACCATGCCTGCCTCCGGAGTGATGCGTGAGTAGTCCACCCCTGGACTACGGGTCCATAGCAGTAGCTAGATGGTTGTCTCTCTACCTTGTGCCTCCATGTTTAGATCTTGTGAGCTGCCTAACATGATCAAGATCATCTTATTGTAATGCTAGATGTTGTGTTTGCTGGGATCCGATGAATATTGATACCATGTTTATTCAAGTTGTTTATCTATGTGCTCTTGATCTTGCATGCTCTCCGTTGCTAGTAGATGCTTTGGCCAAGTAGATGCTTGTGACTCCAAGAGGGGGTATTTATGCTCGATAGTGGGTTCAGTCTCTAGATATCTGGATCAGTGACAGAAAGGTCTAAGATGGTAGATGTGCTGTTGCTACTAGGGATAAAACATTGGTGCAGTGTCCAAGGGCACTTGTATTGATTACATTACACACTTTACTTCATGCAATAATCTGTTGTTAGCAACTTAATACTGAATAGGATGCGGATGCTGCCTTGAAGGTGGATTATTTAGGCATAGATGCGGTTGGAATAACGGTCTATGTACTTTGTTGTAATGCCCAACTAGATTTCATAGTAGACATCTTGGCATGTATTGCATTGTTATGCCCTCTCTATTTGTCAATTGCCCAGCTGTAATTTGTTTACCCAACATGCTAGTTATCTGTTCTGAGAGAGACACCACTAGTGAACTGTGGACCCTGGTCCAATTTCCTCATACTGTTTACACAACCTGCTGCAATCATCTGTTTCCTGTTACTTGCTGTTTTTCCTGCTGTTTTCCACACCATACGTTTAACTCTTTGTTTCTGCAAGACCGGAGAGATTGACAACCTCTCTGTTTCGTGTTGGGCAAAGTTCTGGTTTGTGTCTGTGCAGATTCCACGTTGGTGCAAGCTCCCTAGCGCCAGGGGGAGTCAACATCAACAACCTTCCGATAGATCGTCAAGTCCTACTGGTCCGATTAAACCTTGGGTAGATTATTCAAGGGAAAACTTCTGCTGTCTACATCATAACCTTCCTCTTGGGGTTCACCAACACGTAGCCATCAAGCTGTTTTCTGGCGCCGTTGCCGGGGAAGTACTCATCATCACCATCATCATCATCCTCAAATACTCTCCCGTCAACCAGGCACCAGGAAGCAGGGATTAAATCATGTGCTAAAGCTTTTTAAGTTTTTGAAATCATATAGAGAGTAAAAATAAGTTTTGGGAGGTGTTTGTTAATTGTCAACGAATCAGAAAATGGAAAGTACAATATGACCCCTGCCAACTAGACTTTTAAGAGCGGCTCCCATGAAGGACGTTATTTCTACCAGCAAGGCAGATCATCTCTCTTCTCTTTTGTTTACACATGCAAATATTTCACTGTTTGTCATTGCTTGACTGATAAATCAGGGCAAAAATGTGAAGAGAATTAAGCGGTTAAAGTTGTAATTAATTGGGACTGGGCACCCCATTTGCCAGCTCTTTTTGCAAAATTAATGGATAAGCGGATGTATATGCCGCTAGTCCGGTGGTAAAGTCTGTTTGACAGTTGACATAAAGACATCCACCCCGTCCTCATGAGCTTGGTAAACATTGACACAAAAAGGAGTAATAATTTTTTGAATAGTTTAAAGGTAGCACATGAAAAATTTACTTGGAATAGCAAGGAAATACCACATATAGGTAGTTATGGTGGACACAGATGGCATGGATTTTGGCTCAAGGTTTTGGATGCACGAGAAGCATTCTCTCTCAGTACAGAGTTTAGGCTAGCAAGGCTATTTGAAGCAAACACAGGATATCAACCGACACATCAAGACTTATATGAAAACATATTGCAAGCATTATAAGACTCTACACTGTCTTCCTTGTTAACCAAACCCTTTTACTAGAAAATATCTAGACCTTAGAGATACCAATCATGCAAACCAAATTTCAACAAGCTTTACGGTAGTTCTTCAATAATAGGTTTTAACTACATGATACAAAAGATTAAACATAAACTACTTGATAACTCAAAACAATTGACAAGTATCAAATTATCCAATACAGTGATCTACAAGAATATGTAAGCTTTTCCATTATACCATCTACCACATGCAGCATTTTCTGTTCCAACCAAACACCAATCAACTTATTTCAACATAAACTCTCCAAACAATTATAAGTGAAGCAAGAGAGTATTTTCTTTAAAAGAACTAACAGATCTGAATAAGAGATGCATGCAAAACAGGAGCTAAAAGCATAGCAATAGCTAGATAAGAATACTCAACAAGTATAAGTGGAGAATAGGAGTATTCATATGAAAAAGCGGAGCGTGTCTCTCTCCCAATTAAGAATGCTAGGGTCCAATCAAATTGACCATAAGAAAAATAAAATACTGAAAATAAAAGCACACAGACGCTCCAAGTAAAGCACATATGATGTGAAAGAATTAAAATATAGTTTCACTAGAGATGACCTGATAAGTTGTTGATGAAGAAGGGGATGCCTTGGGCATCCCCAAGATTAGACGCTTGAGTCTTCTTGAAATATGCTGGGGTGATCCATGGGAGCATCCCCAAGCTTAAGCTCTTCACTCTTCTTGATCACATTATATCATTCTTCTCTCTTGACCCTTGAAAACTTCGCCACACCAAACTCAGAGTAATTCTCATTAGAGAGTTAGTGCACAATCAAAAACTCACATGTTCTATAAGGACACAAACATGACCGTTACTTTTAACATTAACTACTGCCACTGATGTTATGTGAAACTCTTCACCCTAAAAAAGAATTCCACTCAACACTAGTAAAAGAGAGAATGCGAAAAATAAAAGACAGAATCTGTCTAAACAGAACAGTATGTAAAGACGAATTTTTTCGAGGCACTTACGTTGCTCCGATCGAAAACGCAAAACTAACGAAAGATGCGTACATATCTGAGGATCACGCACAAAAATTGTCAGATTTAAATAATGTTTCTGTGATTTTACAGAAGCAATACGGTGAACAGCAGAAATCTGTTCCTGCGCATAAATCCAAATCTAGCATCATCTTCCTATTAGAGGCCTTACTTGGCACAACAATGCAAGAAAATAAAGATACAAAGGCATTGCTATAGAAGTAAACAGCACCTTGACTCAAAAAAGAAAAATTGCAGAAATAAAACAATGGGTTGTCTCCCATAAGCGCTTTTCTTTAACGCCTTTTAGCTAGGCTTAAAGATTTTAATGATGCTCACATAAGGATAAGAGTTGAAACATAAAAGAGAGCATCAAGAAGAATATATAAAACTTGTTTAAATCTAACACTCTTCCTATGCATAGGAGCTTTGTAAGAAAACAAGTCAATGAAACACAAAGTGACTAGCATAGGAAGGCAAAACAAGTGCAACTTCAAAACTTTCAACATAAAGAGAGGAGACTTAATATTATTGAGATATATGAAACCGTGTCTCCCTCTCTCATAATGACCATGAGGTCTTAAAGCAACCAGCATATAAAAGCAACACACGAGAAAGCTCAAAACTTTCATCATGAAGAGAGAAAATTTAACAACATGAATATTTCTATAACCATATTTTCCTCTCTCAAAATAATTTTCAGTAGCATCATGAATAGACTCAACAATAAAGCTATCACAGAAAGCATTCTTATCATGATCCACATGCATAAAAGTATCATTACTCTCCACACAAGCATAATAAATTTCATTAGTAATAGTGGGAGTAAAACTAGCACATCCATCATTATAATCATCATAAATTGAAGGCATAGAATAATCATAATGAATTTTATCCCCAATAGTAGATGGACTGAAAATATCATATTCATCATTGTAAACATCATATATAGGAGGCATATCATAATCAACATAAACTTTCTCCTCAATACTTGGGGGGCTAAAAATATTAATTTCGTCAAAACCGGCCTCCCCAAGCTTAAAGTCTTGCATAGCATTAGCAATAATGGTGTTCAAAGAATTTATAGTAATAACATTGCTACCATCATACAAATAAATTTCCATAGGTTTTTTAATTTTCTCTTCAAACACTTCATGTCCCAATTCAAGATAAATTTTATAAAGCTCTCTCGTGTTGTTTTCAGCCATAGGACTAGTTTCAAAGAAAGTAACCATTGATAGCAAGTAAAGAACTAGACATAATAACAAACCGAAATAAACTAGGTGCAGAATTTTTTTTTTTGTGTTTTTGATATTTAGATGCAAACAAGATAAAATAAAATAAACTAAGCAAGACAAAAACAAAGTAATGAGATTGGAAGTATGAGACTCCCCTTGCAGAAATCCTCTTGTTCCCCGGCAACAGCGCTAGAAAAATTTGCTTAATGACGTGGATCACACGTTCGTTGGGAGACCCCAAGAGGAAGGTATGAAGCAGTGTAGCAGCAGTTTTTCTCAGTATGAAACCAAGGTTTAATCGAACCAGTAGGAGTAAGAAATCACTTCTGAAGGTTGTCAGTGGCGCGCTGACGTGGAACCTGCACACAACACAATCAAACTACTTTGCCCCAACGAAACAGTGAGGTTGTCAATCTCATCGGCTTGCTGAAAACAAAGGATTAAACGTATGGTGTGGAAAATAGTGTTTAATTGCAGAGAATGAAAAGGAACAATGATTGCAATTGGTTGTATTATCAGCGTAAAAGAATGGACCGGGGTCCACAGTTCACTAGTGGTGTCTCTCCATAAAAGATAACTAACATGCTGGGTGAACAAATTACAGCCGGACAATTGACAAAATATTGAGCGCATGACAATGCATATATATATGACATGATGATTACTATGATATTCATGTGACATTACGACAAAATACATAGACCGTTATCCAACAGCGTCTATGACTAATAATCCACCTCCAGGTTGTCATACCGAGTTCCCCGTTGGTATTAAGTTGCAAGCAACGGATAATCGCATTAAGTAATGTGTGTAATGTAAACAAATGCATTAGACATAACGGCGCACCCTTAAGCTAAGCATCGGTTATTTTATCCCTAGTGGCAACAGCACATCCACAATCTTAGAAGTTGCTGTCACTCTCCCAGATTACCGGAGGCATGAACCCACTATCTAGTATAAATACTAACTCTTGGAGTTACAAGCATCTACTTGGCCAAAGCATCTACTAGTAACGGAAAGCATGCAAGATCATAAATAACATATAAGATAGATTGATAATCAACTTGACATAGTATTCAATATTCGTCGGACCCCAGCAAACACAACATGTAGCATTACAATAAGATGATCTTGATCATGATAGGCAGCTCACAAGATCTAAACATGATAGCATAAAGTGGAGAGACAACCATCTAGCTACTGCTGTGGACCCGTAGGCCAAAGATGAACTACTCACGCATCACTCAGGAGGCAGGCATGGTGATGTAGAGCCCTCCGGTGATGATTCCCCTCTCCGGCAGGGTGCCGGGAAGAGGTTCTGAACCCTCCCGAGCTAGGGTTGACGGCGGCGGCGTCTCTGGAACTTTTCGTGGATAATGGCTCGGGTGTCTAGGGTTTTCCCGTGAAGATGAATAAATAGGCGAAAGGGCGGCGGCTGGAGCGACCCGAGGGGCCCACACCACACCGCGACACGGCCAGGGGGGATCCGCGCCGCCCTATGGTGTGGCCGCCTCCGTCTCTCCTTTGGACTCCGTGTACGTGTTGGAAAAATAGGAGGTCCTGTCTAGGTTTCGTCCAATTCCGAGAATATTTCCAGAATAGCTTTTCTGAAATACAAAAACAGCAGAAAACATGAATTGGCACTGTGGCATCTTGTTAATAGGTTAGTCCAGAAAATGCATAAAAATGCTATGAAGTGTATGTAAAACATGTAACAATTGGTATAATATCAACATGGAATATCAGAAATTATAGATACGTTTGAGACGTATCAAAACCCTAGGCACCAATCCTCTCCCGTCCTAGAGCTCGGCTGAGAGCTAGATGGAGGAGAAGGCCCAGACGAAGCTGATCGCGGAGCAGAGCAGGGCGACGAGCCACGAGAGCTCACCGCAGTGTGCATCTCGTCCACCAGGAGTAGCCATGCGCTTCCAGGGAGGGCGCCGCCGGTCGTGGAGGGAGGACCAGGAGAAGCTGCGCGAGGCTCCACCAGCCCACCGTCCGCCTCCTCCTCCGTCGTGCTGCCCAGGATTCCTGTTCCTCATATTTGGCACTCTCAAGCAGGTGCACACGTTCTTCTCCTCTTTCCTATTTCGCCTCCTGCTTCCGGTGCGTATTTCTCAACCAGATTAATTTTTTATTTCACAATTAGGGTTTGGTAGGCCAGGTGATTTTACACAGCCATTGGAGCAGCAAGCCTTGTTGTTCCTGTTGTCCTGCTATAGGTATTCATCCATCTCGAAGTCTCTTTCTTATACATCTATTTTTTCTCAACTCAGTATGACCTTTCATTGGGCTGAGTCTAAAGAAACGGAGAGGAGCAGCAGATGAGAGCGCTCTTGGCTCTCAGGTCATGAGCTTCAGGATTAATTGTACTCCTAGAGGTATTCATCGATTTCCAAGGTTCTCTTTCTTATACGAACTTTTTTTATCAAACTGCTCCATTAAAATACTGATGGCACGTTGCTCATTTCCACATTTAGCAGTCTCGGTTAATTACTGTCAAGAGTGATGCCAATTCGCCAATTGCAACTAAAGGTACAGATGAAAGGCCTTTTAGTTTTTAATACTATTGTTGCATCGCAAGTTGGTGAAATTATTTGTCTAGGTAGATGCAAAATTACGCTAATTTATCAGCCTGAAGCAATTCTGTATTACGCGAGTTTATCTCAATTGAATTCCATAAATTTCCGTCTGGGGAAGGGAACAGTCAGTTTTAGTTCTGTCCGTTGTTTTCGTTTCAAAGATTATCTCTGCTTGACATCATGGAATAAACTAAATTGGTAAAAGAGAACAAGCAGGTTGATCCTGCAATTTCTCATATGAAGAGGTCTGCTTTTGGTGTAATTTTCCTCTTATTCTTGCAATAGGTAGTAGGTGCACAGTGGAACTAAACATTCTTACTCGTGAAAATCAAAACGTCACAAATGTACACTTCCCAGATGGTGGAATAATAAATCAAATGTATGGATCTTGTGTCCAAGAGTGGCCTGCTTAAATTATCATGTGAATCCTTGCTGAAATAGATTCCCCAATGATTGATCTGTTAACATGAGGGTTGAGCAGGTTGTCGGATGTAATAGAAGTATAGAACCAACGTTGATCTCTTAAAACCATGGACATTGTGGTTTTCAAATGACACAGTTCATACAGGTTGAATGGATGCCTAAAAGAAATTTGCAACATGCAGAAGTATATAACCAACGTTGTTCTTTATTGCTGGGTTTGCTAACAAACTACCATTTGTGTTGTTGACTGCTTTGCAGGCTTATTGCTTTTGGTTTAGATAGAAGATCTCCAGGCTTAGGAACATTGTGAGAGAATTGAGTTGCTGAATATGAAGGTATATAATCGGTTTCTCCACTCCTGTTTTCTATGCATTTTTATTTGTCCTTGAAACTGTTGTAGAAAATAGAGTTGGTGAAATAGTTGGTGGTGTCGATGCATGTAGAAATATACACTCAGGTGTTTATTTGCATTATATGTACTTAATTTGTATTCTGCACTCAACCTACTATATGCGATATGAGGTTTCTTGGGTTGGTTGGTTACTGCAATAGGCAAAGAGCTCTATTTTTTGCACATGGAGAAACAAACTTTAGTAACAGTCCGTGAAAGCAGTCACATAGAGGATTCTTGCTCATGGTGGCGCTTTGAAATATATGCATGATGCATGTCAGCGCTGCGCTTCTCATCTTCCAGGCAAGGAGCTCAGATTTGCTAAAGTGAGTAGAAGCTAAAGAAGAAACATAGCGGCTTAATGTCTGCTGATCATTTGCCCCGCAGGTCGCTTGTCTTACTACTCCTTTCATAAATGAGTACCAATTAGTCTTTTGCACAATTACCTTTTAAGTTCCAATGCTATGTGCAGTTGCAAGTATTTCCTTTTCTAAAATAATCATATTCGAGATTGTTATACATTACACGCTTAATTTTGAAAATGGGTGGTATTGTTAGTGTTGCCAACATATTTTTCTATCAATCTATCTCCCCATTGTTTGAATATACTTTTGTTTCTATATTGTTTACTCAAGACAGATTATAGCCTGTTGTCAATTGTAAGTGTGTCTTGTGCTTGCTCGTTTAAAATTGCTTGTTCTGTAGTTAAACTATCTTTCGTCCTTGATTTAATTTATGTTTCATCTTATTTACTTGTTCTGTAGTTATGCTATGATAAAGTTGCTACTGTCACCAAGGTTATGTGAGTGCCGACATTGAGCATGTGTGCCGTCAGCAGGTCGAGGGTCACAGCGACCGTGAGGAGCGGTCAACACCATAGGAGCTGCTTCGAGAGGCTACCACGTCGAGCGACGAGAGCGTGGCTGATGCAGATAACGGCAAGGTGAGGCTTCTCTCAATCCTTTCAGCTTGATTTTGGGTCGCGCGCTCGATGGACTTATCCTCCAACATGCATGCTCTCCTTTTTGTCTGTCATTGACTCCGTGGATTGTTTTTTATGTTCTTGTGATCAAGTAGTAGATGCTCATCCATTAGACCATTATGCATATGAGAAATGCCTGCTGATTTGGTGGTTGCACGGACCGAGTGATCTAATGGTTGTTCTTTAGATTGATGTGCCATAAGAAACGATTTTACCTCATCCATTATGCATATTAGAAATGCCTGCTGACTCTTTCTTCTAACTCTTGTTTTTTATGTGGACTTGTAACATTTCGAAGACACTTGAAAAGGATAAAAAATGAAGCTATGCAGGATCTGAAACAACTGTGCCGAACAAAGAAATGAGGTAATTCATCTCTCCGGAAATGAATTTATTTAGATTTTTCTAGCTGCAGACTTGACTCACTATATGTACACAAATAACATGCTCAGGTATATTGAAGGCTATGTACAGAAAGTAGGTAAATCCGGGTTGGTCCACCCACACGAGCTCCTCCTTTTGATTTGCTCCTCCCTGATTTAATTTTATATTTTGCAGGCAGTGTTTGGATGTCTAGCAGATTCACTCAGCAAGCAGCCACCATTGGTGCTCCTGAACTGCATGGCTGCCGCAGGTATGCTTATCCTCTCTGTTTTCCTTGCAGGTTTCCCCAACTTCATATGCAGAATACAACTATTTCTCAAATCAATATAGCATGATAAATACTCTTCTGTGATAATAAGCAAGTTGTTTAACAAAATTATCATTGCTTTTTATATTCTTGGATTGTATGAATGAGATTGTCAAATTGGTGTTCCATTATGCATCACATGTCCGAGAGTAGGCTTTGCATCCTTATCATGTTGATTCAGGCTTTGCCCCTATTTCATGCTTTTACTTTACTGCGGAAGAAAGGTTAATACAATTACATATAATCCTCTTGACAATTCTGAATTTATTCTACTGCGATTTTTAAAAACTATCTGAAATATTACATTCCTTCGCCTTTGTTTATTTGTAGTTGATGGCAAGTTGGAGGAAAGTCCATTGCTCGGGATGCTGATCTTGAGAAGCAGCCATCGAAGATAAAAATTATTTTTCAGTTGTGAGCTTCTGATGCACATGTTTCCCTTCTTCGGGGCCGATGGCAGGTAGTTCGTGTTTGCCTTTCAGTTACACTAGAACTATATCACCCCTGAATTGTGTTTGCCTTTCAGTTACACTAGAACTATATCACCCCTGAATTGTGTTTGCCTTTCAGTTACACTAGCTGGTGCCTAATGTATGTCATTGTTTCCATTTTTATCCACTGATAGGGTTTGCATATGGATTCTGGTCATGCTGTTCCTCATGGCAATGTATTCGAGTTGCTTTTCCTTTGAGCTATAAGGTTTTAAGAATTTTCATTCAGTTCATGCATAATCAGGTTTGATTCTTTTATGCAATGATTCAGGTTTCAGGGTTTAGACATTTTCAGTTCCTTGCATAAACCGTTTGGGCATGGTTAATACTATATTGTTCTGCAAAGTTGAAAAATATCTTCTGCCTCTGTGACATGAGAACCACCCTGGGTGTATGACATGGGGGCTTACGAGTATATAATAGTTTAATCTGTTTGTAAGGCATATAAATATTCACTTATAAGGTTTAATGTAGGAAACAAACTATAAAATAAAAGGTAGGGTAAACAAGATTGTAGTGCAAGCGTAGATAGATAGATTCTACAAGAAAACCAGAAATATATAAGAGGGGAGAACATTCAGGAAAGGGACTCTTTCCAGAAATCAAGCCAACTGTACGGAGGCTCAAGCATTTTGGACGAAACAAATTCCTTCAGGAGACCCAGTTCGGAAATGAGCATTTTCTTCGTCTAAGCTTGATCGCCTGATCTTTTTCTTTTGTTCCTTTGAACCCATATTGGCTTCCATGTCTTTACTATCCATGGCTAAACCGGACCTTTTGATTTGGATAAGTTTCTTTACAACAGACTTAAACAAAACGTTAAGTGTGCCTTTGTTAGAATAGTGCTTCCAGGTGTGAGTTAAAATGTGTTTGACTGACTACCAATGAGATGCAGAGCCATTTCATAGACCTTGCACCACATAGAGCATGTCATGCCATCTGTAACTTAAACAAATTCCATACAAATAATATTTTTTGTCTTAACTATTGTCAAAATGCATGCAGGTTAAGCTCTGACTCAGAAATTACTATGGAACCGGTATAGCATGAATGTGGCCCCTGTGGTGTCTTAACTATGCAGGTACATCTTCCTCGCTTTATCTAATTGTAATTGTGCCTATAGAAGTTCTCCAAGTGTTATTTCTTATAGCTCAGTACAGTTTTTTCATCATGATTTTACTTTCCATCTTTACTTCTTTCTGCTGGCATAAGTCGCTACATGTATTCTCTATCTGAAAACAATTTCATTCCTGCAACGCGCTGACTTCCCATTCTTCCAAATGGAAGCTAAAATAAGTCTGTCATTTCAGAACACGACGCATATTCTGCTACTATTTTTTATTGTTGCTTGACCTCTTGCACTTCAAATTTCAGTAGTTGGGAGAGGTACAACATAAGTGTCCTTACTCGGGTTTTTACTTGCAGTGTAAACTTGGCCATATTGATTGGTGTTTGATTTAATGTTTCAACTGGTGTTAGCTTTAATGTTTTAGTGGGATTTGTTTTCCTTTTGCTATTAACATGCTGGTCCTCTTCTCAGTTCCAATCATTCAGTTTGTTTTGCTATTCATGCTTGCCATGAAAATGTGTAGGTTTAGGACTACAAATTTCTGAATTTACATTTGTTTCTTTGGCCAGTTGCTATACAACCATGTTTAGTTAGATAGTTGTTCTAAATATCTCTGAGTTTCCTTCTATTTTATTTCAGCAACTGAATTTTGTAGCTTGCAACAGATGGTGAATTGTCCTTACTGCATTTTGCCATGCGGCAGCCAGCAACAAGTACTTCCGCTGCGTCCATTAAATACATAGTTTAATAAGTAAAGGATCCAATAATATCATATCAGCTATCTTGCAATATAATGGAAGGAACTGTTGGCAGATAGATAGAAGAAACAATGGAGCTACATGAAAATCTATGGTCCATTCACTATGGTCCATTACTTCACCCGGTAGTATAGATGTGAGTGTGACCTCAGGTGCAAACGATGTGCTATATAAGTTCTTCCTCTGGGAGAGAGAATACATGTCCTAATCATATTTATTTAGTTCACTGCTCGAAGTCATATTTCTCTCCTCCCTCTTGACGCCAAAACCTCCCACTTATGCCTTGTAATCTGTGCATTTCATTTGGTCAGAGTTAAGGATTCTTTTTCTCTTCAGCAGAATTTATGATTGACCGTGGCTTATACTGATCTTGTTTTGCAGGTAGGGTTTTGGATATTGACACGGGGTAGCAGAAATTCTCAGAATAGGTTTGGATCATGATGAGGCCATTGAGAAAAAGTCGCCGCCACCAAGAGGGCCTTCTCTAGAGGTGTTGTGACAACCTGCATATTTTCTGAGCTTCATTCGGGTAGCAGTAGAGATGGGAGTGGGTCATCATTAGGGTACCCTATACCCTCTTTAGTTCAAACAAAATGAACTAATTTTGTGATGACATCATCATTTTGGAAAAGTTAGTTCATTTTTTAAACTAGAGAGGGCAGAGGGTACCCTAATGATGACCCACTCCCATCATTAGGTAGCAGATCCAAAGGTTTGGGATTGTTTCTGTAATTTGAGAGATTACAAACTGAATTTTTGTTCTATGGTTGTGGTTCAGTCGATAGGGTCGCAAGAGAAATTGTCAAAGGTTGGTTGCTGGATTTTGGGGGTTTACTCCCATTTCTGTACATTTTTTAACAAATTAGATGTATTGTTCGGGAATGATTTGGGGGTAAGTGTCTGTCTTTGTATTTATTGACTTGGCTGATAGCCTTGCATAATGTGCATCCATGGATAGAGCTGTCCTGATTGCCTTGGTAAATAAATTTGCTTCATCGCCTATTTCATTCGCTAAAATCACATACACATTTACAGGAGCATGTATGAGCTGTAGACATGATGCATTTTGCTCTTGGATATTTTATGCTTATGTAGTGCCTGTTTGAATTGCTTACAGCAAGTATGCTGGATTTATTTGTGTTGAACTCTTTTGTACATAGCAAAAGAGTTGAAACTATACTGAACTTTTCAATCTTTGACAAGGTTTTTAAACTATCTTTGAATTGTAGGCTAAGGTTGTTTTTGTGGTCATCGCTAATCATTTTCTTTTCTATGAGATAATTCTGTAGAATAAGATTTTCTTCTCAACTATAAGCGCAATACCATTATGTTATTAGCGTTGTGACAATCGTGCAATGTGAAACTTTCATACTCCTCTATATTGGAGTAGGTCATCTATTATCAAGTAATTTATGTTTGTGTACATTCACCAATTTAAATCCACTTTTACTTTATTGATGTTTAATAAAGACAATTTCGCCATTTTTAGATCACTATCAGTATAAAACCGAGCTATACAAATGATAGTTTCAACCAATATATCATTCATTTTTCATTACTCATATGTGTTCACAAAATTATCAATGGTAGCCGTATGATGGTTGTGGGAATTTCAAACACAAACAACAATAACCCCAAAATATATAAAACTTAAGGATACATTATAGTTTTGATTTCTGCACCTGCGCCAGGGGCGCAACCGGTCATCTAGTTGGTCTAAAAGCGGGCTTGTTTTCTCCATACACCCGGAAGCCCCCCCCCCCCCCCCCCCAACACACTTTTGGGGTTGGCTCCGTTTGTTCGAACAAACTCGCCAACGAGGACTTAGAGAGGTCGGGCCGCCCCATACATTCACGCACACCCATCTCTCTCTCTCCGGCGGCTCAACTCTCTCTCTCCCCACCGAATCATTGGTGTTGCCATCCATTTCACCGCCACCTCCACCACCACATGTCCGCTCCGTCCGGCCCACCGCCGCGGTCATTGACGTTTTTGACTGTTCGGCCGTGGGCGTCGATGGATTCAACGTGTTCAAAGTGCACCGCTGCTGCCATGGGAGGACGAGCGAGTGGGGTCTGAGCTTGAGAGGCTTATGATGTGTTCTACCATTAATATGTGGAGAATTATCCGATGACGAATCCTCCGATGACGATGACATAATCATCTCCATGCCTCTTGTATGTTTCGAGGAGCAGCATCAGAATGCATTGCCCCATCACCGAGGTTCGACATCTAGGCACATTATGATCGATCATGACATTCAGCCATCCATCTTCTCCTATATAAAGATTATTAGAAGCCTAACAATCTAACTTACCCTCCTCAGCCAAAAAAAGTTTTGGCACGCTTCAAGATGTCAAAAGATGCATTGATGCGTGTTGTGTCTGGGGGAAGGGGGTGGTGAGCGAGTATGATGACTACTTCATACTAAAGATAGATTGCATCTGGCTGCAACGGTTCTCATCTATTTAGAAATGCACTTATGCTATTTGTGTCTTGCATATGGAGTTATTGGTGATCACGTTGACGAGTACCTCCGCATGGGAGAAATCCACAGACCTTGATGTCATGTACAATTCTGTGTGGCTCTGGTTCAAGGTGTTTGGAAGGGAATACTTGAGAGCAGTGGCGGAGCTAGATAAAATATGATCAGGGTGCACTACTCTTATGTATGGAGGATTAAGCACAGATTTAGGCCAACCGGGTGCACTAATCATCGGCTAGAGGGGTGCACACACCAATTTTTACGGTAATTGCAATGCAAAAAAAAATTCTACCCGGGTGCCTGTGCACCCGGGTAGCTACATGTAGCTCCGCCGGTGCTTGAGAGAACCAAATAATACAGACACAGCTCAGTTCATGGCAATTAATTTTTCTAGAGAATTTATTGAGATGTTTGGATGTTGTGATTGCATGCATTAGAAATGGAAGAACTGTCTATCTGGTTGACAGCGGTAATATAAAGGTGATGTTGGAACTTCCACTGTCATATTTGAAATTGTGGCAGATTGTGACATGTGCATTTGACACTCTTTTCCAGCATGTAAGGATCTCACAGTGATATCAACGTGTTGCAACACTCTTTGATATTTGCAAGACTTAATGAAGGCAACGCTCCAAAGTACAAATATGAGATCAATGACCACTTATACAACAAGATATGCTACCTAGCCGATGATATCTTCCTTTTTAGAAAATGGGATTTATTACTCAAAAAGTTCGCGCGTTACACCCGGCCTCTACATACTAAGATGCACACCGCCGCAATTGGTTCAAAGCATTAAAAACATGAAAGGCGACAAACAACTAATCAAGACGACATTGTAGGTCGCCCATGGCTATGGAAGGCAAATATGTAGATCACTATTTATAAAGGGGTGAAAACCCAAGGGTACGGCGCGGCGCGAGATTCTCGCGAGAATATCGCAAAGACGTCAATGGAGTGTGACTCCACGATTTTGGTCCGGTAAAAATGGAACAACAACGTGAAGGTTTGCCATGTGTGCCATGTTTTCATTTTGCCCCGAGGCGACTCAACGGATCCTTCAAATAAATCAAATATCTCCCATAGGCGAGATCACAAACATGCTCGTAGAGCAATTCTTAATGACGGAGAGCCTCCAGCTTCTGAGTTACATTAACTCAGTGATGTCACAAACTCCTTCGAGTCGCCTAAATGAAGTTGTCCCAACGGGCAAAGTTGGCAGGAACAGACTCGTAAAAGACCGGGCGACTCGACAGACGACATGACGACTTGCAGGTTTGTTCTTAATTCATAAACTTTTTCGTTGGTTTCAGATGTTTACCATGCGCGTTCAGTTGGGAGCTTCATCAAACTTAGCTCATACTGGTGACTCCAAATGAAGTCAAGCAAAGTCAAGCAAAGTCATCGCCATGAAGTTGCGCCCAAGCTAAACTCAGGGCTAATGTCGGGGGAATACCAAGGAGGCCCATAGGGTCTCAAAGGATCCCAAGTTTTGGCTCTCGATCTCCAAGTAGCGGAATCACAACTTTGTAATCGAGACTATCTTCATCAGTATATCAATCTAGCGGGAGTAGGTATTTACCTCCAACGTGAGGGGCCGAACCTGGGTAACTCTTCTTCTTCGAGTTCCCTAGATCTCTCACCATAATAAACCTTAAGTCGCACATAGCTCCACTCCTACATAGTCATCACGTGATGAAATCTGGCATGACAATCCCACGACACAATTCATATATATCTTTTAAGAACTTTACATGTTGTAATTCTAGTTTTAATTATTGTATGAACTATATTAGTTCAATGTTTGAATTGGTGTTTTATTAACTTGTATGTTAAGTATTAGCTTGCAATAGATTTGGTCCATCAGGTCTAAAAATGAAGAAAAAAGTATGCAAAATGGACGAGGCTTGATCCGTTTGGGGGTGCTCTTGGTTCATATTATATGCATTTGATAATATAAATGTTGATATTTTTTCGTATATACTTGGTCAGACTATTAAAAGTTTGACTTTGGAAAAACCAAGAACATGAAGTAAATAATACCGAGGGAGTAGCTAAGACGATCAATCGCTTTGTTCATTAAATATAGTGCCACATCAGCAAGTCCCTTATGATGCCGTGCTAAGACACAATCATTAAGGGAACACCTAAGATGCAAAGTCTCGGTGATTTTGTTGATGTCATCTCTTTACTAAGAATTAGAAGATATGTAAAAGTTTCTGGCATGCATACTCTTACAAGGGTATGCTCGAGCTTATTAACTGATAAAATAATGTCAGTTGTGTACTCGAACTGGAGATGTTGTATGTATGTGTTTGTGGAAGCTTCATTAGAGATGATCTTTTTTTACAGCCATACAAATGGTGATTCTTTCATGTTTTTATTGGTTTTTGAAAGATTTTGTTAAGTGGTCATATTATCTTATAATATTTATTACAACTATAACATACTTTTAGAAATAACATATAAGATGGTGATTCGATATTTATAGTTTCTTAATGTTTAATTATGTACCTCGATGGCATGCATATGACTAATACAAGAATTCATGTTGGTTCAGCCTGAGAGTGCAGTCTAACTTCTTTCATTGACAACATGCTCCATGATACATAAATCGGTTTGAAGCCTATATTTAACATTCTAAGAAAGGTAGCTTTAAAAGAAGGATGAGATCTAAATAACAGTGTGTCACATTGAGGAGACTGTGTGTTGCACGTGCATGCTACCTAGTTTAGCATAAACCATGTTTTTCCAACCAAAATTAACTAATATGACCTTGTACAAACTATCTGGGAAATAAAGGGTCCTAGAGCATCTCCAACCGCGCCCTCAATAGCATTATTGGGCGTGCCGGACGTAAAAGTGTGCCCACTAGCACCCCCCCATAGGCGATTTATGTCTGGTGTGGCTCAATAATTCGTCAGACGCTACCAGGCCGACCCGGACCCATTGGGGGTCGCTTTGGTAGCTCTGGAGTCTAGACGAAGCCGCACGCACCGCCACGTCCGATCCGATAGGTAGGCCAGCGCCACCCCAATTCATTTTGCCCGCCTGTTCTTGACGTCATCTAGTCGAAGCTATCCAACAGCTCGCCTAGGCCGCGCCGGCGCATGTCGCTCATCTGGCACAGAATTCATGACGTCCCTCCTCCTTTTCACTTAGGGAAATCATGCACCGGCTCTCGTCGACTCACCGCTGTCATAGCTCCCGGCTACCTCGCACGCCCGCCTTGTATGCCAGGTGTTCGGCCGATTGCCTAGTAGGTTTCAATTTTTAGAATTTTGCCGACACCGGTGATTGATTGCTTGATTATTTGATTCACATAGATCATGGATAGCGACGATGATGAGTTGATGGTTCACCTGTTGATGGAAGAAGAGGTCAATATCGCCGAGCATTTGGTGATCCTCGCGTGTGTTCTACAAATACAAGCAGACGAGGCCGCCAATCCCATCCCAAACGTGGAGGTTCGAAGTTTGGGAGGAGGAAGATCAAGCCAAGGCATATGACAGAGGGACATTGCATGCTCTACAACGACAGTTTTGTTGACGTGCCAGTATTTACTCCAAAGGTGGCGGCTCTTACGGATGAACAAGGAGTTGTTCTTACATATGGTGTATGGTGTGAGGGAATATGATCGCTACTTCAAAATGAAGATGCACTGCACCAAAATGACTGGTTTCTCATCAATTCAGAAATGCATCGTTTCCATGAGGATGCTTGCATATGAAACTCCTACAGATGGTCAAGACGACTACCTACGCATGGCTAGGTACTTAGCTATTGAATCCGTGTAAAGATTCTACAGGGCGGTGGTAGAAGTGTTTGGGCTACACTATCTGAGAGGACCAAATCAATGAAGAAGAAACAGATCGGATCATGGCAACAAACGCAGCGAGAGGATTTCTTCGGGTGCTTGGAAGCTGGAAGAATTGTCCACTTGGTTGGCAAGGGTGTACAAATGACATCATAGATATTCCAGTGTGGTAGTTGAAGTCGTGTCAGATTATGACATGTCGATTTGGTACGCTTTTTTTTGACATGACAAGATCTCACAACGACATCAACATGTTGCAGCGCTCTGAGATATTTGCGGATCTTGTTGAAGGCCATGATACATCGGTCAACTATGAGATGAATAGTCACCCGTACACCAAAGTGTACAACTAGCCGAGCCGATTGCATATATCCAAGATGGTTGACATTTGTAAAGACAATCCCCGATCCTCTAGGTCAGAAAAAATCTTGGTTTGCTACAAACAATAGAGTGTGAGGAAGGACGTTGAGTGGCCTCTGGTGTGCTCCAAACTCGGTTTGCTATTATCTGGTACCTGGCTCCTACCTGGTCGATCGATATGATCTGAGGTCATGAGTGCTTATATGATCATGCACAACATGGTCATCCACATGAACGCGGAAATCGAGTTAATGATACTCATATGTAAGAGCATGTACCATGGTATTGCCGGATAATCTATTGGAGACGCACCGGAGATGCTATAAAGAAACTCAAAATATGAACGTAAATTTGAACCCAGCCACAAAAGTCCCAAAGAGCTCTTTGGTAATAACGCGCAGGGTCCCTTGCGTGTGCAGCTGGCCGAAGGGACCTGACGCTGCCTTTGAATTAAACTTGACGTGACTCTTCTTTTGCGTGCTGAGCCATCCATCAGACGCTAGCACGCCCATGAACTGACAAGAGCCTTCAGTGCAGGGCAGCCTCAGTGCAGAGCACTTGATGCGCACATCTCATACTGCCAACAGCTTGTTAAAAAAAAAAAATGCCGCCAACAGCTGACACCAAGACACAATTTTCCAACGACAATAGTGCCGTGCTAATTTACGTCGCAATGTAAGTGTCGTTTTATAAATGTAAAAGTTGATCGATAGTATTTTGCGTCGTTTTGTTTGGTTCGCAGAACGTAAAAGAGTAAAATGTATCTGGTCCACGACCTGGGTCGTTTTGATCATCATATTTACAGTCACGAAAAACGTGTGGAGTTTTTTGTTCAAAAAAAAAAACGTGTGGAGTTTCAGGTCAATGCGCCCTAGTACAACACTGTAAAAGAAAATCCAGGATATGTTCCCCCACTCGTGGACCCGTATTTACTCTTGAAAATCTCTAAACTGACCACACAGAGCAAGACTAGTCTTTTCTGTTGGTGTTAACCTTGTTATTTAGGTGTTTTTCGTCAGGTTTATTTTCAGTTCACGCATGTAGTCGAAGCTGCGGCAGTGTGTACTTAGAGTTGCGTTCACGTACACAATGCAAAGCTAAGAGCATCTCCACTCGCGGCGTCCAAATGACCGTCCAAAGGCCTTCCGGACAGGCCATTTGGGCGCCGTCCGGACGGCTTCACGCATTTGGGCGCTCTCGCTCCCTACTCGCGGTGCCCAATTTTTTTTTTGTAAAATAAAACTTTTTGCGAATTTCATTCAAATTTTAGAAAATTTTACAGATTTGAATGAAATTTTAAAAAACTAAACCTAATCTACTGGTGGCGGTTGCGACGCCTGAAGGCGAAGTAGGGTCCTCCTCCTCCTCCTTCTCCTTCTTCACGCCAGCGCCGCCGCTGCTTGGTCCTGCGCCGCCGTCCTCCTCCTTGATGCGGCTAGGGCCGGCGCCGTCGTCGTCGGTGAGGTCGAAGAAGGGCACGCCGGTGGCCTTGGCGTGCTCGAACGCCGACCACGCGCAGGCAGATGGCCCGTCGAGCGGTGGCACGTCGTTCATGGAGGCGGCGGCGACGGCCTGCGCGAGGGCGTCGTCGTCCTTGCCCATCTGCGCCGCCACGAGCTCGGCCAGGAGCGGCGACAGGCCCGGCTCCGCCTTGACATTCATCTGCTCCGGCTTCGGCGTGAGCAGAGGCGAGGAGCGGGAGTGGGAGGAGGAGGAGGAGGCCGCCGAGCGCGAGGAGAGTGCCGCCGAGAGCGAAGAGGACGCCGACGAGCCTTTTATGGCCGCCGGAGAGCGGTGGCATTAACGCCGCTGTCTCGAAAAGGCGCGCCGCATTCACGCCGACGAGCAGTGGGACGCGACGGCTCACTGGCGTCCGCCGGCAGTGAAAACAAGGCGTCACCACGCGGCACGTGCCGTTGACGACGCCTTTGACCACCGCCGGTTGAAGTGGCGTCTCGCTGACAGGCGTGACCCGCGCGTCGGAGGCAGACGTGGCGTCGCGTTTCGTTCCGTCTGGGGCCGCCCGAAGCCTCCCCAAGTTGAGGGCGTGGGCTGGGCGTGCCGGACACAAAACTGGGCCGCGCCGGACCGAAAACGCGTTTGGGCGGCGCGAGTGGGAGAGAAAATGTGTCCGGCACGCCCAAAAGGCTTTGGGCGGCCGTTTGGACGTCGCGAGTGGAGATGCTCTAAGAACTCTAGTGATAGTTTAGCTGCATGTACAAGCTGCATGGAGTCCGAGCTGCCGAGTCGCACAAGAGATTGAAGTGGAGACAGAAGCGGGCGTGGTTAGTTGCGGCATGCGCCAGTGTGTGCTGATCTCCAGAGACTTGGAAGTGACTCAAGCGTGTGTTAGTGCAGTTAGTGGAGTCATTAGTGGATCAAGCCGTTAGTGGAGGCTTGACCGCGTGTGCTGCATGCTAGGGAGTGGGTTAGTGGTGTGCGTGATGGCTGTGTTTGCCCAGCTATTTAACCCCATGTAATCTTTTGTATTTGTTAAGTTGCGTGTGCAGAAACTCTGTGTGTTCTTTTCCAGCGTGTGCGTGTGTCTTCTTCTACCTCGGGCAACTCCTTCATTTTCTGATCACTTTATTCTCACTCGTGCGCAGAAAAGACTAGTGATTCGAGCCAAACACGCTTAACATTGAAATTCTAGCTTTCAAAAAAGAATATGCATCTTGTTGATAAGAGTATTATATAAACATAGTGAAATATAGGTCAAGATGTCACATCATGCTCCCGCATTTTTCCAGTCCCAACCTAGTCCATTTTTAGCTTGTGGATTCATTTTGATACATGGGAGTATATACTTCTGCCAAAAGAAAAATATTTTTAAATGTCAAAAAATCCAAACGAAAATTTTGCGACATTCTATGTGCACACAATAAGTTTCACGAAAAATCAACATTTTTTGAAATATGTGTAGAAAGACAAAAAAATGGTAAAAAGCCTCTTTATACTAAATTTTGTTTATTTATGCAAGACATAAAAGATGTCGGTTTTAGTGAGAAAACTTTGTGGGCACACAGAACATTGAGAAGTATGCTCGATTTTTTATCTGAAATTTTTAACATTTAAAAACGTTTAAAGCGGATTTTGAAACCAGGCTCCCATGTGCTAAAACGTAACCCGGTGTCAAAAGATTCTTTTCATGAGGAAATCCATATCGGCTCATAGGTCAGTTCTAGATGCACCCACGGCTTGAAAACAATTTTCAAAATGTCAAAAAAATCCAAATAAATTTTCGGATATACTAGATGACATTTTTCATAAATTTTTTACATTTAAAAATTTAAAAATGTTTTACATAACGGGTTCATCCGCATCTGTGACCCAAAATGCCATGTCCCTTTTCATGGTGTCTATCTATGCTCTTTCCAAATGTAAACACGTACTGTGTTGTCTGTGGACCTGGCAGCTGCTAGACCTCGACGTTGGCTCTAGTACTCCACATGTCCATCAAAGCTTGTCTTTGCAGTGATCTTGGTGCTTACAAGTTTTAAATAATTCTGAAAAAAAATCCGAATGTATTCAAGGATATATTCCACAAACGTGTAAGCTAGACATCAACTTCAAATACTTATCAGATTTTAAAAGTGTGGATCTAAATATGTATATTTTAAAATATCAAAATTTATCAGATTTTGTCATTTTTGTGTAGCGCGGAATACAAAGTATTTGAAGTTGATCTTTTCCACCTTTGTGGGATACATCATTGGCTACATCCAGGTTTATTTTCAAAAAAAATTGAAACCTATAATATGTTTTTCGTTTTTTTAAACACCAGTAGCATTGGTGCTTGGGAGTCAAAGAGACTTTTCAGTCTTTGCATTGATACATTAATACCGCATCCTTAGAATGCTCAGTTGATGGCTTGATGCATCAATGCTCCGTTCTCCATCGGTCAGAAAGCTCTCATAAAAAATTAATAGTACGGACTTACTCCCTCTGTCCACGAAAGAGTGTGCTTTTGCAGATTTACACATAGATCAAGAAGACATCGTACTTTGCTCCATGGTCTAATTAATACAGAAAAGTAGCAACCCCATGCGTGCATGCAACCATTGAGAGAAGGCCATTAAATGAATGTTTCCCATATGCAGTAATTAAGTGAGTAGCCCAAGAATATGCAGCCAATAGCTAGATCACAAGTTGCACCATGAGTCAATTAAAAACTAATGGATTAGGGGTAGTGTGCATTGGGAGTGTAGACATACACTCTTTTGTGAAAAAATATTACTCCCTCCGTACTAGTACCCAAGGCATAATTTTCGAATATCTTAGCCTAAGGTGATAATTGATTGAGGCTAAACTCTTGCATGCATTGGTGAGGGAGGCAACTAGCCACTAGTTGAGATGGAATTAAATATAATTGTGCCTAGGAGGTGAATAGTTATGGGACAAATGGTTTTTGTGATTATGCCATGCGAACTAGGACGGAGGGAGTAGACCCCAAACGTCCACTCTTTTAAGGACGGAGGGAGTAGACCCTTTGCCATGGACAGTTGATGACAAAACCGAGTCATAGCTAGATTTGTCTATAAATTTATTGCACCATTTGGAGTAGCTTGCAACTTCGCAAGTTAGTCTCGAATCACGATGACACAAAAAATTGTCGATTTGGAACCCAAAGAGTTGACAAAGGTTTCCTACAGGTCCAGCGATACGACCAACGTGTTCGAATGAAAAACATACGACATGCCTGACATTTCTTGGGAAGTCATCGAGTTGATCTTCCAAGAAAGAATGGTGATGGTTTCATTTTCCTTCAAAAAACCTATCTTCTATCTTATGAACGGAAGGGCATTACCAAAAAGAGTTTCTGGGAGCCCCATGCCGCCAAGGGTTACATGGCACGGGGGCGACCAAGGCAGGGCCGCCACCCCTTTCCCCGTCGCCGTCACGTCGCCCTATGGTAATAAACAATCAAATCTATGTGCGTGATATTTTTTAGATTTTTTTATAACAATTTTTTCTGAAAAAGTATTTATTAACAGCAGGAGCATTGGCCCCGGGAGTACAAAAGTCTCACTCGCTGGCTGGCCTCTATTGTTCACTAAAGATGCAACTATGACCATCTCACGTTCTCGGTTCTCCATTGTTGCAACTATCGAAAACCTATAATGGAGTCGGGCTACATGTTGCCCGGTTTTGTAAAATCCGAAATCGACATTTTATGTTTCCTATAATCGAGAATTTTTTTCTGGATTTAGATATTGTCGAGATCTACAATCGTACAAATTTTCAACTCTAAATTTGTTGTATTTTGGGCTGCACAAAAAAGACAAATTGATGAATCTGGTGAACAATACACAGTTCAAAATTTTGAAATTCTCCGATTTGTCTTTTTTGTACAACCCAAAATACAATGAATTTTAAGGTTAATTTTGCATGCTTGAAAATCTCGACACTATCTATATCGCTGATTTTTTATCGCAATTTTAAATACTAAAAAAGGTCATTTTGATTTTCAAAACAACAGGCTCCATGAAATCCACACTCCAACTCTATAGGCTATATAGCTGTGCAGTGTGGACGCATCGATCCCATGCCGCCTGCTGCTCGTTCTGCTTGATAAATGCATCTCGTGCCAGCGGCCACGGCACGGATGATGACAACAGTAAGGATGGCAATTTTATCCATGGGTACGGGTACCCACGGGTACCGTACCCACATGGGTAGGGTATGGGTACAATTTTATACCCATGGGTAGTACCCGTACCCTACCCGTTTAAGTCGTGGGTAGGGCAGGGTATAACCTCGTACCCGTGGGTATACCCATACCCTGCCCGTTTATATACCTTACTCTTGGAGGTCTAACATTTATTCTCGTGAATTTGTGGACCTATGTGAAGTTGTCATCAATTATCAATTTGAGTTGACATAATTGTCACTTACTTAAATATATGTTATTGAGTTGAGATGAATATTTTTCTTTTATCAAAAAAATTATCGATGAATGTAAAATTATAAGTAACTTGTACTATTTGATTTACCCATTGGGTACCCAATGGGTATGGGTATCCGTCGGGTATGGGTACGGGTAAAGTTTTGTACCCACGGGTACGGGTATGGGTAGAATTTTGTACCCATTGACTACACGGATATGGATATGGTATTGGTCTACCCGCCTCATACCCTACCCATTGCCATCCTTAGACAACAGCGGTGATCTGGTCTCCTCATATAGGGCCAAGCAGGAAGCACGCTCTAGGTCACGACCCGGTGATATAGTGACAAATGACAAGACCCTTCGGCACCAAGCCACAGGCGAGGCCATTAATAGGGATCAAGCTGAATCCAAGTTTCCAACCAAGAGACGAGCCCACAACAGACAACAGCCATTGCTCTCTCGACGACTCCACCTCCAGTTCCTTGATCCCCTTCTCATCGCCAACGAGGTGCACACGACCGCGCGAGGTGCTCCCTGCTGCTGACTCAAGGAGAGACTGCAGCCGACCTAGTCTTCCCTCGACGAACATTCACCCGCGCGAGGCCTCGACCCTCCTCAACGAGACGAATCTTCCGCCGCCGGGAACGCCTCCCTCCTCGAATCCCTTCCTGCCTGGTTCATCTATCTTGTAGTCCAGCAGAATATTCAAGGTGAGAATGCTACCCCGTGCTACTGTTATCTACTAATCTTGTATCCCGGTGCTGCTGTTAATATGGTAAATCGTACAAGTATAGGTGTATTATATCTCTCTCTGTTAGCTCATCCATCGGCATGCACTGCTAATCACTGACCGAGCTTGGCACATCTGATGCATATTACTGTAGTTAGTTGCCCTTCTATGTCTCCAGTGTTGATTTGCACACTCGGTTACTACAGGCTTTTCGTAGATTCAATACATCTTACGTAGAAGCAGTATATGATTTGTGCGCTGAGAGAGATGGTTCCATTCATGGATCTTTTCTTTCTCTTAGTTCTTGTTTGTTCCATGGATACCAACAACTTATTGCTGGAAATGTTACTGATTTCCTGGTCCACCTCAGCTGAACTTTGTAGATCTTTTCTTTGTATGGTTTCAGAAATTTTATCATGAAGCTACAGAACATGGTTTAGAACTTCAGATAGTATATTGTACAATGATGTGTGAGTAATGATTGATAAATAGAGAGGTTGCAAGTAAATTATGTCCATTTAAAAGTTCAGTTAAGAACTTGATTCCGTAGCTAAATTATTTTGTGCAAATTGATCTGTCTAGTTTCGAGTCCAGTTGTTGTTCGAACTGATGGTTCCGTGATCAAATACTTGTCTGCAGAATTAAATTATCGTGTGTGGAATAATTTTTCCATTAGAGAGTTCAGTTCTAGTTCAAATTGACTATCATCAAACAAATTATTGTGTGTTGAAAGATTTGTCCAGTTGAAAGCTTGCCATAAAAATTACACAAAGTTAAAATGCTACTAGTAGATTAGAAAACATATTAAAGAAAAATTCTTTTAGATATTGTCCTTATTTAAATGACTATCAGTGTTCATGATACAACTTTAGATATGATGCATTAGGAGTGTCCTCAGTTTCAAGCACCTTATTTTTGCATTTGCCACATTGGGGGATAACCATTTTCATTTACTTTGATCTTAGGTTTATACTTGTCGTCTGAAGTTGGGCTGATCGGGTAGCGAGTGCATTCGGTTCCCTTAATATGAAGAAAAAGAAACCCCCAGATCAAGAGCAAAAAGGTAAGTTTTTCGGTGTTATGCATAAAATAGATTAATGCAATTTGGCATTGACGTTATTTTGTTGTTTTTATTTGCATGCTAACAGGTCCCGTTGTTTGGAATGGATCACATAGGAAATATACGCCCAATCACCACTTTACCAGGTAGAACAATGCAGCCAATTGAACCCCATACTTCTTCCTCTCGGAGTTAAGCGTCACCAAGGTCCCACTTAAGCGCTAATGCTTTGTACCTATGTAGGAGCTATAACTTTAGTGGTTTTCCCTTCCTTTAGATTGCATTTTTTTGTTGTGAATTCTCAGTCCATTGCAAGGCTTTAACTACAATTTCTAACCATAACATGTTAGAGAAAATTAGAGAAAGTTCATAGCCTAAATTAATAGAGAGATCATTGCAAGAGTGATTTAATGTGTATCCCTAAACTCTAAACCACTCCAATTAATGTTTATTACTTTTTTCTAGTGTGTGAGATCACTGTCATATCATGCTCATTGTTTGCAGTTATAACACGATGAAGGGTTACACAACTTTCATATCTAAGACCACGTCTGAAGACCTGAAATCTGGAAAAGTGAGTTTTGTTTTGGGTAGTCGTGAAGACAATCGACCTTCACATACCATAGACTACAGCAGCGGTGTTCTGGTCTCCTCATAGGAGGGCCAAAGCAGGAAGCAGGCTCTCAGTGATACAGTGACAAATGACAAGACCCTTCAGCGCCAAGCCACAGGCGAGGCCATTAATAGGGACCAAGTTGAATCCAAGTTTCCAACCAAGAGACGAGCCCCCAACAGACAACAGCCATTGCCCTCTCCACGACTCCTCTCCACCTCCAGTTCCTTGATCCCCTTCTCATCGCCGACGAGGTGCACACGACCGCGCGAGGTGCTCCCTGCTGCTGACTCAAGGAGAGACTGCAGCCGACCTAGTCTTCCCTCGACGAACATTCACCCGCGCGCGGCCTCGATCCCTCCTCAACGAGAGGAATCTCCCGCCGCCCCCTCCTAGTCCTCGACCCCCTTCCTGCCTGGTTCATCTATCTTCTAGTCCAGCAGAATATTCAAGGTGAGAATGCTACCCCGTGCTACTGTTATCTACTTATCTTGTATCCTGGTGCTGCTGCTAATATGGTAAACCGTATAAGTATCGGTGTGTTATGTCTCTCTCTGTTAGCTCATCCATCGGCGTGCACTGCTAATCACTGACCGAGCTTGGCACATCTGATGCATATTAGTAGTAGTTAGTTGCCCTTCTCTGTCTCCAGTGTTGATTTGCACACTCGGTTACTGCAGGCTTTTCGTAGATTCAGTACGTCTAACGTAGAAGCAGTATATGATTTGTGCGCTGAGAGAGATGGTGTCATTCATGGATTTTTTCTTTCTCTCAGTTCTTGTTTGTTCCATGGATACCAACAACTTATTGCTGGAAATGTTACTGATTTCCTGGTCCACCTCAGCTGAACTTTGTAGATTTTTTCTTTGTTTGGTTTCAGAAATTTTATCATGAAGCTACAGAACATGGTTTAGAACTTCAGATAGTATATTGTACAGTGATGTCTGAGTAATGATTGATAAATAGAAAGGTTGCAAGTAAATTATGTGCCCATTTAAAAGTTCAGTTAAGAACTTGATTCCGTAGCTAAATTATTTTGTGCAAATTGATCTGTCTAGTTTGGAGTCCAGTTGTTGTTCGAACTGATGGTTCCGTGATCAAATACTTGTCTGCAGAATTAAATTATCGTGTGTGGAATAATTTTTCCATCTGAGAGTTCAGTTCTAGTTCAAATTGACGATCATCAAACAAATTATCGTGTGTAGAAAGATTTGTCCAGTTGAAAGTTTGCCTAAAAAATTACAAAAAATTAAAATGCTAGTAGATTAGAAAACATATTAAACGAAAATTCTTTTAGATATTGACATATTGTCCATATCTAAATGACTATTAGTGTTCATGATACAACTTTACATACGATGCAGTAGATTTTCGTTCAAATCTGCAATCCAGATTGAATGATATTCGGGACAGTCCCTCCTTCGATACAGATCTTTGGGAGTAGCTGGTATCTGAGTGCAAACGTCATCGTGATGTTGTAAACAAGGATATCATTTCAGCTGTGAAGGAAAAATTGGAAATTCTGGGCAAACAAAAATTCATAGAACACAAACTTCGTAGCAATGGCTCTACACCGGTATGCCTACTCGAGAGCTCTCATCAATCTGAATGATTTTTGTTTCGTTACCACACCTGAATGATTTATCATCAGGTTACTTTGAAGAAGATGCTAGAAGAGACGGAGAATATGATAAAACGTGAAGATGACGATATCAAGGTCAATAATTCCCTAAAGGAAGACCACATGAGCCTGGTTGCTTTTATGCACAGTTCCGACAAAGATACGTTAACTAAACAATCTGAGTCATGGAAGAATAAGGTATTGTAGCTGTGATCTGTTTGACAGCTTGGAATTTGGTTTGGACCCTTTTTTGCGAATTTGGGTTGGTTTGGACCTTTTTTTTGCGAATTTGGTTTGGACCTTTGTTTTCATGCACTAACTGGCTGCTCAGGTTCTCTTCAACATGCAGTAGAACCTATGCTATGTGCGTATTTTATGTATCTGTGAGAAGCTCACAGGCGTATTGGTATTAGCTGCACTTGCTGCTGCCTGACACACGACGAGAAACAGAGAAAACATGACAACCCTGACGAATCATGCACTGAACTAATGGAAGACCAAATGGGCTCAAATCACTCGCTGGATTTAGCAGAAAAAACATCTGTCAATTATAGCCAACAAGCATTATGTAGTATCAAGAAAAATAGCAATATTACTACAGTAGTATAGTACGAACAAAAAAGCATTGTCTTGCCTGAAAGAAAAGGCATCAAATAGGTAAAATTAATATTTCAACAGTACGAAAAGAAAAGAGAACATCTCTCTATAACAATTGTTCACATCAATCGAGACTATGGAGCATTAATGCATTATGAGTACAGAAAGACATCAGCCTAATGACCTCTCGACGGCCTGACTAAGAGAAGATAAGTACCTGGCAACCAGAAAAGAAGACCGACATAATGGCCACTCAGGCTTGAACTGAAATTAAGGTCACTCTATGGTCTGCCCCACAAAACTGCACTAAGCATCCTCGCAAATATGAATCCTGCATTAAGAGAAAAAAATATCATATGCCTTTTCTTTCAGTCAACACTCCAACTTGAAACATGCAAGAAAAGATCAGCATATTTTCTGATGAAGTGTCTATACAAATACCTCGCACTTCTTCAAGCATGTTATTCAGATTTTTGTTTTCTTGGCGAATGGTTATACTTTGCATCATTTTTCTTTGCCTTTGGCTTACAAGCAACAAGTATGCAACAATCACTACTGCGACGCGCAACGACAACGATGGTGTATTCGCACAAAAAGTAGTGTTGAAAATTTTAACAGGTTGAGGGAGGTGCAACACCGCCCCAACTGCACACCCGAACTAGCATAGTATCGTGCACAGGGAGAGATGGAGTGCCTACTAAATTCCGAGAACCGCACAACCAATTGGTTACAGGAAGATGGGCTCCGAAAATTTCGGAGCGCCGTTAGAGGCGACTTGGGGGCGATTCTGGGTTCTGGCCGGAGATCTTGCCGGCGACGACCTGGTTTCGACCGCGCACGAGGATTAGGATGCAACTGAAGGTGAGAATGCAGGTGGGGTGGACGGCGGAGGAGGGGGGCATTGGGGTGGAGCAGGCGGCGGTCGGCGGAGGAGGCGGAGCGGTGACGCTATCGGTGGTGAGGAACGTGAGGTACGCGACGCGCGTTTCTGTGCGAACGGTTGCATAAGGCTTAGAATAGGACTTCCCCAAAGCCACGGGGTGCGTGTGCTGCTAGGGTTTACCAGAACCAAAAACAATTAGTCGCCGCCGCCTGGTTCCGCTGTCGTCTCGATGGCGAACAATGGCGGGGTTAGAGGAGGAAGTGGTGACGGTCGTGGCTTTGTGCCAGGCCGCGGCAATGGAGGTGGAGGTCCTCCGTTCCGTGGAGGATCGGTAGGGCGAGGCAATTTTCATTACCGAGCCGGACGGCCGGTCAGGGCGAGTAGGGCAAATAACTTCGCGCCCGCAGGTCCGAGCGTGACGGCGGGGCAGGGAGATCAACGTCAACCTGGTTTTGCTGCTGGGAGTCAGGGTGCAGGGTTTCTCTAGCTTCAATGCGGGTATGGGTTTTGGCAATGGAGGACAGCCGCGGCAGTTCTACAACAGGCCGTTCATGTATCTGCGTGGAGATGGGTTTGATGGAGGTCGAGGTGCTTATCCGCGTGCCTATCGAGGAGGGTACACTGGTCATGGTGCTGACAGAAACTCCATGGCGGGGCTGAGTGAAGAGATGCTAGCCAAGATGGTCCGCAGCAAACAAGTTCCGCTGCCGCGGCACAGAATTTGGTGAATTCCTCTGCCGCAACACAACCAAGGGGCATTGCCAAGGGGGGCACTGCCGCAGCTGTGCAGCCTTTGGCGAACCAACAGAAGCTGGGAGCAGCTCGGTCTGGGAATGTTGTAGGGGGCAGGCTGGTCAGGAGGCTACGATTGCGAAGAAGGCAAAGAAAACGACAAGTCGTGTTGTTTCCGTTGTGACGCACAAGGCCATAATGGAAAAGAGTGCACGGCTGAGCTCTGTGATAATTCCGAGAGTCATGAGCACGCTTTGAGGAATGTCAGGCAACTACAAATTTCCTTTATATTTTTAACAAATTAAGGAATTGCTCAAATATAATTTCTCTAGATATGCAACTAGGTGAACAATCCTATATGATGAGCAAGATACAAGCTAGCAAGATATTCTAAACAAGATACACTAGCAATACAAGTAAAGGAATAAAAATATTAAGGGCCGGAAAAGAGATATGTGATAACCTTGTCACAACTATAAGATCCCAAAATTATTTACTCAGAAGGAGATTCCTGGGGTTGGAACTTCCTTTGAAAAACTACATGAGGAACTAAAGCAGCATACCACAAACTGGGGCACAGACGTCTTGGACGAAAAGGTTAACTACCTTTTTATGTTCACGAAATCTTGTATGTTTGTTCGCACTTCTAGAATGTATTGTCATTGATGTTCATGTAAATCAATACAGTTCATTATCTTTATTATTGAAATTACATTGTTTTCCTCTTCTTTCCTCAGGCTGTTGGAGCTATGATGAAAGAAGAATCACTGACGGACGTCAAATCATTTGTGTATCAACATGGAATCTCATCTATCACTTATGAATCTAACTTAGATACATTTCTGAAAATTCTAGCAAAAGTTGAAGCCAAGCCTGTGGAACAAGAAAGCACGTGAGTTCGATAATCTATCTAGTTTTGTGTCTTTGCGTATTTGCAAGGAGATGAAACAGCATTGCACTTCCGGTGTATTTTCTAGTCATTAGACTCACATATAACACCTAAGGAAATATGACGTGTATTCATGCATTAGCATAGTTCTGTATGTATATTATTTACAAGTTTGCAAACAACCCTCTCATTTTAGGTAACCTCCATAATAAGTTTCTCTTGTTTTCATATGTGAGACAGTTCGCTTGAAGCAACACTAGAGGCATCCGAGGTGATCCGTAAGCAGAGAACTATTGCTTTACTCCGTGATGAGGTGATGGCTTTGACTATTCTACAGGTATTCCTTGAATATTCTAATCCTCCCCAATCCTGTATTTCTTTCTCATACTTATTCTTGCATCTTGCCTGTAGCCTTTTATCTCGGTAGCTGCTGATGTTTTTTTTTCCCAAAAGCAGAGTTTAGGGGATAAACCTATTGTAAAAGTAGCATGATACCTTAATTGGGTTGGAAATAGATTATAGATGATGATATGAGTGCTACTCCTAATGGAACCATCTGTATTCTTGTAGAATGTGAGACTTCGGTTATATCTTGATGAAAGCACTGGTCTGTCTGCAACTATAAGTGATTATGAAATTAAGTTTCTATTTAAAAAAAATATGGAATCTGAAGCAAAGGAGGCAGCCTACAAAGCTGTCGAACGAAGAAAATCTGTTGAGGAATTAAGGTATTGTTAAAACAATGAGTGTTTCTTTACATATGACACTCTTTTTTACTTAATTTTAGTTTTCAAATGCAAACATGATTTTATTCATCATCTGAGGATTATAGTGTGTATTACTTTTTTTCTAGTGTCTGAGATCACTGCCATATCATGCTCATTGTTTGCAGTTATAACGCGATGAAGGGTTACACAACTTTCATATCTAAGACCTGGAATCTGGAAAAGTGAGTTTTGCTTTGGGTAGTCGACCTCCACATACCATGGAATACAAACTGAGTCTTAACGGAGATGTATATAGGACTACTTCACAGTTGTCCCACAAGGAGAAGAATGGGGCTATTAAAGCATTGCTGGCTGCCATGGAATGGTAACATTTTATTAGTCATGTTGCTAAAGATTATGTTCCTGAATGAGTAACTATCGGCACACAGTCTGAATGAGCTACCGGCCTTGCGCGACGCATCTGCTCTAGTTAAAGACATCCTCAAGCCGCCCGATCTAGGATCTAATATAGCCTTTGCACCGTGATCTTCCTGCCATTTCCCATTCACGGTTAGCGACGTCCCAACCTGAGCTCCGCTGCTAGATTCACTCCTGACATAGCAGCTAGCTAGCAGTGGGTAAAGTTCTTGCAGTCCAGCTATCTTTTCTTTTCTTAGTTTCTATTTGTTTCCAAGGGTAGCAAAAACTTATTGCTGGAGCTGTTACGGATTTCTTGGCCCACCTCAGCTGATCATCCGTTGAAGATTTGTTCTTGGACTTTGTAGAGTTTTGCTTTGTTTGGTTTCACAAATTTGATCATGAAGCTACAGAACATGGTTTAGAACTTCAGATAGTATATTGTACACTGATGTTTGATTGATGATTGATAAATAGAAATGTTGCAAGTAAATTAGGTGTCCATTTAAAAGTTCAGTTTAGAACTTGATTCCATAGCTAAATTCTTATGTGCAAATTGATCTGTCTAGTTAGGAGTCCAGTTGTTGTTCGAAACTTCAAACCGATGATTCCGTGATCAAATACTTGTCTGCAGAAGTAAATTATCGTGTGTGGAATATTTTTTCCATTTGAGAGTTCAGTTCTAGTTAAAACTGCCGATTCATCAAGCAAATTATTGTGTGTAGAAAGATTTGTCCAGTTGAAAGTTTGCCACAAAAATTACACAAAGTTAAAATGCTAGTACATTAGAAAACATACTAAACGAAAATTCTTTTAGATATTTTCCTTATCTAAATGACTATTAGTGTTCATGATACAACTTAAGATACGATGCATTAGGAGTGTCCTCAGATTTCAAGCACCTTATTTTTGCATTTGCCATATTGGGGGATAACCATTTTCATTTACTTGCTTCTCCTGGATCTTAGGTTTATACTTGTCGTCTGAAGTTGGGCTGATCAGGTAACTAGTGCACTCGGTTCCCTTAATATTAAGAAAAAGATACCCCCAGATCAAGAGCAATATAGTAAGTTTTTCAGTGTTATGCATAAAACAGATTAATGCAACTTGAGGTTGACATTATTTTGTTGTCTTTCTTTGCATGCTAACAGGTCCTGATGGCTGATGTTTGGAATGAATCGCATAGGAAATTGAGGAAATAGAGGCCCAATCGCCAGGTAGAACACCTCAACCAATTGAACCCCATACTTCTTCCTCTCCGAGTTAAGCGCCACCAAGGTCCCAGTTAAGCGCTACCTATGTAGGAGCTATAAATTTAGTGGTTTTCCCTTCCTTCAGATTGCACTTTTTTTGTCGTGAGTTGCAAGGCTTTGACTACAATTTCTAATCATAACATGTTAGAGCAAATTACAGAAAGTGCATAGCCTAAAAAGACTTACTTTTGCAAGACGAATATAGAGAGATCGTTGCAAGACTTACTCTAAACCACTCCAATTTAACAAATTTGCATCAGGATATTCCACCTGCTTATTTTAATATTAAGATAAAATATGAATTTAAGAAATTCCGAAAATAACAAACAGTTTTGGGGTTCTTATTTTCATGTTTATTGATTTATTTGTGTCTTTTTATGAGTGTTACTTTTACCCTAATTCTTAAATTCTTTTTTTTTTGTCAGTTGCGATTATTTGCTTCATGACATTCATCTGCTTATTTGCTTTTTTTCGCAACTTGAGGGTTGTTTTTATTGATTTATTTGTGGTTCTTATTATCTTGAACTTCCTCTTTACTGATTCTATTATTTTTCTGGCAGCAAAATTTCTTCTAGGACATGCTGAGTTTGACACTGAAGCCATCAACCAAAGCAAGCACTGAGGGTACTCAACCATAAGAGCAACCATATGTGTTGTGATATAACTAGAAATGTGATCATCATGATGACAGATGCGGGATGTCAACCGAGGAAGCACCGTTAGCAACTCCTTTTTGTTGATTCTGTTATTTTTCTGGCAGCCAAATTTCTTCTAGGACATGCTGAGTTTGACATTAAAGTACTGGGGGTACTCAACCATAAGAGTCACCACATGTGTTGTGATAGAACTAGAAATGTGATCATCATGATGACAGATGCGGGATATTCACATGACCAACTTATCTTTTGATATATCATTGAAGAATGTGTCAGTTACTTCCAAACCTGCAATTAGATGGGTTAATCAGATATCTTACACAGATTAAAGAAGTAGAATAAAGGGAAACATGTAAAATAAAATTTACCTTGTTGTGAAATTTCTTTATTTCTTCACTCGGATATTGCTTGTATATGTCTCCACATTTGAACCAGAGAAGCATCCGTGATAGTGCTTGAAAAAAATTCTAGATGCGATGGCGAACTGCATTTCCATATGCCAGCATGATTTCTGGAAGATTTTCTAACCAAGGCCTATCTTGAGCTTGGGTACCTGAAAAGCCAGCAGAGCTACGGTGGACAGAGCCAACTCCACCTGTGAAATTCTTTTCTCATTATGGTCGGTGACCCAACCTGGTCCAATTTTAACTTGTGGATAAAATTATTTCTCCCCATGCATTCACAGGGATACGAAAAAACTTAGTACTGGTGTCCCCTCTTTTAAGTTCATACGTGTCCTTTGTCTTTTTCTTGACCTGTGGCGCAGAATTATTACTATTTTTTAAAATAATACGTGAAATTTATTTAATTAAGAAAATAATACGCGTTTTTTTTATTTTCAAAAATATTACCCAGTCGTCTTAGCCTAAACCGACTGGACTAATCGTCCTTGGGGGAAGACGATTAGGGCCTTGTCGTCTTGGCCAGAGGACATGTAGTATGCATGTGCTTGGAGTTTCGTCTTCTTCTGCATGTGCATGCATGTGCAAAGGGCCTGTCGTCTTTGGCAAGGACGATTAGTACTAATCGTCTTCGGCCAGGATGACTGGGTAATATTTTTGAAAATAAAAAAACGCGTATTATTTTCCTAATTAAATAAATTTCGCGTATTATTTTAAAAAAATTAGTAATAATTCTGCGCTTCAGCCTTTTGCGTAGATCACGCTCTTTGGAACACAAAATGCGGCCCTCCTTAACATCATCGAGCTCCAAAAATCACTTTTAAGTGTCATATGGACTAGGACCTTGTTATCCGAAGAGAGCGTATTGATTCGTTTTTTAGGGCGAAGGTTTTTTTTAGATTGTGAAAGATGATGTGATAGACTTGCAAGTGTTCCGCCGGGCTTGACCCTACCTCCATAAAGCTCGAATTGTTGATCCAAAAAAATTGGAAACATAAGGAACGCAGCCTTTTAGGACCTCTATCACTAGGAAGCAAAAGGACACAATTGTCCGATAGTGAGGAGGACAGGGTTTAAAGGATCTGACTGTCGAAGTAAATATCTTAATACGCGTTGTAAAAGTAAGAATCAAGTTTGGAGAGAGTGGGCTTGCCGTGCTCATTGATACTGGTAAAACGCCTATTTTGTAAATGAATCTCTTTGAACACACCCAACAAGGTGTCGGGGAACACATTGAGCCTTCATCTATTAATTGTCTTGTCATGCGCAGGTATATTTGATTAAAATCCCCAGTAGCCAACCATTTTGTCCCAAGAGGCGGCTTATGAGTGATAAGCTCAGCGAAAAAAAATGTTTTTCCAGATGTTAGCTAAATATTGGCTAAAATATTATGAGTGGCTATTCTTTTAACGACCGGCTAGCTACATTCGTGTGGATCACTGTGTATGATAGACTGATAGAGCGTCTCAAAAGAGGAAAGATCACTGTGTATAATAGATTGATAGAGCGTGTCAAAAGAGGAAGATTCATTGGTGTCATCGTGTGCGACATGTGTGAACGGATCACTGTATATTATAGATTGATAGAAGGTGTTAAAAGAGGGAGATTCATTATGGCACATGAGAACATATGCTCTTGACAACAGAAAAACTATTTTTAAATGACAAAATTGTCCGAATGAAATTTCTGCGCGTATATTTTGTCATCTATGTGTACAAAAACAAACAAAAAAGTATGGTAAAATGCCTCTTTTACCACATAATTTTTGTCTTTTTACACAAGACATAAAAGACCCGTTTTCCGTTAAAAAACTTTGTCAGCATCGAGATGCGGATTTTTTTATCTGAATTTTGAAATATTTTAAAAAACGTTTAAAATGGATTTCTAAATGACTATTAAAGTTTGTGATACAAGTTTTAGATATGATGCATTGAGAGTGTCCTCAGCTATTACCCACCATGTTTTGCATTTCTGGACCGGGCACAACCATTTCCACTTGCTTCTCTTGGCTCTTAGGTTTATACATGTTGTCCGAAGTTGGCATGTCCCCAATTTATTTGCATGTTAACAGGTCCTAATATTCGTAATGGACCTGGAGTGACGGGGAACCTTTGCATCATGAATGGGTATTGGGACGGCGGCCACATCGGCACGGCAACGGCATTGGAGTGAAGTGTGCTCTGGTTCCATGTCGCCACCCTCTGATTCACCGATGCCGAGCCCGATGTGACCTCCTTCCATGGCGCCACCATCTGGCGCGCCCATGTCGCCTCCCTCTGGTGCTCCTATGCCCGCCCCAGAGTTCTGCACCATCCCCGACAGGTTCAGCTCCTGGCTCTGCTCCAGCGGCAACTCCAGGATCATCACCAGGAACTCCAGGCTCGCCACCATCATCTTCGCCGGGTATCCCTGGAGGCGCGCTGCAGCCACCTGCCGACTCCATTGCTCATCAGGTGCCGACGGGGCGAACTCAACTACGCCAGGCAGCGGGGCTGCTCCCATTAAGGCAGGCCTAATTGGCACAATTGCAGCAGCCTTTGGCTACGCCATGCTAGCTATCTGAGTACCATTTTCGTGGAGTGTAAATTGCGAGACGTCACTTATACTGTGCAGAGGATTTGCCCTTGTATTTGTTTTACCATGGTGTAATTATAATAAGGGATTTACAACTTGAGCTACCAGTAATAAATAGTCAATACTTGGAAATTATACACCCTGTGAATGGACTAACGTGTTGAAGCAGGACACCAAGTATTACACTACGTAACTGGTGTTCCTCACAGAGCAGGTTCTTAAGCACAAACATAGAATGTAACAGCACAGAAAAGCCAACGAGCTCAATTCACCAGACGCAAGAGATCACTCCATTATAAGGATTCCATAGACCGAAAAGCTAGTTATCGCATAAATATGACAGGTTTCTGAACCAAAAAATAGAATCCCAGCAACATCTTAGGGTCAATTAACATCGAATGATCCTGACAGGGCAAAATTAAAGCTCAAAACATCAGGACCACACATAGAAGTTCTTGGGTTGCCATGATAGGAGATGCAAAGATGGCCTGAAGAAGGCATCTACAGCCTCCTTCCCCTCCTTCCACCCTTCCGGCGAGTGCTGTCAGTGGGAACCGGAGTAACGTCCTCTGCAACACAAGAATGAATTTTACAGTTAAGCATATGCAGAGCGTACAATCAAATAACAACAAATGTTGTTTCACCACAACTAAAGCAGAAGATGTTCATACCAATGCGCCCAATTTTCATCCCTGAACGAGCAAGAGCCCTGAGAGCAGACTGAGCTCCGGGTCCAGGTGTCTTGGTTTTGTTGCCACCAGTGGCACGCAGCTTAATGTGCAGTGCGGTGATGCCAAGCTCCTGAAAGGACAAGAAAAAACTCATATAACTCATCCACAGAGAGCACTACAGGACTACATTCTAAATCAAGTACCAACGCTGCATCATAGCAAGCCACATCTAATAAATATGACACAGAAGACATCCTAATCGAGTATCAACAACACATCATAGCTTGCCACACAATCAGTATAATGAATATGCCACAGAAGACAGATGGCAATAGGAATAGATGAAAGTGAAGCCTTGATATTTCAGGATGCATACCTTGCAACGTACAGCAACATCCTGAGATGCAAGCATAGCAGCGTAAGGTGAGGATTCATCACGATCAGCCTTGACCTTCATTCCACCTGGATGGTTTAGAAGAATTACTGTGAATATCAATGATACATACCAATAACTAATAGTGCTAATACAAGTAATGACATAGACAAATGATGTATACCGGTGATGCGCACCAGGGTTTCCCTCCCAGACAAGTCAGTCACATGCTGCATATTGAGAATAACACTCAATATTCAAAAACCAATGAGGTATATGGCATAGGTGCGAAAAAAATACTTACAATGAAGGTGTCATTGAAGGATGCAAAGATGTGAGCAACACCAAAGACATGCTCTCCTTCACGGACAGCAGGTCCAAGGGTGACGTTCTCCTCCTTGGGCTCCCTGGTCTTCCTCTTCGACTGCAACAACAAAACACCACTGACATTAGATAACTCAGCAAGACATAGAATGGCAAGTTGGCAACACATACAGAACATTTATGGTTATATGCAGCACAAGTTAGTTGAACCCATCTTGATTCAAATATATGCAAGCCAGCTGCTGTATGATACCTATGATATGTCACTAGTTGCTGATTGCCTGAGGCTTCAGTAAATTCTGAAACAAGCTGATCAACTGGAACCTAAGTTACAGCTTAATGTGCAAACAACTGATCTTAACGTGCTAACATAACCAGAATAAACGTGCATACTGCCAAGCAATACAATTCATCTAACAAGGCTGAAGCTTATTGTATTTTCAAACTACACATTCGTAACAGGGCCAAAAGATGACAGCCATCCAACCCATTCGTCACTGAAGCAAGTTAACATAATTGACCCAGGCTCCTTCATTGTGTTGCGTGGTACTACATGTAAGTGTCTCCAATCCAAACATCTCTCCACGTCTAGAATTCAAGAAAAACAACGTAATCCTACCGCAGTTCCATCGGATTAATAGGGGTCACAATAAAACAACGTAATCCTACCGCAGTTCCATCGGATTAATAGGGGTCACAATAAAATTCCTGCCCAATGACAAGCCAAACCTTTGTTTTCATGTCGTCGCCTAAACGCCGCCAAGTTGTCCAGTCGTCGGCGCGCCCAGGGAAAAAATCATCGCCCCGCTCGCCTGGGCGTCGATTGGGTTGGTTCGGGCGCTCGCCCAGGTCAACTGGCGGGAAGTTTGGGGGGGGGGGGGGGGGGGACGGGGAAATTGGCGCGCACCTGTGAGGGGTAAGGCAAATCAAGCGGGAGAGGGAGGGAATCGACCACCTTAGAAGCGAATCGAGCGGGAGAGAGAGGGAATCGACCCCTGCAGAAGCGAATCGACGCCGCCACCACCAAGCTTCACCGACGACATGCCGCCAAACTTCTGCGTCGGCTCCAACTCCGTCCTGCGGTAAGCCTCCTTCCTCTGCTTCTCTCCTCCGCCTCCCTCTCTATTTTCCTCTCGCGCCCTTCTCCCTCCAACTCAGTGCGCCGCACTGCTCCTCCCTCTCCCTCCGCCCCTCTACAGCTCTGCTCCCCCATCTCCAGCGCCCCCCCTCTGCAGCTCTGGAGTACGATGGTGGTGAAGATAATGAGGTTGATGGGGACAATTCTTTGGAGTACGATGAAGATGATGTGTAGGAGTGCTTGGCCTTGGTTTGCTGTCCTGTGAATCGTCGTGGCCTTGCTGTTGCTTCAGTGCTTGGGTTTGGCTGTTTGAAACTAGCTTGCGGGGATTTGAACTTGGTTAATTTCCTGTTTGTGTTTGCTGGTGCTATATCACCTAATTTGTGTTGAAACTATGTGTTTTAATTTTGTGTTTCGAACTTCTGAACCTTATGTTGTTGAACGTATGCTACTGCTAGTTGTTATTTATGTTCCTAAATCTCCAAATTTGCTGTCATATGATGCATAATTTCATTTTCCTGTCATATTATTTATTTTTTATTATTATTACGCCCAACGCCCAGTTGTCGCCTAAGCGGCGATATGTCAACATGTCGACTCAACTCTTCGAGCTCGACTCGACTCGACGACGTCCGAACAAAGAGCCAAACAATACTAGGAGAACTCGAACTACCTCGGCCCTCGCAAATCATTCCATCTAACACCAACCTGTGTGTACCATGTACGTACACTTTGTACTAGTATCTGACTTCTGAACCGCAGCCTGTGTACCATAGTACTGCCTGTCCAAGATTTATCCAGGGTGTTCGCCAAATCATGTGCTAAATTGTTAGTTTCCTACTATTTGACAGTGTAGAAACTGAACCTTCTAATTGGCATCAGGGTGCTGGACAACTGATGTATATGATATCATCAACATGCTAAATTGATAGTTTCCTGTTTGGACTTCATTTGTTTCCTGTTCAGAAACGAGTTCAGGAAATAACCGACTTTTTATGTGATTAAAAATCAGCGACCTCTAATGACTTGGGTTCATTTTCAATTGCCCACTCTATATGTAGCAAGCAGCAACACCAAGTATACACTAGTATACGGTATACAACGGTATACTGGAAAGAATCAGCAAGTAGCATGCAGGCAGCCAAGGAGTACACTGGAAATGCTGCATGTACTGGCAAGCAGCATGCAGGCCGCTACTTGTAGCAAGCGGCAGGCAAGCAGCTGTGGAATCCACGGGCTGAACCCGCGGGATTCCCAGAGCGAATCGCAGATGCGTAAACCGGGGGGGTGGGACGAGACTCACCATGGTTGCTGGACGCGGCGGTGGATCCGAGACGACGACGACGACGACGGGAGGTGCTCGCCGGGTTTGAGAACAAGGGTTCGCCGCCGCCGTGGAAAGCTCAGGGAATTTGGCAGCAACTCGGCTCCAGCTAGGGTTTTATCCCGGTCGCGTCTGTATCACTGCAGGTGGGCCCAGTCGTGATCCGGTCCGGCAAAAAAAAAGGCAGTTTCAACATGAAATGGGCCGGGTGAGCTGGTCTAGTTGTAAATGGGCTGCCGTCGTCTCTCTTGGTGGACTCCGGCCAGCGAGGGGAAGCAGCCGCGCCGTTGCCGGTGCTAGAAGGAGCAGGAGGAGGATGAGCGAGGAGAGGCCGGTGCCGAGGAGGGAAAGCCCCTGGGGCTTGCCGGAGGGAGACAAGCGGCAGCCCAAGGCGCACCGTTGCAACGACCGCATCGAGGATGTCGTCCAGGTACCCTCACCAGACACCACCCTCCCTCCCTCTCTCATGCATACTTATTCCTGCTGATATTCAGAAAGTTACTGATCTGACCACTTTGGAAGTAGCATGAAACAAAATGCTTCGGGTGAACAACAGGTTCAGGCGTTATAAAAACAATGTATAAGATAAATTAGCAGTAGGTTGGACTATGTTCTGATTCTGCTAAGGTTAAACCTGCTGGAGTTCAACATCTCATACCCTTTCTGAAATTTCCTCTAGTTATTAGCCACTTCTGTGTTTTCTAACAAGTGGCAGGCATCGGCTATGTGTTTGATCATTTGAATCTCAAGTTTGAAATAAATATACTTATGCTGAACTTGTTTTGTTTTGCTTGATTACATTTTTGCAGGCTGCCTTTGAAGGTAATCCCTTCAAGACAGTTCCGGGTCCATTCAAGATCTTTTGGCGATGCATGCGCTCGACACCTGGGTATGTGCTGCTTATCATGATCTCTGTTTTCAATGCTTTTTGTGGCATCAGTCATAATCACTGACGATAGTCTAAAAAACATTATATGGCTTAACATATAAAATTTTCTGTCCGTTGCAAATCTATAGCCAGTAAGCTATGTAGATAATTAGGATACTCCTTTTTCACTAAGAACAATATTCACTTGCTTTTTGAATTTTTTTAATCTCCTCCTGTTGTTACGAACATATAGTCACACATTTTTGCTAAATTCTGGACTGCAATGTTGTGTAACTAAACTATACCACATAGCTGCTAATGTTCAAATATTCAGCTATCAATATACCTAGTAACAAAGACCAGTGGCATAGGTGAATACAATTCCATGTGGATTTAGGCAGTACCAACCGATAATCTCCACTCTATAGGAAGAGTCTATTCCTAGGGCCATGTCATACAGGGATGCATAAAATAAATAGAGACATAGCCTATTCCAAAATGTACAACAAAACCAGCGTACTGGCAACATAAACCGTGGTCTATGCAAACAGGAATAACCTAAAATATCTGAACCAGAACCAAACTAAAAAATATTTCCACCCTAGCACAAACATAATATCTCCCTGCAACCTGAGGAGGCCCCGTAGGGTCTGTGACCTCTCCATCCAAGTAACTGGGATTCTGTTTCCTTGGGGTCTACATTCTCCATGTAGTTGCAAATCCCTGAAATTTATGGGTCGCCTTCCTGCCTTCCAGTGTAGTTACTGGGCTTCTTGTGCCATATACTCCCTCCGTTTTTTAATATAAGATGTTTTAGCTTTTGTCCACATGCACATGCACACAAATGTATGTAGACACATTTTTGTGTGCATGCACATTCATTTTAGTATGCACCTAGACAACATGTGTACCACCTAAAACATCTTATATTAAAAAACGGAGGGAGTATTATGTTTGGAGTCTTTTACGAATGTAGTTCGGTTGGTTGGTTTGTTGGGTAGCATGAATGGTGCAAGCTATTTGGACAATATCTCAGTCTGGCTGGTCCTATGGGCCAAAGCCAAGGGCGCTGGTGTGGCTTGGCTAGGACTAACCAGTTCAAACAAACCAGGATTAGAAGCACGCATGCAATCATTTTGCCACCAAATTGAACAAAAGAAATTACTTCTTGGTGTCATGACTTGTTCCTAAAAACGGCTCGAGTGCTTCAGGAAGCTGTTGTATTTAAAATGCAAATTATTCGGGGACTCCATACAGACATGAAACTGAACTACAGAATTCTGATGGTGAATTTAAGGGTGCATTTGGGAGCGAAGTTTTTTTGAAGTATTATAAGAATACTATGGTTTCTGAAAATACCATGGTTTTCAATACTTTGAGGTGTTTGGCTTGAGCAAAAACGTAGTTTTATATACTTCAGTATTGACAAAAACTACACTGATTTTGAAGTATATAAAAAAGAGGTTGGGACCTCTTTTTCCAAAACTGAAGTATTTGCTTGCTAGGCATAGAAATACTGCAGTTTTCGAATACTTTGTTTTCAGAAATACTGCGCTGCCAAACTGAGCCTTACCCTTGTGGAGTACTAGCTATAGTTTTTGCTGCACATAGTCAACATTGCGATGGGTGTTGTCACCATGAATATTGTCTTATTTCTCTTGCGTCAGAAAGTTGTTCATGTACAAACTTGATTTGCAGGGAAGAACCAACCGAACCATTTACGTACCTGCAACTGGATCCTCCAAAGAGGGTGGAAGTCAAAATAGAGCAAACAGCACCTTGATCCTTCTCAAGTGTGTGTGTGTGGTTTTGTTTCATACCGAATCTGTCGCTGTCTTTGAAACATCACATGGTCTCATATGGTTCATGTTGAACACAGTTCCTTATGTTTGGTTATGTTCATGAATAATAGTAGTGCAAGAATGATACAGGAAAAAAACGCCTTCTTAGGGCACCGTGCTTGTTTGAGTCGCCGTTCCGAAATGGGCGGTTATACTTTCATATCTGGTTGTTTTGGGAGAGTTAAATAATACTAGCAGCTCGCTCGTCTTTTCTGGCACCACTGAATGGCTTCTGAAGCAGATTTTACTTGTGTTGTACTCTATATTTTCATGGAATTTCCTACCAGTACACTAAGCATCTGAAATTATGCAATGAAACTGGTGCTTGATTCCTGCGCTTATCAGTTCATGGAGGAGTGAGAGTGAACTAGACATTCTTGAATTGCTCCCTAATCAGAGTATTTGCCAATTTCCTCTTTGTTTCACATTCTTGGACTTGTATACACTACGTATACCCTACTGGGCAGTACTAGCAGATGGTATGCATCAAAGTTCTTAGGGCGTGTTCCTATAGCTAGGCCAGCATGAATGCTTGGTTGTGTTTGTGTGCTTAGACGGACCAGGCCCGCATGAACCATAAAGCGGCAGTGGCATGCGAGCTTGATTCGGGCCGCACGACTGGAGTTGCACATGATTTTCATGGTGTACCTCTGCCAGCACACTAGCTGGATAACTGTTTCCAGAACTTGTATGTGTAAAAACTGTCGTGGCTGGGTTTGTTGTTTGGAAAGCTTGTGCTGTGAGGCTTTGCTAATTATGATATTCAGAAAAGAGGAGCTGTATTTGACTCTGCAACCATTAAAAACATGGCATATAAACTGGATAGATTGATGTATACAACGTCAATGTGGTGGGCGCAGCGATTAGTATCATATTGTGTTTGCGGGACACAGACACGGTGATGGAAATCATTTGACAACAACCGGCTTCACCTGAGGGTGAAGGTAGTAGAACACAGAGTTCATGCTTCAGAGCCAGCTTTTTTACTCCACGTGTGTTGATAAACGATATACCCTTGGACACGTACTCATGTCGCAGGTCGCTGGGCAGTGTTGACACCACTGTGAGGACTTGAAGCATCTGTAGTTCTGTACTTCGCACTGATGCACCGCCTAGAGCGTGACAACACATTTTTCACAGTAGATGCACCAGAAGTACCACGTATCGATTTAGTCTGATATTGTTATAGGCTTTATTTATGCTTATCTCCCCTTCTCTAGATGCTAAACTAAGCTATTTGCCTGATACATGGAGCAGGGATGCAGGGTACTGCGACTTTGTCTGCCTTCTTATTCGGATGTCATAGGAAATTGAATGTGAGTAATTGAGTCTGCTATTCTTGATATTATAGTAAATCATACTTTTTGATAAATGGGCATCACGGTATGAAAGATTACATATATAAGTTTCAACTAGTCTACTTCTCTAGCAACTTACAGTACTATTTACAAATGTTTTCCAGAAAGAGCTCTGCTTCAAGTCTTTGGAGCTGTCACTGGATCAGGGCGGGCCCAGTTCAATTCAAGGGTATTCAAGTGAATACCCAAATTTTTTGATCAAAAACTAGTCATATGTAGTATATAATAGGTACGTATAAGGAAAAAACTGAAAATCAGAAGAGGAAACAGAGCATTCACGGTTCAGCCCAAGACCCCACTCCTCTCCACAATACTCCATGTGGCCCAACTATCTAACTGGCCCATTATCTCTACATTTCAGGCCATCGCACCAGGTTGTACGCTATAGAGCACGTCTTTTCAATGGCGCCCGGCCGCCGGTCTTCCCAGATCCCCGATCGATCTGTTCCCTACTGGCGCAGACTGAACCAGACCTAGTCGGGCGACGGTGGAGTCCCGGGTTCCCGACGTCGACGCAGCACAACAAGACTGCGATTCTCCAAAGTCCAAACCTCATCGACTCTCCTGTTGCCAGCTCCTCGATGACATCGATCAGACCAGGACGTCGGCGGTTGGCGGTGACTGAAAGATCGGAAAGTTATACTGTAATTTGTAAGTTTTCCTCTCATGTTTCTATTTTATATCCTCTAATTTGAGACGTTTCTTCCTTTTAGATTTCTTTTTCCGAAAAAGGGGTACCCCAGCCTCTGTAGAAAAACAATGCATACAGCCTTTATTGTTAAGTATTACAAATTATTACAATTCACCGATTTCAAGTTGAACAATTGGGAATTATATATGTTGAACAATTTCAAGTTGTGATATGTTATAGTATTCTATGGTATTTATGCTCTAATTTTGTTATATTTTCTACAGTTATACACTTGAAACTGTATGATCCTGTTAATCAATTATACATGCCAAAAACTAGGCTCCTAATATCAAAAAAAAAAAAAAACTAGGCTCCTTAAAAATTATACCATTTGAAAATTTGAATACACAGCCTCAAAATCCTAGGCCCGCCACTGCACTGGATTGATGACAAATCTGCAAAAGAGCAGCATCCTGTCAATTGCTTGCCAAGACACAGACCTCTTCTTTGCTGCTTCCGCAACCAGCTGTCAGATGGCACAGTTCCCTTGCCAGTATCTTGGATTGCCACTGTCAGACCGCAGACTAAAGCGCAATGAGTTTCAGTTCGTCCTCGATAAGTTCATGAAAAAGCTGGCCCCCTGGATAACCAAATGGATTAGTATTTGAGAGACTTCTCCACCTACGAGTAAGAAGTTTGGCGTTACTAGGAAAGGTTCCGCTCTTGCTTGACTGTTGAGCACTTTTGAGGTAGTCGTGTCGTGGTTGTGAGAGGTTGGTCGAGTTTGTTAGTGGTCGGGTTGCTTCTAGATGTTGCCTGCTATAGGTGTTGCTCTTTGTGTTTGTGTGGGCGCTTTGCTCTGGTGTTGATGTTTGTTGTACGGTTTTCGCCCGGTTTCTTCCATTAATAAACCGGGCACCTTCTTCTTAATTAATATAAGGCAAAGCTTTTGCCTTCGTTTCAAAAAAAAAAATGGATTAGTATGGCTGGGAGGCTGACCTTGGTGACCACTGTGCTATCTGCTCCGCATGCATACCAGTTAATGGCGATTCCACCCTAAATGGCTGATTCGACAAATTGACAAGCTGAGACGGGCCTTTCTTTGGGCCGCTGACACTAAAGTTTCACTGTTTCAGGGCCTCGGTGGTCTTGGCATCCCCGACCTTCAGCTTCAGGGTATTGCACTCCACGTTCGTTGGCTTTGGCAACAAGAGACTAATACCGAACCTGGCAGTGGCACCCATGCAAACTGTGAAGCGGTGGCGATCATTGGCCCTCCTCACTTGGTGGAACTTGTGGAAGAAACGTAACTGTAGATCTTCAACAACAGATCCTGCTCGATCCGAGAATTTGCTAATTTGATCTTGCTCGAACTGGCTCAGTGGCGTGCAGGGCTTGATCGGCTTGATCTTTGAACCTATGTCGGTGTGAGCCTGCAAAGCTTGCTCCTAGTTCATGTGTTATGTGCTGTCCATAGTTAGCTGTAGCTTTGTTTTTAGCTGCTCTGTCTCCAGTTTTCGACCCACCCCTGTAACACTCTTTTTCTGGCATTTCTCCCGGTTCCTCTTAATTAATCGAAGCAGCGCCCACTGCCTTCCGTCAAAAAGAAAGAGCTCTGTCGAGCAGAGAGAGGTGAAGGCAGACTTTAGCTAGGTCGGATAATGTTTTTTCCTCTTATTCACGAAGAAGTAAAGTGGATACTTTGGCTTGCGTGCATTCTTGAGTCTTTGCTGTCGATCAAAACAAGATCATGTGCCTGGAGGTACTAGTTGAAAGAACTGATTTTATCTCTCTGTGCAGCCTTTGGTCTCTGTCATAAAAATGCCTCGCACATGATAAGAAGCTGTCTAAATCAGTGTATCCTTGTAAGAACCAATAAACAGAGGATCCTGAAGTGCGAGGTAATGTGGTCCAGGAGATAGGAAGCTGTCTAACTAATTGTGCATCCTGGTCTGAAGCAACATATGGTATTTTGTAGCATGAATTCTATCACCAACTATATGAACAACTGTAACAAATGGGTACAACAGTCAACAGGCCACGCATGTGAACCAGTGGTCTTCATCTCCAGGTCACACAGTTCGACACTCACGGTGGACTTGACGCCAGAAGAACGCAACTCCTCGGCATGAACAGGCCATCAACAGTAAAAGACGCTAGCCCTATTATGTTTGACAGAAGTTAGACCAGCAATGAGAATTCATCAAACAGACTCCTCCATGACCGGTCAAAATAGTCGGCAAGGAGTGTTGTTGGGTGCAATCGGAAACACCATATTCTCAAGGAGGCCATGAGAGCAACTGTCAGCAGCCCTGCACAAAAAACAATGAGATAAATGATAAATTCTGAATAAGTCTTTTATTCAGAATTGGTGCAACTAAAACTGAGCACTGCCGTACTGGGTCTTTTATTACAACTAAGGTCGCTGCGAAAATGCCAAGGCATAGGTACTCTAGCTGCCATAACCTATGAACTTTTCGCAAACTGTAAAACTATAAATTGCACTTCCTGGGATACTTTTGCTGTCCTAATTTCAGTACACTACACATGAAGCATCACTGTCTCGATGGCCAAATTTGCATGTGAGCAACTTTAAGCCTCATAACAAAGAGTTCACATAATTATAGAAATGTTGCACCTAGTGTTACATGCTTACTGAGGACAAAACAGACTGTGATTCTGACTACCCTTGGTTTCAAATTTTTCTGATCTATTTTCATTTCATTTTCCATATATACATCAAAATAAAATGAAACTAATGCTAGAAATGAATGTAATTCACTTTTTGACTTTTTGTTAGATTGCGGTCTTCCCTCTCCACTCTCCAGTATCACAACTTAAAAGCGGCTATAAATTTATGTATGAAGTTCACCACTTTAAGTACGCAATTCATGGAAACATGTAAAGAGCTAGAAGAAACATACTTCTGCAAAGCTTTCCAGACGTAGAAGCACACATCCATATCATAGCAGTCAGCATAAAGGCGTCGAGATTGTTCAAGTGCTTCATCTGGAATGAGATTTAACAGTTATGCATGGCTCGGTAAGAAAATAGAGTAGGACAAAAAAAATCATCAGACCAGATTGTAAGGAGCAGTTATTGATAGTGGTGTTGGTCTACTGCACCTTCGTAAAGATGAGACTGATGTGCACTCTTCACTGCAGGAAAGGGCATCACTCCATTCGGAAAAGGATGTCTTGGATTTGTCTAGATTCGGATGTATGTAGATATGTTTTAATGTACACATACATCCAAATTTGGATATATGTAAGACATCCTTTTCCAAACGGAGGGAGTACCAAATAGCATTAAGATACCAAATCTCAATTCACACATTGACAAGTCCGGCATCAATATCAGGCTCTGTGGTACGATTAGAACCACAACCCAATGGAACATTTCTGATGTGATATTTGTTCATCAACTGTCCTGCCTCACTGAATCGACCCATTTTAGTAAGTGCAGAAATAATTGGCCAGTATGAGTGATGATCTGTCACACTACAGCCACTAGACTCAGTTGCAAGTAGAATTTCTTTGGCCTCATCAACTCTTCTTTCACCACAAAGAGCTTTAATCAGGATATTGTATGTATAACTGTCGGGAACAACACCTAATCTCATCATGGCATTAAAAATATTCCGAGCTTTATCTACTTTCTGCATTTTGCAGAAACTCAAAATGGGGGCATTGAAAGAATATGCATCAGGAGTAATGCCATCTATTTTCATTTTATTAAGAAGATCAATAGCCTTGTTAACATGCCCTGCTGAACAAAGAGCACGCATCAGTATATTGTAAGTATGAGCATTTGGTCTAATACCCCACTCTGCCATCTCACTGAAGCAATCAAACGCATCAGCCAGTTGATGGGTGTGACATAGCCCGTCAATGAGGGAGGAAAAAGTAATGATATCTGGCATGAACCCATGCTCCATAAGCATCTCAAGAACAGCCTTTGCATTATGTACGTCCCCTAACTTGGAATAACCACTTATCAGTGTATTAAAGGTGACAAGATTGGGAAGGAAACCTTTCTCTCGCATCTGTTTTATGATCTCCACTGCCTATCCACTGCACCTGCCTTGACAAAGCAATCTACGACCATGTTATAAGATGCCACACTAGACAAGAGCCCATCCAAAACCATACGCTCTAGATAGTGATTTGCCTTTGAAGAACTTTTGCAGCCTAGTAAGGATTTGATAAGCATGGTATAGACATCAAAAGCAGGATTCCCACCTTTCCTTATGAAGTCATCAACCAACTCACACAAACTACTCAACTCCAGGCACTTGACGGCAGAAGAGACCACAATGCCAAATGTTGCATTGTCGAGGAGATAACCCTTAGTGTTCATCTTATTCACGACCTCAACTACCTCTTTGACCATCTCGTTCTTCGACAAGCAGTACAGCATAGTATGCAACACACTTGGGTGCAGAAGTGGCTCACGTCCTAGCCACTCACTCAGCATCTCATACGCCTTGTATCCTCCCAAACACCGGAACACACCATGTACCAACGTCCTGTACGAGGCCTCATTCGGCAACACACCTTTCTCATTCATCGTTTTGAACACGTGAAGTGCATCATCTGCTCTGCCAGCATTGCAGAAACCGTCGACCAGCATCGTGTACGTGAACACGTTCGGTCTGACCCCCACGCCCTCCATCTGCCTCACCAGCCGGAGCGCCTCATCGATGATCCCACGCCGACAGACCCCGTGAATGAGTGTGTTGTAGGTGAAGCAGTCCGGCTGGCACCCATCCGCAGGCATCTGCTGGAACCTGAGGTACGCGGCGTCAACGGCACCAGCCTTCACAGATGCCGCGATCAGCGCATTGTACACCGCGGTGCTGGGCCGCAGCCCGAGGCGCGGCATTTGCACGAACACCTCGTGCGCGTACTGCGCCAGGCCTAACCTGCCCCAGCTGGCGATCAGGGTGCAGAGCAGCTCCTCTGAGAGCTCGCAGCCGCAGCCCCTGACATCCGCCACCAGCGCCGCGGACAGCACCACCGGCCCGCGCCGCCAGAGGGCGTCCTCCAGGGCCCGCCGCACCGAGGCGTCCCGCGCGAAGTGGGCCCCGAACCGCGACGCCCAGACGTAGAGGCGGACGCAGAGGAGGGGCTCGAGGGGCACGGCGGCGTGCAGCACGCGGACCACGAAGCGCGGGCCCAGGCGCGGCAGGACGGCGGCGAACTCCGAGTTGAGCCGCGCGAACCAGTCCTTTGCGGCCAGGATCGACGCCGCGCGGGCCGGGTCGGCGGCCGCGGCCGGACCCCGGCCGGAGTTGGTGGAAAGGTTGGATCTTTGTGGGTAATGGGCTGAGAGATGGCCGTGGCGGCGTAGGAGGAGACTGGAGCGCCTCCTGCTTGCCATCTGCTTCGACTGGGCGGCGGAAGAAATTCAGACGGGGGTAGTGTGGTACTGGTATCTTTCCCTCTTGCGAAGTGTTTACAGGGTTTTTTTTTTGAAACCGAAGTGTTTACAGGGTTTAGTGTTGACTGTTTGTGTTAACAGATTGCCATTCTCCATTTTTTAGTAGAGTTTTTTTTTCCTTTGAGAGCGACAGATTGCCATTCTGAAAAATTCAAGGATGCAAATTCAAAGATCAATGAAAATCTGCAAGGTCAACATTTAAAACTCGGATTCCAAAGATTCACAAACGTCTACAATCCTATTTCCAAAGATTTGCAAGGTTAATATTGGGTTTTCAAGTGCAGTGAAATCGGTTTATTTTCTGCGAACCAAGGTCACTTGCGAAGGTACTCGAATGAAACCATCCAATATGATATTGTAGAGAACAACATCCATTATCTTCTCCAATAAGTAGTGTAGAAGGAAATAGAGCTCTGGTGTTGCTCCGCGTATTTTCATTGTTTGGGACCCACTTGCAGTGTGTGGAGCTACAACACGAGGGTACGTGTCGTCCAATCGAGCAACAAAATGACCAGGAAATGACCAAGAATCGTCCAATTGAGCTATAGAACAGTGATCACAAGCTACAGTTGTCGGTTCGCATGATCTCTTCTTGGTTTCTTTTTTTTTTGAAACTGTGGGGCAAAAGCTTTGCCCCATATATTAATTTAGCAGAAGGTGACCGGTTTATTAGTGGAAGAAACCGGGCGAAAACCATACAACAAACACCAACAACAACGAACACCACGGGGCAGAGCCCACACAACACCCACTCCACGGCCAGCCGGCCAGCAATCCACCCTTGCCGGAGAGAAGAATCCGCAACTGCTATGGGAGGAGCAGGTACGGGACACTCCGTCGCGGATGAAAGCGGCCACTACCGGGGAGCCACGACGACGAACAGCACCGAGAGCAGCCTTGTCGCCCACACGACACAAGGAGGAACGCCCTCGATGATGCAGAAAAACTCGGAGCCGCTGCCCCGACATCCAACCCTCCATCACGCCCTGCGCAAACCACCTGGACCACCTTCCGGGGCCGCCGCCCCGACATGCCACCGCCCACACCCGGGCCACGACGCCGCACGACCCGGCCACCTACAGCCCAAGCTGCACCAGGTCAGCCGCTCGCAGACCACGGCCGTCGTAACAGCATCCGGGGCCGCCGCCCCTGCCTAAAAGGCAACCGCTGCTGCCGCTGCCCCAGCAACCCCGACAGCCTCGCCGCCAGCACCCCCTTCCGGGACCGCCGTCCCGACATAGCACCGCTCGCAACCGAGCCACGACGCCGCACGAAGCAGCCACCCGCAGCCCAAGCTGCCCAAGGAGAGCTGCTCGCAGACCACGGACGTCGTACCAACATCCGGGGCCGCCGCCCCGGCCTAAAAGACAGCCGCAGTTGCTGCCGCCACATCAGCCTCGACACCCTCGCCGCCACCTCCCGCAACCACATGTCCCTCCAGCCGGTCACCACTCCAAGAACGATGCCCCCAAGGGGGAGCATGACACAGAGCGCCATCATCGCCCGATCCCGGAAGATCTAGGGTTTCCCCCGGAGTGGTCCGGGTGAAAGACGAGCACCACGTCACGACGGCGTCTTCAAGAAGAGAAACAACGCCCGAGGCGTCGTCGCCGCCTGCCACGACAACAGCCGGAGCAGAGCTTTCTGTGAGGACCCCGGATTAACTATCCGAGATACTCGTTATGTTTCCTGCAACAATCCCATGATCAGTCTGTTGTTGCACATAACTCGAATTGGCATCACAGAACACCCATAAATACCGAATAGATATACTTACTTGATTGAAGTCATAACTTCAACAGGTACTTGCAGCGGAAATCACCAAACAGCGTGGAGCCCAAGTCATTTGCCTTAACCCTACAGGCAGCTGACTGGGAAGCGCCCTAGTTCGCATTGACGTCATTAACCACTTCTTCTTCGAACTGCTCCTCTTCAGAATCTGGCTAAGACAATAGCCAGGGACGAAACCAATATGAGTACATTTGAATGTACTCGCAAACTACCCCCGGAATGAGCATGCACTACTCTTTGTATTGTTTAAATACTTTTGTTTAATAACACTTTGTTTTGAAATCTCTACATCTTTATTGAAAAAGGAAAGAAGACTTTTAGAACTTTTCCCATAAACCTGTCTTTGTAAGAAGTCTCCTTTAAAACTTTTTCCCGAAAATATATCTTTGTTTTAAAAAAGGTAAGAAGTTTCTTTTGGAACATCTTCCCGGAAAATCACCATTTTGTTTATTACTCCAAAACTCCTCCTTTTCCGACCAAAACCATTCCTGGTCAAATCATTTTTCCAACAACCTTATACCAACCCTTTTGGTATAGTTGCATAAAACATTTTTCCACTTTCAAGACACAAAACTTTGCACTTCTCGACCATAGCCCCTCAGGGTCCTCCTCTTTTCCAGCAACCTCATACCAGCCTTTCTGGATAGTTGCATATATAGAACATCTCCATTTTTCCTTTTTAAATCTCAAAACTTTTCCAAAACTTGCACATGGTCAGAGGACAGCCTCCCAACCGTCCATGACCGAGGACTCGGCTATTCGAATAGTTTTACACTCTGCAGAGGTAGCACACTTTTATCCCACATCCATCCGTAACTCATCGTGTCAGGCACGTCCCGCCATACAAGGTGTATGCGAAGTTGAGCCACCGACCCTAGCCTCTCCTTTGCTCATGCTAGTATAGGATCCTACCCATATGATAATTCCCACCAACACTCAGTCCGGTCCCCGTCGGCAACCCTAAGTGTGAGGACTCATATGTTTTTCTCGGCGACCACATTGATGAAGTCTTCAATCCTCCTCCTTATCTTTCCATAGAGTTTGAGCGAGGACCCAGGTCAGGGGAGTTCTCCAAACCATCCCCTCATGCATAACGGAGTCATCTCCGTCGATGAGGTATCCCATACTAATAAGAGCAAATTATATGACTAAGCCCCATTCCCATATGGGGGTAAATGTGGTCGCACAGATTAAGATTGGTTGTCATAGTACTAGGACATTGTGCATTTTTCATAAACATTCCCATTTTCCATTTCTCCACTTCAACACCGACATCTCGGCATTCCATAACCACACAAGTCTTTTCAAAGGAGTTTTGAATAAACCACATTGTTTCCCATCCTATAGTTTGAAAAAGAATTTCCATCTAATATCTCCATATAGGGTGTCAAAATAATATACTTATATTTGGAAAAAGGTTTTCAAAATCATAACTTTAGTGGCAAACACCACATAAATCATTTAGGCTCTTTATAAGTAAAACATGTGAACCAAAATAGATGTATATAGATGCAAGCTCAGAGAATAGCTTGCCTTGCTCGGCAAAGTTCTCAGGTTCTTGTGCTTGTTGATCAAAGTATTCCCCCTCCTCGTAGACTCCGGCAACGTTCTCGTCTAAACGTCAAACAAGCAATACAGACAATCACTAAACTACTCAAGCAATCATCACAACATAACAATCATAAGCATCACAAATAGCTACTGCACACACAAAGCAACACACTTTGGTTTCCATTTTATTTAATTAACTATTATTTAGTGATGTCTTAAATATGGCAGAAACTAGTGGTACAAGTTTAATTGCATAACTTGGGTTCTGTTGATCACAAAAATACAAAATAAAATTCTATAGAAAGCTACTGATGTGTAGAAGATAATACAATTGGGTTTGATTCATTTGGAGTTATTAAACTCCATACATAATTGTTTTAATTCAGAAACTTATTAATCAAGTTTTAGTTACCATTTAAGTTCTGTTGCTCCTAGAATTAATTCCTTTTAGGGGTAACTAACATTGCTTAAATGTGATCTAGCAAAATTGGTCCTAACTCATTTGGATTAACCAATCATTTTCTATAATTGTTTTAGTCCAGAGAGGCTTGGTAATGTTTAATCTAATGCCAAATAATTAATAATGCTCAATTAAATCCACAAAAATTAGGGGAGCTAAGTGATCACAACACTAAGCTAACAAAATTGGATTGAGTTCATTTGGACTAATAGATCATCAGAAACAATTAATATGGTGATTTAAACCTTCTGTGGCATTTTAAATACTACTCTATTTTTAATAATCTAAACATGGTGAAACTAGTTTGGTTGCACAGAGAATTTCATAAGCTTTCTATAACATTTTCATTTGATTTATTTGGACTCATATTCCTCGAGTTATTGAATTTAAAAGGGAGGTCCAGTACTGTTTTTTCAGGGTTTTTAGATTTAAATAGAAAATCCGAATCGGTATGCAACCGTTGGATTGAGATCCAACGGCCCACGACGAATCCATCGTCGACGACCAAAAAACGGCGGTGCTGCCGTGGCCGGCGACGGTGGCGGCGGAGCAGGGCTCACCTAGGGCTCGGGGGACGGCGGAGACGGCGGAGATCGAGTGCAGAGAGCGAGAGGAAGGCGACGGCGTGGATGGCGAAGCTCGGGGAGGTCCAGAACGGCTTCAGCGAACTCGGAGGCAGCTCTGGTCACGGTCGTTTCGACGGCGAGCTTCTGCGGGCGTGTCCCTGTGCGCGCAAAAGAGAGAGGGAGATGAGCGTGAGTGCTCTGCATCGGCAGAGAGGCATAGCACAGAGAGGGGGCAGAGAGAAGAGAGGGAGAGCAGCACGGCCGCGAGGCGTCGACCTTGGCAGCGCTTGGCCGTGATGTCAACCACGGCAGCGAGGCGGCGATGGGGGACTCGCCCTCCTGGCGGTCCACGGGAAGGAGCGGAGTGAGGGAGAGATGTGGGGAGAGAGATTGGCACGGAGGGGAGAGGAATGCGAGCTCGGGGTGGGGATTAAATAGCCGGCGGCCGGTCCACGGTGGCCTGGGTGCACGGGGAGCTAGGGCTCGAATTGGTGCGGCTGCGGGGTCCGGGCGAGGTCTAGGAGGGCTGGGTAGAGTGGTGCGTGTCGGGGAGCAGAGGGGGGGCGAATTTTGGCCGGCGCCGTCCGTTTCTCCACGGCAGAGCGGAGGGGGACATGGCGGCGTCGGGGCGAGGGAAGACGCTCGAGTGCTCGCAGAGGCTGCAGAGGCACGGTACGTGGACGGGCGCGAGCAGGGGGGGGGGGGGGGGGCACGGCGGGAGCTGCGCTGCAGCCACGGCGACGAACGGCGTGTGGCTACAGGGAGCTAGGAGGTAGGAGACGATGCACTATTTGCAGAAAACCCCCTGCGTCTTCTTTTCTGTTTTTCTTTCATTTCTTTTTCAAAACCAGAAGCATTTCGAATTTATTTAGGGCACTAAATCTTTTTATAAAAATTTAAGAAAATTTGTGAAGCCTTCCCATAGCATGCAGAAGCTCCACAAAAATTGGCATTTCAAAATAAAATGTTTTGATTCATTTTTGTTCATAGGGTTTTAATTATGGTATTTTGATTTATTTCAAATTGATTTTTACTTTAGAATTTTAAAACTAGTGTAAAATATTATTTGAGAGGGAAAAGTAGTAAGAATAAAATGGGAGTGTTTATATAACCTCTCCACTGAATTTTGTTTGAACAAAATTAATTTCTTACTTGGAGAATTTTGTGTGACACTTGTCACATTACTTTTCTTGCTTTAAGTTTTTATTTTGTTTCCTTTCTTTTCTTCATGTGTTCATTAGAGCAAGCCACACACAAGCAACAAGAACAAATATCACAAGCAACAAACACAACAATATCAATATCACAATCATGACCACACAAATCACACCATATGAATTAATCACACCACCATTTCCATAATTAACAATACTATCTTATGAAAATGATCATACTTAATGATGACAAGATGATGTTTAAAATTATCTCAACTCTACCTTTGTATTTTTGAAAAGGGTTTTGAGCAAGACAAAATATGTGGGGTAATATATTTCCCACTTGTGTTCTTTTTAAAATGTAATGATAATCAAAGCTTATAAAATGGGAGTTGCACACAGATGCAAAATATCAAGTTTAAAGGATAGATAGGAGATAGCATATAGATCTCCACATTTGTGGGGACACATAGTTTTGGAAATACTTTTACTTTCTCAAATAATGGGTATTAGTTTTGGTTGTTGCTAAACCAAGCATCACTGAAATGGAGTTGGCCAAAATAAGAATGGAAAAGATACATGGAATATTTTTCTTGTCATGACATGATCACCAAAGTTAAATATATTTTTATATTGGTTGGGTCTTATATTTACTAGTCAAATAACTTAAACAACAAGTCACACAAGGTCAACATAGCAATGGGAAGGAAAACACAATCATTAGTGAAAACATTTCAAAAAGTTTTTGTTGGTTCTGAATTTTGGGTCTTGTAAAACTAAGTTTTCTTAGTTCCAAAATTTGGGATGTTACACTTTCGCTCGACGAATCCGAGTCTTGCACCCGCCCGCCATGGGACCGACTAACCCACCAGCTTCCACACGCCAAGCTTCCAACACCAAAAAGCCGGCCGCCGAACATCACCAAACCTCGCCTCAAACCGCTCCAGAAACATCACTCTGGGGCCACCGCCCCGGCGACCTCGCCTCGCCAACACCACGCGCACTGGACCAGCCCAGCAACGCCACCACGCAAAGCCTCCACCGCGGCACCCCATGCCTCGGGGCGACATCACGCTGCCCCGGAGGCAAACCCGCGCGCGAGGCGCCGAATCTGCCCACACGGGACCCCAGCGCCGACGGCAGTGCCCTGCCACAGCACGCACCGTCGCCGGGCAGCCAACGCCCACCAGACGGACGCGGCCCGAGCTCACCCGCGCGAGACGCCATCGAGATCTGGGAGCGCCAGATCGGTTGCGCCTCTGCCCGCGAGCGGCGCGCCCTGCAGCACCGTCAAGGGAGACAACGGCTGCAACTCCACCGGGTCCGAGGCCGCTGCCCCGGCATCCGCACGCCGGCGACCCGACCTCCGCCCGCCCCAGCCGGGAATGACGAGCACCGACGCCACACCAGCGAGCAGGAACCTCCCCTCTACCTTTGTCAGCAGGGGCAGCCGCCACCGCGGCAGACCCGGCGGCAGCGGCGGGAGGAGGGCCGGAAATGGAGGGCTCGGCGGCGGCGGGAGGTGTCGCCCCCGGTGCCGCCTGGGGTGCGACACGGGGGGAGTTGGGATCCCGTTCTGCTTGTTCCTCTTCTTGGTTTCTCACCGATTTGAGATCTGGAAAACCCAACAACCTCATGTTGATGGAGGCCGCATCCGATCGATGCACCGGAATACAAACCTAAAACACGTGCTATTTCACTACGAGATCAAGACAATGTTGAGTAATCCTGTTGTCTCAAAAGATAAACTAGAATAGCCACAGCCAGTGGCAGTCCCAGAAATACAAGCAGTGCACCATCGACAAGCCCGTCCATAAGACTCGGTTTTCACTAGTGGTATTGTGGCTATTCTCGCAAAGATAAAACAGACCGTTAAACCAACAAACTAGGGCTAACCGACGAACCGAGACGCTTACCGGTTCGGTTTTTAAACTATAGAGACGTTCTAACTGTGTGAGTGATGCCGGTGTCTCTCAAGACAATAAACCCTGTGGTCGTGGCTCTTCCCTAAAAAAAACAGCCGCACTTAGTCCCATCCACGTGATCCCGTCCGTCCGTTCCGATCGGACGGCCAGGTGGGTTCCGACACTACAAGACCTTGCTGACTGCAGCCGAACCCTCGTCCTTCTTCCTTTCCATCCCGTCTCCCGCTCCCCTTCCCCGCCGCCCGCCGCCGCCCCCAGTCGCGGCGAGCTCTCCCGCAGGTAACCCGAGGCTCCTCCCCCTTCCATTCCCTCGACCGCCAGTCGTACCCCCTCTTTCTGATCCGTTGGCCGTTTCGTTTGGCTACCAGTTGCTCCGTCGGTTACCGAGGCGGCGGCGCCATGAGGTTGGAGAAGTGCTGGTTCTGCTCCTCCACCGTCTACCCCGGCCACGGCATCCAGTTCGTCCGCAACGACGCCAAGGTATCGCATCTTCTCGTACCAACGACATGTGTCATGTCTGGCGCCTCGTCCCTCTATGCTCTTGTGCTATCGGAATATGTCTGGACGCCATGGGGCTTTGCTTCTCTGTTGCCTCGTATGTGTAATTATCTCGGAGGTGATTATGAAATACAACAGTTCATACGAGATTCACACCGCGTTGGAACTAATTAATCCCATTTCGAGCATCATGTGTGCTTGTATTTGGATTTGGGTGGACGCCCTAGTGTAGCCTTATTAACCGCTCAAGATACACCAAGATTTTTTAGGCAATTCAAAGTAGTTTCTGTAGGTTCACTTCTGCTTGTGTCTGGGTTTGGTTGGTGACTTGGTGCCATGCCATGTAGCCAGTTCTCACATCTGCTTGTCAGGTCTTCCGCTTCTGCCGATCGAAATGCCACAAGAACTTCAAGATGAAGAGGAACCCTCGTAAGGTGAAGTGGACCAAAGCGTACAGGCGTCAGCGTGGCAAGGACATGACACAGGTAACAACCCTAATGTTTCCGATAATCCTTTCGGTAGCAAGTAGGGATCGCTGCGTGGGTGGGTCATGACTGAATCATTGGTTTGTGTCGACCAGGACACCACATTCGAGTTCGAGAGGAAGAGGAACAGGCCGGACCGCTACGACCGGAACGTCGCCGAGCAGACTCTCAAGGCCATCCCGCTTATCACCAAGATTAGGCATGAACGGCAGAAGAAACACATCACAGAGAGGTCGGTTGCTGTTTCTCGGACTCGTCATGTCTGTTTTTTACCTGAATGGTTTCGTTTGTCACGCCCTGTTTTTTCCTCTTAACAGACAGAAGGCGGTCAGAAAATGTCAGTGAAGAAGGACGGTAAGGAGTTGGAGCAGGACCTTGGAATGCTTCCCAAGATGGACACCGTGAACTATCAAACTAAGAAGAAGGTTGTGGTTACTCAGCTCAAGACCGAAGAGAATCTCATGGAAGAGTAATGGAAATGTTTTTGCTTGTGCGCCGTGCATGTAGTCCTTTGTATGCAGTACTATTTTGGGTTCCGTAAGGTTGTAGACGACAGTGACATTTGTTTCTGACCGAGGACAAGAGAGTTGTGTTTGTGTTGTAATCATGCAGACTATGGCTGGATATTGTTTCTTACCGCTAATACAGCCGTGAGCTCAAGCAGTCATCATTGTTAACATGTGATCATTTTTGTTTAGTACCATACCAGTAATACGTTTGTCTTAAGGTTGTGTAATACCTTGGTTCGCTATCTCAAGTTTGTTGAAAATCTTGGATTGCCATCTCGGTGTCGAAATTCATTGGCTGTGTCAGCAAGTTCTACTCTTGGTGGTGTTCAGTATCACGCAATACTACGAGAGAGATGCATATGCATAAAGGTGGAAATTGTAGCTGGTATTCAGTATCCAGAATTGCTTGCTGTTCATTTTTGTTGGAGGCTATCTTTATTTTTCAGATATATAATCAGCCCTGATAGCAGGACTCCTTTGGTTGCTTCCCTGCGAGCTTCTCATTCAGTCTACTCCTCGGTGCTCATTTGCCTCTTCACAGTTTCAGTTATCTCCTTCTGTCTATATGCTAAACTGCACCTGCTCATTTGCCTGGAGCGGAAAATCAACTGAAAAACTATAATCACATTTGGTGAGAAATATGATGACAATCTAGCTTTAGATGTATCAGCACGAGCGACTAAAGTAGGCATGAGCTCATCATAAAAATCATAAACAGCAAACTGATTAATTAATTTTCAGCTGACACAGTCAACTGGCGACTACCGCGTACAAACGTGATTAGGTCTCATGTAGTACAGGCGAGAGCTAACGAGTCAAAGCACCAGTTTGACCAAGTTGTATGATCAACTCGATCATGTACGCGCTTCACACCTAACAATCCGACACCTATATATACCCCCCCCCCCCCCCCCCCCCCCCCCCCCCCCCCCCCCACACACAACATCACACCATACCACACCATCCATCATCATCTAATCGATTCCAAGCCTCTGAAACAAACTCACAAGTCACAACACCTCGGTCACCACCACATCTCTTCAGATGGCCGCCAGAGTTCTCCTTGTCATCGCCATGACAGCGGCGGTGCTCGGGACGGCGCTCGGCGCTAGCTACACCGTCGGCGCGCCGAGAGGATCATGGGATCTCAGCACCAACTATGCTCAATGGACTTCCAGCATGAAGTTCCGCACTGGCGACCAGGTGTTGTTCAGATACTCCCGAGCGGCGCACAACGTGGTGGAGGTGAGCAAGGCGGACTACGACGCGTGCTCGGCTTCTAGCCCCATCGCCACCTTCCAGACCGGCAACGACATCGTCCCACTCACCGCCGAAGGCAGCAGGTACTTCATCTGCGGTGTTCCGGGGCATTGCGATAATGGCATGAAGGTCCGTATCAACGTTGAGGCAGCAGCCCCTAGCGGCAGCGCCGGTGCCCCATCACCTGTGAGCCCTCGTGCTGCTGTACCGGCGGTGGCGCCCATGCCGAGCGCAACGTCGCCCTCGACTAACGGCCAGGCAATGCCTCCGTCGAGCTCAGCTACAGTTAGATCAGTGGGGCTATGTTTGGGAGTTGTCTTCACGGCCGGTCTCATGTCTTTCTACTAGAACCAACGAGTGATGTTTTGCTTTTTCCTTTTTCACCATGTGTAGGTGATTCGTGTATGCTTGGATTCAAGGCATTTGTATTTTGTACCCCGATTCATTATGATTTGATTTTATTAAATGGATGAGCTATTATTTGTGATAAATTCATACCGGTAGCTAGTAGGAGCCTTTGTACTGTTTCAAGTTTCAAAAGCAAATTCATACTTTGTGTCACAAACACTCATAATGCTTGCTTGCTCCCTGCATGGGGTTTGCGACTTTGGCCCTGTTTAGAGCATCTCCACTCGTACCGCTCAAATGGACGCCCAAAGCGTGTCCGGACGGACGATTTGGGGCGTGTCCGGAAGGGTAAACTAGTATGGGGCGTGCGTTTCTCCAGTCGCACCGCCCAAAACCATTGCTCGTTCCTTTTTTTGCTACTATTTTTGGGCGTGCATTCTCACAAACACGTCATGGGCGTCGCCGAGCCAGGCCGGTGCGGCCCATGCTGAAGTACGGCAGCGGGAGGCGTCGGGCTTGGGCGGCCGGTCGTGATGCTCCAGGTCGACGCAGCGCCGCCGCACACGACCGGGTGGAGCAGGAGGCGAGTTGGGCGTGCGTCACGACCTGCTCCGGCGATCTGGGCGTACCCACGAGCTGCTCTGCTCTGCTAGGCGTACGTCCTGGCTGGCTCCGCTGGACGTGCATCTCCAGTCGGGCTTGGATGGCCAGCTCTAGCTCGAGGTCGACGCCGGTGCCGGCACGCACTACCGGGTGGAGCAGGAGCTGCTCCTCTTCCTCGAGCACAAGCACGGCAAGGCACCTTGCGCGGCAGCGCCTCGGGTGCACGACGAGGACGGCGTGGAGCACCTTGTGCGGCAGGGCGTCGAGCGCGGCGCACGGCCACGACCAGCGATGGAGCAGCGGAAGTCGCACCCGGCCGCAGCAACAACGACGTCCTCCCTCCACCTTCCGCGCCCGCCATCATGGCCACCTCCGTCCAGCTCCAGCTCGGCCCAGCGCACGGCACGGCGTCGGGCGTCACGGCACGACGCACAGCAGGACGACCACGACCAGCACAAGCCAGCACGAAATTGACGCCGGCGCCGGCGTACACGAGTGGAGATGCTCCTGCAGGTTCAGCTCGATGACGCCGCCGTCGGCTGGTCCAGCGCCCGTTCTCCGGGACGCCGCCGTGACGCGTTCCCGACCACCGCCTGCTCGCCCGTGTCCGTGTCGTCCACAGCGCCGACCTCGCCGTCCACCCACGCGAGCTCGCCGGAGAAGAGGAGCAGGACGTGACTGGCCACCATGGCAAGGAGCTGCAAAGCGGGCAGAGGAGACCGGAGACGGCAGCCGGGCGGAGCGCTCGTACGGATGGGGATGGAGGAAAGAGGAGAGAGATGAAAGGGATAGAGGAGAGAGGGGAGGCACGTGGTGGCGTGTGAGTGGAATGCGCGGACAGAAGTTTGTGTCCGGGGCCGCCCAAGGCCTCCCTATTCCAAGGGCTTCATGTGGCGCCGTCGGACAGAAAAGTGGGCACTTCCGGACGAAATTTGCTTTTGGGCGCCGCGAGTGGAAGTAAAAATCTGTCCGGCACGCCCCAAAGACCTTTGGGCGGCCATTTGGGTGCCCCGAATGGAGATGCTCTTACATCGGCTTATGGGTTTTTTTCAAGCTTGGGGCATTGTACTTATAACCTTGGTAAATGGTAATGGTCGCAAGATCATGTTCTAGTCTGATTGGTGGCAACGGGATGGCCTCCATGACGACATTGGTGCATCACTTTTGTAACTGTTTTTGGCCGGTTCCTCGCTAATGAACCGGTCAATTCCCCCTATTTTTTTAATAAAATGAGGCAAATTGCCCGTTCTGTTCAAAAAAAAAAGTTTGTCGGGCACACAGAGGTGGTAGCTGACTACTTCGTTTCCGCTGATCCTTTGGGAACGAAGAGCGCACTTAGGGCATGTACAATGCAAGATGCTTAGACAGGTGCTTACAAAAATAAACCGGTTTTTGTTTAACCACTGGTGCTTATTTACACTAGGCAGATGCCTAACTAGGCACCTCTCCTATACAAATAAGCACCGATGCTTAGAAAAAAGGTCGGTTTATTTTCGTAAGCACCCCTCTAAGCACTCTCCATTGTACATGGCTTAAGTGGGTTCTGTTGAGAGAGATGTCTACCAAAAACTCACTCTCGATGGCTCTTAAGCCGTCTGGCGTTTCTCCTTGTGTTCTCACAGGGCTCTGTTTAAAACTGCCCACGAGTAGTTAAATTTCAGAGATGCTAGCGAGTGTGAATTCAGCCTTATAATTTTGAAAGATGGACAAGTCAGCCAAGAGTAAAATACAAGTTGAGAAGCTCAAGACTAGACACTAAACTGCACCTAATAATTTGCAGGATTGAAAAACTGAAATGACAAAACCATACCAAATTTAGTGAGAACACCGATGAAAATTTTGGCTGACATGTATCAGCACCAGCAACTAAAGCACACACAAACTCGTCATCAACTTAAAAAATAAGACTAAAAAACACTTATAACAGCTATGATCAACATTCCGAGTGTCATGGAGCACCAACGGAGTTCAAAGCATGTTACCTTTTCAACATCACCCTGTAACTGAACCCAAAAAACAAAACTACGACATTATGATCCCCAGAATTTTGAACTGCATCCATTACATCACATATGTTCTAGCACCATGAACATCCATGACCAGCTTAGCTCCCTAATTCCTTTAATTTTTGGCAAGGTAAGTTAAAACAGGAGCACCATCATGACTACTTAAAACACTTTCTTTCCACCACAAACACACACCCTGCCCACCCTACTTGATATACTGTGACATCCACTTGAACCCGTCGCCGTAGCCCATCTTGCGGACGATGCTGCACATGAAGACCTCAAGGGGGCGGACGTTCGACTCGCTCAGGCTCACCTTGCCCTTGCCGGTTGTGAAGTTGCTCAGTCCCATGTGGTAGCGGAGCTCTTCCTCCGAGGCGGCGTAGGGGATGTCGATCTTGTTCCCCAGGATCAGGAATGGGACAGTGGACAGCGAATCATCTGAGAGGAGGGCATCGAGCTCTTTCTTGGATTCGGCAAACCTCTCTTTGTCGTACGCGTCCACGAGGTACACCACTGCATCAACCTGACAAGAGGGACAGTCAGAAGATGACATCAACAGATGAAACAAATCTTGTTGCCGCACTAGTACTGAGATCACAGAAGTGCATTTCTAAATCAGAACAAGATCAGCAGGAATAACAGAGATGGCCATGCATGAAGACAACAGGAGCATATGCATCACGCATCAAAATCGAAGATTAAGCAGTTAATCCTTCTTGGCTGCAACGTGAAATTCAGAAGGTTGGTGTGACGATATGAAAAAGTATTGTTCAGACATTCCTAAGTATATGATATTCTTTACAATGCTCTGTCCAATCAGGTTGATTCCTGAGTTGATCTGATATGTATGCATCCATTTGCAGTTTCAAATATGAACTTCCTCTGGCCTCAAGCCATCCTTAGCTCCCTTTCTACAATTGTACCACTGTACAAGTGCCCATTGTAAAAAACAATATTCCTAAGCCCCACCCCATATAAAATAGATAAGAACAAAAAAAACATTAATGCTAATAAACATTTACAAAGTGAAGAAAAAGAAGACACTTATATTTCACAAGATTATCGTGCACACATACTAATATGAAAGTATATTTGCCCATTTATGTGAGTAGCTAGATTGCCACATTGCACATATATTGCTGGTGTTACATCAGGGTGGAATAGCATATAGGAGTAGGCTACTTGCGGTTAAACGCACTAACCCCACCAACCAACTTGACACAGTGCACAGCTGGTGTTACATGTGGGAGCAAAAAAGGTAAACGCACATATTCTAGTGCATAAGTGCCAACTATTATCCACTAATGACATCTGCTAAAACCATTAGCGGTCGCAAAAGCATGCTACTGTCATAGCCTCATAGGGTGTCTGTAATCTGTGTTTCATAAGGAGCTAAAATCGTTCCAAACAACAGCACAATACTTCTAGAAATACACCACAGGAGATGAAGTGCAGAAACAGATATAACAGTACACAAAATAACTCATCTATATACAAAAAAAAAGGAGACAGGACGAGACCTTGGCATAGTAATCCTTCCACACACGGCGGGCAATCTGATGGCCTCCCAAATCAAATGCCTTGAACTTGATCTTCCCGATGCTCAGCTCTTCAGATGTTGGATACTGCGTAGGCTGATGTTGAACCAACCTCTGCAAGAAGGAACACAAATCCAAGTACATATTTATTCAGCAAATAGGAGCAAAAAAAATATGGTTTGTTATATACAGCTTCTGAGCATAATCACCTGGTAGTAACAAAAATACTGTTTTGCCAAACCAAGTCGAATAATAAAAAAGATCCTTCCTATGGTTATATATATTAAAAAGTGCGCAAACTTACTAAATTTAAGTAAAATCTAAATTCTCTGAAGAAGCATTTGCACCAGATCTAAATTGTATGCCCCTGAATTAGCATGGAGCTAATCACTTGTTGGACAAGTTTTAATTTTATTTTGTTTCTGAATTAGCATGGTAGGACTCAAAAAATCAACATGAATCTTTCATATGCACAAATAACTGAAAGAAGAATTATCCAGATTTGGCAGGAAATCCAGTGCTCACAGAAAGAACGCGGTTCAGCTACCAAAATGGAACCTGTCCAAACTATCTTCAACAGGAAAGAACTACTTATGGTACTAAACTACTAATCCACTAACTCTTCCCGAATGAGGACTCATTTTTTCCACATACGATCGAAGCCTCCGTAGTGTAAGGAAAATGAAATTTATTGCAACACACTGAAAATTGCACGAACTGTTTGAAAATGGTCTATAACAGAAGGGAAAATCCCCAAGAACACTCAACCCCTGAGATGAACATCTACCAGCACAGATATCTCCAACACTAAAATTCGACTAAAGACACACCCTTCGATCTAAAAACTACAGATACTACACATCAACATCTATTTACAGAAAGGGAAGGAATCGCACAATTACTCCATTTCGCAAGTCGTAACCCATCCCGATCCAAGAGCCATCACAATTCCATCAAACTACCAAGTATATTCCACAATAAATAACTAATCCATCATACACAACACAACTAATCAGAAAGAAACGATTTTTTCCCAACCTCGTCCTTGAGCATGTGGAGGAGCGTGGTCTTGCCGGCGTTGTCGAGGCCGAGGAAGAGGATCTTGGCCTCCTTCTGCCATAGACCCAGCGACGCCAAAACACCGTAGAACCAGTCCACAAGGAACATCTCCGGTCGGCGGCGGCCGTGGGTGGTCTCGCTCGCTCTCTCTCTCTCTCTCGCCGGGTAGGATCTCGACGCGCACCCGCTGAAGGAAGGGATCAAATGTTGACGTGGCGACTACCGCGCCGCTGACGCTAGCATTAATAGGAGGAGCGCCATGAGCATGACAGGTGGGGCCAGAGTGTGTGGGGCCCATAGGTCAGAGGAGTAGGTGGCAGTTGGTTCGTTTGGAGATCGGCCAGCAACTCGTGGATTCCTATTGTTTCTAGTACTACCTTCGATCCATATTAGTGGGCACAACTTTGTCTAGATACACATGTATCTAGTCTAAATATTTAACTAGATACATATGAATTTAGACAAAACTATGCCCACTAATATGGATCGGAGGGAGTACTAGCAAAGGACAGCACCAAAGTGTGCGACACTATGCTTGTGTCAAAAAGTTGGAATGTATCATCACCTGTAAAACAAAGAAATATACGGAAGGTGCTTTTGGCTCCCGAGCATCGGTGTTCTGTCAGTTTAAAAATTCAATCATATTTATGAGTTTAAAAAATTCTGAAAATAATCGTGCATGTTCTTAACGATGTATACTATAAGCGTGCAAAATCTCAATGCAAAATCATTTGTAGTATGGGCTACAAAAAAAAAGACAAACATTGGAAATTTGAAACTATACATTATACGGTATACTCAAATCTATACATTTGATATTTTTGTGTAGCACAAAACATAAAGTATTTTGCATTGTGATTTTCCACGCTTGTAGGATATATCAAGAATGTGCATGCTTTTTTTCAGAATTTTTTGAAACTTTTAAATATAGTTTTTGATTATTTGAAAATGGTGAGATCACTGGAGCTCGAGAGCACCAAATCTCTACTCAGAAATATATCAGTTTTAAGTTATTTTCTAAAAACATGGTAATTTTTTTAAAAAAGATTGAGACTTAGATTTTTTTTCCAAATAATAACAACATATACGAACTATTCTTGTTAATCCTACAGGAGGAAATAGCTTAAAGCATTCCCCCGGAATTATCATGAAATTGCATCCAACAAAAAATCTTCATCAACATTTCATGAAACTGAACACGTATTTTGATGGATACGGTCCATGTTAGTCTGCCCTCGTCCATGGAAACATCAGTTAGCACCCGGTATGCCACGTGCAAAAAGAATTAAACAAAGCTGGCAGCACGACACATATCTCATGCCACTGAATCCAATATGCCACCCATATAGCACAACCACACTGTAAAGTTGTGATAAAACTTGTATTGATTGATTTGATCCAGCCATATTACAATGTATATGCAGACTAAGGCGTGGCCTAGTGATGGGAGGGGCTAATACCTTCCCACCCATCCGAGTTCAAGTCCTCATGCTTGCAATTTCGGTGTTGTTGCACCCTCCTCTATCAAAATACCACGTGGTTCTCCCACGTAGGAATCATATTACAATGTATATAAGGGGGAGAGATCCAACCGACATAGGCTAGCCCTAACTTACAAGTCTAATAGGATTACAATAAAAGTTGTATTCGGCTAACAATAGTGTAACATCCCCCGCAGTGTCAACGTGGGGTTCAACAACGTTGAGACTGAATCTATGTCGGTAAATGGTGCCGTAGCAAGTCCCTTGGTGAAGATGTCAGCAAACTGAGCAGAAGTCGGGACATGAAGAACTCGAACTTGTCCCAAGGCCACCTTCTCGCGAACAAAATGGATGTCAATCTCAATGTGCTTTGTACGGCGATGCTGCACTGGATTGCTGGACATGTAAACAGCTGAAATATTGTCACAATAAACAATGGTGGCCTGCTGAATGGGTCGGTGAAGCTTCGATAATAACTGGTGTAGCCAAACAGTCTCAGCAACAGCATGGGCCACTGCTCGATACTCAGCTTCGGCAGACGAACGAGAAACCGTGACCTGCCTTTTAGAAGACCAAGAAATCAAATTGTTATCAAGAAAAACACAGTATCCGGACGTGGACCGATGAGTATCTGGGCAGCCAGCCCAGTCCGCATCGGAATATGCTGTCAAAGATGTAGGATGAGAAGTATTAATGTCAAGGCCATGGTCGAGAGTGCCTTTTAAATAGCGGAGAACACGTTTAACATGGTTATAGTGGGAAATACGAGGATCATGCATATATAAACAGGCTTGTTGGACAACATAGGAGATTTCGGGGCGAGTGATGGTAAGGTATTGGAGAGCACCGGTGAGACTACGATATAGAGTAGAATCAGAAAAAGTTTCACCCTCAGAAGAGAGTTTGATGGTTGTGTCAACAGGTGTGCGAGAGGGCTGGCAATCGAGCATGCCTGCGCGAGACAAAAGATCGAGGATGCATTGGCGTTGAGAGAGAAATAAACCATTAGAATCACGAGTGACAGCAATGCCAAGGAAGTGATGAAGAGAGCCGAGATCAGTCATAGAAAATTTAGCACTAAGCAAGGAAATGATGCGAGCGAGAAAAGTTTGCGAAGAAGCGGTGAGAACAATGTCATCAACATAAAGAAGAAAATAAGCAATATCGGAAATTTGTTGATACACAAAGAGAGATGAATCAGAAAGAGAGGGAATAAAACCAATAGTTTGAATGAATGTGGAGAAACGTTGGAACCAAGCACGTGGTGCTTGTTTTAGACCATAAAGGGATTTTTGAAGAAGACAAACGTGGTTGGGATTAGTAGAATCTGCGAAACCAAGGGGTTGCTGACAATAGACAGTTTCCTGAAGAGAACCATTAAGAAAAGCATTTTTAACGTCTAATTGATGAATGGGCCAGGTAGAGGAGATGGCGATGCTAAGAACAGTGTGAATAGTGCTAGGTTTAACAACAGGAGAAAAGGTTTCATCAAAGTCAATGCCATGTTGTTGAGAGTAGCCGCGACAAACCCAGCGAGCTTTGTAACGAGAAAGACGGCCATCGGAGTGAAATTTATGACGAAAAACCCACTTACCGGATATAACATTAGCACCGACAGGACGAGGAACAAGATGCCAGGTATGATTTTGAAGTAAAGCGTCGTATTCGTCTTTCATTGCAGCAGCCCAATTGGAATCGAGAAGGGCAGCTTTATAGGAGTTAGGAATAGGGGAAATAGAGGGAGTAGCATGAAGATTGAGGCGGTCGACGGGTTGACGAAATCCGGTTTTTGCACGGGTGCGCATGGTGTGGTCGTTTTGAGGTTTTGTTGTAGGAACAACACGAGGCGGCTGTATAGGGATGGGAGAGTAGTCATCGTTTGGAGTAGTGCCCGGCGCAGCGAATGAAGCGGACACAGGAGAAGATGGATCAGGTGATGCGGTAGTGCTGGTTGTTGGGGTTGATGCGGGTGTAGGTGACGGGGCAGAAAAATCCGGGGAAAAAGCTGCCGCGGCAGGACTATGTGGTGGAGAGGCGGCATGGCTAGGTGGTGGAGAGGCCGCAGGACTAGATGGAGCGGCTGGTGTTGCCGCTGCAGGAGCGAGGAAGGGTGAGAGAATTGCACGGGAAGGAGAGGGTGGCGAGGGCTCGGAGGTTGCAGGAGGGTTGCGGCTAGCAAAGGGGAACACGGTCTCAACAAAAGTAACGTGACGCGATATGTGAACATGACCAGATAATAAATCAAGACAACGGTAGCCTTTGTGCTCATCGGAGTAGCCAAGAAATACACAAGAAAGAGATCGAGGTGCTAGCTTATTAGTAGAAGTGGCATAGGAATTAGGAAAACAGAGACAACCAAAAACACGAAGCTCAGGATAGTTAGGATGTGATACGTCTCAAACGTATCTATAATTTTTTATGTTCCATGCTTGTTTTATATCAAATGTCCCATGTTTCTTCTAAAGTTTATATCATTTTATGACATTTATTGGACTAACCTATTAACCTAGTGTCAGTGCCAGTTTTTGTCTGTTTTATCTGTTTATTGCAGAAAAGGCCCAAAAATGGAAGTGCTCGGAATTGGATGAAAATTTACGTGATTTATTTCCAGCACAAATAAGCCACGGAGCCAGAAGACCACCTGCAGATGGGCCCCACGGCCAGCACGTGACCTCACGGCACGGCCAGGTACTACCCCGTGTCGTGGGCCCGCTTGCCCCACCAGAGGACCGCCTTACGCCGCCTCTTCGCCTATAAAGTCACTCGTGGCCTAAAAACGCGAGAAGACCGAAGACTTTTCCCAGATTCGACTCCGAGCTCCGCCGCCACCAAAAACCCTAATTCGGGGGACAGAAGTCTCTGTTCCGGGACCCTACCGGGACAGGGAAGTGCCCCAGGAGCCATCTTCATCGCCATTGCTGCTTCCCATGATGAGGAGGGAGTAGTTCTTCATCGAGGCTGAGGGCTCTACCGGTAGCTATGTGGTTTATCTCTCTCTCCCATGGTGTGATCTTTATGTGATCATGAGCATTGTAATCTCGTTGAATTCATAGATGTTTCCCCTTCATTATGTTATAGATATGATACTCAATTGGTTTTATCATTGTAATTTCTGGAGTCATTGTTGAGAACACAAAACCTTGGTGACAGTACGGGTGGCGTGTGTGACTCTACCTGGATAATAGATTAGAGGGATATTTACCATGAGTTGTTCTTTGTGTTGGATGTCATTGTGAAATCATGGTGTTTGTTTACTCAGACTTTAAGGTGTGCTTTTGTAGCCCTACGTAGTAGTAATGATGTTCGTTATCCAGCAGAAGAATAGTTCTGAGTAGCACCTAAGTTGCATATTGAAGAGGAAGTATTTATATGTGTTCAGTTATATTATTATTGTTGAGAGTGACCACTAGTGAAAGTATGATCCCTAGGCCTTGTTTCCAAGCATCGAAACACCGTTTATTTCTAGTTCCGCTGCATGTTCACTCGCTGCCATTTTTATCACAGACTACATATACCACTTGTTAATATCCATATCACCTGCATTTTACTATCTCTTCGCCGAACTAGTGCACCTATACACTTGACAAGTGTATTAGGTGTGTTGGGGATCCAAGAGACTTCTTGTATCTTAATTGCAGGGTTGCTTAAGAGGGATATCTTTGACCTCTACCTCCCTGAGTTCGATAAACCTTGGGTTACTCACTTAAGAAAAATTTGCTGCTGTTCTACAAACCTCTGCACTTGGAGGCCCAACACTATCTACAAGAATAGAAGTTATAGTAGACATCAGGATGACATCGAAAAAGAGAAAAATACGGAGTTGTGTTCGGATTGGATTTAGAGGGACGAATGTTTAAAAGATAGGTGGCAGTACGGAGAGCTTTGGCCCAAAATTTGGGTGGCATAGAAGCATGAATTAGAAGAGTACGAACAATGTCGTTGAGAGTGCATAGAGATCGTTCAGCTTTGACGTTTTGAGGAGAGGTATAGGGACAAGAAAAACGAAGAAGAATACCATTTTGAAGAAAGAAATTACGATTTTGAAAGTTGTCAAATTCACGGCCATTGTCACATTGTATAAATCGAATGGGTAGAAGAAAGTGAACAAAAACATATCATTGAAAGTTGAGGAATATGGTGTGAACATCGGATTTATTGCGTAAAGGAAACGTCCAAACAAAGTGTGTGTAATCATCAAGAATAACAAGATAATATTTGAAACCAGAAATACTAGCATATGGTGATGTCCACAAATCACAATGAAGCAACTCGAAAGGAAATGTACTAGTCACGCTAGAGGAACTAAATGGTAGGCGAACATGTTTGCCTGTTTGACAGGATTCACAAAACAAACTATTATGAGTTTCTCTATTACAAGGGATGGAAAATTCGCTAAGAAGAGATGATAAAATTGCAGCGTGTGGATGGCCGAGTCGTTGGTGCCAAAGATCAGCTGACGCCACCATGGATGAAGGAGATGCGGCTGTAGGGGCTCCATGGAGAGAGTAAAGATCACCGGAACTAGTGAAGCGTGCGATCTCTGCCTTGGTCAGAAGGTCCTTCACAGATAAACCAAATGGATCAAATTCAACAGAAACACCATTATTAGAAGTGAACTTGCGGACCGAAATTAAATTTTTGATAAGGGCGGGTGCAACGAGAACATCACGTAGAAGGAGAGGTTTAGTGGGGGTGGGAATTTGAGTGTGACCAACACAATAAATAGGAGTGAAAGAACCATCACCAAGAGTTATAGAGGAATAAGGGGAAGGAGAACACAATGACAGCATATTACTCAATGAAGACATGTGACTAGAAGCACCAGAGTCGAAGATCCAGTCCATACCTGAGGTTCCTTGGGCAGCAAAGTTGTTCATGGCCTGCAGAAAGGCGGCTTGGTCCCAGTTCGGCCTCGATGCAGGGAGTGGAGGTGGTGCTGATGATGATGCAGGCAGCATGGCGGGCAGGGGGGCACCTCCGTAGAAGGCAGCACCATACGAGTAGTAGCCGGGAGCAGCGTAGTAGACCTAGGCAGGAGGACGCGATCCGAGAAGCCCAGGAGCACCGGTGTGAGGACGCATGCCGGGCGTCCAAGAGCCAGAATAAGCCGGTGGAGCGCCGATCGGAGAAGGAGCGGACCAGGGCATGGGCTACGCCTGCACCATCCCTGTCCATGGGTCATGAGGAGGACGCCAGTTTGCCGGAGCAGTAGTAGCAGATGGAGGTGGCGGAGCACTGCTTGAAGCTGTCGATGAATTGGAGCGTGGCGGCCGCTACGTGGGGTTTTTGCCTTGGTAATTAGGGCTAGGGTGCCACCCAGGAGGGGTCTGCACTGAAGGCGTGGGCGGCACGGCAGCCGGTAGCGTCGCCGGAGGAGAAGGTGGTGGCGGGCGTGGAGTGGCGGTGAAGACCTGGGGTTGCGCCTCCTTGCGCGATTGGGTGAGATCGGCCCATTGAAGCAGCGAGCGGACGTCGGCAAAGGAGGGGATGGGCCGCATCATTGGTATGAAGGACGCTTGTTTCTCGAACCAATCGCTGAGACCGACCAGGAGAATGTTGATGAGCTTCCGATCTTCCAAGGGATCACCGAGTTCGTGGCGTTCGTCAGCGATGAACTTGAGGCGTTGGCAGTACACGCCAACAGAGGAGGTGCCTTGCACGGTGTTGCGGAGCTCGGTGTTGAGGCTGTTGACGAGGGCATCGACATTGTCTTGAAAGAGTTGACAAAGGGCCATCCACAGATCGGCGGCGGTGGCAGCATCACGGAACACCAGGTTGAAGATCTCGGTGGACACCCATGTATAGATCCATTGGATGATAGCTAGGTCATCCTTGACGCATTGCGGATCAGCAGGGCGAGGAACCGAGCCGGCGGCGACGTGGTCACGCAGATTGCAGCGGCCGAGGTGGACTTCAAAAAGATGACGCCAATGATAGTAGTTGTGGGCAGCTAGGTCGAGGGTGACCGGGATAAAAGGCGAGACATCGGCTATGGTGTCGGTGAAGGAGATGGGAGCAGCCATTAGGGTAGGAGGAGGAGGATTTGGGGTGGTAGCAAGGGATAGGGCAGAGGAGGATGCCGCGGCGGCGACGGCTTTGGCGAAACTTACAGCCCGACGCCGTTCGAAGTAGCCGGGCGACGGCGGTGGGTTGGGCGGCGGAGCCATACCCTACGATCGGATATCTGATACCATGTAAAGTTGTGATAAAGCTTGTATTGATTGATTTGATCCAGCCGTATTACAATGTATATAAGGGGGAGAGATCCAACCGACATAGGCTAGCCCTAACTTAGAGTACAAGTCTAATAGGATTACAATAGAAGTTGTATTCGGCTAACAATAGTCTAACACACACAAAGTCAACAACCCTTAGCTTGCACTACGGTTCAGATCTGAAAAGGTTGCAAAATTTACCTGTAGAACATCAAGGCCTTATCTTCTTTAGACCTTCATCTTCTTCCATAACACATCTGAACCAAAAGAAAAATTGAGAGAAATGCGAACATATCAGATTTCACAGTAAATTAGGTATTACCGCAGGTAATTTTACCCCTATTCTTCATTCGCAGAGGGCCAAATTAAAGCTAATAGCCTACTATTTTCGTAAGCACACACAAAAAAGAAGAGACATCGGAGAGATCATGCACAACACCTTGCTTGAGATGCGGAGGACGGGTTGGAGGTTCGATGCAAGAGGATGGCGGCCGAAGGACCTTCCACATGCAACCAGGGACGTGGCTGCGGCCAGATGCGGCGGGGGCCAGCGAGCTGCTCCGAGGAGAGGCGAGACGCAGATGAGGGTGCTCGGTGGCGGAGGAGTTCGCTGGCGGCGAGGAGGCGGACGGCTAGGCGAAGAAGACGCTGGAGCTCCCCCACGTTGTCCTCCTTGTGTCTGTGGCTGCGGATCGAGCGTCGGAGACAAAGACGCTCCCTCGCGTGGTCCTCCTCGTGGCTGCTGCTGCGACTGCGGATGGACGGCCAGATATGAAGGAGGGAGAACGTGAGAGCCCTGCGAGGCGGCAGCAGGGAGGAAGAGGAGAAGGGGCAGGAGAGGGAGGGCGTGAGGGGCAGGTCGCGAGCGAGGAGAGCTGGGTGTGGCGGCGTGGGCGCTGCTTATATACCATATGCGCGGTAACAAATCAACGGCCATGATCGCATCAAACATCTATAGAACGGCTGAAAATGCCTAAGCTCTGAGAAGCCCCATGTTTCCCCCAATGATGTAATCTTTAGATTTCTAGATGCAACTTGATATGTCATCTCCTTTCTTAGTAACTTGCTACTCGTGACGTAATACATGTTGCTTCTAACTTTGACAACGCCTTTAAGATTATGTTTGATTATCATTTTTCATGAAGTTGAGGTTTTTGAAAGTAAAATAAAAATATCAGGTGTATTAATGGAAGACATAGTATTTGAATTTTAGCTTAGTTCGTATTTATGGCATTTTGTATGGTAGAAATAATAAGGGTTTCTGCAACGGACCTCCACAAATGGACCGAGTGTTCTTCTTCATTACCGCGCGGAAAGATTGCATGGCCCAACGGCGCACCTCAAACAGACAGGGGGTCGCCACAATACGAGCCCAAATTTGGTTTGGGTTTGTAGTCGAGTGGACAGTGTCCCCGTCCGCCCTCGTCCTCCTCGGACCCTCTAGACAGTGGCACATCCAACCCTCTCTCTCCTCTCCCAGCCCAACCCTGTTTGTGCTGCCGAAGCCCAATCCCTAGACGACCTATAGAGAACGCGCCAGCCGCCATGGCCCTTGCCCAAGCCAAAGACGTAGCTTATGCCGGCACAACTAGTTGTGGACACGACAAAGAGGAGTGATCGTAGGCACAACGTGAAGTAGCAGTAAGGAAACTAATGCAGAAGATGAAGAGTGCCATGCGAAAAATACCGTGCGAGGAGCTACGCAAAAAAAAATAGATTGAATAATTATTCATGTTTTTTTTAAATGGCGTGACAAAAGGGGGTGAAATATGAGTGGACCTGCTGATATGGCATGGCTGCATGCTGAGAGAAATAGGCTAGTGGGGTGCTCCTATTTAGATATAGAAGATTAGTCAATATTCACTTCATGGATCCACATTCATAGTTACATATTGTATAACGTCAACTAGAATTCTAGAAGGCGTGAAATGCCGCATTCTTGATTCTTTTTCTGCGCGAAGTAGTAGTTGATCCCTTCGAGGTAAGTGCGAATCGAGACCGTGCGAAATTCTAGAGGATCCCCTTTACGATCAAACAATTCCATCCAATTGTTATTCAAAGTGATTAATTTTCTGTAGAGTTCCGGTGAAACCTACGAGTGACATTCAAGAGGGTCATGCACAGAATAGTACGAAACCACGGACTCGGTCGGCAGTGGCGGAGCTTGGCCCAACTGGCTGGGGGGCAGATGGGCTTCTTTGGCATATTGGGTCGGTATTGGGTTGGGGGGGGGGGGGGGGGGGGGGGGCAAATGGCCAAATATCACTGATTTTGGTGTCAAAAAGGACATAAAGTACTAGTTTTTATGCAAAATTTTCTTGGTCTAGAGGACGGCCCCCCCCCCCCACCCCCCGAACTCAACATAGCTCCGCCACGGTAGGGTAGACATGCACACAACAACGCTAGATTTCTGATGGCTTAATTTGCTAGTAGCTAGACCTTCTTGTTTTTCGTGGTCAACTTGTCCCTCTAGATTCGATCGATTCTTTTTTTAGGCAATGTGGATTAAAATAACAAGCTAGGGAGGAACAACGATGTATCCAGTTTTTTTTTTTTGACAACAACGATGTATCCAGCTTGCCTACCTAGTTGACATTCTTCTCCTCTCGTGTTTCCCCTAAGCCTATCCATGTGCAGTTGCCATGATTGAGATTATAACTTTTCGACTTAAGCAATGAGGAAAAGAGATGAATACAGATAAACTTAGTTTTTAGTCATGACGTCATCAAATATTAGTTGCAAAACATAGCACGAAGTACGAAGAAAAACCAACAATAACCATATTTGCAACTGAAAAAAATCTCAGTTACAATTTAAATTGCAACTCATATAAACACGAATCACGATGCAAAATTTCGTGTTGAACTAACTCTTTAGCTAGAATTAGAAAACCAAAATAAAAAGGAAACGCAAGGAAGGTCGTCGTTTTTTATTTTTATTTTGCTCAGCAATAGGTTCAGTGAACCCGTCAACAAAATGTTATTTTTGCGTTCTTCCAGCTGAACCTCACCCGATGATGTGGGCCACCTCCAACTACAAGAGTTTTCTATAATACTTTTGCCTACGAACCTTCCGTCTGAAAAAAGTATCATCCTAGTCGCAACTCGCAACAGCCTGGTCGAACAGCTTGACCTGATTGGACGACGATTGACAAAACTGTAGCACCTAGAGAACATAGTAATCTTGCCCGAATTTCAGCATCAAAATTTGGCCCAGCTTTTGTTATGGTTGATGAACATAGGGAGAGGACATGAGTATACAGAAAGAAAATGGTGGAAAGAACAAGGATAAAATTGCAAAAAATCACCATATTTATGGTTAGGGTTTTTAAAAACCACCGCTTTTAAAAGAAAATAGCTAAATTCACTTGTTCATCTTCTATTTTTTTTTTCAAAACCACTGATCGGTAGTTTAGCTCGTTTGAAGCTATTTCTGACAAGATGACCCCACTGTCGCCTGACATGTCGTGCGGTGAACGGTCCATCGAGATAGACGTTAAACTGCATCCAGGTCTGGAGTATTTTGCAATTTTCAGAAGGACCCACCTATCAGCTGCTCTCTCTATCCCTAAAATCCGTCGGGGCAGACTAAAAAAACACCAACGCAGCTCGCCGCCGGCAAGGCTCCAGGCCGCACGAAGGTCCCCGCTGCTGGTGAGGCTTCCCGCCCCACGAAGCTCCCTGAAGTGCTTTGCGCTCCTTTGAGTGCCGCCAGCGAGGCTCCAGTGAGTCGTCTTCTCCGCCTCTGGACAATTAGATGCCACCACGATCTGCTCCTCCAGGATGTACCTGTACTCTCTTGCTCGTTCCCCTCAACTCCGTGGAGACCGGTGGAACATGTCGACGGCCACCCCGAGCGCCCCCGCGCTACCGAGTGTCGTCTTCTCCTCCTCCAACTACCAGATGCGTCTTTGATCTCCTCCAGTGGTGGGGCCAAGGCCCGGCTAGCCTGGGCAGTTGCCCGGGCTCCACCAGCCAACACTCCATTAGTTTTACTACAATTTGTGTGTTTCACCGTGAGTTCTTGTGGGCATTTTTAGCTATAGTTTGAAACTCTTAGACCTTGCCCAGGCTCCAGAAATGGCCTAGCTCCGCCACTGATCTCCTCCATGACGTCCTCATGCTCTAGGCCACCCCGAGCACCCCGAGCTCTGTAGAGACCGGTGGAGCATGCCGAAGGCCACCCCGAGCACCTGCGCATTCCCAAGTGGGTCCTCCTCGCTGCCCCTGTCACGCTGCCATTGCTGGCGATGAAGTCAATGATTTCGTGCTTCCCCGCCTCCTCTAGCCACGAGATCGTGATCCAGGTTTGATCTTGCCCCTTTCCTATCTCCTTCTCGCCTCCTACCATGCTTACACTTAGCACCACCCTAAGCCACCGGTGGAGCTCGTCGTTCTATGCCTTCATAACCGTCTCATCCTACTCGGAGTTGGTGCTGGAACTGTGGCTCCTCGGCATCCCAAGTGAAAACGAGCACCGGGTAGGAGCCGAACGCGCTGTCACGGTGATGTAGAGCGCCCGAAAGGTGGCGACGACGACGATGATGTCCATGGGCGAGGATATGTTCAAGGGAGATGAGTCAAGCTAGGGAGAGAGATGAACTGACAGGTGGTGCCTTCGAAAAAATTGCAAAAACACACAGAAATTAGAAGACCTCTATGTCGGGGGAATACCTAATCGGGTATGAGCCGACGTACGAACTTATCAAGACATAACCTGGCGGATACTTATCTGGCGGTGACTTATCTGTCGCGACTTATCCAGAGATAAGCTCACGGATGACTCAAGGCCCATGGTGACTTAAAGCCCGTGGTGACTCAAGGCCCGTGATGACTCATGGTCTGCGGTGACTCATAATCCCAGAAGGAAACTCTAATATGTATTCGACTAGAACTCATGTAAATCCTAACCTGGCCGCCTATATAAACCAGGTAGGGGCTCCCCTTGAGGGACAAGCAATTAGAGGCTAGACCTAGATCTCAAAAGAAGAGACACAATGTAAACAAGAAGAAGAGGACCCGCCGCATCCGGCGACTCTATAGCATACGGAATAAGATCTAGCCACAAATAGCACGCAGGGCTATTACCGGATGATGTTTCCCGGGTCTGAAGCTATAAATCTTTCTCTTGTGTGCAATCTCGCTCCCGGAGATCCAAGCCGCCCTAAGTTCTGCGATCTCACAAGTCATCTGCCGATGACATCTGCCGTGATAATCCCACGACACTCTAGCATCTGTCTCCCTAAACCGTTTATCGTGCGCCACGTCATCCTGACGGTGGGCCTCCTGGCGGTGGGCCCAACTGTCAGAAACACAATTATCTCGTCTAAACAGATCAATCAGTGGTTTTTTTTTTGAAACGTAGCGATTTTTAAAAATCCTAACCCCAAATGTGGTGGCTGTTTTCAGTTTTCTCAATCCCGTACGAAGCGTCCAAGCTCACTCGGCCACAACCACCTCGGTCCAGGCAAGTCGCTGTCCCTTCGTCCTCCGGCCAACCGTGGTGACTTTACATGTTTCATCTGACTTCTGAGCAATGCAAAAAAAGAAAAAATGTAAAACGAAAGGAACAAGTTCAGTGCACAAAAAATATATACACTATTTTTTTTGTGCTTAGATTTTTCTTTCCGCTGGAGGTGACGTGGGTACCACCAACTACCTACCCAAAGTCAAAGTTATCTCAAGAACCCTTCAGTCTAAAAAAAAAAAAAATCTATGTCACAAACTCACAACTCACAACACCTTGATGCTTCAATTGAATAACTTGACTGGTGTGAGATTGGACGATGACCCAAACCATAATAATATCTAGAGAACATAAGAATCTTGGAAAGAACAGGGACATAACTGCAAGAAGATCCATCCCCTGCCTAGCAATCTCACTCGGCCACGTCGGTTCAAACCAAGTCGCCGTCCCTTCCTCCTCCGGCCATCGACGAAGCCTGCCCAGTCTCACCACCCACCGTTGACGTCGTGACAAGCAGAATTAACCACACAAGACTTTGACTTCCTGGCCGCCCCATACGCGTCTTAAAGCACGATGCTGCCGCCGCGTGCACCAAGCGCGCCCCTCTTGCCGTCCCAGTACGACGCCTCTGCCCGCCCACCATGGCTCGCTCCACCACCACTGCCTGCTTCCACCTCGTCGCCGTCGCCACGGTGCTCGCCGCTCTCGGCGAGGCGTCAGGAATCGGCTTCGACCTCCACCACCGCTCCTCCTCCGTGGTCAAGCGGTGGGCCGAGGCGCGGGGCCACCCGGCTGCCGCGTGGTGGGACGCCGCGCAGGGCTCGCCGGAGTACTACTCCGCGCTGTCCCACCACGACCGCGCCCACATCGCCCGCCGCGGCCTTGCCGAAAATGGGAAGGGCCTCCTCACGTTCGCCGACGGCAACATCACCCACCGCCTCGACGGAGCGTACGCGCGCCGGCCCTGCCATGCCTTCCTTCCTTCCCCTTTTCGATCGTTCTCGCCAATGAAATTGATAGATCGATCCTTTGGTTCGCAGGTTGCATTACGCAGAGGTGAAGGTGGGCACGCCGAGTGAGACGTTCCTGGTGGCGCTGGACACCGGCAGCGACCTCTTCTGGGTGCCCTGTGAGTGCAAGCACTGCGCGCCCTTGTCCAACAACGGGTCAACGGGAGGTCCCGAGCTCCGGCCGTACAGCCCGCAGAAGTCGTCGACGAGCAAACCGGTGGGCTGCGACCATGCGCTGTGCGACCGACCCAACGCCTGCGCCGCCACCAACAGCAGCAGCTGCCCCTACACCGTCAGGTACGTCTCGCCCAACACCTCCTCCTCCGGGGTGCTCGTGGAGGACGTGATCCACCTCACCCGGGAGCGGGAGAGTGTGGCTGGCGGCGAGGCGGTGCAGGCGGCGGTGGTGCTGGGGTGCGGGCAGGAGCAGACGGGCGCGTTCCTGGACGGCGGCGCCTTTGAAGGCCTGCTGGGCCTCGGCATAGACAAGGTGTCGGTGCCGAGCGTGCTGGCCGCCGCCGGCCTCGTCGCCTCCGACAGCTTCTCGATGTGCTTCAGCCCGGACGGCCTCGGGCGCATCAACTTCGGCGACGCCGGCCGCCGCGGCCAGGCCGAGACGCCCTTCATCGTCAATGACATACAGTATGTACTCAGTACTCTTGCCCTTCATCGTCAGTACGTACGTACGTGACAGGACTCCGACACGTGGGCCCATATTCCAGTCCAAGCTTAACGGTGTGAACAACTTTGCTGTGTGTAGCCCGACGTACAACATCAGCCTGACGGGGATGAGCGTGGGTGGGGAGGCGGTGGCGGCGGAGTTCGCCGCCGTGGTGGACTCCGGCACGTCCTTCACCTACCTCAACGACCCGGCCTACACGGCCCTGGCGACCAGCTTCAACTCCCAGGTGCACGAGAAGAGGACCAACTTCAGCGCCTCGATCCCGTTCGAGTACTGCTACAAACTCAGCAGCGGGCAGACGGATGTGTCCATGCCGAAGGTGAGCCTGACGACCGTGGCGGGGCCGTGTTCCCGGTCATGGAGCCCTACGTCCTCCTCGTCGGCAGGACCGCCGACGGCGGGCTCGTCCCCCGGTTACTGCCTCGGCGTGCTCAAGAACGACATCACCGTCGACATCATCGGCCGTACGCATACACACTGCTGTCTCTTCCACTGAACTTGTCCTACCATTCCATTGCTGACTGTTTGGCTGCTGCGGATGCATGCAGAGAACTTCATGACCGGCCTCAAGGTCGTCTTCGACAGGGAGAGGTCCGTCCTGGCCTGGCACGAGTTCGACTGTAAGTTCATCATCGCAATTCAGCAAGAAAGATTTGTAACATGTACTACGTGGTATCGGTGCTTGATTGATAAAATTCGTTGCGACTGCCGACTGATTGATCAAATTGTTGCAGGTTACAAGGACGTGACGGTGGAGAACGGCGGCGAGAGCCCCGGCGGCCCCGGGGCCGGTGCCGGCGACTCGGCTGGAGCCGCGGCAGAGCCAATACCCCGGCGCGGCGCCGGTGTCCCCGAGGCCGGCCGGCTCAGGCGCCAGCCGCAGTGCCCTCGGAGGCCGCCTCTCCTTCGCCCTCACGCTGCTGCTGCTTCCCCTGCTGGGCGTGGTGTGAACGATGGGAGACACGGTGTACATACTTTTAATAGTTGGATTTGAATTTTGATTCAGATTCATACCACATTGGTCGTTCACTTGTAGAACGAGTTGTACTGATTGATTTGTGAGTGTAGTACGACTGTACCAGGATCCCAGTGGCGAGGCTCATGTGTGTGGTGTATTTAATTTTTGCGCGAGTTTGCCCCGCTAAAGATTTGTCTAGCCAATGTTTTGGTTCTAGTTTTGCTTGCTGGTGAATTGGTCAGTATTGGCTGAAAAATGAAAAAGAGTCGGTAAAGAAGCATTAACATATGCTAAGAAGTTGGTAATTATCCAAACAAAAACCCTTTAATTTTGGTCATTACCAAAACAATTGGTAGGGTAGTACGACCAATATACCCAATCCAATTAGTACAACAATACTCCCTCCATTTCACAATACTTTTTTTCTATCATATACTTCTATTAAAATAGCAAACATGTGTTGATATATTAAATTTGATCCGTTCAATATTGATTAACGATCCAGATCGTCCCAATGTTTGACAACTCAATACATCTTTTAATTTCGTGAAAATTACAATGATTACCGCCACGTAAAAGAAACAGTTCGTCACATCCACTCGCTGCCACCGTTCCGCCATGTTTGGGACACAAAAACTCCTCCGTCGCCACGAAGCATTCCCATGGAGGTCTCATCCCAAAGTTCCCAATGGCGGCTGGCGCCCCCCTTCTCCTTCCCATGGCAGCGCCCAATACCCATCTCCTCTCTGCTCCCGGCGCCCCGATCCCTCCGCCTCTCACAACCGTCGCCGGTCCCCTTCTCCCTCAAGGTACCCCCTTCCCCTTCCCATGGCATCCCGTCCCCATCTCCTCTCTGCCGCCCCGATCCGTCCGCCTCTCACAGCCGTCGCCGGTCCACTTCTTCCTCAAGGTATGAGCGGGTTTCGCCTCCACGGCTACGCGCCTGCTTGGACCTGGAGGCGAGTGCGTGCAGGGTGACGATCAGTGCCGGTGAGGTCTTGGTTGCGTCGGTGCCCGCGCTGGTTCGCGATTCCAAGGCGCGCTCATAGAGTTCTCCCCAGTCCCCCATCGAGAAGACCCACATCTTCGAGCATGGAGCGCCTCCTGTCGATCTCCGCTTTGGAGGTTCCCTCGGATGAGGAGCTCAGGGAGATCAAGTTCCTCTGTTTCAGGAGCATGATCTGGGTGCTCACCCAAAGGAGGAGCTCTGAAAATAGTGGTCGGCGCCTACCTGAAATCGTGAATGTTTTCTGTCGCAGCACATTTCCGCTTCCTATATGAATACCACTGATTCCTATATATGCATGCTAGACTGAATTTGCACAGCCCGGAGTTCATTAGGATAAGGGTTGTTTCTCATCTATTCCTTAAACCGTTCTTATGCTGCCTGGATTCCTAATGGCAAGTAATACGCATGCAGTAGATACTGAATCTGTTTATCAGAAATTGAGCAAGGTAAGCTGCATTCTACTTTAAACCCTTGTCGTTGCACAAACCAATTTTCAATTTTTTTCAAGCATTTTGACTTCGCGGTTTTATAGAATTAGCTCAGTGTGCAATCTGCTATCTCTAGGGAGTAGTGTTATAGAAACTAAAATGAAAAACCTGCAGCAGTCGGACATGAAGTTCATTTGTGTAGGATATCCTATACAGCTTGTATAGTGTACAACACAATGTGCTATTCCAAGTTACTGAACTCTATCATTTATTCTTTATTAAAAGTATTCTGCAGGAAATTAATGTTGCAAGCTCTAGGTTCTCGAGAACAAAAGTATGTATCTTGTCCTCTCCCGTTATTATAACTAGATCCGTCGAAATAACGTATGCCAACATACGCAAAGCGGCGGTCACCTTTTGATAGGTTATATGTCCAAGTTCTCCGGCGGCATTCCTCTTTTGCTGAAAAATCGATCATGTTTCGCCAATCACTCCGCGATGTGTTTGAACAAGTTGATGCTCATCCTAGAACGGCGCCGAAAGTAGCGCTGGGGTATGTGGGAGTCTCCACAAAATAATTCCACATCAACTTGTTGACCTTGGATCCTTTCCCTCCACACCTTCTCTCGACCGAAAACTGAATCACCGTGCTTCGGCTTTTATTCACGTGCATAGCTAAGACCAATGCTATGCTCCTCTTCTTGAAGGTCCCATTCTTCATCGGAAGAATCATAGGACGAACTCATCTACAAAAATAAATTATGAACTAATTTAAACTACCAACAACACTCACAAAATTTATCTACAAACATAAAATTTGGAGGCAATATATACCTTGCAAGGATTTTGTCAAACACCTTGTGGGCGCCGAGTTGCGACAGCCGCCGAGCGCTTGTCGTCGGAAGAATCAGTGCGCTGGAGGCAGCGGCGGCGAGCTTAGGGAGCTGGGGAAGCAGTGGCGGCAACGGCAACGGCCGATTCACCGTGGCGGCGGCAGGGATTAGAGCGCTGCTGGGTCGCGGGAGGTGGGGGAAAGGGGCAGGCGGCGGCGCGAGCGCGTGGAGCTTTCAGATCGACTGTTGAGCTCTCGCGCGTGTGATTTTGATTTCCAGGGCGTTGTAGCTGGCGCGGGGCCGAAATTTCTAGCGCTGGATAGATTTTACCATGCGCTGGATTATAGCGCGCCTGTTAGAGCGCTGTTTTTGCCTTCGGCACGCTAAATTGACGGTTTTTTCAGCGCGCGGCATATATAGCGCGCATGTTGGAGATGCTCTTACGGGTCTTATATTGCTGCTGTTTGGGAACAAATAGAAATCCACCAAGGACCTAAATACCGGACCGGGGGGAGTAGATATTTTTTATCAAAATTTTGGTACGTACACCTGAAATGTAAAAGATGTGAGGGCATGGTTATTGGATGGAAGACTAGCGGGAGCATTTGAAACGCCGGTGTGGTAACTCTCGCGGCTAGGTCACTCTGCAAGCCTAGAACGAAACAAGGTTCGCTACTTTTCCATCTTGTCTATAAGAAAACAAAGACCTAGTAATATAGAAAATAAAGAAGCGTAAAGCAGCCTATTTCACAGGCAAATTTGAGAAATCACACGCATAGAAATAAGTTTTAACAGAGACCAACGCTGCTATACGGCAGCAGCAGATGTTCGCACAAACTTCTTTAACGACACGAAACTAAACATTGACAGTACCAGACGACACGACTCAGATGGTTTCAACGGCAAGCAAACAGGCATCGTAGACTTGTAAACCTATGTTCCAAAGAAGATCACTGGCCACCTCGAAGACGGAGCACCAGGTGGAGTGTGGACTCCTTCTGGATGTTGTAATCGGCAAGGGTACGGCCGTCCTCGAGCTGCTTGCCGGCAAAGATAAGACGTTGCTGGTCCGGTGGGATGCCCTCCTTGTCCTGGATCTTCGCCTTGACATTGTCAATGGTGTCGGATGACTCAACCTCAAGGGTGATGGTCTTGCCGGTGAGGGTCTTCACAAAGATCTGCATCTGCATAGTTAAAAATTGCAAAGCAAGTAGGTTAAGCCACAAGAAAAAATCAAGACCAATGTAACCAAGTCAAAGAAAATAAGGCAACAATCTGAATCTTTGTGTAGTTAATACTAAACCTGCAGTTAACAAATTGCCTGGCCATGAAGGTAATGACAACCGAAATCAATCTCGAACTCATACACTACTATAATAAAGATGGAAGGATTCTAATTTTCTCCTTTTTTTGCCTATTTTCAACCTCTCGTTGGTTGACACGTATGCACGATTGTGTTACGTGTCCTCGCTAGATTGGATAGAGTATTTTGGCTTGTGGTGGTTGACTTCTTCTTCTTTCTTGTTTTTTCCTCTCTCATTTGGTCAGCCGGTTGGTTTTCCTTTTCCTTGTGTTTCTGACCTGCTAGAATTGAGTCATGCACTATTTTTTCTTTGTTTGCAACCGGTCATGGTTGGCTTCCTATTATTTTTCTTCTTTTCCTTTTGTTTCCTAGCCGGTCATGAGTGAGTCTTCCGGTGGTTTTTTTTCTATTTTATTATGGTGTATGCATCATTCTTTTGTTCTTATCTCTTTCTTTGCTAAAGTTGGGATGTACGTTTCTTGTTTTGTTTGTAGCATTTGTATTGGAGCCGGTCATGAGTTGGTCTTCTAATAGTTATCTTATTTTATTATGGTGCATGCACTAGATTTTTCATTTGTTCTTATCGTCCTTTGTGAAGCTTGGCCCCTAAGTTTATCGTCTTGATTATTTGGCAGGTGCTTTTCCCATCTAGCAAACTTGTCCTCTACGTTTGGTCTCCTCACTCATATATATTTCTTTTCTCCCATTTAGGAAGTTTGTCCTCTACGTTTGGTCTACTCAATCATATATATTTACTTTTTCCGCAAAGTTTGGCCCCTTTGTTTCCTTATTCGTCTGAGTTTTTTTCTTTTACGACGGCCAGTGATTTCTCGTTCGTTCTTCATAATTCTATTATTGGTCGCCGGCGTCAGAAATCTGTTTTGGCAAGCCTCCAGTTATGGAGCGAGGTTTGTGTTATTTTTTCATACACTGCTATAATAAGAGAGGAAGGATTCTAAATCGGACAGTTTTTTGCCTATTTCCAGCCTATCATTTGGGGACACGTGTGACTGTTGTTCCTAGGTGGCGACGTCCTATTGGGTGGAGACCTTTCAAATTTAGTGTTTAGCTTCTTGTTTTTTTTCCTTCTCGCCATGAGCCCATGACCGCTTGGCCAGCCGGTTCCCTTGGTGTTGTATGTTTCCTCTCTTCTATTTGTTTATTGTTTTCCCTCAATTAGGTGCTTGGTCTTCGGTAGGGCATTTCCTTCTAGCCGGTCATCCTTTTCCTTCCGGTCACCATTTTGTTTATTCCTAGAATCCTAGCGGATGTGCATGCACATTTAATTTCTTAGGCTAGGCAAGCTTGGCCCTCAAGTTTGGCATTTTTGTTTCCCTCCACTTTGGTTACGTGGAACCTGGTCCATGCATATCTCTTTTGTTTGTTTTTCTTTTCATCTCTACTGGTTTCACAAGTCTTTGGCAACGGTAATTTTTTCCCCTTTGCAGCCGGTCATTGGGTGCCTTCCCGGTGGTCTTTTTTGTTCTTGAAAAAAAAAAAAAGTGCACGCATCTTGACTTGGGCAAACTTGGTTCTCAAGTTTGTATGTTTGGCTTATACGGCTGGGCTATTTGTCTCTTCTTTATGAGCTCAAACTTGGCCCTTGCGTTATCTGTTTCCTTGGCCGCCAAGTTGTTTGTTTAATTATTCTACTTGTATATATGCGATATGCATTTTCTGTTTTCCGTCTTTCTTGCCATGCCAGATCAGTTCATTCCTTCCAACATTTCTGATGCATGTGTTGATCGGCATCGTACGGATATTATCCGTTTAGGCAAAGCGTCCGGTTATGGAGAGAGGTCTGTCTTTTTCCTTTTTATTTTTATTGTTCTTCCTTGATGTTATTCATATATACCGGCGTACATAATTGAAATTGAGTGATGTGTTTTTTTTTGGTTTATAGATTTCTTCTCTTCAGATCTGACGGTTGTCAGTTCACTCGCGCCACCTACGATTGAGGGTGATTCAGGGTCCAATGTTCATGCGTGCCTACTAGCATCAAGGTGGTGCGATTACTGAAGTCATAATTGAGAAGTTCTTGTTTTGGTTTTTGTTAGTTTTTGTTCCTAGCATGTGCTGCATGATTAATTCTATTTGTTATTTCTTTAGGCTCATCATACGGTTTGCCTTCGGTGCCCCGGGGTTATGCTTCTTTGGGATGCGCGTGGCAGGAGTTCATTTTGTTTCTTTCACGGCTAACCAGATTTCTCTTTCTATTGTTCTTGATGCTCATGCTGATCGCCAATATTTAGAGATCCGTCCTAGCAGGAGCAAGATTTGCATGTGTGTGTTCTTTTGTTGATTTTGTCTATTGCCTATAATAGTGCATGATTGTTTTTTCATGTAGAGACGTTTCTTCTTCAGGTCCAATGGCTGGCAGCTATGGGCTCCGTCTATGTCTATGCCTGCGTTTGGTTCTACTTCTTCATATGACAGTTTACTCAGTGATACGAACGGGATTCTCTTTTGCCGCGAATGGGTCGACAACAGGTTTTCTGGCCGCAATAGTGTCGGCACCATGTTTTCTTGCCGCAGCAGCCCCAACGGCATGTTTCGACAGCCCAACGGGAGATTTTCCTGCCACGGTAGCTCCGGTGTTCCGGCCTGCTCTTTTGGTATGTGTTTTTACCTCTCGAATTGGCCGGTAGCGTGTGTTTTTTGGTTTTGGTTGTTTGAACTTTTGTTTTGCTTCACTTTTTTCATAGCTGCTGTTAATTTGTCTATTTCTCATGTAATCGACGTATAGTCGTTGGGCATGTTTCGACAGCCCAACGGGAGATTTTCCTGCCACGGTAGCTCCGGTGTTCCGGCCTGCTCTTTTGGTATGTGTTTTTACCTCTCGAATTGGCCGGTAGCGTGTGTTTTTTGGTTTTGGTTGTTTGAACTTTTGTTTTGCTTCACTTTTTTCATAGCTGCTGTTAATTTGTCTATTTCTCATGTAATCGACGTATAGTCGTTCGATAGAGTCTAATCATATGTCCGCGAAGAGAGGTTAGTGTTTTTAACTTTGGTTTGCTTTTTCTTCCTATATTTATTTTGTTTTCGTTTCCTTTTTATGTGTACATTTGTTTTTCATTGGTCATCTCTAAATTTTAAGGTTTCTAATTTTCTCCAGTTTTGCCTCTTTTCAACCTGTTGTTTATTGACACGATGCACGTTGGTGTTGCAAGGCTTGTTGTGTTGTTTGACTTCTTCATCCTTTCATTTCTTGTTGATCTCATTTGTTCAGACTGTTTCATTTCTTTTCTCCTTTAGTTTTGCTCTGACAGGATAAACTACTGATCTTGGGATTTTTCTCATTTTTTCAGTCGGTCATAGGTTGGCCTTCTCGTGATTTTGGTATATATATTTTGTTACTATTATGGTGATGCACCTTTTATTTTGTTGTGGGTTGGCCCGTGGTTTTTGCATATATTTTATTATGGTGCATGCACCTCTCTGGTTCATACGGCGGAGGTTGTTGTTTTCTCTCCATGAAGCTTGGACCATATTTCCCTATTCTTATCCTTTGCTAAGCTTGTTCTTCTTGTCTTTTCTTGGTAAGCTTGGTCCCTACGTTTCCTTCTTTTGTCCATACGGTTGGTTTTTTTTCTCTCTACGAAGCTTGGACATTATTTCCCATTCTTATCCTTTGGTAAGTTTGTCCCTTGCGTTTTCTTTGCATGTTGTTCTTTTTTCGCTCACAAAGTCCAGCGCTGCAACATGCAATCATGGCGTGAGAAGAAAAGCTAGCAGCTAAGCTTATCCCCTTATAGGCGCCAACTGTTGCGCCTCATATCGAACCACCAATTAAGAGAGAGGAAAGCATGAGAAAGCCTACATGAGGCAGCAAGATCTCAATATGGTTCAGTGGCGAAGAGCCTGCAGTAGATGACGACGGACCAGGTAGTGCAAAGAAGCCTTCAGGTTCCTCCAGAAAATCACCAGGCAGGAAAGGGAGCAAGATGTTTGAGCAGGAGCAGAAAATTGAAAGGCCACCATCCGCTGTCAGGCCAGCGACGTAAGATCAGTCTTGGAGGATCTGAGGATAGCGGAGCTAGAGTAGCTGCTATTGCTGGCACACAAACCAAGGCTGAAGTGTGTGAGAAGGCAAAGCTTGCAAGAATAGGGGAGGAGTATAATCATTTTAGTTTTCCTGATTATTTGGTGCAAGTACGCTTAATGCAACTACCAAATTTTGGTACAAAAGGATGATTGAAACCATATCTGAATGGGAAGCTGAGAAGAAGGTGAAGGCCAAGCGCCAGAAAGAAAAAAAGGAGGTCTTTACTGGTTCAAAAGCATAATTTACTAGAGCAGCGCAGTGTGTTTCTCGTGTTTTTATTAAAAAATGATTGCCGGGGCGGAGGGGGTCCAATCCTTATGTTGAAAACCAAATCATTATCATGATCCATGATACAACTTTTGACTAAATGATGGGGATGTACAAAATAAGAATTTGCTAAATTGCAGGTTGAGTTGGACAAAAGGATAGTGAACTGGAGAATATAATCAGGAAATTACAAGGATTAACAAAACTGCTGGAGGAGCAAGGTCAATGGCTAAGGAAAGGAAATATGATGATGAGAATAATATCAGAGAAGGCCAGGAAGATATGATCAACAGGAATGTCTTCGTGTAGATGCTGCTTTTGAAACATTCCCATTCAGCAAAATTTGAAACATGAAGGGCATGACCTGAATGCTATGTAAGCTCACAACAACAATTTATTGTATTGTAAAACTTATTTTGTTTGATGACCAATAAGAGTATATAGTTGCATCTGAAATGCAATGGCATTGTGGATGTTCTTCAAGATAAAAAAGTTTTAAGGTTGTGGATGTTCTTCAAGATAAACGGGACCGTAAGAAAATAGTCATTGCAATGGAGCAAAATTAGGAGCTCCACTGTATCTGCTTGCACATTAATTTTTCTATTATTTTACAGTTAGTTGCTCCTGTGGTACATCCACCTCAAACAGCAGAAGAACATACGAACACAGCTATACATATAGACCCTAATGTAAGTGTTTACTTTCTTGCCACACAAAAAAATAAAATATACTCCTATATTAATCAGCTGGAATCTAAATTTCACTTCTAACAATGTAATCTTAATTTTTATGTGCAGAACGGAGTAGAACATATGCTGTTAGCTGCTGCTTGAAGGAAGGCTTAATTATACACGAAATACAATCGGCAAAGAAGCCAGAAGGGACATACGTAGCATGGGTAACCATCGATATACCAAGCCGAGAAAATCAGACGCCCAACCCACCTACACTGACACGTCGTGTTTTCCGAGGGCAAGTGATGGGTGACCAGTTAAGAGCCAAAGAGAGTGCAAGAACAGCAGCATTCAATTTTCTCTGACCTCTCTATAGTTTTCCAGTTAACGACTGCAATTACAGGCAAGCATACTCTCTGAAAATTCACTATTTCTTCTATAATTTTGCAAATAATAACCGTACTCGAAGGCAAGTACACCATCTAATGATGATAGATCGAGAACATGCACAAAGAAGGTTAAACACCGCACTAGCTCAAGGACGCACCTACCAGATCCAACATGCTACTACACTGTACTCCTTAAGGGATATATGTGCTCAAGCTTCAACTGTGCTCCCTATCCAAGTGCAAAACCCACATACCATGTATCCAAGGCCTGAAGACACTACCTACACAGGGTCTTACCCACCACAAACCAGAGCAGAAAAGCTAGCTTATCAACTGAGAAACATCATTACTGATTCTGTTCAGCCAAACAATGCAGAAGAATAAGTATGGGAAATGTTTCCCAGTAGTATGCAATAGCCTATAGCTTATATAATGCTACTTTAGTTTATAATTATCCAAATAAGTTAGCAGTAGCATGTCATAGTTGGTGTCATATAAGTTTTATTTAGTATTACCAAAGTAAGGTAGTAGTACATGTAGTTTAAGTTTTTCCAAGTAAGTTAGCAGTAGAATGTCATAGTTCGTGTAATAAAGTTCTATTTAGTATTACCAAAGTAAGTAGTAGGTGTAGTTTAAGTTTTCTTCAATATGTATGTCAATAATAATAATAATCCAAATGTAGCATAAGTTCTCTTTGGTATGTGTAAGTAATATATGATGATGCATCTCTAATGTGAATTTCGTTTAGTACCTATGTAAGAACCATCTAATATATATCCAACCTCAGTATATATGTGTCCTCAGCATGACTTCCCTACAAATAACCTATATGCCAAAAAAATGCTACTATTCACAACACTAACTTTAAAATATCCGCATTGTAGTCAGAATTATCATGAAAATGTTAATTCTCACCTACTGATATATCAATAAAATTAATACTCCTACACCTTAATGACCCCAAAACCGCAGACTAAAGTAAACAAGACCGATATATGCATATCCATAACTAAAAAAAATACACCCAAAATAGAACATAATCATGCAATTTTAAGTAACAACCAATTCAGCGTGATAACAAAGATTCCACTGCCAATATAATTGCCAATTACTTACCATCCGGCTGCAACACTGAAAACACAACTGCAGATACTTCTACCACTGCTCATCTTCCACCGCCGTCTATTCTCCATCGGCCACGAACATGCTGCGGTCACTACCATCCCGCCAAAAACAACAATGTCGCCGCCACCTAAATCCCACCGCCAGCAACTCCGTCACCGCCATCTAAATTCCACCACCACCAACTCCCGCGCCACCACTCCTATGTCGCCCCCATGAACTTCCCCTTCGCCAGCACGACTCATGCCCCTACTCGCCTCCCTCACCCAACATCCCCCATGCAACCGCTCATCTCTTTTAGCTAGCAATCCTTCCATCCCCTTACATCTGCAGTCAAATCAAATAGATAAGATCTAATGTATAAGAATGACTAAACTTAATGTAAATAAAGATAATAGAAATCTCACCATCCACTTTAAATTCCAAGGGTAGCTGCTGAATCTAGCGACAAAACACCTTCATCGACTGAATTTCACCGAGGCAACTGTAAATCGCACCAAACGAGCATTACTTACGACGAGAAAAATAACGTGCTATCACAAAAATAACATGCCCTCCTCCAGAAGCTATAGCGAAGCTACATTTAATATAACGTGCTGCAAAAAAATGCAAGATATAACCAAATATTAAGGATTTCAGCATTAAATATTTGTCCAGAAGTTTTACAGGCATAACCAGTTTACCAGATACAAAAGTCAAGGGCCAAATCCATATTCTGAGTATCTTATCCAACTTAAATAAAATGCTACCACTGCCGCTAGCAACTACAATCTGATTGTAAATAAAATAAGATGCAACTACAATCCGAAAACTGAAGCAACATGCATGTCCTATCTACTGAAGGTTTACAATTACAAGTTTACATGTTTAGTAATTAGTGCACTGCAAGTCAGTAGCCAGACAATAGTTAACCAATCATCGGTTGATAGGTTCACTAAACTATAGTACTATATACTACAATGTACAAATTGGACCTAGCTACTGAAGGAAGTCAGGAACATAATGGCTCACCTGGTGGCTGACTTGCCGGCAGCGTGGCGGACATTGTGTCCCTTCCGTTGGAGCAAACTGCCCCCGAAGGTCAAGCTGGACGAAGCAGTAGGACACAGGCGCGTGCACAACTAACACCATCAGTCAATTTGTACGAAGACACCGCCGTTGCGTCTTGCGAGTTGAGCTTAAGGAAGCGTTGTTGCATCCGCCGCTGCAAGTCGAGCTGGAGAAAGCGCTCGAGCTGAACGGCGCAGCCACTGCGACTCGACAGGACGCCGCCGCCGCCGCTGCTACTCGAGTACTCGACCAGACGCCGCCGCGCTGTCCTCGAGATGGGGAAATTTGGGTTCGTTTTTCTTTTTTTCTGAAAGAATTTTGGGTTAGGCTAGAAGAGGAGTGGCCGAGCGAGAAGCCTGTTGGACTTTTGGCTTCGGCCGATGGGCTGCTCCCGGCCACCAACGATCCCTCCAATTTAAAAAATTCGACAATAATATTTATGAGATTTAAAAAATTCTGAAAAAATCCCTGAGTGTAGCAAATAGTATAGTCGACGAACGTGTAAAATTTCAACTCTAAATACTTTGTATTTTAAGCTATACAAAAATGACAAATTATGGATCTAAATATGCCTATTTTCAAATCTCTAAGTTTTACCAGATTTTGATATATTTGTATAGCCCATAATATAAAGTATTTCAAACTGAAATTTTACACGTTTATGGGATATACCACTGGCTACACCCGTGATTTTTTTTTAGAATTTTTTGAAACTCAAAATATAATTTTTGATTTTTTTTAAATGGAGGGAACACTGGAGCTTGGGAGCAAATAACACTTTCCGCGATGGGCTCCCGCTATTTTCCATGCATTTTCTGTAGCGTCGCTATACACTATAGCATTTAGCGTCATTTAGCGCATAATATACGTGATTAGCGTCGTAGCGGCCGTATTTGGCTAAAAAGTAGTGTCACATGTCCAAATACGTTGTAACGCCGCGAAATAGCACGCTATTTTTTCCGTTAATTACTTATCCTCATCGTGGTCTGAAAAGAGAGTGGTCAAAGTGAAAGAACCAAAGAAACCAAAGGATAATATAACCAGTAAAAACACATAGGCCAAATGGGCTACCAATAGAAGCACATTAGCACATAGGCTAAACGGGCTGGATTGGTTTCACTGTTCTTACATATAGTGCCAAATCGTTACGTTCAAGACAGGCCCAAGCCCATTTGTAATCCACATAAATAATGCTCACACAAGACCAAATTATTACATAAATAATTTAAACGCTTAATCCTACGGGCGCGGCGTGACGCTGCGCCGAGGCCTACTAGTCTCAAATTTATAGTAAATCAATAAATTGCAACCATAGCGTGACACGGAATGTACACGATTAAGCAGATTGTGCTAACACGTAACAGACCGGCCGTAATAAGAGTATAAAGTAAAACTGTTGTCGACTATAAGAGTAAAACTGGAGTCAAAGACATGCATAGTCGTCAGTAAAACAATGAGAATACAATTTGCTTATGGTAGATTGTTCATCGCTGATGCATCAAACTACCTAACAACTGCAGATAATCCATTAACGTACAACTACAATATGGCGTTCAAAGTAAATCTACACGGATATAACATCTGAGATCAACAACAGAAGGACTAGCTCTAGATAAACCATCTCGATCGGCAAGTGAAATTAATCTAGAACGAAAATAGATCAGGTATTATCTACGGAGTAAGTAATTACAGACTCGATAGGAAGGACAGAACGAAAAAGAAGTTGAGCCTAGCACTGTCCATACAAATCGATCCATACATGTACCGATCGACGGAATTCAACAAGATGCGACTCAAGAATCGAACAGATATGCGATCGAGAAGATGGCGAAGAACGCATACCTTGGCGGTGACTTTTCTTGATCTGGATCGGGGGCTTGGTTTGTGAAGGGGGAGTCGATTAGGTGCGGTATTTATAGATCGGAGAAGAGAGAGACCGGCTCGGAGGCGAAGGCGGTGCGGAACTCGGCCCCACCGCGCAGTCTCCTTAGTCCTTACACGTACATGATTTCCTTTTTCTTTCCTGTTACTTAATATATCCATAAGCATCTCCACGGTTCCGCGATTTCCTTTGCGACGCGATAATTAATCTCGCTTGTTCTAATTTTCTCTTTTTTTTTTGCAAAATACAGTACAACGCAATCGCTCATATACACGCGCACACACTCACCCATATGAACACACGCACACATATCCTATCCCTATGAGCACCTCCGAGAGACTGAGTCGGCGGGTCGAATCTTGAGATTGACGAAGTCACCACAGGCGCCTCACTGTCGACGCGAACGTCGCCTCCCACTAAAAAATATTCCGCCTTAAATGAGAAACACCAGCGTTAAACCTAGGGTTTGAACTCAGGTGGGCCACGAGTACAACCACCCACCTAACCATCTTGCCACAGGCAAGTTCTCTTCTAATTTTCTCTCTCGAAATGTATTAAACGTGGACTCTGCAAAATAAGGATGCACACGGCGGAAACGCGCTGACAAAAGTTGGTAATAAAACAAGAAAAATGCGAAAACATTAATAAATCGTCAACAATATTAGAGGGCCAATCAAAAAATCACATGGTCATCCATGTTACGTTTCTGTCGGGGCAAATTGGAAGGGGAAGCGATATGGCACGAAAACGGCGGCAGCACTTAGTCTACATGCATGTGATGATGTGGACACGAGACGGCTAATGTAGTGGACCCGCTGAGGTGGGGCAGATTAGGAATAAGTTGTCTATTAAACTATTAAACGTAAAGTTGTGAACCACCCTGTGATGTAATGTACAAAACCATGATTTCTTGCGGTTGTGGTCTCTAAACGCCAAGACGAAGGACAAGCAAGGTCTAAATTGGATAGTGGGCGATCTAAATAGTCACCACCCATCAAATCTCGACTAAGTAGGGCCCCTCCTTAATGCTCCGTTCGGATGTTCGCATTGGGAGCTCCATATTGATATTGGGTTGAATATCAATATCATGGGATATTGATATTGAGTATGAATGTCAATATTTTCTGTTTGGATGTGTTAGATATTCAGAGCTAGACAAGATATTGAGTTTGAATATCAAATGTTGTTTGGATGTTATAAAAGCAGTTTTTCGAGACATTGATCATTGTACTGTTATATTCATGACAAAATGTGCAAAACAACCAGCGTGACGCAAGTTATATAATTCCTCAGGTTTTTGGGCTGTTGTGCACTTGTTGTCCACTCTTTCAAGTGATACCGAGTGGACCTAAATGGAGTAAGAAATCCAGGTCCATTGGTGTAACCAGCATCACCCAGGTAGTATTTTCCTATGGTCAATTATGCAAAGTTAGTTAGCTAAGAACACAAGCAAATTAAAACAAAAAGCCAAGATAAAAAGTAGTACCATTAGGTACAGCAAATGCATCTTGGCGACTTGTTCTCATTGCATCACGTAGAACTCTAGAGTCAGAAGCTGAACCCTCCCAACCAGGCAAGACATAAAGAAATTTCATGTTCCAGTCAACAACACCGAGCACGTTAGTGCTGATAGCTTGTTTTCTATTTCTGTAGCGTCCTTGGTCAGGCACATCAACAGTTACAGCAATATGGCAGCCATCTAATGCTCCAAGTGCATTGGGAAACCACTTCCATTTGTAATCATTGGGAGGTTCAACAGAAGGATCTGACAGTTTAATGAACTCTCCATGGAGACGAAGGATGGCATTTAACACATCAGAAAAGTGTGCACTAATAGTCCCTAAGGACCTCTTGTACTGCCCTCGCAACAACCTCATTTTCAAACCATGACCAAGAACAAGCAAGAACATAGCAACCTTTTCTTCCACAGCAACATACACACTCCCCCGTAAGCCACATTTCTCACGCAACATAGCACACAAGTCATGGAAGTTTCTTTTTGTTAGACGAAGCTGATCAAAGCAAGCAACTTCAGTCCCATCATACATATCTTTCAACAAATACTTTCGAAGAGAGAGTCTATGTTCCTTGATAACCCACAAGTATAGGGGGTGTATCGTAGTACTTTCGATAAATAAGAGTGTCGAACCCAACGAGGAGCAGAAGGTGTTGACAAGCGGTTTTGATGAAGGATTCACTGTAAATGCTCACAGACAAGTTTTTAGGAGTTTTTGATATGACAGATAAATAAAGTACAAGTAAATAAAATGCAGTAGTAATAGTTGCAGCGAGTGGCCCAATCCTTTCTACAGCAAAGGACAAGCCGGTTGTTGTACTTATAATGACCAAACGTTCTTGAGGACACACGGGAGTATTGTCAAGTGCTTTCGCTTCATATAGTTGATTAATCTTCATTGTTTTGATAAGTGTTGTGTGGGTGAACCTATGCTAATGCACCGCCCTTCCTAGGACTAATACATACTTGTGATTATACCCCTTGCAAGCATCCGCAAATACAAGAAAGTAATTAAGTTAAACTAACCACAGCCTTAAACTTTGAGATCCTGCTATCCCTCATGCATCGATATACCAACGGGTGTTCAGGTTTCTGTCACTCCGGCAACCCCACAATTGGCAAACGAATACACAATGCATTCCCCTAGGCCCATAAAGGTGAAGTATCATGTAGTCGACGTTCACATGACACCACTAGAAGAATAACACCACAACTTAAGCATCAAACCATTAAATATTACTCAACATAGTTCACTACTAACATCAAGACTTCTCCCATGTCCTCAAGAACTAAACGAACTACTCACAAGACATCATACGGAACATGATCAGAGGTGATATGATGATGAATAACAATCTGAACATAAACCTTAGTCCAATGGTTTCACCCAATAGCATCAATAACAAGAGTAATCAACACCGGGAGAGTTTCCCCTATGAAATAGACAAGATTCAGCCCTAGATGTTATAGCGGAGACGGGGTGCAGCGGCGGTGATGATGGTGTTGGCGGTGGAGATGATGATGATGATGATCCCGATGAAGTCCAGCTCGATGACGGTGATGATGGCGACGATTTCCCCCTCCGGGAGGGAATTTCCCCCGGCAGATTTCTTCCTGCAGGGGAGCTTTTCGCTCTCTGGTGTTTTCCGCCTCGTGGAGGCGGCGGAATATTTCGATGGCCTCCCTGTGTGTTAGGGTTCCGAGGGGGTCAAGTACGCGAAGGGGGAACGGCTGAGGTGGGCCAGGGCCCCCAAACCACCTCTCGGCGCGGCAGGGGGCCCCACCGCGCCAAGGGTGAGGAGGGCCCACCATGGCCCATCTCAGCTCCCCTTTTGGCCTCCTCCATCTTCTGGTAAAATAGGAACTTCCATATGTCTCCTTCGATTTATTGATCTTCAGAAATAGTGCATCTCGACGGTGCTTTTTCCAGCAGAATCCTGACTCCGGTGTCCAATTCTCCATTATTCATCAAACATGCAAAATAGGTAAAATAACATAAGTAACACTTCTAAATATGAAATATATCGATGAATAGCAGTAAATTATGATATAAAATAGTGATGCAAAATGGACGTATCAACCCCCCCAAGCTTAGACCTCGCTTGTCCCCAAGCGAAAACTGAGCTCAGTAAACATGACCACAAGTTTATGGAGCAAAGTGTCGATAAATAAAATACGGACAAGAAGCATCACATTCATTGATACACAAGTCATTCTAGACAGCAACTTCCCTTCATATAATCTAACTTGAAATAAGTAAAGGGAACCACGATGAAGTGCATAAAGAGAACCATGATTGGTGAAGGCAAACTTAAACTCTTGGTCAGAGAACAATTAACAGATCATACTTATCTTTCGAGAAGAGTCTTTATATCAGAGCTTATATAGCAGAACTTACATGCCTTAATCATAACAGTCTCCTTACAGTCATTGATAACTTTCAAAGTTATATTCATTCGGATAAAAGCTATTGTGCGAAACAAGGAAATGAGAGATATGATTAGAAGTATCAACACATATAACTAATTGGATCTCAACAACTCAAATGCTTGCTTGAGATAGAGAGGAATGGGTTTACTGACTCAACAATAATGTAAAAGATAGGCCCTTCGCAGAGGGAAGCAGGGATTAAATCATGTGCTAGAGCTTTTAAGTTTTGCAAAGCATATAGAGAGTATGAAAATAGTTGTTTGAGCTATGTATGTCGTTGTCAACGAATCGTAGTAAAGTGAACACTAACCCCTTGTCAACCAGACTTTCAAGAGCGGCTCCCATGAAGGACGTTATCTCTACCAGCAAGGTAGATCATCCCTCTTCTCTTTTGTTTACACATGTATTTTAGTTTCTTTATAGTTGACACTCCTCCCAACCTTTTGCTTACACAAGCCATGGCTAACCGAATCCTCGGGTGCCTTCCAACATTCACATACCATGGAGGAGTGTCTATTTGCAAATTAAGTTGCTTACTGATAAATCAGGGCAAAACATGTGAAGAGAATTATTAATGAAAGTTGTAGTTAATTGGGACTGGGCACCCCATTTGCCAGCTCTTTTTGCAAATTGTTGGATAAGCGGTGTATATGCCACTAGTCCATTGGTGAAAGTCTGTTTGACAAAAGTGCTAGAGAAACTCTACAGAACCCTCATGAGCTAATAAACAGTGACACAAAACTAGGAGTAATAAGTTTTGAATAATTTAAAGGTAGCACATGAAGTATTTACTTGGAATGGCGCAAAATACCATATAGTAGGAAGTTATGGTGGACTCGAATGGCAATGGTTTGGCTCAAGGTTTGGATGTATGAGAAGCATTCCCTCTCGATACAGGTCTTTGGCTAGCAAGGTTATGTAGCAAGCATAAGAGTTGAGGGATACAAACAATTATACAAGTGATAAGAATAATCATGCAATCTTCCTTAGAAGCACAAATAGTTTAACTTAAGAATACTAAGCTTATGAGCTACAAAGAAAGAAAGATCATGGAATAATATATTTGCATGCACTCCCTCTCTACTTAAGTCTCAAAGTATTGTCTACTACTGACCAATGCTAAGTTTGCCAAAACCAAAAAGATTAACTTGGTGCTCTAAAAAGTGATCCCTATACTAACAACAAGGTTATCAATATGAAAGAGAATTGCAAGCTAAAATAAAGTATGCAGAAAGTAAATGATAAAACTTCTCATTAATATTTCATAACGGCAACTCACACCAAGGGATACATAGATAACCAACTAAAAGAGAGATACTTCCACATTGCAAACCATCATATAAGATAACTTCCCTACTCACGATATGACTTTATGGAAAAGTAAAAGGTAAAGATAATGATGTGATACCGCGGCACTCCCCCAAGCTTGGAACAAACCAAGGGGATGCCAATACTTATGATGAATTACTCCTTCGGTGGTGGTGGTGAATTGTCCTCATCATCAGACTTCCAGGGAAGGGGTTTCCCATCAACAAAGGACGACTTGGATTCGATTATCCTGAAACTAGCAGCAGCGCTTATGTTTTTAAACCGAGTTTCATACTCACAGTTTTGATTCTGGACATCATAGAGTTGCGCCTGCAGTTTGTTGGTGGTGTTGATGAGGTGAAATATGTCTTCCCAGAGTTGTGCAGTCTCCTTCTTATGTTCAGCGACCAGCGCGGACACCATTGAGTGGAAGACTCCCACTTCACGTTCCGCCAGCTTTTTGTATGTGAAGACCTCTTGCTCCAGCTTCTCCATCCTGGCTTCCAGGCTCCCTTCTCCTTTGGGTCCTCGCACGTCTTCCGTCTGCAGCTTTCCATCAACCATCTGCGACTCCTTGGGATGCATCTTCAGCTCATCCATGTATGGGGTGACGACGTTCACAAAGAAACTGTCCTTTGGAGGCTTCGATGAAGACATGGCAGCTCTAGATCTGAAAACAATATCTGGACAGAAACAGCTCGAAACGAAACACGATGAAAAGGCGAGATACGAACCTCGGGGGTTCGGGTGAGTTATATAGCAAAAAGTTTTACAACATAAGGAAGGTACAGGAGGAAACCTGATCGGAGACGAGCTCCGGGGTGCTCAAACCACCAGGCGGCGCGGCTGGGGGCCCACCGCGCCGACCTATGGTTTGGGCACCACGGGTGCCGTCTCCCATCCGGTTCGGTCTCTTATTTTTCCATATTTAATAAAAACGACGAAAATATCTTCTAGAAAGTTATTCGCGAAACTTTTCTTACCGAAACTGTTACCTATTCGAATCGAATTCTGCAGTCCCAGAAAAATGTTCTTCAATGAAAGTTTCCGGAGTCACCACTTTAATTGTATCAACCTCTTCATTAATAGAATCTCCAGAAATATAATGCTTGAGTCTTTGACCATTTACCACTTGTGTAGAGTTATCTTTCAATGAAGCAATTTTTATTGCACCTGAACGATACACCTCCACAATAACAAATGGTCCTTCCCATTTTGAGAGTAACTTTCCTGCAAAAAATCTGAGACGAGACCTATACAATAGAACTTTCTCACCAACATTAAATTCTCTTTTAAGAATTCTCCTATCATGCCATCTCTTAACTTTTTCTTTAAAGAGTCTAGCATTTTCATAAGCCTCACTTCTCCATTCATCTAAAGAACTTAAATGCAACAACCTTTTCTCACCGGCAAGTTTAAAATCTCTATTAAGTTCTCTCACTGCCCAATAAGCTTTGTGTTCTAATTCTAAAGGCAAGTGACAAGCTTTACCATAAACCATTTTATAAGGAGACATGCCCATGGGGTTCTTATAAGCAGTTCTATAAGCCCATAAAGCATCATTTAACTTACTAGCCCAATTTTTTCTAGATTTATTAACAGTCTTTTGCAAGATAGATTTAATCTCCCTATTTGACAATTCTACTTGTCCACTAGTTTGAGGATGATAGGCTGAAGCAATTCTATGATTAACACCATATTTAGCAAGAGTCTTTCTAAAACCACCATGGATAAAATGAGAACCTCCATCAGTCATAAGATATCTAGGTACACCAAACCTAGGAAAAATGACATCTTGAAGCATTTTTAAAGAGGTCTCACCATCAGCACTTTTAGTAGGTATAGCTTCTACCCATTTAGTGACATAATCAACAGCAACAAGTATATGAGTATTACCTTGTGAAGAAGGAAAAGGACCCATGAAGTCGAATCCCCAACAATCAAATGGTTCAATAACAAGAGAATAACTCATAGGCATTTCATTGCGTCTAGAGATATTACCAACCCTTTGACATTCATCACAAGATAAAATAAACTTTCTTGCATCCTTAAAGAGGGTAGGCCAATAAAAACCTGATTGTAGAACTTTCTGCGCAGTTCTATCTCCAGCGTGATGCCCTCCATAAGCACTTCCATGGCATTTCCTCAGTATTTCCTGTTGTTCATATTCAGGAACACATCTTCGCATAATACCATCGACTCCTTCTTTATATAAGTGTGGGTCATCCCAAAAGTAATGCCGCAAGTCATAAAAGAATTTCCTTCTTTGCTGAGCTGAAAAGGTTGGAGGCAAGTACTTGGAAACAATAAAGTTAGCATAATCAGCATACCAAGGACTATCTCGCGAACTTACACTTATTGCAGCCAATTGTTCATTTGGAAAGCTATCATTAACAGGAATAGGATCATAAGGAATGCTTTCCAATCTAGACAAATTATCAGCAACAGGATTTTCAGCACCTTTTCTATCTATGATATGCAAATCAAATTCTTGCAAAAGAAGTACCCATCTAATAAGCCTTGGCTTAGCATCTTTCTTTTCCATAAGGTATCTAATTGCAGCATGATCAGTATGAATAGTGACTTTCGAATCAACTATGTAGGGTCGAAATTTGTCACAAGCAAAAACTACAGCTAGAAATTCTTTTTCAGTAGTGGCATAATTCTTTTGAGCAGAATCAAGAGTTTTACTAGCATAATGAATAACATTTAACTTTTTATCTACTCGCTGCCCAAGAACAGCGCCTACAGCATAATCACTAGCATCACACATAATTTCAAAAGGTAAATTCCAATCAGGTGGTTCAACTACAGGAGCGGTGATTAAAGCCTTTTTCAAAGTTTCAAAAGCTTCCTTACAATCATCATCAAAAACAAAGGGTACATCTTTTTGAAGAAGATTAGTAAGAGGCTTGGAAATTTTAGAGAAATCTTTAATAAACCTCCTATAAAAACCAGCATGACCAAGAATACTACGAATACCTTTAACATCTTTGGGACAAGGCATCTTTTCAATTGCCTCCACTTTAGCTCGATCAACTTCAATACCTCTTTCAGAAATTTTATGTCCAAGAACAATTCCTTCATTAACCATAAAGTGGCATTTCTCCCAATTAAGAACAAGGCTAGTTTCTTCACATCTCTGCAAAACTTTGTCAAGGTTGTGCAAACAATTATCAAAGGAAGTTCCATAGACGGAGAAATCGTCCATGAAGACTTCCACAATTTCCTCACAAAAGCCATGAAAAATAGCAGACATGCATCTTTGAAAAGTAGCAGGAGCATTACATAAACCAAAAGGCATACGTCTATAAGCATAAGTTCCATAAGGACAAGTAAAAGTAGTTTTCTCTTGATCTTGCGCTCTCACAGCAATTTGAGAAAACCCAGAATACCCATCAAGGAAACAAAAGTGAGTTTTCTTGGACAACCTCTCAAGCATTTGATCAATAAAAGGCAAAGGATAATGATCTTTCTTAGTTACTTTGTTAACCTTTCTAAAATCAATGCACATCCTATAACCAACTACTACTCTTTGAGGAATTAGTTCATCATTTTCATTAGGAACAACGGTAATTCCTCCTTTCTTAGGAACACAATGCACAGGACTTACCCATCTACTATCAGCAATAGGATAAATAATACCAGCTTCAAGAAGTTTTAATACCTCATTTCTTACCACTTCTTTCATCTTGGGTATTAAACGACGCTGATGCTCAACAACAGGCTTTGCATCAGGTTCCATGTTGATGGCGTGCTGACATATAGTAGGAGAAATTCCCTTCAGGTCATCAAGAGTATATCCCATAGCTCCGCGGTGTTTCCTCAACACTCCCAATAACCTTTCCTCCTCTGTACCTGAAAGTTTAGAGCTGATAATAACAGGATATATTTTCTTATCATCAATATAAGCATATTTAAGATTATCAGGCAGAGGTTTCAAATCAAAAACAGGATCCTCCTTGGGTGGCATTGTGGTACCCAAATCTTCCACAGGTAAATTGTGTTTGAGCATAGGTTGACGAAGGAATACTTCATCAAGCTCATTCCTTTCTTCCCTGAAGTTCTCACTTTCATGATTCTCCATATGTTGCTGCAAAGCATTGTTAGGAGCAAGAACAATAGATGCAAGTTGAGCAATTTCAAAATCCTCACTAGGCAATTCAGTTTCATAAGGTGCTTTAGCAAATTTAGAGAAATTGAATTCATAAGATTCACCAGCAAATTTAGTAAAGATTTTCTCTTTCTTACAATCTATAACAGCACCACAAGTATTCAGAAAAGGTCTACCAAAAATAATAGGACAACTATCATTGGCAGCCGACCCAAGTACAAGAAAATCAGCAGGGTATTTAGTCTTACCACAAAGGACTTCGACATCTCTAATGATACCAATTGGAGAGATAGTTTCCCTATTAGCAAGCTGAATAACCACATCAATCTCTTCAAGTTTACAAGGAGCAATTTCGTGCATAATTTCCCTGTAAAGCTCATAAGGAATAGCACTAGAACTTGCACCAATATCACATAAACCATAATAGCAATGATCACCTATCCCAACAGAAAGCACAGGAACACTAGACTTCCTAGAACTTTTAGGATGTGAGACAATATTAGAAGCATCCTCACAAAAGATAATGTGTCTATCTTCTAAATTTTCAGTGACAAGATCTTTAACCAATGCTACAACAGGTTCAACAGTTATTTGCTCATCAGGTTTGGTAGTTTTCTTATTACTTTTACTAACAACACCAGTTATGATAGTATGTTCCTTAATCTTATTAGGAAAAGGAACTTTTTCAATATAAGGTTCTGGAATAATGCGATCAGCAACATTAACCTCAACACCTTTAGATATATGAGAAACAGATTCATCTTTATATGGTTCATGATAATTTTTAAAACCCTCCTTCGGCAAACCGAAATAGGAAGCAAAGGCTTTATAAAAGTTTGCAACAATTTGAGAGTCAAGACCATAAGTAGTGCTAATTTTGCGATAATCATCAGTATCCATAAAATTTTTAACACACTCAAAGTCATAGTTATACCTGACTCCCTACCTTTGTCATTCTCCCATCCTTCAGTGTTCTCCTGAATCCGATCAAGAAGGTCCCACTTAAACTCTTCTTTATTACGAGTGAACGATCCAGCACAAGTGGTATCCAATAGAGTTTTATCTTGAAAGGAGAGTCTTGCATAAAAGTTATCAATAACAATATTACCAGGAAGCTCATGAATGGGACATTTGAGCATTAATGCCTTCAATCTCCCCCACGCTTGAGCGATACTCTCTCCATCATAGGGCCAGAAGTTATATATGAGGTTCCGATCCTTATGAATCTCACTTGGAGGATAGAATTTGGAGTAAAAGAGAGGTACAATTTCCTCCCATCCAAGAGAATACCCATTCTTCAGCAGTTTATACCAATGTGCAGCTTTACCAGACAGTGATAGAGAGAATAATTTCTTCTTAACTTCTCCCATCGAGATACCTGCACACTTAAATAACTCGCACAATTCATGCAGAAATAACAAATGATCTCCAGGATGGACAGTTCCATCTCCTGCATAGCGGTTATTTGTGACACGTTCAACAATTTTCATAGGAATTTTGAACGGTATTACCTGCTCATCTGGCGCCTCCTCTACTACCTTAGCAGTGGTAGTTGTTTTCCCAAATAGGAATTCAAGAGAAGACCCCTCCATAATGAGATATAGCAGCAGGCAAAAATAAAAACAGCACGTACAATAAATGTTTCCCTTACCAATTCCACTTACCAATAGCGCTACACTCCCCGGCAACGGCGCCAGAAAATAGTCTTGATAACCCACAAGTATAGGGGGTGTATCGTAGTACTTTCGATAAATAAGAGTGTCGAACCCAACGAGGAGCAGAAGGTGTTGACAAGCGGTTTTGATGAAGGATTCACTGTAAATGCTCACAGACAAGTTTTTAGGAGTTTTTGATATGACAGATAAATAAAGTACAAGTAAATAAAATGCAGTAATAATAGTTGCAGCGAGTGGCCCAATCCTTTCTACAGCAAAGGACAAGCCGGTTGTTGTACTTATAATGACCAAACGTTCTTGAGGACACACGGGAATATTGTCAAGTGCTTTCGCTTCATATAGTTGATTAATCTTCATTGTTTTGATAAGTGTTGTGTGGGTGAACCTATGCTAATGCACCGCCCTTCCTAGGACTAATACATACTTGTGATTATACCCCTTGCAAGCATCCGCAAATACAAGAAAGTAATTAAGTTAAACTAACCACAGCCTTAAACTTTGAGATCCTGCTATCCCTCATGCATCGATATACCAACGGGTGTTCAGGTTTCTGTCACTCCGGCAACCCCACAATTGGCAAACGAATACACAATGCATTCCCCTAGGCCCATAAAGGTGAAGTATCATGTAGTCGACGTTCACATGACACCACTAGAAGAATAACACCACAACTTAAGCATCAAACCATTAAATATTACTCAACATAGTTCACTACTAACATCAAGACTTCTCCCATGTCCTCAAGAACTAAACGAACTACTCACAAGACATCATACGGAACATGATCAGAGGTGATATGATGATGAATAACAATCTGAACATAAACCTTAGTCCAATGGTTTCACCCAATAGCATCAATAACAAGAGTAATCAACACCGGGAGAGTTTCCCCTATGAAATAGACAAGATTCAGCCCTAGATGTTATAGCGGAGACGGGGTGCAGCGGCGGTGATGATGGTGTTGGCGGTGGAGATGATGATGATGATGATCCCGATGAAGTCCAGCTCGATGACGGTGATGATGGCGACGATTTCCCCCTCCGGGAGGGAATTTCCCCCGGCAGATTTCTTCCTGCAGGGGAGCTTTTCGCTCTCTGGTGTTTTCCGCCTCGTGGAGGCGGCGGAATATTTCGATGGCCCTCCCTGTGTGTTAGGGTTCCGAGGGGGTCAAGTACGCGAAGGGGGAACGGCTGAGGTGGGCCAGGGCCCCCAAACCACCTCTCGGCGCGGCAGGGGGCCCCACCGCGCCAAGGGTGAGGAGGGCCCACCATGGCCCATCTCAGCTCCCCCTTTTGGCCTCCTCCATCTTCTGGTAAAATAGGAACTTCCATATGTCTCCTTCGATTTATTGATCTTCAGAAATAGTGCATCTCGACGGTGCTTTTTCCAGCAGAATCCTGACTCCGGTGTCCAATTCTCCATTATTCATCAAACATGCAAAATAGGTAAAATAACATAAGTAACACTTCTAAATATGAAATATATCGATGAATAGCAGTAAATTATGATATAAAATAGTGATGCAAAATGGACGTATCATTCCTCATCGGTAAAGGCTCCTAACTCCCTTGGAAACCTTTGTGTACTAACATATGCCATAGCAAGAAGCGTGCATTCAAGGTATTGTTTCATGAACACAAGCCTTCTTCTCTTCCTTCTTCTGTTTTCTTCTGATATATAATTAACCAATGCTAACTCGTCCGACATTTCACAACTACAATGTACAGAAATTATATGTGACACAAATTTTAGCATTATCAAAATTAATTTATTACAAGCATGTATAATTCAACACAAGCATGTATAATTCATCACAAGCATTATCAAAAAATCAGCACATCACACAAGCAGATCACACAAACCATATACGGTAGCGGATCTAGACAAATTTGAGTACAAAAATGCAATACGGGTGTGGGCTGCGAATGGAGATGAAGGAGATCCATACCGTGTAGCTGCCGCGCCGGAATCCATCCCTGCGCCGGCCGCCGGAGCTCCCGAATCCATCCCTGCACAAAAAAACGACGGGATGATGAGATGGAGGCGGGGCTAGGCGGGCTAGGCGCCGGGAAGGAGAGGAGGGCGAGGGAGGCGGGCGAGGGAGGAGAGGCGCACCGATGCGCCGCCGCCGCCGCTGGAGGAGAGACGGGCGAGGGTTCGGACGGGCGAGAGTTGCGGACGGGGGAGACGAGGGACGGAGGGAGACGCGAATATCGACCCAATGTCGAGCCCAACAACTCGACATTCGCTGGGCGATTTTTTGCTCTGCCGATGTCTCCCTCAATATCTTACGCGAATACCACGCTCCAATACCTAGAACATCTAAACAGACCAAAACTAGATATTCGGGTTAGCTGGGCTCCGAATATCCAATATCGAGCTTCAATATCAACATCCGAACGAGGCATAAGCGATGTTGCTTGCTGGTTGTGGGGTGGTTGTCCCTTCGCTCTCGCTCGTAGATGGCTAAGCTTATGTGCAAATTTTTATGGCTAAGCGGTACCTCGCAACATGCATTGAATCATGTCGAATCCTGTGAAACCTTATTATTAAGGTAAGGCAACTAGTGCCTTTAATTAAAAAAGTTTAAGGAATATGTTGGGCCCTCTTTGTAATTCTTAGGGATGTATCAGATCGGTCGTATTTTTCCTCTATCATATTCTCTACCACACTTTTTTATCGGATTCGGACCGAATCGGATAATGATTGGTTGCGGATTCGGAACCAGATACATGTGGTCGTGGATTCAGAATGGAAACGAAGCGGAAACAAAATTAATCGGATTGATACGCGTATAAATACATTTTCAAACTATACAACCAAAGGTAATTGTTGAATAGCCTACCTAACAAAGTTGTACTCGATAACCTCTATAATGACTATTAAAGTGAGTTGTTGTCGAAATCAGACAACTCACTAACTGCAAAATATGCTTTATTAGGTTAGACATTTTGGTGGAAAATCAGATTATTCGGATTAAAAACCATCGGATAATCCTATTTAATTTTTTGGATAATCCATATTATGAGCTATCTGACATACCATATCTTTTTTTGGGTTACTTTTTGTGTTGCTAAATGTGCATACCGCACAAGCCGCCACATTACGAGCAGGCTCGGCCTCCTGCTCGTGAGTCGGGTGTACCTCCAATTCCATTGGGGCACCTGACATACCATATCTGATATCGTATCCGGGTGTCAAGTTCGGAATCATATATCTTTATTCGTCGGATTTCTTTAAACCGGATATAAATTATTTAAAACGGTTTTGAAATCGAATACGGTGCGGAAATTACCCATCCGTTTACACTACTCACCTTCGGAGGCGTCTGGACTCCTTTTTCCGTTCCAAAAAAAACCTTCTCCATTAAAAAAAAATATCCCAGCAAATGTCCCCACAGGCAGGCAGCATCACAAATTCCCAAAACGCCACTCGGAAAAGGACATTCTCATCCAGCACGTTGCGAAACGCTGGCAAGGTCTTTGACTTCGCTGTCCCCACGGCCCTCCCTCAAAGAGTGAAAGGCTTCTTCGTCCTGACTTGCTTCCCCTCTCCGCCGACCTCCACCAAATCCAGTCCAGAACAGCATCCCACTCAGCTCCCCACCACCGGAGAAACACCTAGAAGAGAAAGATCTGAGCTCCGACAACAGCGCAGGAGGGAGGAAGTAGACAGGCATCAGATCGGTCCCCACGAGCAGTAGCAGCCATGAGTGCCATGAAGTTTTGCCGTGAATGGTAAGCTGCTGCCGACGCCGACGCCGATGCCGATGCTTTCCTTGTTGTTTCCTTGTCTGGGCGATGGATTTGATCAGCAGATCCGCTTCTCTTCCTTTTTTGGGGTTGCAGCAACAACATACTGTATCCCAAGGAGGACAGGGACCAGAAGGTGCTCCTCTTCGCCTGCAGGAACTGCGACCACCAGGTTAGCAAATTCATCCTCTCTCTCCCCGGTTCATCCAAAGATTTCTTCATCTTATTATACCCAACTTGAAGTCACTGTATGTCTCTGCAACAAGATGGGAAGAACAGCAAACCTAGGGTAAAGCTGAACAAGAGAACATAGTCATTCCAGTAGGTGGAAATACTGAATTTGATGTGGTATGTAAAATATGTGGGTAGATTAATTAAGGAGCTGTGGGTGTGCTGTTCTAAAAAAGAACTGAGATTGAGTTAAAAGATAAGTGCATAGGTTGACAACTTGTGACATACTCCCTCCGTTCCAATTTAATTAACTTGCTATGCACCACATGTGGATGTATCTAGACTTGGGAGTAGAACAAAAGGTAGAGCTTGTTCAGTTGATGAATTGCCAGTTTGTTGTTTGCAGACAGGCTTGTTCCTTCACTTGTACAATGCACTCTTTAATTTCTTTGGCATACTAGCAACCAGTTGAAACTCTCTGGAATTGCAGGAGGTTGCAGACAACAACTGTGTCTACCGCAACATTGTGCACCACAGCGCAGGAGAGTTCACCCAGGTGCTCCAGGATGTCGCTGGTGACGCAACTCTGCCCCGCACCAAGGAAGTCCGGTGCGCTGTCTGTGGCCACGGGGAGGCTGTGTTCTTCCAGGTAAAAAATTCAAAGCCAACATGGACAGTTGATCTTATTCAGAAGTTTTATCTACCCACAAAGTTGCTGGAAAAAAACTTACCTTGATTCTGTCATCCTATAGGCCACCGCGAGGGGGGAGGAAGGGATGACACTGTTCTTCGTCTGCTGCAACCCGAGCTGTGGTCATCGATGGAGAGAATGAGATATTCATCAGCCAACCAATGGACTCAACTCATGCAACAGTCAGAGAGAGATGTTTCTTCTTCCCAAGAGATTTTTTTCTTTCGTAAGTAGAAAATGGACTCAACTCATGCAACAGTCAGAGAGAGATGTTTCTTCTTCCCAAGAGATTTTTTTCTTTCCTAAGTAGAATGAATTGATTGTTTGTTTAAATACATTGAGCTATTGAGGCATCATATCGAGTAATTGCAGGAGGAAAGCAATTGAGTCCACTGGGGTGAATAACCCTGCGGGGTGAGGACTATTTTGTTTGTGTCGTGTTCCCTACTGTAATTTGCAGTAGCTTCAGTAGTAAATCTTGAGAAGAGAGCATGTTCTGAATTTTCATTCATTCAAGCAAACAATGAGCAGAGGACTTGAATAAGTTTGATTTACATATTTGGATCAACTGGGCATCCTCTTATGCAACTGTCTGAAAACTTGATCAAACATGTAATAGTTTTCCAGTGATCACTGAAATGACCACTAAAACCAAGTAACAAGCTGATGTGTGCAGTATTACGTTTGAGGTACTGAAACATTTTAATTCCAGTACAAATTCCATTGAATCCAGATTTGAATCTTAAATTTGGTAGGTCTAACAGAAACGACTATATATTGCTGAATAACTGGATACAGTATGCATGGTTACAACCGCAGACCTACTAGAATAATGCAGCAATGACCATCCCAATATTGCTATAGAGTACAAAAATGTATCTCATAATAATACTACAACAACCATCTAAATATTGCTACCGGCAAAACTGTATCTCATGGTTACAGTCTCAGAACTCCAAAGTAATTCCCTGCATTTATAAATAGAAAATCGCAGTAGGGGCCTTCCCTACTGTTTTCCTGTAAAAAAAAAATGTACTGGAATTGTTGAGTACATATTTTCCAGGATTGTTCACCCAGAAAGCTACTATCGAGCTACAACCAAGTGTTAAGAGTTCTCTTTCCCATGATTACTGGAGAATACTGCTCCCTGTAAGGACCTCCAAGAGGTGCTTCTGACAGTTAAATTTTGTCAAAACTTTCAGTAAAACTGGAGGGCCATGCATCACAAATAGGCTCAAGGAAATTCATCTCATTGTTGAAATAACTTCATTTGCCCATGAAGGGAGAGGTGCTCGGAATGTGACGGGCAATCCAGTGACCGGGTGTACAAATGACAAGCTCTCTGCATGCAACGCATGACCATCACAAGCCACATCGTTCCACTCGATCACTCCTCCATACTTTACGTCCCCTCTAATAGGGAACCCAAGATACTGACAGTGTAGACGAATCTGATGTGTTCGTCCACTTTGAGGATACGCTCTGACCAAAATTGTGCGGTTCTTCACATCATCATTGTTATTGTCAGCCGCCTTCTCTTGTACAGTAATCGACTCTATATCATCACTATCAACGTTAGATGGTTCTCTAAACTGCCCTTCACCGTTGGTTCCAAGCACTTCAAATTTTGTGCTCATGTCCCTTACAGAGGAACCCCTGGCAGTGTTCGGCCAACATCAGACATAGCATATACGCGCCAAGCACCGTGCTTCGATCGTCCATGGCCAGAACATATCTTAATCTTCTCCCACGACGGTGGATAACCTATGCAAAGAGCTAGATATGTTTTCTTGACTTTGTGGTCAGTAAAGGCCTTCACAAGCTTCCCTGCAACCTTGTTGCATTTGGTGATGACCATGAGACCACTGGTATCACGATCTAGCCTGTTGGCAAGGTGAAGGTTAGGTTTGCTTGAAGGATCCGCTGCGGTCATAGAAAGAGTTTCATTTAGTTACAAATACCAAATCAGTAATAATAGGTACTCAAAGTAATAGACAGGTCACATCCTTAAATTGTGAAGGCCATTTTAACGGTACAATAACATCCTATACTCTTACATCATATCCGGCATTCAAATATTGAATGCTTGTTTGCAGTCAAGATATACACATTGCAAATAAGAAAAATTTCATGTTACAACTCCTAGCCTGGCAATCGCTATCAAAGCTTGCTCAAAAGAAAAGTTGCTGTCAGAAGGACTTGTTAACTAGTAAGGGAACTTATTTGATCAGCTCACAACAATTTCAAGATTATTTCGTGCAAGAATACAACAATGCACAGTTACACGTACAATTTCCCAATGGAGAAAAAAAATATAACATGTAGCCCCACAATACGGTCCATGTATCTACATTCAATATGATAAATTTGATCCTAAAGCTATTTGTTTCTGTTGGTGTTCTTTGCAGAATCAATTGGCTCACACTGCAAAGGTACCCATAGCTTCAAGACGTCAGAGTATGACAGAATTCTGAAAACCCTTATGCTTCTTTATCGGCTCAGGTTCATATTTATTGCTATATGTAAGTTCAAGCTATATACTTAAATACACAGTATATGCAGGAAATTGCGAATAGATTCAAAGTTCTTCAGATGTGGGCTTGTGGCATCATGCACATCTGATAGCATCATGTCATACTAGCTGAACTGGACATCCAGTCGCAAGTTTCAGGTGGTGGAATCTATCTTTCTTGTTTGCTGTAGCGATTTTACTTTGTAGTCATTCTTATCTGCTTCGATCTTGAGAGATTTAGGCAATCTACAAGCTTACTTTGCATACATTAGCGACTACAATAACCCTTGACCTCACTACACGTACAGTACATACACAGCTGTTCATTACATCCATAGCATTTCTGTCTGTGGAAGTAAACGGAGATAACTTTGCGAACTAGGACCAGAGAGTAGCATGTGAATTGAAATATACGAACAAACTCTACTTGCAGAAACGTAACACTAGGTGAATTCATATAAGAGGAAATTCCTGAATGAATGAACCAAGTCCTAACCAGCCACAAGAGAGCTCCTAGAGGTAATATGATTAACAAAAAAAGGTGGAATGCAGTTAAAGAAGGAAGCTCACACTCTATTCATAACTGATCTCCAAGAATTTTCTCTTAGAATCCAGAAGGAAAGCGAGTTTCTGCTCTTCCTCTGCCTGAATTGTCAATACTGATGGTTCTAAAGTTTAAACTAGATCAGTTGAATGTGCAAGCCTTTGACATTGCTAATCACATCTTCAAAATGACCTCATCTTCAAAGGTGTGTCACCTTCTTTTGCTCGCTGGAAAGTCACATTCCAAAATGATGTTCTGCTTCATCAACATAAGGTTCACTCTTCCCTTGTACAGCCCTTGCTCTCTTGGGTCCTAGATACTTTCACTTAATGGCTGCTGTAAACTCTTTTCATTTCCTGCCTCCCTAGATACTTTTTGACCGGCTTTGTACTTGTACTTATTTGGAAAACCTCTGGTTTTTCATCATATAATAATTAAAAAGTTACACCGCCCTACGGTATCACGGTAAAAAAAAAACATTGCTAATCACATATCTGCAGTAGGCAGAAAGCAACCAAATGTCCAAATCTGAATTTCATCAGCACGAACAGCTCTTGAAACCACCACACACGTGCATACTAAATGTGCGATCTGTCTAGAAAATTTTGATGTACCTGCAGCTGCGGTGGAGCAGGGGAGGGCGGAGAGGAGGGATTCGCAGTAAACGCCGGCGGGCTTGTCGACTACGGCGAGCCACTCGTCCTCGAACACGACGGTGGCGGAGGAGTAGGCGCCGGAGCGGGCGGAGGCGGTCATGGCGCGCCGGAGCTCCACGTCCTTGGAGGCAGCCGGATAGGGCGGGGACACCGGGCACGGGTACTCCCCGGTGGCCGGCGCCGACATCACTGTGTCCTGTACGCCTGCTCCCGCGGCGGCTACGGCGATGCGGCGCGCGGGCGGCGGCAGGGCTCGCGGCGGGGCGGCGGCGCGAGGCGAGAGAAGAGGGAGGAGGAGGGGTAGTCTCGTCATTTCATCCAGGGAGGAGACCGGACTCGATAAAAAACACGAGATTCGTCTTCTTCTCTACTCCTCTTCCCGGGCGGAAGAAATCCAACCCTAGCCTCCGCCGTTCCGACCAACCTCCGGCCAGCCGCCCGCGCCTCTGGAGCCAGGCATCGTGCGCTCTCCTGAAGTGATTCCGCTGCGAATCTGAAGCTCGAGGGTCGAGGAGGGAGCGGTGGGTGATTTACTGATTTGGGGAGTGGAGGAGGATGGGGTCGTCGTCGAAGGTGGTGCGGCCGGAGGAGGTGCTGGAGTCGCTCAAGAACGACGGCACCGTCGACGCGCTCCGCATGAAGATCATCGCCCAGCTCAAGGCCAACGTATGTTTCCGACTTCTCTCCCACCTCCTTCTCCAATCCCCTTCTTCTCCCGCGTGCTTGCGATCTTGCCCTCGGTGGCTCGGCAGCGCGAGGTTCCTCGTGGTGAGGTCGCTGAATTCAAGGTGGCAGCCGGAGTATGGAATAGTAGAGGATCACCATGGCTATGGCTATGGATTTTTTTCGAGCATTTTGTGCTGCCGTTGTGCGCAGAGAAATTCACTTCTTCACGCGGAAACATTTTTTGGTTGCAATGCCTTCACCTATCAACAGAGAATTTTCGTGTGGCAGGATAATTCTGAACAATGTGCTATATAGGTTTCTGACTTCTGCCCAGTTGCTATGTTATGGACATGCATTTTTCATCACATTTTCCTTGCATTGCTTTTATGGGAGATTATCTTTCTTAATGGAAGAGTTAGTTGGCACATTGGGTTTAAACCTTATTATATTGGATTTCAGGAGGATATGAAGAAAAATACTATGATGATGGTGGAGCAAAGCAAAGTTCTGAAGACTCCTGGAGCTGAGAAAAAGACCAAGAGGGAGCTGTTTGATGCTCTTCGGCAGGAATTGGAGTAAGCACTACATGTCCATGTATAATTTACTAGCGTGGCGTCACGTAGAGCAAACATGGTTGCTCAAAGAATTTACAGCATAATGTGTGGTTTCGATTTGTTTTTAAGTATATACACAACTCTCTACATATGGTGTTCATTTTTTATGCTAACTAGAAAGAAATAAAGAACTGTTTGTGACTTCAACTTTACTAAGCACATACAATACAATACAATACTCCAAGACGGCACATTTGCTTATATCTGCTTACTATGAAAGTACTAACGATCTTGCTCCCAATGATACGATGATACATTGATCTGATATGTAGTTTTAGTATTGGAATATACAGGTTAGTAATTGGTATTCTGCTCTACATTCTGCATTTTTGGAAGTCCAATTTGCACATTGTGCATTTTGGTTTGGACACAGTTGTAGCAACTCCGCTTGTTTTGAGCTTCTCCTTTTTAAAATTTAGATGGTTTTGTTTCATAACTTGGACTGAAGCAGAATAAATAATTTATCAGATATGTAAAGTGGTCCTAACTCATGTGTTGGAATGCAGAACTCCAGTCCTGGAGAAAGCCTCAAAGGCGGTTTGGGAGTTGATACTAGACAACGGTGGACTGGGGAAAGAGATCACCGAGACTGTTGAGAAAGTCTTCTGTCGGCTCAGCGGAATCAATGCAATGCCACCCCCGGCATCAACATCCGGTGCTCCTCAAGAAAAACAAACAAACATGGCTGTAGAGGAGAGTGAGAAGGGTAAGGAGATGGATGCCTCTGAACCATCGTCATCCTCAAGGAAGAGGCCGTTCGGTGACATCAGTGCGAAAGGAGCAGCTGCTATGCCAAACGGCAGCGCTACTTACCAGCATGACGAGCATGAGGAGGGCAACTAGAAGATGTCCTGTTGTTTCAACTGTTGAAGGCTAAATTAGCTGTCGTGTTTTCATGGACAAGAAGTGCTGAGTTCTTTGATAGCGATGTAGTTTCACAATCTACGGTTGTCTGTTAGATGCTTGTGGCTTCTCTGTTTATACTAGTCAAGTTCTGGAAGTGGCTGATATAGGATGTTTTCAGCTTTAGAGGGGGCCCTAACTGCCTGAATGTACAACAAAAAAATTGATTTGATCTTATCTGTTGCTGTTTATCTGTGTTATGAGATATATTTCCTCTATTATCTCCTTTTTTTATCAGGAACCTTCCATTGTAACAAATCTTATTTTCCAGACCCCTCTAAAAAATCTTATTTTCCAGCGCAAACTGACAGCAGCTATACATTGCAAACACATGAATCAAACTGGGATGACAAATTCCGCAAGGGACATACTACAAGCTTGTAATAGCAAGAATAAATTAAATTTATTTCCCTCAGATAATAATAATTGTACTACAATATGTGTTTCACAAAAGCTAGAAAAGAGATAATTACTCTGCAATCTGCTCTACAGTCAGCTCTAGTAGCATTTTACATGGATCGATCCTAGCTAGCGCACTCCTTCATGTCGCGGGTAGGCCGCTGGAGCTCCTTCCTTCTTAATTTGTTTCCACCGGTGAAACGATCATCAGCTCTTCGCCTCTTCCTTCCATGCCACGATCGCCACCAGCCCACCACCTCGTCAGCATCGGCAGTTCGGCACCACCACGTCGGAGGTTACTCTGCGTCACCGGCGAACCATGGGAGCTTGAGCGCGTCGGCCGCTGTCAGCCTCTTCTCGGGGTTGCATGTGAGAAGTCCGATCATGACCTCGAACCCTTCCTCGGACAGCGTGTCCTCTGGGAACCGCTCGCGAAGCCTGCTGCGCTGCCCCAGCTTGAGTGGTGGCAACTTGTCGGCCATTGGCAGGGACGCGAACCCGGGCCACGTGACGTCGTCCGGCGTGCCGAGCACCCCGAAGATGGTCCAGAGATAGGCGATCTCATCGGCGCACCATTTCAAGTCCAGCCGGGCGGCCTCCACGTCGCCCCGCCGCAGCAGGAACTCGCCGCCGACGAGCTCCGCCATGACGCAGCCGACCGTCCAGGCGTCCGCGCGAGCGTCGGGGTCCGGCTTCCCCATGAGGACCTCTGGCGCTGTGTACCGCATCGTGCCGGCCATGCTGTGCGGCGGCGGGTCGGACGTGGAGATGGCATAGTTTTAAATAGCCGGCTATTGCATTTAGCCCGGGCAATTTTAAAAGTTATGAAAGGCTATAGCCGGGCTATAGCGCGGCTATGACCTTATAACCGTTTTGATAAATAATGATAAAAAATTAAATTTTGGGAGCATATATTCGTATATATATCAATAATTTACTGATACATCATATATTAACATAGTCACATAAGAGATACGAATATAAGAGATACGAATAAGAGGGGATCAAATGGTACCAACGATCAAAGGCCCAATTTATTCTGGAAGTAGATGCGAATACGAGATACTTTCATAGTCTTGCTAATGGAAGACATAGAAAGAAACTCATTCACTCCTTAAACCAGGAAGAGGGTACGATTGAAGGCCATGAGCAGTTGAAATCCTACATCACGAAGTACTATAAAAATCTATTTGGAGAGCCGGACGCAGATAATTTCTCGCTGGACGAAACCCAAACAGATGATATCCCGCAGGTTTCCGATGAGGAAAACGCCCATCTGACCGCTCCTTTCTCTATGGAGGAGGTGAAGAAGGCGGTATTCCAAATGGAACACAGCAAAGCACCGGGTCCGGATGGTTTCCCCGCAGAGTTTTATCAAACTTTCTGGGACATAATTCAAGCGGACTTGCTCGCGATGTTCCAGGATTTACATGCTGGACATCTTGAGTTGTTTCGCCTAAATTTCGGTGAGATAATTTTGTTGCCAAAGGTTAATGGAGCAGAAAAGATTCAACAATATAGACCTATCTGTCTTCTTAACGTTAGCTTCAAGATTTTCACTAAAACCGCTACTATTAGGCTTAACTCGGTGGTTGATCATGTTGTGAGGCCCACTCAGACGGCGTTTATGTAAGGTCGCAATATCCTTGATGGAGTTGTGATCTTACATGTAACAGTTCATGAGATGCATCGGAAAAAACTCAATGGAGTCATCCTAAAAATTGACTTCGAAAAAGCGTATGATAAAGTCGAGTGGTCTTTCTTGCAACAAACACTCAGAATGAAAAGTTTTTCAGCTGAGTGGCGCGCAATGATTCATAATTTCGTTTCCGGAGGAAGTGTCGCCATCAAAGTCAATGATGATGTTGGTAGAAACTTCCAGACGAAAAAGGGATTACGGCAAGGCGATCCATTATCACCTATATTGTTTAATATAGTTGCCGATATGTTAGCCATAATCATTGAGCGGGCAAAATCCGATGGGCAAATTGTTGGTGTGGTACCGCATCTAGTTGATGGCGGATTATCCATTCTGCAATACGCTGACGATACAATTCTTTTTATGGAACATGATATGGAGAAGGTGAGAAACCTGAAATTAATATTATCAGCGTTCGAGCAACTTTCCGGTCTAAAAATCAATTTCCATAAAAGTGAAGTGTTTTGTTTTGGCGACGCCCAAGAGGAGGCTGCCCAATATGCCGAATTATTTGGCTGTGGGCTCGGCCAGTTTCCAATTAACTATCTAGGCATCCCAATTCACTTTAGGAGGCTAACGATAGCTCAATGGAAACATGTTAAGGAAAGACTACAAAAGAGGCTAAGTAGCTGGAAAGGAAAACTACTATCCTTAGGGGGAAGATTGGTACTCATAAATTCAGTCCTAACTAATATGGTGCTGTATATGATATCTTTCTTTCAACTACCAAAGGGAGTCTTGCATCGATTGGATTACTTTCGATCCAGATTCTTTTGGCAAGGGGATAGTGAGAAAAAGAAATACCGACTGGCAAAATGGGATGTAGTGTGCCGCCCTAAGGACCATGGTGGTCTTGGGATTCATGACCTTCAGGTCAAGAATAGAGCTCTTCTTGGTAAGTGGCTTTTTAAGCTACTGACGGAAGAGGGGGTGTGGCAAACCCTCCTTAGGAAGAAGTATATAGGCTCAAGTGCGATATCACAGGTTTCTTGGAAATCAGGTGATTCCCATTTCTGGGCGGGTCTAATGGCGACGAAGAAATTCTTCTTCCCATATGGTTCCTTCTCTATAAAGGATGGGTATGAGATAAGGTTCTAGGAGGATACATGGTTGGGTACTACCCCACTCCGAGAACAATATCCAGCACTATATGGTATAGTCCAAGGACGTCACAAGAGCGATACACTTGCTCAAGTATTGGTTGATAATCAACCCACTGTGACGTTTCGTAGAGATCTTGTTGGACCCAGGCTGGCATCTTGGCATGAGTTGCTCCAGCGACTCGCTTCTGTCAATTTGTCTCAAGGGACCGATGAGTTTCGGTGGAATTTACGCAAGGGCGGCAAATTCTCCGTGGACTCCTGATACGTCTCAAACATATCTATAATTTTTTATGTTCCATGCTTGTTTTATACCAATTGCTACATATTTTGCATCTACTTTATATCACTTTTATACATTTTTTGGGACTAACCTATTAACAAGATGCCACAGTGCCAGTTCCTGTTTTCTACTGTTTTTGTATTCCAGAAAAGCTAGTCTGGAAATATTCTCGGAATTGGACGAAAATTTACGGAGGCCCCTATTTTACCAGAAGACTCCATGGGCCAGAAGGACAAGTCCGGGGGAGGCCCGAGGGCCCCACACGTGGGCAGGGCGCGGTTGGGCCTTGCCAGGCGTCCTGGGGTGGTGTCGTCTCCTCGGTCACCTCCTCGCGACGCCCTTTGGACTATATATTGCCCCTGACCTAAAACTCACAGAACAATTGACGAAACTCCCGAATACATCTCCGTGCTCCGCCGCCACGAAACTTCGTTTCGGGGGTCAGAAGGTCCTGTTCCGGCACCCTGCCGGGACAGGGATTGACCCTCGGAGCCTTCTCCATCGACGCCACCGCCTCCATCATGCTCCGTGAGTAGTTCCCCCATGGACTACGGGTTCTAGCTGTAGCTAGTTGGTACTCTCTCTCCCATGTACTTCAATACAATGATCTCATGAGCTGCCTTACATGATTGAGATCCATATGATGTAATCGGTGTTGTGTTTGTTGGGATCCGATGAATATTGAATACTATGTCAAGTTGATTATCAATCTATCTTATATGTTATTTAAGATCTTGCATGCTCTCCGGTACTTGTGGTTGCCTTGATCAAGTAGTTGCATGTATCTCCAAGAGAGAGTATTTATGCTAGATAGTGGGTTCATGCCTCCATTTAACCTGGGACAGTGACAGAAAGTTATAAGGTTACGGATGTGCTGTTGCCACTAGGGATAACCTAACAATGCTATGTCCACGGTCATATGTATTTGTTTACATTACGCACTTTACTTAATACAATTATCCGTTGCTTGCAACTTAATACCAACGGGGAACTCGGATGACAACCCGGCGGTGGATTATTAGTCATAGACGCTGTTGGATAACGGTCTATATATTTTGTCGTAATGCCCAATTAAATATCATAGTAGTCATCATGTCATATATATGCATTGTCATGCGCTCAATATTCTGTCAATTGCCCAACTGTAATTTGTTCACCCAACACTTGTTATTGGAGAGTTACCACTAGTGTAGATAGCTGGGAACCCCGGTCCATCTGTCATCATCATTGCTTTCCCGTCAACTCCACGCAAGCAACTATTTTCTGGTGCCATTGTCTCTGTGCTACTGTTACTATTGCTCTCATATTACTGCTGCTTTCACATCACCCCTGTTACTAGTGCTTTTGCAGGTGCAGCTGAATTGACAACTCCGCTGTTAAGGCTTATAAGTATTCTTTGTCTCCCCTTGTGTCGAATCAATAAATTTGGGTTTTACTTCCCTCGAAGACTGTTGCGATCCCCTATACTTGTGGGTTATCAAGACTATTTTTTGGCGTCGTTGCCGGGGAAAAGAGCAAGCATTTCACTCCAACAATTTGCTCCCCTGTCAACACGCCATCAAAGTAGTATCAACTATTTTCTGGCGCCGTTGCCGGGGAGCATAGCTCTACTCATAAGTTCACCTGGGGAGTACTCTCCACCTCTCTCTCTGTTTTTATTTTATTTTGTTTTGTCTAGTTTACTTTTGTCTAGTTTTATTTTGCTTAGTTTATTTCTGTTTAGTTGTGTTTTGTTTAGTTTACTTTTGTTTAGTTTATTTTTGTCTAGTTTTATTTTTCTTATATACCCGAAAATCCATAAAAATTTAAAAACCGAAAATCTAAAAAAACTGTTGCTATGGAAGAACATGCTAGAACCTCTATGTTTATGGAAGCTAAAGAATTATATATAAAGTATAGAGAATCAAGAGAGGGTAAAATCATGAGAGGCATGTTAAAAAAGTTAAATCAAATTGCTGAAATTTTGCTGGAACGCCATGATATAAATTGTTGCTCTGAACAGATACTAAACATCTTAAATTCCAATGTGGCTTTAGTGAAGAAGTTTTAATTATGAACTATCATTGGAATAACTATATTCATTTGGGAGCTGAACAAGTAGAACAATTTGTTACTTATGGGAGCTTCTGAAATAGATTCCTTCATGGCTAAAAATTATGAAACTGTGTTGCTTGTAATAAACTTAAAGAAACGGTCTCTTTTATTCTTGATTATTGCCTAGAAAATTTCAGCAATAATTGTTATATCATTGATTATAAAGAGAGACTCATTAATGCACAAGAATGCACTCACAATTTGCAGGAACCTGTAGAAGAAGAAACTACTGCTGAAGCTGAAAGCTCATTGGATGAAAAAGAGGAGGAGAGTGATGAACAAAAGGAGGAAGAATGGAGTAGCTACCCATGCCTACCTTCTAATGAGAGTAACTCTTTATCTCTTACACTATTTGATTGCCCTCCATGCTTACCAAAGGAGGATGAATGTTATGTTCCTGTGGATTCTCTTGAAATATTCCCTATGAGTAAAACTTGTGGAAATGATTATGCTACTGATATTTATGATAATCCATGCTATTTTGATAAATCTTATGATAATCCTTTATTTGTGCCTAATTTCGAAATGCATGGTAATGAGAAAGTTTGCTTAGAAAATGTTTATGATAAAGCTCTAGATGATGGTCCTATATTGGTTGATAATATTAATTGTACTACTAATGAAAATGGGATTGGAGAGGTCTTGACTTTATCTAGATGGAGTCCCATACCTCTTGAGAATGATCAATCATCTTGTTATAAAATTGTTAAAAGTGGGTTTGAAAGTTTTAATCCCACTATTTTTGAGCTTGATAAGAATTATGTGTTTGTAGATCATGAAAAGCATGCTTTATGTGATAGTTATATTGTTGAGTTTGTTCATGATGCTACTGAAAATTATTATGAGAGAGGAAAATATGGTTGTAGAAATTTTCATGGTACTAAAGCACCTCTCTATATGCTGAAAGTTCTGAAGTTACTCTTGTTTTATCTTCCTATGCTTGTCACTTTGTTCTTCATGAATTTATTTGTGTACAAGATTCCTATGCATAGGAAGTGGGTTAGACTTAAATGTGTTTCGAATTTGCTTCTTGATGCTCCTTTTGCTTCATTTTCTATTTTATGTGAGCATCTTTAAAACTATCAAGCCTAGCTAAAAGGCATTAAAGAAAAGCGCTTATGGGAGGCAACCCATTTTATTTTTCTGCAATTTTTCTTTTATTGAGTCAAGGTGCTTGTTTACTTCTGTAGCAACTCCTTTGTATCTTTACTTTCTTGCATTGTTGTGCCAAGAGTAGTCTCTAATGATAAGATGATGCTAATTTTGATTGCTGCGCAGGAACAGATTTCTGCTGTTCACTGTACGAAATTCCTAAAATCACCAGATTGTGAATTAAATCTGAAATTTTTGTGCGTAATCCTGATATATGTATGCATCTTTCGTTAGTTCAACGTTTTTCGATTTGAGTCCCGTAAGTGCCTCGAAAAAATTCATCTTTACTGGCTGTTCTGTTTTGACAGATTCTGTCTCTGTTTTTTGCATTGTCTCTTGTGGGCTTTAAGCAAGGTTCTCTAGACGTGGAGGGCTGTAGCTAATGTTTTATTGAGTTCTTGCAATGTGTCACAACAGAACCAGTGGATTAAAGTTTTTGAGTACTAACCCCTCTAATGAGAATTACGTTGAGTTTGGTGTGGCGGAAGTTTTCAAGGGTCAAGAGGGAAGAGTGATATAATAGGATGAAGAAGAGTGAAGAGCTCAAGCTTGGGGAGGCTCCCATGGATCTCCCCAGCATATTTCAAGAAGACTCAAGCGTCTAAGCTTGGGGATGCCCAAGGCATCCCCTTCTTCATCGGCAAAATTATCAGGTCATCTCTAGTGAAACTATATTTTAATTCTTTCACATCATATGTGCTTTTCTTGGAGCGTCTGTGTGCTTTTATTTTCAGTATTGCACTTTTATTTTCAATAAAGCTTGACTGGACCCTAGCATTCTTGATTGGGAGAGAGACACGCTCCGCTTTTTCATGAGAATACTCCTATTCTTCACTTATATTTGTTGAGTATTCATATCTAGCGCTGTTCAGCTTTTAGCTCTTGTTTTCATGTATCTCTTGTCAGAGCTATTAGCTTTCTTTTGTAGAAAGTACTCTCTTGCTTCACTTATATTTGTTTGGAGAGTTGATGAAATAAATTGATTGGTGTTTGGTTGGTTCAGAAAATGTTGCATGTGGTAATTGGTATAAGGAAAAACTTGCTTAATCTTGTAGATCACTAATTTGGATAACTTGATGCTTGTCAATTGTTTTGAGTTAACAAGTAGATCATGATTAAATTGTGCATCACATGAGTTAAGCCTATTAGTGAAGAACTACCGTAAAGCTTGTTGAAAATTTGGTTTGCATCGGTGGTATCTCTAAGGTCTAGATATTTTCTAATAACAGGGTTTGGTTAACAAGGAAGACGGTATGAAGTCTTATAACGTTTGCAATATGTTTGTCATATAAAACTTGGTGTACGGGTTGATATTCTTGTTTGCTTACATAACCTTGCTAGCCTAAACTCTGTACTGAGAGGGAATGCTTCTCGTGCATCCAAATCCTTGAGCCAAAATCCATGCCATTTGTGTCCACCATAACTACCTATATGTGGTATTTCCTTGCCACTCCAAGTAAATTTTTCATGTGCTACCTTTAAATTATTCAAAATGTTATTATTCCCTTTTTGTGTCAATGTTTACTAGCTCATGAGGAATTAGTGTGGTTATTCTTTATTCTATTTGTCGAGTGGACTTTTACACCTGGACTAGTGGCATATACATCCGCTTATCCAATAACTTGCAAAAAGAGCTGGCAACGGGGTGCCCAGTCCCAATTAATTACAACTTTAACCAATTAATTCTCTTCACACTTTTGCCCTGATTCATCAGTAAGCAATGACAAACAGTGAAATACCTGAATGTGTGTAAACCAAAGAGAAAGAGGGATGATCTGCCTTGCTGGTAGAAATAACGTCCTTCATGGGAGCCGCTCTTAAAAGTCCGTTGACAGGTAGAATACTGTTCTCACCCGCTACCATTCGTTGACAATTAACAAACACCTCTCAAAAATAGATACTCCTCCATGGTATGTGATTGATGGAAGGCACCCGAGGATTCGGTTAGCCATGGCTTGTGTTAGCAAGGTTGGGAGGAGTATCAAATATTTTATGCAATCTCTATATGCTTTCAAAAACCTAAAAGCTCTAGCACATGACTTAATCCCTGCTTCCCTCTGCGAAGGGCCTTTCTTTTACTTTTATGTTGAGTCAGTTTTCCTATTCTTTCTGTCTTCCACAAGCAAACACTAGTGTCAACTTTGTTACAACATGCGTTATATGCAATGTATTGGACTTGTTATACTACTTTGTGTTGACAATATCCATGAGATAAATATGTTGAAAGTTGAAGCAAATGCTGAAACTAAATTCTTCCTTTGTGTTGATTAAATACCTTTTATTAGAAACTATTGCTTTATGAGTTAACACTTATGCAAAACTGTTTGATGCTTGTCTCGAAAGTACTATTCATGAAAACGTTTAGCTTGTGTGATTCATTGTTTACTCATTATCTATTTGGTAGCAAATTATAGACCATTGACTTGGATCACTTCATTCATTTACATGTGCCTTGCAATATTATATGATCAAGATTATGATAGTAGCATGTCACCTCAAAAATTATTTTGTTTTTATCGTTTACCTACTCGAGGACGAGTAGGAACTAAGCTTGGGGATGCTGATACGTCTCAAACGTATCTATAATTTTTGATGTTCCATGCTTGTTTTATACCAATTGCTACATGTTTTGCATCTACTTTATATCACTTTTATACATTTTTTGGGACTAACCTATTAACAAGATGCCACAGTGCCAGTTCCTGTTTTCTGCTGTTTTTGTATTCCAGAAAAGCTAGTCTGGAAATATTCTCGGAATTGGACGAAAATTTACGGAGGCCCCTATTTTACCAGAAGACTCCATGGGCCAGAAGGACAAGTCCGGGGGAGGCCCGAGGGCCCCACACGTGGGCAGGGCGCGGTTGGGCCTTGCCCGGCGCCCTGGGGTGGTGTCGTCTCCTCGGTCACCTCCTCGCGACGCCCTTTGGACTATATATTGCCCCTGACCTAAAACTCACAGAACAATTGACGAAACTCCCGAATACATCTCCGTGCTCCGCCGCCACGAAACTTCGTTTCGGGGGTCAGAAGGTCCTGTTCCGGCACCCTGCCGGGACGGGGATTGACCCCCGGAGCCTTCTCCATCGACGCCACCGCCTCCATCATGCTCCGTGAGTAGTTCCCCCATGGACTACGGGTTCTAGCTGTAGCTAGTTGGTACTCTCTCTCCCATGTACTTCAATACAATGATCTCATGAGCTGCCTTACATGATTGAGATCCATATGATGTAATCGGTGTTGTGTTTGTTGGGATCCGATGAATATTGAATACTATGTCAAGTTGATTATCAATCTATCTTATATGTTATTTAAGATCTTGCATGCTCTCCGGTACTTGTGGTTGCCTTGATCAAGTAGTTGCCTGTATCTCCAAGAGAGAGTATTTATGCTAGATAGTGGGTTCATGCCTCCATTTAACCTGGGACAGTGACAGAAAGTTCTAAGGTTGCGGATGTGCTGTTGCCACTAGGGATAACCTAACAATGCTATGTCCACGGTCATATGTATTTGTTTACATTACGCACTTTACTTAATGCAATTATCCGTTGCTTGCAACTTAATACCAACGGGGAACTCGGATGACAACCCGGCGGTGGATTATTAGTCATAGACGCTGTTGGATAACGGTCTATGTATTTTGTCGTAATGCCCAATTAAATATCATAGTAGTCATCATGTCATATATATGCATTGTCATGCGCTCAATATTCTGTCAATTGCCCAACTGTAATTTGTTCACCCAACACTTGTTATTGGAGAGTTACCACTAGTGTAGATAGCTGGGAACCCCGGTCCATCTGTCATCATCATTGCTTTCCCGTCAACTCCACGCAAGCAACTATTTTCTGGTGCCATTGTCTCTGTGCTACTGTTACTATTGCTCTCATATTACTGCTGCTTTCACATCACCCCGTTACTAGTGCTTTTCCAGGTGCAGCTGAATTGACAACTCCGCTGTTAAGGCTTATAAGTATTCTTTGTCTCCCCTTGTGTCGAATCAATAAATTTGGGTTTTACTTCCCTCGAAGACTGTTGCGATCCCCTATACTTGTGGGTTATCAACTCCATGTATACCGCACTCGTTCAGCCGGACGTGCCAGTTAATAATAATAAGAAAATCTGGAAGATGAAGATTCCACTTAAAAACATAGTTTTCGCGTGGTATCTTCGTCGAGGAGTAATTCTTACAAAAGACAACCTTGCAAAACGCAATTGGCATGGGAGTAAACAGTGTGTCTTCTGTCATAAAGACGAGACAATCAAACACCTGTTCTTCGAGTGCAAGTTTGCTAGTTCTATATGGTCAATCATCCAAATAGGTTCTACTATTTATCCACCTACAAGCATTGCTAATATTTTTGGTAACTGGCTGAATGGAGTGGATAATAGGTTCAAACAACTTATTATGGTAGCAGCGCTTGCCGTAATATGGTCGCTTTGGCTATGTAGAAATGACAAGGTTTTTAATGATAAAATTTGTTCTCTTATGTAGGTTATCTACCGGACTACTGCTACACTCCTTTCGTGGTCTCAGTTGCAACGTGTGGGGCATCGAGACCTGTTTATGAAGGCTTGTACAAGACTGGAGGATACGGCGAGAAACTTTTTATCCCTACATGGATGGCAGCATAATTTGCGGATCGGCCCTCCACCACCATATGCGTTTTTACAATTTCTCATATTGATATGTAATTCGCCTTGTTATTCTTTTGCTAGTACTTCAGACTTTTTGGCTGTGTGCATCTTAGTTATGCAGAGCCTGGGTGTAATGCTTAAACTCTTTTAAGTAATAAAGACTCCCTTTATCTAAAAAAAAAGAGATACGAATAATGAGAGTACTAAACTTAGTTATGTCCACATATTACAAATATTCAGTAGCAGCTATTCAGGGCATAGTTCTGACAAAATGTTACATAACCACCAAAATCAATTAGCATGTAGCGAAATTAAGTTCAAGATATAGTTCTGTGCACATATTACATGCCAACAACAATATAGGGTTGAGTTTTGCTCCAAATATGATTGAGTGGACAATTTTGGTCCAAATATTTTGGGCGCCTAAGCCGAAAATTTAGCGGCTATGGGGCTAAATCGGGGCTAAATCAATTTAGCCGGGCTATTAGCAGCTATTATCACTATAGCCTATGAAGGCCATAGCCGTAGCGCGAAGGCTCTCGAAAGGCTATAGCCGGCTATTTAAAACTTTGGGAGATGGCCAGGCCGAAATCGCAAATCTTGACAACGTCTCCGCCTTCGGCGACCAGGCGGTGGATGATGTTGCGTTCTTGCATCCCCTTGGCGCCCGTCAAGAGCTGCCGCATGAAGGCGCGCACGGTGGCCTCCGGGAGCAGTGGCGCGGTGCCTGCGAGTCGTTCGTCAATGATGCCTCGGAGGCTCTAGCCGGCTACGAACTCCATGACGAAGCCGAGCTCGCCGGTGCAGGAGTCGCGGACGACGCAGTGGAAGCCGACGACGTGGGGGTTTCTCTTGCACGCGGCCTCCAGGAAGCGGGCCTCCCGCAGCAGCTTCTCCCGGGGATCGGGGGCGTAGCAGGCGACATCCGGCTGCTCCGAGGCGAGGAACTTGATCGCGACGGCCTGGCCCGTGGCGCGGTGGCGAGCCTTGTAGACGACGCCGAAGAATCCCTCGCCGAGGGTGGTCCAGGGCTCCACCTCGTAGTCGGCGGTGGTGGCGTAGGCGGCGGGCTTCTTGATGGTGCAGCTGGAGCTGGGGCTGGGCCATGTCCTTTTCGCGACGACAACTCTCCTCTTCTTGAAGGCCTGGCCGCCCATGGCGACGGCGGCGACTGGTCGCTTGCGGACGGCCATAGCTAGGGGCAGGGCGGTGGTTGGGCAGCTGGGAACCTGGGATCTGAGTCGAAGAAACTGGAGGAAGCGGTGGGTTTAGGCAGCTCTTAATCGACTTTGCAACGAGTACGAGTAGGGAACGGATTCCTAATTTGGATTGGACGAAAACGAGTAGGGAACGGATTCGTGACCAGAGCCGTCCATGGTCCAGGGCGATACGCGTGACGGTCCAGGGCCCAACCCAACGAGAGGACCCATTATATGTTCTAATGTGCATCGCATAGATTATGACTTACATATACAGTTATGATGTTCTAAAAAAAATACGGTTATGAGCTAAAACATTAATGTCCCTTGTTTAATTGTGCTCTTAGAGCATCTCTAGCAGATCCCTAACAGTAGAACACGTATAAGGTAAACCTTAAAACATTCTTAAGATATGGCGCGGTGTCGAGCAGAATAAATCCATTAAACATGTCTCATACTCTCTCTGTATCATGAATCTTGCACTAAAACATGTTTAGGTGCATTTGGGGCTAAACATGCACAAACATCTTATATTTTGATACGGAGTGAGTAATTTTTATACAGTATGGGTTTAAGGATCCGTTCTGAGTTTCTGACCGACACAGCGCCATATCCACAAGTTCGGTGTAATTCAATGATCTCTTCCGTTGTGCTGGTTGAGATGCATCGAACAGCTCCTTCTCAATTTCTTTGCATTCATCATCATCTGCATCTCCCTCCACGCCGATGTCAAATGCCGAAAGTGGCACACTATGAATATCGACCGAATTCTCCTCTAACATATCCACATGGGAAATAGGAACCGAATGCAAGTTCGCAACAAAATAAAGGACTATTAAGCAATGATTCATGACATTATTTGGAAAGGGGGGCGAAATTGATACCTATCACACATATTGTCGAAAAAGTTGTGCTCGCAGGCGGGCGGTTGGTCGGTTGTGGACGGCCATAGGTAGGGCAGGGGTAGGACCACTGCAGGATTCGAAGAAAGTGGAGGAAGCGGCTTAATCGATTTTCGGCTGGTGCGACGCGAACACACCGGTATGTTCTTAGGTCGGTTTCCTAATTTTGGGGAAAACGAGTACCCAACGGATTTGGGATCAGGGCCATCCATGGCCAGGGTGATAAGTGAAACGGCCCAACCAACGAGGGATGAGGGATCCACATATGTGCATCACATATAGATTTTGGTTTATGGTACGCTTATATGTATCGCTCATGGAAGGCCGAGTGAGCCATGCGGCGACGCGTTTTTCGTTTTTTTTCCTATCTAAACACGATTTGGTCTGCATAGTGGAGTAGTACTCGCGTCGCCTGGCGTACAAGGTCAACGCAATACGTGAGTAGTACAAAAAATAGAGTACACAATACGAAGGGCAAAAATGTTGCGCGATGTAAAAATCACGAATACAGTGTACAAAAAAACGAAATACCAAAAAACACAGTAGTTCGAAGTACTTGAGTTGGGAAGTACAAAATAATCACAAAGTACAAAAACTTCCGAATTATGAAATATAAAAGTCAGAAGTACAAAAACACCGAAAAACAAAGTACACATACTTTGAAATACAAAAAAATCATGAACTACAAATAAACCGAAATATAAAACTCTCGAAGTACAGAATACCAAAACACTGATATCCGAAGTAAAAAAACTGAAAACGGAAGTACAAAACACTAAGGGTCCACTTGACAAAAGTATGTTAAATACCACAATCTTTGGAAACCACAGTTTTCCATTGCCTGGGCATGCAAATACTTAAGTTTTATCTTGAAAAAAATAGGTCGGTAGCCATTTTTTAGAACTCCAAAAAAATGTGCAGTTTTGGCAATACCACATTTTCAATACTATTTTTATATCATTGCAAGCGCGTCAAAGTATACAACACCATAGTATTTTAGAAACTAAAGTATTGCTCAAATACTTCCAAGAAACATTGCACCCAAACGCACCCTAAAATTCGAAGTACAAACACATCGTAAGCCGAAGTAGAAAATCACGAAGTACAAAACACCACAAGGTATAAAACTTCCAAAGTACAAGTATACTATGTAGTTTGGAAGTCCAAAAAACGTTCGTCAAGACCTAACAGCACACTCCCGTATCTCTTCCTCTCTCATCCTCATCCCATTGTCATTCTTGTTGCGACACTTGCCCAGCATGCAGACACCCGCGGGGACCGCACGAAGGGGAAGGTGACACTTGGCAAGGTGGAAGCACATGGAAAATGAGAAGGCGATACTTGGTGAGACAAGAGCGCGCTTGAGTGAACTTTCCGAATGTCGGTCCTTTTTTAGTTATTTTGATGGTTTATATATGGAGTTATGAGCTGAAACTTGTTTTAGTTGTGTTCTAAGGTCTCTCGTAACAACTTTTCCAACCGTTGCTAATATCAAGTCTTAGTTTGGTATGCACAGACTAATAATTGAGAAATGTAATAATTTATACCTAAAATACACAATCATGCATTCGAGAAACCTCAGCCATCTGTAGAGGGAAGTATCACGATATTTTAGAAAGAACAAATACACATAAATACATGCATATATTTGTAGTTCACCTAATATGCATTAATTAATGTGTGAAGACAAGCAATTTTTTTCTTTCACCAGAAGAACTCAGTCAATGTCGAGGTTAACATTAGGCTGTAATATATGCTTCAAATTTAGTTCAAGTGCAATTTTAGATGTCGAGGTACAAATTACGTAATAAAAACAATGTTGTTTTAACTATGAAATGTTAAGTTTTTTAATTATAATAAATGTAATGGTTAATACCGTATGTAAAACAAAGCATTGTAAGTGCAAAAGGTAGAACCGTTTAGTGTAAATTAATGTGTGGTCAGCCTTCATAGACGACGCCGACAGCGACTCTCCTTTTCTTGAGGGCCTGGCCGCCCATGACGACGGCGGCGACTGGTCGCTTGCGGATGGCCATAGTTATGGCGGGGGCTTGCACTGCTCGGAATTTAGGATCGGACATGACACAGGAGTCAAACAAAGTGGAGGAACCGGTGGGTTTAGGCAGCTTAAATCATTTGGTAATTTGGGTGTGTTGGAGATATGCCCTAGAGGCAATTAATAAAGTGATTTTATTTGTCATATCTCTTTTTGTTCATAATACGTTTAATACCATGCTATAACTGTATTACGCGGAAACATTAATACATGTGTGGTATGAAAACAACCAGGTCCCTAGTAGCCTCTATTTAACTAGTTTGTTAGGTAACAGATGATCAAGGTTTCCTGATCATGGACAATGACGTCGGTTAACAACGGATTCATATCATTAGGTGAATGATTTGATGGACATACCCAAAATATAGAAACGTAGTGTTCATACCTTCGACTGTGAGATCATATCAAATTTCTGCTTCTGAAAGATACGACTGATCGCATCAAACGGCATGTCTTATATAGCGTGACAATAAAGGTGACACTTTCGGGTATTGGAAGGAAGCAGTAGAAGCGAGTGATCAAGAGCGGGAATTGCCAATCCACATAGCAGGATAGATACTCTGGGCCCACTTGGTGAGATTACATCAATGAGCTTGTAAGCATGTGACTAGGTCACGGGATGTAATATCACGGACGAGTAAAGACAGATTTGTCGGTGATGAGGTCATGCTCGGTAATCGTGATACCGGAGAACGGCGCTTGGACAATCTAAGTATCGCTAGGCAAGAGGATGAGACTGGACGTCTAAAGGTTCAAACGATAGAAGACATTCGTGGACGCACAGGGGCTATCATGGATATCCAGATCCCGCTGTTAGTCATTGATCGGAGAGGGTGTCTCGATCATGTCTGGAGTGATCCCGAACCGTGGGGTAACACACTTAAGGGTGAGTGACGATTAGATTGGATTTAGAGAGAAAAGAAACCGGGAACTCCGGAAGTGTTCCGGAACTTGTCCGATGTTGATCGGAGGCAACGAAATAGGTTTCGGAGTCCGAATGAATTAAATAATATGTATTTAATATTAATAAGTGTTATTAGTGATTAAATATATTTTTATTTAATTTATTTCGAATTTTTAAAGGCATTAAATCATAAATGGGCCTTAGAGACCCATTAGGGAAAATCCCAAAAAGGAAAAAGGGAAAAAAAGGGGAGGAGGGCCAACCGCCCTAGGTGGGCCGAATGGGGAATAGTCCCACATGGCCTAGCCGATGGGTGTTGCCTCCCTCTTCCTCCTTTAAATAGGGACCCCCCATGCATTTGAAAATACACCAATTCCCTCTTCTTCTCTCCTACCTTGAGCGTGGTTCCGTTTCTGGAGCTGCATACGGGGAGAGAAGTCTCTCTACTACACGCACACCACCGTGCTGCTAGATCCTATCTTCTGCTTCCGCTGCTCTACTGGATTTGGAGCCCGGAGGTCGTCATCCACACCGTACGTGTGTGAAACCGCGAGGCGCCATCGTTTGGCGCTGGGAGCCGTCTTCTTCCACTACACGACCCTAAGGTCGGTATCGTCGTCTCCATCGACAACGTTTGTGCGAGAATGTAATCCCGCTTCCGGTCTACAAGGGTATGTATTTTGATCTCCTCCGTATTAGTATATCTGCATAGTATAGATCCTGGCTAGTTTATGGCTATAGTCGGTAGGAAATTTTTTGTTTTCTTTCTACGATCCCCAACAGTGGTATCAGAGCCGATCTATGCGTAGATATATCTGTACGGTTAGAACACATGTTGAATGTGGGCATCGATTATACATTTGTTATCCTCTCGTGTGTATTTGTTTATATCGCGGTATTGTGGGATGAAGCGGCCCGGACCGACTTTACGCGTACTCTTAAGCGAGACTGGTTCCACACTTGACATACGGCTTGCACCGTATATGTGGCTGGCGGGTGTCTGTATCTCCTACAATAGTTGATATTGCACTTACAATGGAGGGCCCCGAAAGGGGTGTAATAGAGACAATTGTCTTATCGCTGTTGTGGTTGTTTTTGTAGGTAAGAAACGGTTCTTGTGCGGAAGCTCTAGCAGCCACGTAAAATATGCAAAAGATAAAGTAAAAAGCGTCTAACTTTATTTTGCAGCGGCAATGTGATATGGTCAAGGTAGGTTTATTAAATTGTTTATAAAACTGTCGGTGCGAAGGAGACCATCGGCGCGGAGGAGACCATATCATGTCGCATTACATTTCATTTAGATGTTATGTAGATTTTGTGCATCTTATATTGTGTATATATATATGTCTATATATTAGTTACACGGCGGTAGTAATATAAGATGATCCCTCCCAAAATTCCGATAATAGTGTTCTCTCTCTGTCGTGCACCACCAATAAAGTTCTACATTATGGGGTACGCTGCTTTGCGGTTACACTCGTCTCTTCGTTCGCATATGGTGGGTGTAAGCCACATTGCACGCGCGAATACGTCAGAGGGTGTTATGGCGAGCCTAGCATGTACAGACATGGCCTCGGAACACAAGTACCAAAAGGTTAAGCACGAGTCACATGCGGTGATGTGATTGATATACGATGTCTACCTTTGAAGTTATGCTATCTGCCTGATCGATGGGGGTAGTGTAATGGATGGGGGTTGTTTAATCACTAAGACGATGCGAGGGATACTCGTCTTGAGTGGGAGTTCTAGTAGTTTTATTTTGAAAAACTTGAACCCGTATTTTATTATGAACAAACGTCTTATATTTTGCAAATGCCATTGTAGATGTCTCGCCCCACCTTCAACCTATGCCTGTTCCTTGAGAAAGAGAAACTTAAGACCAACGGCTCAAACTTCATGTCCTGGTTCCGCAACCTGAGGATCCTCCTCACTCCCCACAAGGTCGGCTACGTGATCGAAGCCGCCATAGGTGACGCTCCTACAGATACCGCCACCGAAGATGAGAAGAAGGCTTATCAGACTAAGGTGGAAGACTCCTCCTTCATCCAGAGTGGCATGCTCTACGCCATGGATCCTGATCTGCAAAAGCACTTTGAGAAGATGAGTGCCTTTGAGATAATCTCTGATCTCAAGGCTGTCTTTGCGCCGCAAGCCAAGGCTGAGAGGTATGAAGCTTCCGAGCTCTTCTTCTCAGCCAAGATGGAAGAGCACAGCAGTGTCTCTGAGCACGTGGTCAAGATGCCTGGCTACGTTCAACGCCTGAATGCTCTGGAATGCAAGATTCCAGATGAACTGGCGATTGATAGGGTGCTGCAGTCGCTGCCCCTTAGCTTTAAGGGATTCGTCATGAACTACAACATGCACGGCATGGCTAAGTCCCTCTCTGAGGTGTTCGTGATGTTGAAGACTGCTGAGGTGGAGATCAAGAAGGAGCACACGCTGTTGATGGTCAACAAGACCGTCGATTTCAAGAAGTCTGGCGGGAAGGGTAAGAAGACCTGGAAGTTCAAGAAGGATGGCAAACAGGTTGCTAAGCCTAAAACTACCAAACCTGGTCCTAAGCCCGGCGTGGAATGCTTCTACTGCAAGGGAGACGGTCACTGGAAGCGTAACTGCCCCAAGTACCTAGAAGACAAAAAGGCCGGCAAGATTGTCGGAAGAGAGAAAGGTATATGTGATATACATGTTATTGATGTGTACCTTACATGCGCCCGTAGTAATACCTGGGTATTTGATACCGGCTCTGTTGCTCATATTTGTAACTCACAGGTGGAGTTGCGGAATAGTCGGCGCCTGGCAAAGGACGAGGTGACGATGCGCGTAGGCAATGGATCAAGAGTTGACGTGGTGGCCGTCGGCACGCTCCCTCTGCATCTACCGTCGAGATTAGTTTTGGTTTTGAATAAGTGTTATTTTGTACCATCTCTGAGTGTAAACATTATAAGTGGTTCTTGCTTGTTGCAAGACGGATATTCGTTCAATTCAGTATCAAGGAGTTGTGCTATTTCGATGAATGATATCTTTTATGTTGATGCTCCTGTGAATAATGGTTTATTCTTGTTGAATCTCGATCGTAGTACACACATCCATAGCGTAGATGCCAAAGGATTAGACTTAGTAATGATACCGCCATGTATATGTGGCATTGCCGACTTGGTCACATTGGTGTAAAGCGCATGAAGAAACTCCACTCGGCCGGACTTTTGGAGTCATTAGACTTTGGATCTTGACACTTGCGAACCATGCCTCATGGGCAAGATGACTAGGTCACCGTTCAATGGTTTCATTGAACGTGCGTCAGAATTATTGGGAGTTATACATACAGATGTGTGCGGCCCAATGAGCTTGTCGACGCGCAATGGTTATCGTTACTTTGTAACCTTCACTGATGACTTGAGTAGATACGGGTATATCTACTTGATGAAACAAAAGTCAGAAACTTTTGAAAAGTTCAAAGAATTTCAAAGTGAGGTTGAAAATCAACTTAACAAGAAAATAAAGCACCTTCGATCCGATCGTGGTGGCGAATATTTGAGTTTTGAGTTTGGCACACATCTGAAGGCCTGTGGAATAGTGCCACAGCTTACGCCTGCCGGAACACCGCAACGCAACGGTGTGTCCAAGCGACGTAATCGTACTTTATTAGATAGCGTGCAGTCTATGATGTCTCTCACCGACTTGCCCGTATCGTTTTGGGGATATGCGTTAGAAACAGCCGCATTCATTTTAAATAGGGCTCCATCCAAATCCGTGGAAACGACACCGTATGAGGTATGGCATGGTAAGATACCTAAGCTGTCGTTCCTGAAAGTTTGGGGTTGTGAGGCTTATGTCAAGAAATTGCAGCCTGACAAACTCGAACCGAAATCGGAAAAGGTCATCTTTGTAGGGTATCCGCGGGAAACCATAGGATACACCTTCAACCACCAAGCCGAGGGCAAAACGTTTGTCGCTAGAAACGGCACCTTTCTCGAGAAGGAGTTTCTCGCTAAAGAAGTAAGTGGGAGGAAAATAGACCTCGACGAGATAGTTGATCCTGAACTCGAAATTCCGAGTGGCGCAACGGAAATCGTTCCTGAACCGTCCTCCATAACAGATGGAGTGGGAGAAAATGTCGAGGAACCTATTATACCTCGTAGGTCTGGAAGAACCCGTACATCTCCTGAGTGGTACGGTAATCTTGTTTGCACCGTCATGTTGATTGAACAAGACGAACCTACGAATTACAAAGAGGCAATGGAAGGACCCGAGTCCGAGAAATGGCTTGAGGCCATGAAATTCGAAAAAGGATCCATGTATGACAACAAAGTATGGACTTTGGTGGAGATTCCCGAAGGGCGCAAGGCCGTCGAGAATAATGGATCTTTAAGAAGAAGACTGATGCTGACGGTAATGTAACCGTCTATAAGGCTCGGCTTGTCGCAAAGGGTTTCCGACAAGTTCATGGAATTGACTACGATGAAACCTTTTCACCGGTATCGATGCTAAAGTCTATTCGGGTTTTGCTAGCAACAGCTACATATCATAATTATGAGATATGCCAGATGGATGTCAAAACAGCGTTCCTGAATGGTAACATTGAGGAAGAGTTGTACATGGTGCAACCTGAAGGTTTTGTCAGTCCAGAAAATGCTGGCAAGGTATGCAAACTTCAGCGTTCCATTTATGGACTGAAGCAAGCATCTCGGAGCTAGAATCTTCGCTTTGATGAGGTGATCAAAAGTTTTGGATTTGTCCAAAATACGGAAGAGACCTGCATTTATAAGAAAATGAGTGGGAGCTCAGTTGCATTCCTAGTTCTATATGTGGATGATATATTACTAATTGGGGATAATGTGAAAATTCTAAAAGCGTGAAGGAATATTTAAACAGTAAATTTTCGATGAAGGACTTAGGAGAAGCTACATATGTATTAGGCATTAAGATCTATCGCGATAGACCCAGGCGCCTACTAGCGTTATGTCAAAGTACTTATCTTGACAAGATATTGAAGAAGTTCAATATGCATTTGGCAAAGAAGGGTCTTGTGCCGGTTGTCAAGGGAAAAACATTGAGCATGGCTCAGTGTCCATAGATGGCCCTTGAAAGAGCCGAGGTGGATGGCACTCGATATGCTTCGGCTATAGGATTGATTATGTATGCCATGTTATGTACTCGACCTGAAACGACTAAGGTTGTGGATGTGCTGTTGCCACTAGGGATAAAACAATGATGCATTGTCTACGTGTTATTTGCATTGTTTACATTACACACTTTACTTCATGCAATAATCTGTTGTTTGCAACTCAATACCGGAAGGGGTGCGGATGCTAACCGGAAGGTGGATTATTTAGGCATAGATGCGTTGGATAGAAAGTCTATGTACTTTGTTGTAATGCCCAATTAAATCTCATAATAATCATCTTGTCATATATTGCATTGTCATGCGCTCATAATTTGTCAATTGCCCAGCTGTAATTTGTTTACCCGACATGTTAGTTATCTTTTATGGAGAGACACTACTAGTGAACTGTGGACCCCGGTCCATTTCCTCATACTGATAAAACCACCAACTGCAATCATTTGTTCTCTGTTACTTTCTGCACTCATTACTGTTTTCCACACAATACGTTTAATCCTTTGTTTTCAGCAAGCCGGAGAGATTGACAACCTCTCTGTTTCGTTGGGGCAAAGTAGTTTGCTTGTGTTGTGTGCAGGTTCCACGTCAGTTGCGCCGCTGACAACCTTCTTAAGAACCTCCGTGTCCTCCTGGTTCGATAAACCTTGGTCATATTTCAAGGGAAAACTGCTGCAGCACTACATCATACCTTCCTCTTGGGGTCTCCCAACGAACGTGTGTTGTCACGGTCAACAAGCAGATCTTCTGGTGCTATTGCTGGGAAGTAACAAAACACTCTACCATTAACACGCCATCAAGACATTTTTCTGGCGCCGTTGCCGGGGATACTGGAATATCCAGATAGGGGAGTCTCACACTTGCAATCTCATTACTTTGTTTTTTGTCTTGCTTAGTTTATTTTATTTTATCTTGTTGCTGTTAAAACCCAAAAACACAAAAAAAAAAAAATTCCTGCATTTAGTTTATTTCGGTTTGTTATTTTCTTATTCTGTTTTAATTTTGCTAAAATGAGTAATCCTGAAAACACTAAGTTGTGTGACTTCACTAGCACAAACAACAATGATTTCATATGCACACCTATTGCTCCTCCTGCTACCACAGCAGAGTTCTATGAAATTAAACCTGCACTGTTAAATCTTGTTATGAAAGAGCAATTTTCTGGTGTTAGTACTGATGATGCTGCTGCTCACCTTAACAATTTTGTTGAGCTATGTGATATGCAAAAGTATAAAGAGGTAGAGGGTGATATTATTAAACTGAAATTATTTCCTTTCTCCTTGAGAGGAAGAGCTAAAGAATGGTTGCTATCTTTGCCTAGAAATAGTATTGATTCTTGGACTAAATGTAAAGATGTTTTCATTGGAAAATATTATCCTCCTGCTAAAATCATATCTTTGAGAAGTGGCATTATGAACTTTAGGCAATTTGATAATGAGCATGTTGCCCAAGCTTGGGAAAGAATGAAATCATTGGTTAAGAACTGTCCCACTCATGGACTGACTACTTGGATGATTATTCAAACCTTTTATGCAGGATTGAAATTTTCTTCAAGGAATTTATTGGATTCAGCTGCTGGAGGGACCTTTATGTCCATCACTTTGGGTGCTGCAACAAAACTTCTTGATGATATGATGGTAAACTATTCTGAATGGCACACCGAAAGAACTCCAACAGGTAAGAAGGTAAATTCTGTTGAGGAGATCATCTCTTTGAATGATAAGGTTGATGCCATTATGTCTATGCTTTCGAATGGTCATGCTACTATTGATCCAAATAATGTTCCTTTAGCTTCATTGGTTGCACAAGAAGGGAATGTTGATGTGAACTTCATTAAAAATAATAATTTCAACAACAATGCCTACAAGAATAATTTTGGTAATAGCAACTATAGGCCATATCCTTCTAATGGTAGCAATGCTTATGGTTATTCTTATGGTAATTCGTACAACAACAATAAGAGTGTGCCCTCTGATTTTGAAGTTATGCTTAAGGATTTTATTAGCACACAAACTACTTTCAATAAAACTGTTGAGGAAAAGTTAGGAAAAATTGATATTCTTGCTGCTAAGGTTGATAGTCTCGCTCATACAAAAAATATCAGAGTACCCAGAATTCCTAGATCTTCCCTGCTTCTACTTGACACTTTTTTCGTCCCTGATCATTCCGACAAGGAGGGAGAGGAAGGGGCGCAATGCAATGGAGTTGGGCTGACGCATCGCAAGTCCGGTGGTTGGAGGAGGCATTGATGTGTCCTCGTCAGCATCCTGAAGGCGCGACGGGCTCCCAAGTATATTAAGACCCAAAATTGTACACAATATTGTCTCAAATCCATGGCTTTTGTGCAGTTTTAAGGTTTTAAACGATGAATTAGGCTACTTTATGTCGATTCTGTGAGTTTTTAGCGGTAGTTGAGAAGAAGCGGTGTGATAAGGTTTGGGGAGGGGTTTGGGTAGAGTTTACGTTTATGAATAAATTTCTTTTTGTGATGTTGAGACGATTATGATTGATTTTATGCATGAATGGTTTTGGCAGGAGCACGTAGTTGTTGTTTCTCACTAGACATCAACCATGGGGGTATTTTCTTGGCATTGGTAGTAAGTTAGTAACAGAAGTTATGTTGATGGGCATGTTATATGGTATGATCATGTAGATACTCTAACATGGTCACTACTGATGGTTGAGAATATTGGAGGACCACTGATATCTTGAAGTTGTCGTAGCCAAATACTACTGGCCGTAAGTGAGTAGATGAAAGATAACAAATGCCGGTTTGAGGAAGATAGATATATGACAGACACGTACCGAGATTAGGGAACAAGGAGCCCGGGTCTGACTTCTCCCGCATCGAGCCTGATAATAGCGATAAAAGGAACAACTGATTGGGTTGGTCACATCCCAATAGACTGGAGTCGCAACAGAAAATAAGCATTTACTACTTCAGGCTTATAAGTATACTAGAACATCTCTATGCTGCGAGGTTCAGTTGAAAATAAAAATGGCACTATTCTTCTCAGTAAGTTCAGTTGGATTATCTGTTATACCATACTAACACCGGATTAATAACATGATTTTAATTTTGACAACGAGTACCAGCATAAGCATTAAGAATAACTGTTAACTTCAATTGTAGATAACAGAACAGGAAGGACTGCAATTTGCAGGAAAACAATGACCTTTATTCTCAAATTTTCAAAGCATACCATTTCAACAACTTTCTTCAGAATGAGGCCACCAAATGTGATAAACTGGCAACTCAAGTTACATACCCAGAATGTAAAACGCCCAGAGGAGATTGTAGCCATCCTATCCTATTAGTTCAAAATGTAAATAGCTTGTATAGGAAAAAACCATCTTCCGCGCAGAACCAAGGGAACTGCTAGAGTTGGCCACAAGCACAGGAAGACACGCGAATGTCTAGAGGATTTCAAGTGAGTAAACAATGACAGCTACGCTTTGCAATCAGCGAAGATTTCAAGTGAGTAAACAACGACGGCTACGCTTTGCTATCAGCGAGCGCCAGTTTGAACGCAGCAGTCTCGACCTTCTCCCACTCCTCTTTGGCATCACCCTTGGCGGCCTTCTTCATCGCCATGCCGAGCTCCTTTGCATGCTTGACCTTCCTGCTCTTCACCAGCCCTACAATCAAACCTTTGACGGCCTGGAACGGCGGCACCCACTTATTCTCCAAGACGCCCTTGCACACCTCCAGTGCGGGACTAAACACTCGCTTCTCGACCAGGGCCTCGAGCAGCATGATGTAGGTCTCACGGTTGGGCGACACGCCTTTCCCGTTCAGCCTCGGCACCTCCGGCATGCGTTTGAACAGCGCCGCCGCAGCACCCACCTCCCCCTCCTTGCAGAACCCCTCAATCACGGTGTGGAAACTCTCCCGGTTGGGCGGGACGCCGTTCGCGGCCATAGCGCCCAGCAGCTCCTCTGCCTCGAAGCTCCTGCCCTTGGCGCACAGGGCAGCCATCCGGAGGTTGTAGGTGGTGACGTTGGGCTTGAGCCGCCTCTTGCTGCCCGTGACCTCCTTCAACAGCTGGTCGAACGCGGCGTAGTCGCCAGTCTTGACGTACCCCCTGAGGATCTCGTTGCAGGAGACGATGTCTGGCTTCAGGTCGGCCCTGCCAGTCATTCCGTCGAACACTGCACGGGCACCGGCCACGTCGCCCGTGTTGACCATGCACTTGAGGAGCACGTTGTGGGAGACGAGCCCCGGCGTGAGGGAGAGCTCGGCGGGGAGGTCGCGCAAGGCCGCGATGGCGCGGTCGTGATGCCCCGCGTCGTGGTAGGCGGCGAGGAGCGCGGAGAGGGCGCGGTCGGTGGGCGGCGTGACGAGGCGGAAGGTGGAGAGGGAGTGGTCGGGCATCCCCGCGGCGGCGTAGAGGGCGATGAGGCGGAGGAGGAAGCCCTCGGAGGGGTGCGGCGCCGGGAGGGCGGTGAGGGAGGAGGAGAGGAGGGAGGCGATGAGGTCGCGGCGGCCGGCGGAGGTGAGGCGGTCGACGGCGAGGGAGAAGAGCGGGCGGTCGCCGAGGAAGGCCGGGTGCGGGAGCGCCGTGAGGAAATGCGCGGCCAAGTCGTCCGGCGCGGTGGCGGCGCTGCGGATGGTGTTCTTGATGCGCGCGAGTTCGGCGGGGCTGGTGGAGGGCTGGGGCTGGGGCTGGGTACGGGTCTGGGTGGAGAGGAGGCGGACGAGGATCTGGCGGCGGAGGAGGAGAGTGGGGGCCGGAGCGAGGGACCGACGGAGGGCGGCGGCGGCCATCGTGGAAGGCGGAGAGAGATGGCGAGGGTTGGGAGGGACGAGACGCGAGAACAGGGAGGGGTTTAGCAGTTCAGTGAAGACCTCATCGTCCGTTCACTTTGCGATCCGACGGCTATGACGATTTCCAGCTTCCAGTCGCCTCTAATCAAAGCTTCGTTGTGGAAGGCTCTCATTTTCCCCCTGATCCCCTTCACGTTTTCTCTTCACCCCCTCCGCTTGAGAGTCGCCCGAGCGTCCCTGCCATTGCTCCCCTTCTCCTCCGCCGGCGCTGACAGCCGGGCTCCTCTGTACATAGTAGGTGTAGTCTCTCTCGCCTTCGTAGTAGGTCTAGAGTTTGCTAAGTAGTCCCCTCGCGGCGAATGGCGAGATGTCTTCTTTCTTTCCTCGACGCCTAGCGTGATCGCTCTCGAGCGGCGACCAAGGCCTGGAGAAGCTCCTGCTCGGCGTGCGTAAATGGTGGATGGCGTGGGGGAGGAGCAGGTCCAAGGGTGTGTGCTTGAATAAGCTCGGTGAGGCGTGCTCTTGGGCAGATTTGGCGTTGGCTTCCCCGGTGCTAGAGGGGATGGATGTGAATCAGCGCAAGGTTTTCTTGCAGGGCATGACCTCTGGTACGGAGTGGTGCGCACTCGGCGCACCCATGATGTTGCAAAGTCGACGGTCGGAGTTCTTCAACGACGACAAAGTGATGCCGCTGTTATCCGCTCGGCAATAGGTATTGCCCGAGATATTTCTTCCTCCTTAACTGGAGGATCTTCGATCTCGATGGGGGTCCTAGCTCGCTGGTGTCGCCCCAAGTGGATGCGTCTTCGGCGGCTGACGTGGGGTTACCATGGCAATGCCCATCGGTGATGGACTAGGGTTTTGAGATGAGGGAATGTGAGCGCTGGCAGCATCATCGTCTAACCAGTTGCTTGTGAGCCAGCAGATTTTAGGCCAATCAGTTCGGTGCACAGCCTCACCAAGATAATCTCAAAAGTCCTAGCTAACAGACTTGCCAAGGTACTCCCTCGGCTTGTTGGATCGAACCAAGGCGCCTTCATGAAGGATCGTTCAGTGCACGACAATTTTAAACTCGTCAAGGAAACTGCCAAATTTTTAAAGAGAAAGAAATGCCCAATCATTTTGCTGAAAGTAGATATAGCTAAAGCTTTTGACACGGTCGCATGGCAATTTCTCGTTGAAGTTATGGCAAAAAAAGGATTCAGAACCAAATGGAGGTCGTGGATTGTGATGCTCCTTTCAACTTCATCTTCTAGAATCCTTTTAAATGGAATCCCAGGGCATTACATTTGGCACGCTAGGGGTCTCCGACAGGGTAATGCACTGTCTCCTATGCTTTTAATCCTGGTTATGGATGCCCTTTGCCTCCTGTTTGAAAAAGCTGACGAAGCAGGAGTCTTAGCCATGTTCAGAGCCCCAAGTGAAGTTCCCCAACGTCTCTCGGTCTACGCCGACGATGTAATCCTCTTCATCAAACCTACCCAGGACAAAGCAACAACGGTGAAACATATTCTTGATCTCTTTGGACAGGCCTCGGGACTGAAATGCAACATGAATAAGAGCTCTGTGTCGGCGCTATGCTGCGATGAAAACACCCTCCAAGAAATAAGAAAAGTGCTTAATTGTTAGGTCGCTGAACTTCCCATCACCTACCTCGGATTACCGCTGCATACTAGAAAAGCAAGGAAGGAAGATTTCCAAGCTCTACTTGACAAAATTAGAAGCAGGCTTGCGGCATGGAAAACCCACATGCTGACACAAGGGGGAGACTTATTTTAGTTCAATCAATTTTAAGTGCAATGGCTATCTTCCACCTTCTTTCGTTGGATCCTCCTCCATGGGTGTTCAAAGCCATCGATAAGATCAGAAGAGCGTTCTTATGGAAGGGTACAGATGTCGTGCAAGGGGGGAAATGTCTGGTTAATTGGAAGACCGTTTGCCAACCAAAATCCAACCATGGACTCAAAATTCTCGATCTCCAAATGATGAACAATGTCTTCAATACACGTTGGGCGTGGTCGTTAAGAGCTAATGAAACGAAAGCTTGGGCAGCTCTTGCTAGCCCATTGGATGATACAACCAGGAGCATTTTCAACGCCGCAGCCAAGGTTCAAATTGGGAATGGAGAAAGAACCTACTTCTGGACAGACAAATGGATTTATGGAAAATCTGTAGAAGACATTGCTCCTGGTAGTTTTGCAATCATAAACCAGGAAATAAAAGCTAGAAGAACCGTGGTTGATGCCCTAGCTCACGGGAGATGGATTGATGACATTAAGAAACCTATCAATATTGGGCTGTTTATGCAAGCTCTCACGATTTGGGAGGAGTGCAGCTCAATAAACCTCTTAACCAATGATGAAGATAAGTGGTCGTGGTCGTGGGATGCTAAAGGTGATTTCTCAACAAAATCAGTTTACGGGGCCCATTACATGACAAGAACTACGTGCGATCTGGCTTCGGCAATTTGGAAAACTTGTGCCCCCCTTTCGATGCAAGTGTGCCGTATGGTTATTCATTCGCAATGGTGTGGACTGCTGATAGACTAGCCAGAAGAGGGCTACCGCACAATGACAAGGGCACCTTTTGTAACTCAAGAGAGGAAAATGCCCAACACTTATTCATTGGCTGCGCCATAAGTAACATAATTTGGAGTAAGGTGTTAACGTGGGTGAATCTACAAACGTTGACACCCAACTCTAATGACACTCTTCAGAAGTGGTGGAAAGAAGCTAGAAAGAGGACAACATGAAAAAGGAGAAAGAAGCTGGACTCTATGGTGATACTCACTACCTGGTCGCTGTGGAAAGAAAGAAACATCAGAGTCTTTGAACAAACAGCCAAACCGGTGGACATCCTCGTAAATCAAATCAAGAACGAAGCAAAGCAATGGAACCTAGCGAGCAAAGGCCGACTTTCCCTCTCTGCAGATTAACGTGTATAGGTTTATTTCTCTGTTATTTTTCTTGAGGTCTCTCTTGTTTCTTTTTATAGGGTCGCCCCTCCTCTCTTTCTTGCTGTGTTACACAGCTGTTTTGTAAGACTTCGGCTCGTTGAGCCTTCTTTTCCTTCTATATAAATACATGCAGTCCTCCTGCATGGTTCTAAAAAAAAGCATCATCGGCTAACAAGGAAAAGGCGATTTACCCAGGTTCAGGCCCCCGGAGGGTAATACCCTACTCCTGCTTGTCTGATCTGCATTGATGATGAGGTTACAAGGTCGCCGTAGAGGCTATGGCGATGCAGATTGGATCTGCATATGAGGTCCCTCCTTGCTCGGCGGTCCCTCCCAACCTTTATATAGGAGGCTGGGTCTCAGGTACCCGTGACCGAGTAGGTTACAAACCCTAGATTTTCTAACCTACGGCGTCATGTCTTGCTCCGTACTTTAGGAAATAGTGTAGCGGGTACGTCTGCAACCTCTACACATGCTTGGGCTTCATGGGCTTCGATGGGCCACCAAATGGGCCTTCGGCTGGACCACAATGGGTATATCAATGGTGGGTACCCGACGGGTATACCCACGTTAGCGGCGGCCTTGGTGCCTCGACCTCGTGGTCTGCTGGTGGCGGTGAAGACGATGGACCGGGTCATATTTCTGCAGATCTTTTCTTCATGTAACTTTGTATGCACGCTTGACTAAATACATTATCTAGGGCCTTTAGGGCCTTATCCGGTTTTAATAAAAGCTCGTTGTGTGATCTTCTCTGTATCTCATGTATGTGTAATTGGGCAAGTACAAATCTTTGGGCTGAAATCAAGTAAACAACCACTTTGTTCTTAAGATGTGCCAAATATATGGGTGATGACACTCTTAGCTATATAAATATGTGGAAACTATTGATCCAAATTAACAATTTTCTAGATGCAATTAAATATGCTACTCACTCCCTTCTTAAATATGAGATGTTTTAACTTTTTTCGAATCGCGTTTATATAAACACGTTTTAGTGTGGGTTCACTAATTTTTGTTTGTATGTATCCCGCATTGAAATATTCAAAACGTTTCATAATATGGAATGGAGTGAGTAGGTTGCTAGGAATCTGCCTCCGTTGCAGAGAGCTCTTCGTTTACTGTGATGGTCTTTCTGCTGCCGGGGGTAAACCTGCGTTCTGCTCGTGGGTTTTGACTGCGTTTTGTTAGCTTGGTAGTTCCTTTTTAGTTTCCTGTAATATGAACGTTTGTACTCTCTGGGTTTCATTTGCAATCAGAAATGAGCCTGTCCAAGGCCCTCTTGACCAGAACTCTCTCGACCCTCCCCTCGTTCCCCACCGAAAAAGGAAGAGCGGCGATTTTTGGGCGTCTCCCGTGCACTCCAGCTCGCCGGCGGCGATCCGCCGATTCCTCGCCCTCCGCGGCCGCTCCGGCGGCGGGAGGACGGGGGATGGACGGATCCCGCCGTGTACATAGCTAGGTGTGTGTGGGTGGTCTGCCGGCGGCGCTATGGAGACGGAGGTGCGGCCGGAGAGGCCTTTTGGAGGTGGTGGTCTTCTCCTCTTCCCTCGGCGTCGCCCTGGGCAGATCTGCCATCTCTGGCGCGTCCGCTGCTCCCCGGAGTCGCGGCGTGTCTTCCCCGAGCTGGCGACCGTGGTGGCGGTGGCGGCTCCTGTACATGGGGTCCTGGTTTCCCCGCCGACGTGCGGGGAGGAGCTTTTGGTCAAAATCTCAGGAAGTCTGCAGGTGGGTTCTTCTCCCTCTGCGGCGATCTCGGTGGGCGTGGTGGAAGAAGGGTGGAGGCCGGCGGTGACGGCGGCCTGGCGGCGCCTCGAAGCCGTTTTCGTTCAGCGTCAAGATCCCGGTGCTTGCGTCGGGTGGCTTCTGCGGCAGCTCAACAAGGTTGGTCGACGGCGCTGCTTCGGTGTGTGGTGTGTGTGTGGTGGTTCTGAGTTCGTCGTCGTCGGTGAGTTCATCGCCTGTGTTCGTGCGTGTGTGTGCTGTGTTGTTGTGATCCTGTACACGAGCTTCCTATCAAAAAAAAAAAAAAAAAAAGAAATGAGCCTGTCCAGGACAGTGTGCGTGGGTTACTCATGTGAAGTTCAGACCACAGGTTTTCATGCATTCAGCTCTTTAGAAAAAAACATGCCTTTGTACAGCCAAATTTGGGATGCCATTTGGTGAATAGATTGTGCACTCAGGCAGTCAGCTGAAAATGATTTAACAAACATCTCGAACTGGAGGAGAGAAATAGAGCCGCTCCCAATAGTATGAACTGTCTTTAATTAGTGAATATTAGGACCAGTTACGATTTTACATGTCCTAGGCTCCTAGCTAGGTAACACTTGTGTTTTCCGGTCGACAACAAACTAGTTTTATACATTGATGAATGGCGCGCCGGTGATAATCTCGGTGGCGGCAAGCGCGACGAGCCCGAGCATGGCAAAGCGGCCGTTCCAGAGCTCTGCGTTGGCGTTCATGACGGCCCCGGACCTGCCCTCGGCGCTCTCGCCCTGGAGCAGCGGAACCAGCGACGCCACGGACAGCACCGCCACGGTGTACGCGAACCAGGCCTGGCCGGTGCCGCTGCCGAGCTGCGAGAGGAGCCCGTCGCCGCGCCCCGCCTCGACTGCCAGAGCCGTCACGAAGCCCACCATGGCCAGACGCCCGTTGATGCGCTCCGGCGCCGGGCCGCTGAACGCCAGCGCGTCCCAGATCGAGGTGCTCGGCTTCGGCTGTGTCAGCGAAAGATATCAGAAAACCTGCCGATGAACCGGGTGACAGGCACGTACGTACTAGTTTGACAACGTACCTTGGGCGATGGTGTGCTCGGCTCCTCTGTTTGTGCCCTGACGACGACGAAGGCGCGTCGGTGCAGCGCGGGCGGGGACCGGGCGCCGAAGCGGCCGGCCGGCGAGACGGCGGCACCGGCGATGGAGCTCATGGTCATCATGGTCGCCATCTATCCGCGGAAAATGCACGAAGGGAGGAAGGAAGAAGCTGCAGAAATTGCTAGATGATTGCTACTACTTGCTGTTTGTGTCGTCGTGTGTTGCTGATGTATTCTTTGGGAGTGATGAGTGGGCACAATTTATAGTGCCGTGCTCCGTGCGGCCGGTAAGCCAAGCCGTGAGTAGCTGGGCGGTGGCCGCGACGGTGCCCACGTCGCGAGCTTGTCCCGGCCGTGAGTTGCCTTCTACGTGGAGCAACGCAGCCAGAACGCGGACGTGGAGGATACCCTGCGGAGGGCATGGTAACCAGCCAAGCTAAAAGTGGTCGAAAATAGCTGCAAAACATCAATTAAGGACTCTAGCAAATATCACGTACATTTTCTATACAATTCGAAATAAGAATCGCAATCTGTGACGACAAGGAATACTCAACATTTTTTTTTCAAAATAGAGAACTTAGCCTTGGAATCTCGACATGCTGTCAGTCACCCTGCTTCTGCTTAAATATAGTCTGAAGGACTGCCATCAGCCGAGTGCACTCGGCATCAATAAAACCCCGCTGGTTTTACATGTAGGAGGAAGGATCACATGATGATCTAGTAAGCGGCTTTGTGCATGACCGTAGAAAAATAGCATTGGAAGATTTGTCAAAGACGATATCATTACGACAATTCAAAATTGTCCAATGTAAAGTGCAAACACCAATGCTAACATGCGCCTTGTTCTTCTTCATTAACTAGTATGCCACGTTAGCAAAATGCTTATGAAACCGCGCTAAGAAACTAGCATTGGCACAGGCCTTATGACCATTATATTCATTAAATCTGCATACATGCATAGATTTAATCGTGAACAACTCCGAATTAGTCAAGTGCCATGAGCATTTATCCGGCTCGTCAAGGACAGGGAATAGTCTACTACATCTGTTCCTTTTTCCCCCTCATACATTCCAACCTCACGCGCGAAACCTAGGGTTTCTCAACCCGCGCCGCCGCCGCCTTCCCTCTCCTCCCCTCCGCGCCGGTCGCCTCCTCTCCTCCCCCAGCCCCTCTCCCTCTCCCCTTTTCCCCTCTCGCGCTCCCCACGCCGCTTGGCACGCCCTCCTTCCGTGCTCATCCCCGTCGCCACCGCCGACAGAGGCTGCCCGGCGCAGCCCGGGTGGCGCCAGCGGCGGCGGCTTATCTCTCCCCGCGTCGGCCTGGGTGGAGGCGGGGCTCTCCCTACTGGCGGCGGTGCTTCTCGGGCGGCGGCGGCCCGGCTCCGGCCGGGTGGTAGCAGGACGGCGGCAGCGTGCCTGCAGCGGGGCGGCGCGGTCTGCGGGCGGCGACGAGCAGCGGTGTTCACGGCCGGCCCATGCGGCCCAGATCTGGGCCCGTCGGGCCCCATCTGGGTCAGGGCGGGCCGGTTGACCTGTTGTGTGTTCTGCCGATGAAGGGGAGGTGGAGGAGGCCGGGGACAGCGGCAACGGCGGTCGGCCTGTTGCAGCGTGGCGGCGAGCTTCACAGGCCCGGTCTGGGCCCGGCTGGACCCTATTAGGACTGGTGTGCCCTTCGGGGCTTTACGGGCCCGCTGGCCCTGGCCGGACTTGACGGGGACTGGTATGCTCTGCGGCCGCGTCCGGTCGACTACCGTCTTCGGCGGTGGAGGTTGTTCCCTCCCGCAAGGCTGCGGCACTGTTGACCCCGGGTCATACTCCTCACCTTCGTCTTGTAGACCGTGTGTGACTGCTACTTCAGTGAGACGGCGAAGGTGGCTGCGGGATCGTTTTGGCGCATGTTGGTGGGCGGCTAGTCTGGTGGTGTTGAGGCTCCTCCTCACGTGGCTCCTGTGCTACGGATCGCCCAGGGTTGTGGATGGGGTTTTCGGGAGAAATCCTTGTTGGTTCGTCCGACACCAACGCGGTGCCGCCTTCGGGTGGCATCTTTCCTTCCTGAAGGGCGTCGTGGCTACCCTTCGTCTGCTTCCCTCTGTGCGGGGGGAAATTCTAGGACCAGTGCGCTGGTCCGGGCAATAGCGTGGTTTTCCTTCTTGAAGGTGCTGCTTGGTACTCGTCGATTCAGTGCTAGGAGCGTGGTGGTACTTCATCGGAGAGGGCGCAGCGGTTGCGGGTCATCGTCGCTTAGTCGATCCGCCTATGTCTCCTTTTTGTTTGTCTTCTTTTTTTCTCTTCTCCTTACTTTGGATGTATGTTTGCTGCCCCCCAGCATTTCGAGACTGTTGGTTGTATCGGGTTGTTGCTATATTTATATAGCGGGGCTACGGCCTATTTCGTGATTCCAACCTCACTTAGACACATGGCGACAAATGCGCGGCCACCGCAACCTTTCCTAGTATACCTATATATCAAAGCAGACCCAGTTAGGGCTCTCGTCGCTGCTCCACGTCGTTGGGTACTGTAGCACATCTACCGTGTTTTTTTTTTTTTTTGCAATTTTTTTTTTAAGTTTTTTTTTATTTATTTTTTTGTTGATGCACGTCGACGAGTATGTTCCATCCCCGTGATCGGTTTCGAGTTTGGTCGACTCTATCTTCTTAATTTTGGATCCAAATTCGCAAAAATATTTGACGAAATTTGTCAAATTCGTCGCACTCGGTCATCCGTTTGAATTTTCCTCTCACGAGTAGATGTATATTACCTTTCCAAACAACTTCCATGTTTTAACCTTTTTATTTTGACGAATCGGTCCCCCGGAATAAAACATTTTTGCAGAAGAGTCCCCGCGTACCGTCTTTTTGTAGAAGAGTCCTCGCATTTCTCAAAAAATTGTAATACGGTCTCCCGGAATAAAACATTTTTGCATCAAAGTCGGTCGTCATAATAATTTCGACTGTACTGTCGAATAGTCCCTAAATCTATATTGTTCTGCGCCTTTAAACCTGCTGTCAACAAGTGCCAGATGAGCTATTTCTATAACCAATGAAGGGATTGCAGTAGAGTTCGTCCACTATGAAAAACGTTGAATATAGCAAACAAAAATGTGACCCCATTTCATTCTGAAAATCATCCGAAACCATTTCTTGGATCGTAGTCTTTTTTTTCCCTTTAGCACTAAGCTTTGAGACCAGAAATGTGTTCTACAGAATACAAACTGAAATTTGTTCTATGTTATGTCCTATATGCATCGAATAACTCCATGAATTGTGTAATCGGACGTACATGAATATTAGTCCAACCCACTAGCTAATCGCAACTATGCATGAATATATATATATATCTGACCACCACTACTTAGCACTAAAACCATGTGTTCCATGTAAGCCCTTCCGCCTCACCACACGCAAAGGCCGATCAGGAAGTCGTCACTAACCAAATCGTCACCTTACGAGTGCTAAAGACGGACTTAATCATCATCCTCTCATCCAATGATGAGGATAGCCACTCAAGGTACCGACGCTTTAAAATATTTTCCATACAAAATTTATTGTACATTTTCCCAATAAATATTTTCCCCCAGAAAATATTCAACAATACGAAAATAATGTTTTTCCAAGAATATATTCAACAATATTCAGAAAAGTTTCAAACATATTTCATGCATGTTTATCTGTTTTCTTTTCCCGGATAGGTTTCTACACGAGCGTGGCGTAATATTGTTTTCCCACGAATATTCAACACTATTCAGAAAAGTATTCAACAATATTCACAAAAGTTTCAAATATATTTCATGCATGTTTATCTGCTTTTTTTTTCGCAACGACGCGGTCATCGCCGTTCCGACCGTTGTAGGGACTTATTTGCAATTATCGGACAATCCAGAGACCTTTTCGCAATGACGCGGTCATCGCCGTGATCAAAAGGGACTTATTTGCAATTACCGGACAATCTAGGGACCTTTTCGCAACAACACGGTCATCGTCGTTGATGATGTCATCACGACATCACAGTGGACCCGGCCTACCAGGATTTTTTTTTCTTTCTGGAAACATTTACAGAAAATATTAAATCCTTGACATGTGGGACCGGTTTATTTAAACAATTTCCAAAAAAATGAAAAAAAAATTCTCAAATCAATATCTCTGAATATATCCATCGGAAAAATATGAATAATATATCAAAACGTTCATAAAAATACATGCTAACTACTTATGCTAAACAAACAAACAAATTTGTATATTTAAATTCGGTAAATATTTGGAGAAGATTCAAATGTATTTTATCTAATTACAGTTAAATATTCATAGCAAAATACAAACATATTTGAACATTCCAACTTGCTAGATATTTGGATATTTTTAAAAATATGTAAAAAAATGCTCAAAAAAAATGCTAGCTACTTATGGCAAGATATAAACATATTTGAACATTCCAATTTAGTCAATATTTGGATGCAATACAAATGAATTTTCCCTAATTGTGGAATCAAATCCAAAAAAAATGTATTTCCACTAATTATGTATTTAAACTAAATATTAATGAGAAAATAGAAGCATAGTTGAACATTCCAATTTGCTAAAAATTTAGAGATACTCTAGAATATATCAACATGCTCAGAAAAATAAATACTACCAATTTATGGCAAAATACAAACATATTTGAACATTCCAATTTGATTAATATTTTTACATAATCTAAATAAACTTCATCTAATTATGGATTTAAATTTAATAGATGCTCACATAATGCATTTTCTAAATATGGATTTAATTTAAAAATTTATGGAAACATAAAAGCATTTTTGAACATTTCAATTTGCTAAATATTTGGAGTTAAATACCATCATAAAATACACTTCAAATTATGCAGCAAAATTAACACCACAGGCGCGGCGTGGCGCCGCGCTAATTTTCCTAGTTGCTTTAAAATTTGATGAGCATCAACATCACTTCAGGACGGCGCTCTAGTCTGTGAGCATGCACCAGCACCAACAGTGGCGGATCTAGGAAAGGAGTGATCCCGGCCAAAAACTAAACACAAAAAATAACCACTACAAAATCTGTTGTAATAGCACATAAATTTGAGTACGATTGCAAAGATGAACACATATTTTCAAATCCATTGTGAACAGTGCAAACAAATGTAAATCAACTATTCGGTTTTCAATTACCAGCACCAGCAGCAGGGTGCTTTCCCTTATGCTACCGCTAGAAACAAGCCCTGAATCAGGAGACGAGTCAGCGAATCAAGCTAGAAACCAAGACAGAAAAACCAAAACTCAAACCGACGTATAACAACCGCTCTCCTCGATCTCTTCCACTACGTGGCCGCTCCCTTGCTTGCCGGAGCTCACGTCCGACTACACGCACGGTGGCCTTGACGTCCACGTTCGCACATGCCGCATCATGAGCTGCCTCGCTCCACGTCGGGCTGTTCGATCCACGGCTGGGCTCAGCGCGCGGATCACCGGCTCCATCTTCACGGGGCTAGCTCTCTGGTCACTGCTGCTCACCCCACTACCCAGGAGCAGCCTATTTAAACTGCGGCCGCTCACTGAACTCATAACAACACATCAGCTACATCATCTCGACGGTGCAACGAGCAGATCACTTAACGTACTCCGTAGCATCCTGCCTTTTCGAGCTCCTGATAATTAATGGCGACCATGCTGTCTATCACCTCATTCGCCGGTGCCGCCGTTGGGCCTCAGGGAGCAGGCGGCCGCTTCGCCGCTCGCTCTCCGCCTCTGGCGCTGCGCCGACGCGCCCTCGTCTTCAGGGCCCAGGCCGACGAGCCGAGGACACCACCGCCAAACAAGCCCAAGGCGAGCACATCCATCTGGGACGCGCTGGCGTTCAGCGGCCCCGCGCCGGAGCGCATCAACGGGCGCCTCGCTATGGTGGGCTTCGTGACGGCGCTGGCCGTCGAGGCGGGCCGCGGCGACGGGCTCCTCTCGCAGCTCGGCAGCGGCACCGGCCAGGCGTGGTTCGCGTACACCGTGGCGGTGCTGTCCGTGGCGTCGCTGGTGCCACTGCTCCAGGGTGAGAGCGCCGAGGGCAGGGCCGGAGCCGTCATGAACGCCAACGCCGAGCTCTGGAACGGCCGCTTCGCCATGCTCGGCCTCGTGGCGCTCGCCGCCACCGAGATCATCACCGGCGCTCCGTTCATTAACATTTAATTATGACTGGCACTGTGGTGTGGACTCGTTGTTCCCTATAGCACCCTGTCTTGCAGCGTTGGCACTCGAGTCATTTGATCATTTAGAACATCTTTAGCAGATCCCGTATAATTTTTCCTCGGAAAAACAAGTTCCCGGTTTACCCGAAACTGATTTTCCAGTTCGCAAATCGATCGTGCATAACCGGAAATTTCTACGAGAAATTCAAATAAACATGTTCGCGCCAGATTTCAACCAATTCATCACACACATCGAGCTATTTTACATATAGATGGAACTAAAAACTTGAAATAAAAACTAGATAGCAGTCTTCTTCTCCACCGGCCGTCTGATCACTCGAAACCGAGGTACTTCATGGTCGTCGACCTGCGCAGCGCCCACGCAGGTTCGTGCACCTCCACCGTGGTGTCGAGGCGGGCCGGAGCACTGGAAACGCCTTCCTCCGCCGCTTCCGTAGCAGCTGACAGCTCCTCGTCGGTGCACTCGGTACGTCTGAAGGCCGACATCACGTGCTCGAGGAGCACAACGAAGCTGGGGGGAATTGATGATAACCCCCCCAAGTTGGGGGGGCTTCTATCATATGCCCCCCTTGTGTCACTGATTTGTGGGCCCCGACCCCACATGTCAGTGACACATAGGGTACCCCCCCCTCAACTGGGGGGGTTATCATCAATTTTCCCACGAAGCTGTAGGAACCAGTTCGATCGCCGCCTTCAGAGAGCACCACATCCTCCTCTAGCACCTCAATCGGCACCGCGTGGGAGCTACCCGCCTCCGCGTCGTGCAAGCAAGGAGCAGCCCGGCCCACCTGCGCCCTCGAAAGAGGCCGCGCTTGCTCGCCCCTTCTGAGCGGTGGCGGCGGCGACGCTCCTCGTCCTCGCCTGACCTGCATATCGCACGATATTTTTACGGCCAGGGCTTTATACGGATATGGTAGAAATGCTCCTATAGGACATTTCCTATCCTTATTTCACAAAGAGATCATAAGCTGGGCCGACAGCATTTGCGATAGCGTATACATTTTCCTAGAATGCTCTTATGCTCTATCTCCGTATTTTTTGGTCAAATCATTTTACGAAAGTAATGACGAATCAGACCCATCTGCGAAACTATTGTCAAATCTGCCCCCTGTGGTCGGCTCCAGAGAGGATGGCACCGACCTTGTACATGTCGGTTCCATCCTCGTTGACGCCGACCCTCCATTTTAATTTTTTTAAGTCCTCAGGAAAATTGTGAGACTTTCTTGATGGCGCCGAACTAAACAAGCGGCTCAATCCTCTTTGGCGTCGACATCAAGAGATCAGATTTGAAAATAGTTTTGAGAAGAGGTCATATATGTGTTTAGTTACTAAAAAGGTCCAGATTTGTCAAAAAATATTGTATCTCCATCCTAAAAACAAATCATCCGAGAACACGTGAAGGAAGATACGTTTTCGCAACGAGACGGTGTGAAACTTTGGGGCGTGTTTGGTAGCCCACGGAGAGCCCAACCAGGCCCCGTGGATGCAAAAATGGCATGTTTGGTTGCCCGGGCTAGGCCGCATTCCTGCATGCGCACGAAAATTAAAGCACGCTGGGCCTGGCCCTGGAGGAACGGCCGAATCGGCCATTTTTCCAGAGCCACGATGTGGTGAGCCACGCGTGCCGCGCGGTTGCACGCGTTGGGAAGGGCGGGAACGCGACGTTTCGCCAGTCCCCACTCCAGTCACGACCCACTCTCTCTCCGTCGTCTCAACTTCTCCGCCTGCTCCCTCACCGCCCCACCGCCCATCGGAATGGCGGGACCTCGTCCGCTGCGCGCGCCACACCCCCCCCCCCCCCCGGCGAGGACCCGCACTCACGGTGGGTGTGTAACATCCTGGTGCAGGAGATGTCGCCGGAGGAGCTCCGCCGCCAGTTCCACGCGCCCTCCCCCATCTGTCGCCGTGGCCATCATCGGCCGCGGCAATGGCAGGCACATCCATGGCAGGGCCATCCACGGCCTGGCCTACGGCCCCAGCGATGCGGGCGACGGCGCCCCGCTGGTGTCAATCTTGATGCCAGGAGTATCGACCGGACCCGGGCGCCGCCACCGCCTCTTCTACCGCCTGCATCGATGGCCCCACCTGCGCCGCCAGCTCCCCCTGCGCCGTCTGCATTGGCTGCGCCGCCGGCAACCCCCACGGTAAGTTCGAATCTACAGAACCTTGTTCGTTAGGGTTTGATCCGCCGTTATTTCCAGGCCCATTGAGGTCTTCAATCGGCGCTTGTAGATGCTTAGTTAGTGTAGTACATGTCAAATTAGGTTGTAACGGGTCCGATCTACTTCTGTACATGCTTCGTGGTGCCTCGATTTGGGGGTTTTTCCCCCTATATCGACATGTTCTTCACTATGGGGCTTTCTGAGCATTACCTCATTCTGCATGTGTTGCGTAGTGCTAGATGTCCTTCTATTTGTCATCAAGCAATGCACATAGTGCGTGTGCATTGCTTGATTTGGGAGTTCCTTGTATTGGGATTTTTTCCCCGAAATGTAGATCTGCGAGTTCCTTGTATACTGCATTGCTAACCCAAGTCACCTTACATGACAAGGTAACTAAGGCCGAGCCAGATGGACCTCCTCCTGGCTTTGCACCGCTGGTGCCATTGCCGGACGTCATCCCCTTCAACACCAGGCTTGAGAAGCCACTACTGCTTGGGAGGGAAGAGGAGGCGAAGGAGCTGCTCAAGATCGTCAAGGGAAAGAAGCCGAAGATCGGCCACTTACCAAGAGAAGGCCTGCACATGCTCCTCATCCCAAGGGCATTCCATGCTGGCTTGAAGGAGTGGATGATGATCCCCCTTCCTCGCCGCATTGCGATCGGCGCCTGCAAGTTCTGCGACGAGCATTGCCAGCTCCAGTACTACAAGGACACCGGCGAGATCGTCATTGGGAGGAACTGGCCAGATGTCGTCTACAAGTACAGCCTGGAGGAGGACGACGTCCTTGTCTTCAAGCTCACCGCAACAGGCTTCAAGATGGACATCTACAAGAACATGGACTCGACGGCAAGGGGGTACACTTGTCCTGAGCACGGCTAGTTCCAGCGTGCTTAGCAAGTGCATTTGATCAGGCCCCTGTTAGTGTTGATCAGGGGCATGGGATGCCCCTGCTAGCTGTTAACCCGGGCTTACAATGCCCAAAACTTGTTTTGATCAAGGTGTGTGCTTCCCCTGTGTGTTCATCAGGGTGTTTTCTTTCCCCTGATGTTATGTAGTTAAGTAGATTGTTGTGAACTTGATCATCAACCGTGCTAGTATATATGCTTGTCGTTATGGTGTTCAGCTGACTGTTGCTTGTGATTGTGTTTGTGTTCATCATGGTTGTGTTCTTGTGATTGCTGCTTGCTGCTGCTGACTGTGTGCTAGTGTTAAGGCTTATTGCTGCTTGTGATTGTGTTTGTGTTCATCATGGTTGTGTTCTTGTGATTGCTGCTTGCTGCTGCTGATTGTGTGCTAGTGTTAAGGCTGATTGCTGCTTGCTGCTGCTGACTGTGTGCTAGTGTTAGGAGGTGGTAAGATGACCAGTTTTGAAGTGGTGAGAGTAGCCCTAAACCTGCATGCAACCAAACAGCCGAGTGTTGCATCTAAACACCCCACAAAGTATGCAGGCAGGCCAACACGAAAATGCGAAAAAAAATAGGCAAAAAAAAAACCGATATGCAGGCAATCAAACGGGTTGCACAACATGGCTCAGGCTGCGTTTTTCCGGGACCAGGCCCAGCTGAGCCACGGAGACAGGAGGCCCAAAAATGGTGTGGGTCCCTTGAACTTTGATGGACGTTCAGTTTCCCGTGACAAGTGGGGAGGTCCTACTTCCCGCGTTACGTGGAGGGAACCATCTTCCGCATACCTCCGGATGGCACCCGCCGGGTTCGGGGCCGGGTTTGGCACCCCCATACCCGCACCCGGCCCCTCCACCCGCACCCGCCACCCGCCCCATACCCGCCAGCGGGTCAAGATCTCTACCATACCCGCGAACCCGCCGGGTTCGGGTGACCCGACGGGTACCCGCGAGAGAGGAGGGCATGGGCGGCGAGCGGCCGTCGTTGGCGGCAGTCAGCGTCGAGGCGGCCTACAGGCGTCGAGGCGGTCGAGGATGAGGCAGGCCATGGCGCCGTAGAGGCGGCGGCGGCGCGGGGTGAGAGGCGGCGGTGACGGGGGACTTGGCGGCGGCGCTCCGCTGCAGGAGAGAAGACGGGAGGTGGAGAGGAGCATGGGGTCCCAGACGCGGCGACGGCGCATGAGAGAGGGTGCACGGCGACGGCGGCGTAGGAGAGAGAGTGCGCGGCTGCGGCACAGAGAGAGGATGCGGCGGCGGCGCCCCGATGGGATCGTGCTTTTTCTGGAGATGAAGATGGGAGAGAGAGAGCAGAGCGTGGCGTGGGTGCGTGGTGTGTGCGTGCGTGGTGTGCGTTGGTGCGTGGTGTGTGCTGTGGGCCTGTGGCCTGTGTGCGTGTGTGGTGTGCTGTGGTGTGGTCTGTGGTGTGTGAGTGTGTGTTGCGTGAGGAGTGAATTAGGTGAGGGTGAGGGCAATGACATGTGGGGTCAGTCGGGTATGCGGGTACACGGGTATGGGTTTGGCACCCCCATACCCACCCCCGCTATACCCGATGGGTATGAAATTTCCCCGCTAACTATACCCGTGGGTTTTTTTCTATACCATACCCGCCCCATTTAAGGCGGGTACCCGTCGGGTATCGGGTTTGCTGGTACCCATTGCCATCCGGATACCCCTCTGACGCCAATGGGCCTCGTATCCCAGCCCACTTCCAACCGCAGGAGTAGCATCTCCTTTTCCACGCTAAAATGGTTTGCTGACTGTTTCCTGTTTCTCTGATTTTTGCACGTTCGCATTAGCGTTCTGCTCCTTGCTGGTAAAAAAAGTTTGTAGAAAATGTTCAATTCTTGCATGTTCGCGTTAGCGTTCTGCTGCTTGCTGGTTAAAAAAATATAGTGCCGTGCACCTTCTACTGCTTTGCTCAAAAGAAGTATATGTGTTATGCAAGTTCGAACTACTTTAAAATAAAATAATGTGTAGACGAAAATTATGGGCGTCCATGAGTAGGTTTCATTCCTGTACTCAGTTTCGAGTTTCGTCGATTGTAACTTCTCAATTTTGAGTGGATGTTTGGAACTTTTGTAGCCGAATTTAAAATTCAGGGCACTCGGATGACCGTTTGAAATATCCTTTGACAAGAACGTTAATCTCAATGTTTCGCACAACTTTCGTGTTTTTATTTTTCGTTTCAATGGTCATATATACTGTAGTTTTGAACGTGTTTACACTCCTCATTGTACGCGTTTTCATTGTATTCTTTGTTCTGCACTCATTTCTCTTGGTGATATTTTTATGTGTAGGTTTTTCAAATATGAACATTTATGTTAATCGAACGGTTTTTCAAAAATAAGAACATATATTTTATTTGAACTTTTTTAATTAGAACATTTAACTCATTTGAATGATTTTAAAAAGTGAACTGAAAATGGCGGTGAAAAAAAAACTATTTTTGAACGGTTTTAAAAAATTAACAGAGAATGGCGGTGAACGGAAACTATTTTTGAACGATTTTAAAATTAAACGAAAACTATTTTTGGACGATTTTAACAAATGACCAGAAAATTACGGTGAGCAAAAACTATTTTGAACGGTTTTAAAAGAGAACAAAAAAAGGCCGGTGAACGAAATTGATTTTGAAAGATTTTAAAAAGTGAACAGAAAAAATTTATGAACGGAAATTATTTTTGAACGATTTTTAAGAAGTGAACAGAAAATAGCGCTGAACGATTTTTTTCCAACAACTTTTAAAAATGAAGGGAGAATGCGTTGAAATGAAACTATTTTTGAATGGCTTGAAGTGGGAACAAAAAAGGCCGGTAAATGAAAACTATTTTTGAACGATTTTAAAAAATGAACATAAAACATCGATGAACGAAAACTATTTTTAAATGATTTTAAAAGTGAACAGAAAAGGCAGGTGAATGAAATTTATTTTTGAACGATTTTAAAAAGTGATCAGGAAAAAGTCTATGAACAGAAATTATTTTTGAACATTTTTAAAAAAAGTTAACAGAAAATGGCGGTGAACAAAAACTATTTTTGAACAATTTTAAAATATGAATTGAAAATGGCGGTCAAAGGAAACTATTTTTTAACGATTTTAAAAGTCAGCAGAAAAGGCCGGTGAACGAAAACTATTTTTGAATGATTTTAAAAAATGAACAGAAAATGACGTTGAATGGAAATTATTTTTGAATGATTTTAAAAGTGAACAGAAAAGGCCGGTGAACGAAATTGATTTTTAAACAATTTTAAGAAGTGAACAGAAAAAGTCTATGAACGGAAATTATTTTTCAACGTTTTTTAAAAAGTGAACAAAAAATGGCGATGAATGAAAACTATTTTTGAACTTTTTTAAAAAGTGAACAGAAAATGGCGGTGAACAAAAACTATTTTCGAACGATTTTAAAATATGAACTGAAAATGGCGGTCAACGGAAACTATTTTTGAACGATTTTAAAAGTCAGCAGAAAAGGTCGGTGAACGGAAACTATTTTTGAATGATTTTAAAAAATTAACATAAAATGACGTTGAATGAAAATTATTTTTGAACGGTTTTAAAGGTGAACATAAAAGGCCGGTGAACGAAATTGATTTTTGAACGATTTTAAAAAGTGAACAGAAAAAGTCTATGAATGGAAATTATTTTTGAACGTTTTATAAAAAGTGAATAGAAAATGGCGGTGAACGAAAACTATTTTTGAACGATTTTTAAAAAATGGACAGAGAATGGCGGTGAATGGAAACCAGTTTTGAACGATTTAAAAAATGAACAGAAAAGGCTGGTGAACGAAAACTAATTTTGAGCGATTTTATAAAATGAACACAAAATGACGGTGAACATAAACTATTTTTGAACGATTTAAAAAGTGAACAGAAAAGGCTGTTGAACGAAATTGAATTTTGAATGATTTTAAAAAATGAACGGAAAAAAGTTTATGAACAGAAATTATTTTTGAAGGATCTTTACAGGTGAAGAGAAAAAACTCTACGAACGAATTATTTTGCACAATTTTTTGAAATATGAACAATTTTTAAATCTTAATTTTTTTTAAATTTGAACAAATTTCAAATCTGATCATTTTTTAAAATTAAGCATTTTTCAAAAAATATATGTTTAGGTTTTAGGGTTTAGGGTTTGAACTGATCTGGAAGATGCCATTGAACAAATATATGTTTGTACGGATTTGGAAAGCCCGGTGAACCGAATCTAGGTTTGAACAGATTTATAAAACACTGTGAACCAAATCAAGGTAAATAAAGGAAAAACAGAAAATTTGGATCAATCAAAAATAATAGTGAACGAAAAATACCGTGGAACCAAAAATAATAGTGAACAAAAAATGCTGGTAAAAAAATTAATTGTGAATTAAAAATGTCGTTGGACCAAAAAATAATAGTGATCAGAAAAGGAAATAAAATTCGATGAATGGAAATTCGGATGAACCAAAAAAGTAGATCGGCGGGTCCAAAAATATTCATGGGTTAATAAACATATTCAACTTTTTTATAAAAGAGTCCAACAAAATTGTATTACCAAAAAATAGAAAATGAAAATGACGAAAATAAAAAATAAAATAGAAAGGAACATGATAATTGGAAAATAAAAATAGTATAGAAAAAGAAGCAAAAAAGAAACAGAGAAAAAAGGAAACATAAAAGAAAAAGGAAGATTAGTTTTTACGGTTTTGTTTTTGGAAAAATCGATTAGACAAGATTAGTTTTTAAATACATAAAAAATAGAATACTGACTACTCTTTGTTTTTAATACTGGATCTGACTCGTTGGAAAAGTCGGTGAGAGAATCAGTAGGGACTAGCGAGGATGCGTGCAGTAGGCTGTAGCGAGCGATCGGAAAGAATAAGGAAGGAAAAGAAGCTACAGAGTACGTTAAAGAAGAAAAAATCCGGAAGACACGGCAATTGGGCCAAGCCCATAAGCGAAGGGGGTACGCGGGAGCGAATAGCTCCCGCAGTACGCGGAAAATAGGATTTGCGTGACAAGTGGGGCCCATGCCACTCCCTTCTTCCTTCTTCGGCTCAGCTCCTGGGCGCTGGCACGGCCCAGCCCAAGTAGGCTTCCGTCTTCCATGATCCATCCATTCCTCCGCCCGAAGCTTCCTCGCTAGTCCTCCGACGACGGCCTCCTCTCCGGCGATATCTGGATCGCTAGCGCTGTCCGCTTCCGCACCTGCGTGTAGCCACTCACTGGTCGCGTCTTCTGTGTCCCCCGCCTGCACCAACTCGCCGGAATACTGGTCGTGGAGATGGTGAGCTCTATTCAAACACGCGAGCTCACGCTTTATTTGTGCCCTTGTTCCGTTGTTCGTATGAAGATTCGGTCGATTCTGTCGAGGCAACGTGTGATTCAGTCTGTAGGTTGCAGTTAAGTTTTGTAACATTTCAGAGCGTACTGAAGCTAATGTGCGGCTTGGGGGATGAGCTGTTTTTTTTTTAAAAAAAATTAGTCCTTGGGAGGAGCATGGGTGTTCAGTCTAAAACTGGAACGTTTAGATAAATTCCTCTTGTGTTGACGACAATTTGTGCCCAAATTTATATTCTTCCATTTCCATTGATTAGTTTGTTTTGCGGTGATTTCCATTGATTTGTTGGGTCCCTAGCTTTTAATAGCTTGCTAGAATGGGATTATATTAGTGCAAACAACTGTTTGATTCACAGATTTTTTTTCACGTAGGTAATGCTTATCATTCTGAATTTGAGATGCTTTTTTGGATGAAACGAAGTTTCAGATTATTAGTACTTCACTGGATAGTCCAAGATATCTTTTCTTATAGTTAAATATTGATTAATAACTCACCAATGGTTGCATCTAATCACTCATGGATGCTTTTACAAGCAATTTCCTGCTGTGTCACTCCATTCCTGCATATTATCAGTAGATCCTGTTTATTTGTCTATCTATCGTTAGATTATTTGACCAGCTGATGGTGTCCACTCTAGTGCATGAATCATGAATATATTGTATGAAAAGAAGTTACAGTTGGATATGCAACACAACAATATTTCCATTTCTGTATTTACATTTATTCAATATCTGCAGGCTACAGCACTCATTGCTGGACTCGCAGTTGCTGGCGCTGCTCTTTCAGGTAGATATAGCATCCAGCCATCCAGGCTTGACAAGCTTACAAGGCAAGGCCTATAGTCCCAAGGATGCGTAAATTCTACGAAGGTGGATTTTAAGTTATAATGACCCAAAGGGAAGCTGGTCTAATCCTGGGTATCAGGTGCGTGTTAATGTGTTATACAAAGCATAATTTCCATACCACGGTCAAGTATTCTTTATGTTTCTCTTAGCATACATATATTCACCTCTAGGACTCTAGCTCCATCTCATGCCGCTGAAACTGTGTTCAGTCGTGTAACTTGGGGGTTGGGATGGGAATGGGTTAAAGATAGCATTCACGCAGCACGACACGCACTGGGACCTAACTTTAGTCCCTTCCACGCCATGAAACTGATGACGAATGTTCGCTTTCTCAGTACCAGCCAATTGGTACCCAAACTCTCCTTTAAAAATGAAGTGAATAGGCACAATTACTATTAATCTTTCTGGTAAGTCTGCTGAGGTAGCTGATTCTAATATTTTGCAGTTAGTAATTAACTGTTAGTTGGCCTAGTTTTTTTTGTTCCCTGCACTTTGTGTAGGATACTTTAGAACTGGCGTGACACCCATGTGGTAATACTGCACAAGTGCATATTAAAATATATTTTTCCACTCCATATTTCACCCTCATTAAATATTAGCAAATACACATATGCAGATTATAATAGCTTCATTTAACCAAGTAAATATTACCATTAATGTGCATGTAGTTTTAAGTTGCTTCATTGATGGACAACTGAATACCTTGCAAATAAGGTATAGGGAGTTTCTGGCATTTCCAACTAAAGAACACTTTCGATAGGAAAGCCATCTAAGAGCAAAACCATCAGCTAGCTTTCAACGATTTTAAATTGAGATGCATGATTTGACCATTTAGAATCGTAATGAAGCAGCGAGCCCAGTCAACCTCTGTCAACAATTGCTTGCAGCTCAGCAAAGTGTCCAACTGGTACTATGTTACAGGGCTAGCTGTATGGAAATATCTCGATCTTTAACCGATCTGTGCTTCTGTGTCTGACTTCACCCTTTTGCAGAGCAGTGTTAGGAAGGACACTGATGGTTGTGTTCTAATAGTCAGGGCGTCATAGTGACCAAGTCGAACAAGATTTAAGAATGTGATGAAATGGGCCACAGAGTGATATGTGTTGTGACTCATGAGAATATATCTAGGTTTAAGTTTGTTCCCAAAAGCCTTTTGAATGTTGAGTTTGAAACATTGATAATCCCACAACCCTATTATTCTTTCATTTGGATACATGAAAGGGAAATGCTTGGTTCCACCCAGGTCACATGGATGATTCGCCTCTACATGGATCTGGTTGGGAGCCCACCTATTCTGAACCCATCAAAAGATTTGAGTTTCCATGTCAAGCTTGATGCTAGGATCATGTCTGATATTTCCATCACAAGTCACAAACTCACAATTACAACAAATATGCAATGATATATCTTGACCTAGCTCTCTACCTCACCCAAAAGATTTTTGCCCTGTTGAGTAAGAACATGTTATTGAAGCCTTGAAGGCCGAGTTATCAGTTATTCACCTACATTGTTTTTTCCTTTTTTCCCTAATGCCCACTGTGCTATCACCAACATTTTGATTAAATCTTGAGTTTATCCTTCTAATTTTGAATGCATCTCGACATGCCAGATTGGTCATTCTGGTATTGATGTGATTATTATATGTGATTCTGCATTTTTTTCTGAGTTGTGTTTATGTCTTGCCATTGTTAACTTGGCCTGTTGTCTATTGATTCTTCCAGGGAAAACGTCCATCCTGATAAGCTAAAAGAGGCGCATAAGAGGGTAATGGTTGCCAACCATCCGGATGCGGGGGGAAGCCATTACCTTGCGTCGAAGATCAACGAGGCGAAAGATGTTCTGCTAGGGAAAACAAAAGGAGGTGGTTCGGCCTTCTGATTGTATAATACAAAATGCGCTCTTCCAGTGAAGAGATTATCTTATGTACTTGCGGGCGAGCCCCTAGAACGCAGACAAAACAAGTTCTGGACAATGAATCTTAGATAGAGCAGGTCTTTTCACTGTTTGACAGCTCAAGATCCAGCTGTGATGTGCCCCCTAGTTCTGAGATTGGTGTCCTGAGTTTTGCATGATAGTATTGTTTCTGTCTTTCCCATTGTGATAGCTTGCAACATGGTTCTTCTTTAGCCTGTGTTACAACCTGGTGCTCGAGTCATTTGAGTACGTACCTGTTATCTGTGATCAGTTACAGGTTAGGTTGGTCCTTGCACTGCTGATGAGCAAATCCTCTGGATCAAGGATTGAACAAGAGATGTTACCATGTTGCATTTTATCTGTTGCTGCATTGGAAACTGATACAGAGACAGGAAGTTATCCAAGAAAGATCTACAGTTTCTGCTCTATTGGAACATTTGTGTACGGACGCCACGCAAATCATGAAGACCCGCTATCGATCTCACAAGTTGTATTCACGAATCATGAACACGCCGGGGAAACGCGCGGACGGAGAGGAACTGGAGACTGCGATCAGGACGGCGCGCGTTTGAGGACCATCCAGGCGTGGAAGAAGTCGAGCACGGCGGCGTCGCGCATCCGCTCCACCGCGCGCTGTGCCTCGAGGACGTCGCGCCTGGCGTCGCCGACGAGCCGCCTCGAAACGGAAACCCAGTTGCCGCGGCGCGGGGAGCCGGGAGACCGCCAGCGGAGCAAGTCCTCGGCCGCGGCGGTGGCCGACGCCGCGGAGCCCAGGCTCTGCAGCGCGTCGTGCGCGTTGGGGAGGAAGGCCGCCCGGTCCGGGTCGTCGTCGTCGTCGCGGCGGAGGATGAGGCCGAGGGGCGCGGCGCAGAGGGCGAGGACGCGGCTGGCCTCGCCGTGGAGCGTGATGAGGCGCGTGACCTCGCGGTGGGCGGCGGCTAGGGGCCCTCCGGGGGCGAGCGCGCCGGCGAGGAGGTTAGCCCGGTGGTCGAAGCCGGCGTCGCTGATCAGCGTGTCGTGGACGCGCTCGTCGTAAGCGGCCGCGGTGCTGTCGATCTCGACTCCGTCGCGGGTGTCCGAGGAGACGTCAGACTCAGAGCTGAAGCCGCGCTCGCCGCGGCGGGCAGGGTGGAAGGGGAACCCGAAACGGAAGCTCTGCTCGGCGTGCTCGACGTCGAAGGCGGTGAACAGGGGGTTGCCGATGGTGTGCTCGAGGCCGCAGGTGGTGGGCAGGAGGACCCCGAAGTCGTAGCCGTGCTCGGAGACGAGGCCGCCCGTGGTGGTGCTCGTGGGAGACTCGACGGCGTCGGCGTCCTCTGCTCCCCAGTTGTCCTCGCCGAGCAACCTGCAGGCGTCGGCGATGCTGGCGAGGGCTTCCTCCGAGGTGCCGACGAGCAGGAGCGTCTCCGGAACCGTCAGCGCCGCCTCTATCCAGAGCCGCTTCTCTTCCCCCATCGCAAATGATCGAGCTCTCGATCGGCTCTCCCTCTCTCGTTCTCTGATGTGTGTAATGGGAATGGCGGTGGATGAGCCGTGAGCGGGATGTTGAAGAAGTGCGGTTATTTATCGCGACGGCCGTCGGGTAAATTAGTAAATTAGAGGGGCGGATCACACGAAATTACCGTCTGATCACTGTAAATAACACAGATGGGGACTCTGTTCGTCTACGCCGCCGCGGGGAGGTGGTTTTCTCGGAGAGAGAGGGGGTAGATTTTCCGTTACGAGGTGGGGCCCACGAGGATTTTTTTTTTTTTGACATAGAGAATCTGTTGCCGAAACCGGGTTTTCCAACGTATTTACGAGGTAAACTAGTCATATACTCCCTCCGTTCCAAATTAATTGACTTGGTTTTGTCCAAATATAGATGTATCTATACTTGTTTGATGTCTAGATACATCCATGTGTAACAAAATGTGTGTCAATTAAATCCGAACGGAGGGAGTAATGTATTGCGCCTGTATATTGTTCTGCCGCATGTGCTGTTGGTGCCTGAGCCCTTGGAGTAGTTACACGTTGGTATATGTACCGTTAATCTCTGGTCTGGCGATGACACAGTTGCTATTGCCCAATGTGTAAAACCTCTGGATCAAGGATCGGGCAAGTGATGTTATTTTGTTCATCTTAGTTGTTTCTCTACTGGATTTGATATGTTAATAGAACAATTGTCCAAGAAAAATCCAGTTGTGGGGTTTTGGGTGAAATTTGGGCCAAGAAAATAGAAGAACAAACTCACAAAGTTTCAAAATTTACAAGATAGTAATAGGTATCTTAGCTGACAGTAAGTGCTACAATCACATTCATGCATAAACTCATAAAATTTCAGAATTCACAACATTCATCAGAACAAACCACATGATCGCTTTAGAATTCAAGAAATGTAAACGATTAGTTTCTAAAATTTATACGACATGTAATACTGCCGCAACGCAGTTAAGAAGCATAATATGTCGGTTTGTTGCTGGCGACGGGGACGGCTCGGTGTATGAGCAGTCAGACCTCCACGCATCCGAATGTGTAGTCCAAGAAGGCCGAAATAGACGAAAGATGGCCGAGCGTCGCTCGGCCGTGGCGCTCCACGTCAGCATGGGTCGCCGTCTAGTACATCCAATCCTGCCCACCATGGTCGAGGCGCAGCAGAGGAAGACAATGGTGGCCTCCGTGTTGATGGCGAAGAGGCTGGAGAGCAAGGCGTGGGCCCTGCCCAACGCCCTGACCTTGTCGAAGCGCAAGACGTGAACTGTTGTTCTGTCGCAATGCAAGTTTAAAACATTGTCATTTATTTGTACTAAACTTTTTTATTTTTTTCAATCACCCTCTGTTAAATACTCTATAGATTACATGTTCATTTACTGATACATCTTTCAGAATATTATATTTCCTGAAAAGAAATTTTTTCATTAAATACAATCAAAAATATTTAAGAGAATCTTTTGATACAATTTATTTCTCCACAATATTGGCAACACAATGTTTTATTCTGACATATTAATGTATGCCCCTTATTATATTATAGTGTGTTTATAACAAAGATTTTCATAGTTTCTTTAGATACATAGAAAAATTAGGTAGAGTCTGATTTTTATTTGGGCGTGCTCGTTTCTTGATTTACTTTCGTGTTGTCATCAAGGGAGTTTTCGTTTGTCCCGCTAAATATGTTATTTAGTGTACGCTTATGTTAGAGTGTACCAGGATGCAGACTGTAACACTTGCTTCGCAATTTGGATATGTAGTGGGTTCCAATAGATCTTTTTTGGGGGGTAGAGTGGTTTCAGAGTTTGGAATGACTATGTGACATTCTAGGGGTGTGTTTAGTTAGACTTATCTTTGGATTTTAGATTTTGACTTATAATCCACAAAAGTATCTTAACTTTTGCCTTACACCATTAGCTCCTAATTTCACTAATCCTGCCTCCGCCCCCTGATGCAACAATATCCATGACAAAGTCCAAAGCACCTACTTAGTTACGTTTTTTGGCTTATATAAGCCAAAGTCATGAAGTTAGAATAAACCCAACCAAATAGAACCTTGGTCCAACACATGATTTATGCTGGTCAACGCTCTGTATATCGGTACAACATTAATATAACACAGTTAGAGTGACCAGGTGTTGGTAATATTACAAATGCAATTTTTATCACAACTATAATTGTGATTATATATTTTACCTATAGGGAATGCGGTAGGGGAAACCACTACAACGGATTTTTTTTTTGAAATATAAGAATCCAAATCTGTGTCTGTGAGGACTTGAACCTAGGTGGCAAGGTTGTACATCCACTTCCCTAGCCAAGTGAGCTGGACTCACTTCTTTATTATTTTTCAACATTGGTTTAATGTGTAGGCATGAATGTTCAAATAACAACTCATCATATTTAGGGATGAAGATTTTTTTAGCTCGTTCTTCGTTAGAAATTAGGGACTGATTAAGAACTCTTTGATGATGAATAAAGAAGGGAGTAAAAGCTTTACAGTGGAAGCCTGTTTAGTTTTGTGTAAGCCAATTTGCGTGTTGTTAGATGTGCGATCGTCGATCGTAAAGTGGAAAAAACAGAGGAAATCAGAGTGGAATTCAGAGGATGAGCAGCTGATGCATCCAAAATACATATCATTTTATTTCTCATGTTTCGCATATCGTGCCGTTAAGGTCCTCTTATTGTGTCTCATTGATCTTTTTAATTAATGTCTCTTTTACATAATTGCTAGTTTTATTATTTTCAATGTGAGCATTGCTTAATCCTTAGTTTTGTAAGTTCTGTTGGTTTTTATTTGTCGCCCCGCCGCTGATATGGATCGTGGTTGCAGCAGAGAACAGAACGACGGCGGTGGTCCAGGTGCTGCGCGGCACCGGCGTCATGTTCCGGCAGTGGCGGAGGACCCAGTAGGGCAAGGTAGGGCAGCCGCCCTACCTTGATTTTTGTATACGTACGCAAAAACGTTTGTATACGTACGCATCTGATTGTATTCTGTCACATTTTTTCGCAAAACGTTTGTATGCTTTAAACTTCGCCCGACCTCATTTTTTCCCCCTCCTCCGCAACTGTGTTCCGGCATCTCACGTATGCAGCGTGGCCAACAGCAACTGTGTCGTCAGTAGACCAAAGAATAACAGTACAAGGACCAACCTGTAACTCATCGAAGATCACCGGCTGGTACTCTAAGGACTCGGGCACCAACAAGGACTCGGGCACCAACGCAACACATACACTACCGCCTGTGACTGCACAAGATGCAGGTGCAAACCACAATAGCTCTAGTCTGTCTCCTTAAATAAACATCTCCAGGCTCGGGTTCAGGAGCTCAATACTTTGGGATTCAGAAAGGTTGTTCAGCAGGAACAGCTCATTAGGTGGGGAAACTCAGGTTCGTCAGTCGACTCGTCTCAACACTGACGTGTCCACAACGTCAAGATTATAATCCATAAATAATAATATACCAGATAATTGCATTGATGATTTCTCAGGACTTCATCGCCCAGCTTGTACGACAAGTGGCGGTCGACGACAGAGACGAGCGGATGGCCATCCCTACTGACTGCTCCGAGTCCCCGATTATGGTGTGGCACCTTTGCATGCCAAGTTACACTCGAGAAGTTGATGAACAGGAGACTCGAGGGAAGCAAAGTCTTTTGAAGAGGGACGAAGCAGACTATATGACATGAGATAGAAAGCTAGAGAAGAATCATGTTGCGGTGTAGCTATTACAATAGGATAGTTCAGATGGAGCATCCGTGGCTTGGTTCAGTATCCAGTCACAAGATCAATGAGAAAACACACTCAGTAGCGCGCGAACGATCGATCAACGAAGCGAATGAGTCAAATCCCACGATGTTCAGAATGCTGCCCACGATGTTCTCGATTTTGCCGACGGCAGCGCGGACCTGGTCCTCTGTGACGGTGTCCGTCGCGCGGAGCGCGTCCTGGCCTTACTCCCTGGCGCTCTGGAGCCTAGCCAGAGCGAGCAACACGCCGTGGTGGGCGTCGGCGCCGTCGTGGAGGACTGGAGGTCGGCGACGCTGGCCACCGGATCCGTCGGGACGGACCCGCAGCCCCGGAGCGCCAGGAACTCGGCCGCCGCCATGTGGGATGTGGCCCATGGAAGCGGAGAGGAACCACGCCGCATGCTCGACGGTGTCCGCCGCGGCATCCAGCGGCGTCGCGGTAGTGCAGCAGCTGCGGCGACACCAGGTACTCCAGCGCGTCGCCGAGATCTCTCCCCACCCCACCCTATAACGGCTTTTTTTTAAGCAAGTACAATAGTATATGTTATTAGGTGAATGACCGTGCGTTGCTACGGATAAAAAAAATCTCTAACGTTTGTTAATATAATAGAATTGTAACATTCATGCGTAAGGAAAAAGACAGCCAACGTATATTTTAATAACTTTTAAGATTCCAAAACAAAAATGTGGGGTTTCAGTGTTTTCAATGGCGGTAGATTCTTAAGGAGCACCTGTAATATATCTTTATGTCACGTCCAGATTTATATAATCCAAACAAAACATCAAATAGAAATTTTTAATATGGCAATATAGAATTTGTATATAAATATAAAAGAAAATAATTTTCTCATTTCACCCTCCTCGACCCCGTAAGCTTTTGTTCCCTTTCAGCGACATTGTGTCAGGGGCTATTGTCTCCATAACTGTAGATGATTAAAAACATGCATTAAAAAATAATTAACAGAAATTTCTGTAAGCTCAGAATAATCAAAACGGAGAAAATATTGCATGTTTAGATTAGATAATCCAGATTTGGCATAAATCCAGTCTACAGTACACTGAAATGAAGCAAGTAAAAAAAGCAACTGGGCTACCAACGACAGTCGTTATCTGCTCCCTCCCCATTTTCCCCAATCCTAATCTCATCTTCCACCCACGGTCAAGCACTGTCGGCTGCTCTCCACGACTCCACCGCCGCATAGCACCATCGCCTGCTCTCCCAGGTCCCGTCCAACTCCTAACCCCGCTGCCTCGTCTCCCATGGAATCATACCTCGCTCCAAAGTCCGGACAACACGGGTTCTGGCCGCCGTCCGTCCTCCGGCTCCGCGGCACCCGATATCTTCAGACCCGGTGCCCTCTCAACGAAGTCCCACTCTCCTCGCCGCCTGCAAGCCCGAGCCGGCTCTAAACCCCAGTCCCACCGATGGCGCGGTGTCGTTGAAGAACATATCGAGCCAGTGAGCCGCCTCCTTGCACGACGCCCTCGTTGCTGCCACCTCTGGCGCAGCCGACTAACGGGATCGAGGACAGCAGAGGCTTGACAGAGGTTTTGCGTGGCCTCGGATCATATCTTGTCGCTGACAAGTATTTTTCATCGTGTCGGATTGATTCGGCTGCTGAAGCTTAATCACAGAGGAAAATAATAGGTAATCTCTATTTATATTTATATATTGGTATATGGAGTACATGACTTGGTATTTGGTAGGTGTTGGATCACAAGATATTACCTTTTTTTCTGGTTCATGATTATGCAATAAAATCATAATCAGATTGTAAAAAATTCCTACATATATGGTATATGCGTTTTGTTAAGTGTAGCAAATATGTTTGGACATTGGTTGGATGGGATTGATAAGAAAACAAAGGCACGCATACGCATTGTGCTTTTGTTTGGGCTATTTGGAATTGTAGAAACGATGTGGTTTTTAACAAAACAAGAGATGCTCATTTTTTGCAGGTCGTTCATGGCGCACTGCACTGGATTCATATGTGGTCTTTCCTTTTACCCCAAGACCAGCGGTTGATTATGGAGTCTGGATGCTCCCGGTTGTCGGCGGTGGTCCGAGCTATTTTCAACCACAATGGTTGGCTGCTTCCTAGAAGACTTCAAGATGCGTAGTCTTCATAGATCCTCTCAGTTTCGTTGGCTGGTTCATGTACCCACTCTATCAGACCCTTGTTTGTAATATTTTGATTCTCGCACTGACGTACTTGGAGACGATTTTTTTTTAATGAAAAGGCTGTGTGCATCTTCACGATGCAGAGGCCGGGAGACCCATTTCAAAAAAAAAAAGTTAAGTGGATTTTGAGACCAGAAACTATGCGATCCTCGTCTAGTACAAGTATACATATGCTAAACTGTTTGGATCTAGTGTTTGTACCCCATTGCACTTCAACAATATTCCACAAGTAAAATTCATATGAAACGTCAAAGGCTGTAGTATTGTAAGATTTGAAACTGAGAAAATATTGCTAACCTTCAACTTTTTAAAGACTGACTTGTAGTATGGAAAACAAAAAGAAATGAAAAAGGCAAAGGCAGATGCAATTGTATTCGTTAGTGCAGACCATAAGGAAAGGGAATTTTAAACACAAATAAATACAGGGCTGTGATCTTTCTCTAATGATGCTAGCACCTAGATTAGTGGAGATTGATTTATGAGATTTATCAACTTGACTGAGAAGAGATGTCGAACTACTATGACCTGTATGGTAACGATGGAATACCAATTTTATTGCTTGAAGGAGCTGTCGGTGATGAGGTGCCTACTAAGCTGGCATGTTCTACCTATAAATGGATTTAACCTACATCTTTTGCTAAGTTGTTGGCAATACTTAGTTAAGGCATCAGTTTTAAGTTACTGGTTGAGCTATACACATGTTTTTTTTATCGACTTTACCTCCAAGTACTGATTTCTGAGATTATAACTGTCATTTTATATTTCTAATCGCCTCTATAGTAACTGGACCAAGAAAAAACTGGCTAAAACTGAATCCTACAAGGCATGCTTGACATTATAGACTTTTCATATGAAGAGTAAACACAATGATCCATTAGAGATATGAATATGGATTCAGCACACGGGATCTTCCGCTTAGCTGCAAGGTCTGTTGCGTTGAGCCCGCAACGCCTGCCTCTCCTTGGGTGGTATGCTTTGCCTACGTTTTCTTCGGCGGGCGTTCGTCACTTGCCTATCCTCGGGGGGGCTTATTTTTATTGGCTTCCCTTCTGCGGGCGTTTATCTCTTGCCTCTCCTCAGGTGTCAGATTTTGCCTTGCAGCCCTTTGGCTTGCGTTTCTCTCTTCTAGAATGAACGTACCAGGTGATATGGCAACCGGTGTATTAGATGTACTCTGTTTTCCATTGAGATTAGCTGCTGCAATTTTTTCTTCCGTGCATATCTCTCCCGTTCCCTTTGTCTCTTCAATTCTTTTGGATCTGCTATTTGTCCAGCGAGTAACCAATATTTAGACTGGATAAGGTCGAAGTAGGTAAGAGGTGGTGATATGTTTACCTGAATTGCTGCCGTCCGTTATGTCTTGGAACGGAGCCCGTAGTAGGCTTTGATGATCCCATATGCAACACACTACTTATCCTATCTGTTATAAAATGACGATCTGTTATAAAACGAGGATTCTGTACAAGTCATGTCTTACATGTTTTGCAGTTGAAATTCGGGATATCTTTCCCGTTCCTTTTGTCTTTTCAATTCTTTTGGATCTTCTATTTGTCCTGTGATGCAAAAACATTTAGGCATTATTTAGGCATTACAAGATTGACTGTAGCTTAAAGGTTGTGATGTATTTACCTGAACTTCTGTCATTGGTTAGGTCTTCGAATGGAGTACTTACCCCAGTACGCTTTGATGATGCCATCGAAATGACGAATCTGTCGAGAAACCAGTGAGGACTCTGTCGAGAAACTTTGAGACTTTTGTTTCCTTCCAGGCAAAGCAAGGCAAGGGGAGCATCAAAATCACAAACAAACGAAGGTAATGTTCCATCAACGACATCTTTGCATTCAGCTTCTATCATAGTGAAACATGTACATTCAGTTACTCACCGCGTCAATTACATTCGAGTGCAGAGCTCAGAGCCAATCGCCACAGGCCGGACGCGATGACTACCTGGTAACCTGGAGACGACGTATCAACCGGCAGCGCAGTCAAGGACGGCAATCTCGACCTGGTATGCTCGGCAGCGGCTGGCAGTCGATCTCAGTGACAGGCGATCGGCAGGTTGTGATTGGTTTTTACTGGCTGCTTGGTTCATCCGACTGGTTTGACAAGTAATGATTGGTTTTGATGGCTGATTGATACTTTATGATTGGTCCGTGTAATCATCTGTTTCCTCTTGTGTTAACCTTGGAATAATTACCCGAGGGGATGTCATTTAATAACCGTCTGCAGTTATGGTAGGATTTGATGACGGGATGCGTGGAGAAAAAAATCGTGAGGTTTGAGAAGGAAACATGCTTTCGCCCAGTTGGTCGCACGCGGAGTGAGCGCAGGGAAGCGCGAGGGGACGATGTTGTACGAAAAACCAACGGCAGACTAAGGAACCAAATTTTCTTTTTAGATATATATATATATATATATATATATATATATATATATAATATATAGAGATAGAGATAGAGATTCAGGCAAAGCAAGGCAAGGGGAGCATCAAAATCACAAGCAAACGAAGGTACTGTTCCATCAACGACATATTTGCATTCAGCTTCTATCATAGTGAAACAGGTACGTTCAGTTACTCACTGCGTCAATTACATTCGAGTGCAGGGCTCAGAGCCAATCGCCACAGGCCGGACGCGATGACTACCTGGTAACCTGGAGACGGCGTATCAACCGGCAGTGCAGTCAAGGACGGCAATCTTGACCTGGTAAGCTCGGCAGCGGCTGGCAGTCGATCTCAGTGGCAGGCGATCGGCAGGTTGTGATTGGTTTTGACTGGCTGCTTGGTTCATCCGACTGGTTTGGCAAGTAATGATTGGTTTTGATGGCTGATTGATACTTTATGATTGGTACGTGTAATCATCTGTTTCCCCTTGTGTTAACCTTGGAATAATTACCGTGGGGATGTCATTTAATAACCGTCTGCAGTTATGGTAGGATTTGATGACGAGATGCGTGGAGAAAAAAATCGTGAGGTTTGAGAAGGAAACATGCTTTCGCCCAGTTGGTCGCACGCGGAGTGAGCGCAGGGAAGCGCGAGGGGACGATGTTGGACGAAAAACCAACGGCAGACTAAGGAACCAAATTTTCTTTTTAGATAGTATATATATATATAATAAATAATATAATATAATATAATATAATATAATATAAGTAATATATATAGAGATAGAGATAAAATGATAGAAAAAAACGATGAAAAAACGGAAGACCAACCAACACGACATGAGATTTAACGTTGAAAACCCCTCCAACAATGGAGGAGAAAAACCACGGGCGTCAGCCAGCAATACTTCACTATATCGGGTGAGATTACAAACGATGGAGATTTACAACATGCGACTTTTCTCAACCGGCGGCTTACAAGATGTATATGGTGGTAAAATCCTAAATCGGCTGCAGTCCGACTCGGCAACGATACGGCCCAAGCCTCCCGGCGACGGGCCTCCGATTCGTTTCGAAGTTAGCCTTTATCTTTATATGAATTTGGATGACATCAAAATAACAGTATAGCCAACAGCCGACTATAAAGTATTGTCATGTCATATATAGCCAACATGTACAATAGTTAGCTATAAAGATTGATACTTTATTAATACATGGCTCACTTTTCACTCTCACAGTGTGCCTAGGAGCACGTGCTGCAGCTAGCTCTTGCATGAGAGTCCGCTTCCCTTCTCTCTCCTCTTCTCTCTCCTCCATGTAAGCACAAATATAGTATTTAAATCCTTACAGCCTGCTGACTGGACTCTATTGTACTTGCTCTTACCCCTGCCGTCTCCAGAAACTACCTCCCCGGCCGACTCAGTCATTAGAAAAGGAAATGGTCAATTCCGACGCAGGCACTGTAACAAGATTATCAATCGGCACAAGTTACCAATATCCTCATGTCTCCGTTTAGATCTCACGCCGAGATATAGCTTTTTTTTACAAGTATAACCCCTACACAACGTAATTGTCAAAAGTGAACCCTCTAACAAAAATAGCCTTGGCAGAATGTGAAAAAGCAACATGTGTACTTCCCGCTAACTCATGGCGGAAAGTCACTTTTGGCGGAAGGTCGCCTGACGTTGAGCTTCTACCGACTCGGCTAGCGACATGTGTCACTTTCCGCCAACTGGAGTGGCGGCAAGTGACTTTTCGCCACCTGAGTTGGCGGGAAGAACACGTGTCGCTTTTTGACATCTCGTCAGGGCTATTTTTAACAAAAAAATCGAAGGGGACACTTTTGACAATTACAATGGGCAGGGGTTATATTTGTAAAAACAAATCAACACATTCGGGTGACAACTTGCAAAAAGCCCTGCTGGAAGTGAAAAATATTTTGTGTGACATGTTTTTCTGTCGCCCATTTTACCCGCCTGGACGCGGTTGCTGTTCACTTGTCTGTACCGTAAAAGAGTCCGCATCACATGCACATATCAAAGACCAAGTCGAGATTTATTTATTTTTGTTTGCAAATGAAGTCGTGGAGCTTCAAAATTGATGATATCGCTGCAAGTGCTTCATTGTGGACAGAAATATTGGATCCTACTAAAAGAATATTTGGCCCCAATGAGACACACTCACACACATGGTGTTGAACCTAAGGTTTGATCCCTTGTGAGCTGACTCAAATTAAATGGCCTACGATGGACATATTTGTAGCTTTGTACCTCAACAACACGCCGAAAACTATAGAGTAGGATGAACCTCGTGTACATGCATTAGGTCGGGTTCAACCTATTTTTCTTCGAAAACCCTTGGTAAATACATATTCTTTATTTTTTATCACTAGATATTGTCATGAGGATGAACCCGTGCCGACAAAACTATTTGTGGTTCACAATTAACCCCGAGGATGGAAAGTAGTAAAAAAATTGTTAGGTGCCTTCGAGCAACTTGTTTGGTTGAAAGTATACACTAAAAAAATAATCATATTTTAGCTTAGCTGCGTTTGAAAGGTTGACTCATACCCTCGCTATTTATAAATGTCGGTACACTTTTGAAAACTTCGAAATACAACCGAACGGAAGGTGACGAACGGTTCTAAAATCGACTAAATAGTTCGGAACATAAATCCACTGGCCACATAGGAGGAGACGGGTCAGTCCTCACCGATTCATCACTTAGTAGTTTACCGATGTTGCGGTGTTAGATGTACATTACTTATGTTCCATATTGTATTTCTAAATGCTCCATCTACGATTTATTGGGTATGAAACCATATTAAGCTTACTATTTTATAATGAATGAAATACTCCGCTTAATATTAGGTAGAAGATATAGCCAAATCATCTTTTGAAGTTTCGCCAAATAGAGTCTGAGCACAATATGGACCTTTATTTTAAAATTTCAAAAATCATCTTTTGAAGTTTCGCCAAATCTGAAAAAAATCATCGATGTAGATAACGATGCATTCTACAAACATGCAAATATTAACTCAAAATAATTCATATTCTGGGTTACGTGTAATAAAAAATCTGATAAATTTTGGAAGAGTTCAAAGTTTGCACTGCTTTCAAATGTTAGATTTTGTTATTTTTGCGCAGCCTAAAATACAACACATTTGTAGCTAAAAAAATCACGTTGCTAGAATATGACATAGTCTACATTAAAGATTTTTTAAATCTTTTACATAAAAATATAATTTCTGTTTTTTTTAATAAAGGGCGGGCTCCGTTTGTCTGCACTCGTATATAATTGCTCCAAGAAGATGCTCCATCCTCGACCTGCACTCGATGCGTATAGTTCAGGTGATTTGTATGATGATTAAAGATCATTGAAAAAGGTGAAATATTCTAGGATAAATTTTTTTTTGAAACGAAGGCAAAAGGTTTGTCTTATGTATTAATTAAGAAGAAAGTGTCCGGTTTATTAGCGAAAGAAAGCGGACGAAAACCATACAACAACACCGACAACCAACATCACGGGGAGGATAAGACGTCCACCTACAACAGCCACGAACAACACGCCGCAAAGAAACCCTACAACTCGGACACGACAACCCCCATCTATCAAGCAACTCCGAAAACTCTAATAACGCCTATCTTTCTTGTCCTCTTGAGAGATTTTTCCACCTTTTTTATTACACACTCCGAATCCGTCCCCGCCAACATGGAAGCAATCTCCTTGCCATATCCAGGCAAAGCCGCCTCCAAATCGACGAGTAATTCATAAATCTCTTTTTCAAAGAGAGTCTCAGAGTTAGGCGTCAACACACATGTCTTATCAACCTCGTCACACAAGGGTGACTCTGATGTAGCAACCACACCACCTACAGGAACCACACTCCCAATGGACTCGGGTGAGAGAGAGGCTACGCCGTCCACAACACCACTCTCTTCGAAATCCAGCGCACCTCTGTCCTCGCTCACAGGGGCGGATGTCGCAACAAACTGCGTCGACGGGCAAGGACTGCTACGAGGAGAGAAACAAGCATAGTGAAGCGCCTCCTCAACCACAGACGACTGCTGCTCAGCGGAGAAGGTTGAACGCACGTGAAGAAGGCATCATGAGGGAAAGCAGTTGGAGCACGAATCACCGTGTTGACAAAAAAACCTCACAAGGTTGACACTCCTTTTGGCAGGGAAGATTGAAGGCACTTGGGCGAGAATCACGTACCGGGAATTAAGGAAAGGTGAACAATCGACTGAGATTTCTCACACGCTGCTCGAATAGCAAATATGTCTAGAATCTTTAGTTTGTCCAGTAGATTGGTCCCATCAGAGTCCCCGATCGACGTTTTTCAACTTTTTCTTAGTTTGGCATGTTATGAAGCACTCCGCAGGGTGGCCTCCATGTCCACGTAGAATGCAATTCACGGCCCGGAGATGCTGGCGACGTGGGCACCGTCGCGGCCACCGCCCAGCTCCTCACGGCCGGTAGGCTCGCGGACTCGCTGGCCGGAGCTGCACAGTGCACAGGCCTATAAATTGCGCCCACAAGCTCACAACAAATACATCAGCAACACTCGACGTCGTCGACGAACAAACAGCAAGTAGCAATCATCTACTGACAATTTCTGTACGAGGTAGCTTCTTCCTCCCTTCGTGCACTTTACGCGGATAAATGGCGACCATGATGACCATGAGCTCCATCGCCGGTGCCGCCGTCTTGCCGTCCGGCCGCTTCGGCGCCCGGTCTCCGCCTGCGCTCGGCCGACGCGCCTTCGTCGTCAGGGCACAAACAGAGGAGCCGAGCACTCCATCGCCCAAGGTATACGTTGTTAAACTTGTATTGCCGTACGTGTCACCCGGTTGGTTCATCGGCAAGTTTCTGATAGTATCTGTTGCTGACACAGCCGAAGCCGAGCATGTCGATCTGGGACGCGCTGGCGTTCAGCGGCCCGGCGCCGGAGCGCATCAACGGACGTCTGGCCATGGTGGATTTCGTGACGGCGCTGGCCGTCGAGGCGGGGCGAGGCGACGGGCTCCTCTCGCAGCTCGGCAGCGGCACCGGGCAGGCCTGGTTCGCGTACACCGTGGCCGTGCTGTCCGTGGCGTCGCTGGTGCCGCTGCTCCAGGGCGAGAGCGCCGAGGGCAGGGCCGGGGCCGTCATGAACGCCAACGCCGAGCTCTGGAACGGCCGCTTCGCCATGCTCGGCCTCGTGGCGCTCGCTGCCACCGAGATCATCACCGGCGCGCCGTTCATCAACATCTAGATTGGTGTAGTGCTGTTGTTTCGTAGTGTTGCGTGTATGTAGGTACCATGAATTTTTGTAACTGCTTCACTAGGCCGTAATGCCCTTGATGCAGTGAATACTGAATAGGGAAAATGTCTAAATCCTAACCAATTTTCTTTGCAAAAATATGACATAGTATTACTGAAATTTGGCTACCTTTGTGCCGAATTCCCCAACGCGTTCTCTTCTTCTACGTTACTGCACAAGTTCGCATACTTTGCCACTCTTGTGGTTCTAAATTTTTAAAGTGAGTTCTAGTTGTATAGCCTACTTCACATTTGCCTGCATAAGTATCAGCACGAATTGCCTGCATAAGAATCAGAACCGACAAAATAGCACAAATTCATCAATGTCAGAGAACTTAAAATGAATGGATGACAATATAACAGAGTTACATATACAATCAACTGTCAACCAATGAGATTGAAGAGAAAGGCTCCTCCAAGGTTCACAGTTGGCAGCGGGGGTTCCGGATCTTCACTGACAATATGCATCCTGTTCTCAGAGATATCAATGTTTGACAATTTCACTCTGTAGCCTGTAACTTTTCTAAATCCAACATGAAGCTACTCATACATATACTCAAGAACAAGCGTACCCAAAAGGCACCTACAATACTAAAAATCCTATAACAAATATCAACAACTCCATAAGAATCAGCTTAAATCATCTTTCAGCTCCAACAAAATAGCACAAGTTGATCAATGTCAGAGAACTTAAAACTAATGGCCAAACAAACGTAACAGAGTTACATACACAATCCAATGTCAACCAATGAGATTGCATAGAAGGGAGAAAAGCTCCTCCAAGGTTTATAGGAACAAATAACAGCGTCCCTACTAGACTAATACATTTGCTCGTCACTAAACCCTTCCAATCTTGTCAGGTCCCAAACAGTGGTGTCAGACGCCCTAGCCATGCATCACAAATCATCAAACCCATGGTGTTCACCATCGTCTGATTATGATGGAATGTTGCTTCCAGATCAGGCGTCAATGAAGTGGATATCGAAGGTGCTTTGGTGGATCTGCCATACATTCAAGGATGCATACTCCTCCAAGCATTCCTTCAGCTGAGCCTCACTATAACCCTGTTTTTACAAACATAACAGAGGATTTCTGTTAGCAATCAGGGCCCAGCACTGGTGGTACCAGTTAATGTACATAGAGATTTTACCTTTCTGGAGATCAGGTTAAGAGCATGAGCAAATTTGACATCCATGCTGCTGGTCCTTGCAGCTTCGTCTCTCAGGATGGAGTATATGTCGGAGATCGCATCGAGGCCAGACCGCTGGCGGTCATCAGAGTAGAGGGAGTACTTTGACATCTGCATCAGTCGTAGTGCTTCATCGACATCGCTCTGGGCAACAGTTTCAGAAAATCGAAGTCTTGCCAAGGCCTGAAACAGCAAAGAATCATGTTAGAGCTTTTCCTAAGCTGGTGCTTGCTGTACACAAGAGTATAGTATTAAGTTTACTTACAATCGAAATGCGGACTATGCTCAGAAGTGTCCTGATGGTTGTGTAAGAATGTGGTGCATTAGATTTGGCTTCCTCTTGGCGGATGCTTGAATAGGCAGTTGCAATGTATTCCTCAAGATCTCGAGGAACAGAGGGAGTGACTCTTCTTGCAGCAGATATGTATGCTCTGCAATCAGATCAAGATTATTAAAATCATGAACAACTAAAAGGCAAAGATAGCAAACACTAAACAGTGTTTTTCTTTTAGTTTGTTAGATGTACATTTTTCTGGATTAGCACATTTCGAGTGACACAACTCTAGGAAGATATACTTGCCTAAGAACAGATGGTTCAAGTGCTGTGAACCCAAGTGCCGGCGATTCAAGATTTTGATGTACATGAACAACATGTCTTGCCATCTCAAGATCATTTTCCATGTCTGCACGATCCAGGATCAACCAGAGGAGGTCAAAACGTGACAGCAGTGCCGGAGGAAGATTTATGTTCTCAGCTGGAGTCCTCCTCATATCATATCTTCCCCTGAATGTTAAAAAACAATTACCTTGGTTAAAATCAACAGTTTTCCAAGCAATTTTCTACAGAAGATAATGTTCACACCAAATATTACCATGCTGGATTTGCAGCGGCCAGAACTGCAGTTCTTGCATTAAGAGAGGTGGTGATGCCAGCCTTGGCAATACTAACTGTTTGCTGCTCCATAACCTCATGAATGGCTGTCCTGTCAGATTCTTCCATCTTGTCAAACTCGTCTATTGCACAAATACCCATATCCGCCAGTACCTGAAACCCGCGAGTGACTATTAGTACAACTGCATAATGGCTATGCACCAAATAAAGTGTTTGTGTGCTTGCAGTTTTAGTGTTAGAAGCAATTCAATTAAAGTGTTTGTCTGTCACAGTTTTAGTGTTAGGAAGCAATTCAGGCAAGATTAGAGGGAGATATTAACTGCTAAGAAACTAAAATGAACAGAAACATTGAACAGCTGAAGTCAGGACATAAAACAGGCAACTTGTTTACAGCTGACTGGCAACTAATATAAACAGTCCAAAAGTTATCAACATAACATCTAAACCTTACCAGTGCCCCTCCCTCAAGGACAAACTCATTTGTAACTGGATCTTTCTGGACAGCAGCAGTAAGACCAACACCACTGCTCCCCTTTCCTGTGGTATACACTCCTCTTGGAGCAACATTGATAATATGTTTTAGAAGCTGACTCTTTGCAACACCAGGATCTCCCATCAGGCAGATGTGCAGGTCCCCTCTGATCTGTAAGTAAACATGGTTAATTTTGATCTTGTGAGCAGCACTAAAGAGCAAAAATTATTGGTAAATGCACATTATTCCAACTGCCAACAGAAAGCATACCTTCATGCCATCAGCAAGCTTTCGATGAGGTGCGCCAACAAGTAGCAATAGCAATGCTTTCTTGACATCTTCATGTCCGAATATTTCAGGTGCCAGTGACTTCGATAGCTTACTGTAGATATCACCATCCTCAGCCAATCGGTCAATTTGTTCTTGTTCATCACCCTTAAGTTCATATCTGCAATTATAGCAAATTTCTAAAATTAGATGGTGCTGGAGGGTAGCTGAATATGATTCATGGCAATAGGATGAGAGAATTTACTCTTCATATTTTTTCTTGAAATGGGTAATAGACATTGCTTCCAAGTAAGTATCAGCAACCAATCCTGCACGCATGGCTCTGAATCCATAATAAGGCATGGGAAGGAAAACACCTGACATCTCAACAACATCTCCAGGTGCAACCTGATAATGACACATTTAGTACTTGCTAAAAGTCACGGGATTTCAAAATATAGTACTAGGAAAAACTACTGCAATCTCTGTTAGCTTTTAATATCATGCAGCAGTAATAACTAAAGTTGTGGGACATGCAGTAACTTAGAAACAAAAATCTAGTGAAGCCAACATGGAACTAATCAAAATTGTGATTTTCATGGCCTTAAGCAAAAGAACAGAACTGTTTATAAAGTTGTTACTTGCTTTACCTTTCTAGTCAGCTCTCCTCTGAGATGAGCAGTTAGAGAACGTGGGATGTGGCCTTTTGGCACATGCTCTGCAAGTTCTTGGAGCTTCACCTGCAAGAAAAGGTTGCATTTTGCGATTGAGTGAGAATCTGAAATATGCTTTGATATGTACAAGCATTTCTCCAGTGATATATTCACAAGATTGTGGAGGGGCATTATTACCTCCTGAAATTTAAGAAACTTTGATGCTCTCAGTTGAAGGATTAGATTCCCCTTTGCTTTGTTCAGCTTGCATCGTTGAGATGGGCATTCAAAGAGAGGCATAAAGACTCTGGCAGTCACTTCCTGTCAGATTCACCAAAATAGTAATTTGAATTAGCATTCTAACCATTTTCCTACGAGCCTCCTATTAATAAAGTCACTCTCCAAAATAGTCTCTGAATGGTCATCTGGATAGTTGCCAATACTTAAATACTACATTACTTCAAATAATACTATCCAAGATTCACAGGAGCAACACGTGCTAAACTAGTCTAGGTGGTCTGTTCCACAAGGGTTTGCCATATACGCATATCATAAAAGAAAACCTTAAACGAGATAAAGTACCTGGTATATCTCAAAACCACATTCTTCGCATGTATAAACGGCCACCTGCATCAAGGGCTTCACGTCTGAACAGCGAGTGACAATTCCAGATATTTTCACAAGCTGCCCAATGTTGGATGCCTTCACTTGCCTAAGGGTTAGGGGAGTCGCCTTCGAAAAAGCCTTGATGTATACCTCACTACAATGTGAAAACAATTTCATTAGACAGGATTTTCCAAACATGTAACAGGATAGCACAAAATATAATTAGACGATTGTTCCAATGCGCAATCAATACTGAATTAGATAACTACATATATCGGTGAGACTGAGATCACCAAGTTTTTAAAGAATGCAATATGGCAAATGTGCAAAGCTCTTTAAATATGTTATCAGTTAACAATAGACATGCAAGAACAGTTTCTGGACATGTTTGGATTATTCACACCAGTCAGCTGGGGAAGATAATAACTGTTAACATGTTCTCAGTGGCGAAGCCAGAACATAAATTCATTGGGTTCATTCTCTTTTCTAAGGTTTAATTTTTCACTCATATACAATGGCAAAGATCAGATTAGTGAAGGATATTGGCAATGTATTTGGGTTCATAGGAACCCACTGCATGTTCTAGCAAACAAGATACACCCAATTCATAAAGTATATCAGTGCACATCTCAGGGCATCTCCCAGTTACACCAGATGTTGCAAAAGTACTTAAAATTCCATGATACCAGCAAATAATTTGCGTGGCCAACTACATAACAGGCCAATCATGGCCGCCAGACAAATTAATTAAGAACAATGAACTGAAACCTAGTTAAGCAGTAAACTTCCAGGAGCAATATGTACTGATACTCACAAGAAGCGTTTGATTTCCGGCGGCATCCTCTGTAGAGGGTCCGTGCCGTCAGCGCCTCCATCAGCCCCTTCATCCACGCGCTGCGTCATCAAGATGTCCCTGTCCTCATCGACAGTGAACGCCTCCGTGGGATCCGGCATGAGCTCGTCCACGGCCTCGGCGAATATGCCGATGTAGCGCTTGGTGTTCTCGGTGACCCTCTGCAGGAACTCCTCATCCACATCCTTATACTGATCATGAAACACGCTCAGAATTAGATCTTGCACAGAGAGACGTATGTCTCGAAAGAACTAGATCTCAACGAGGTGGGGAATTCGTACATGGAACAGGTCGTCCAGCTCGATCTGGACCGCGCGGATCTTCCGGTTCGCGATGTCTTGCTGGAATTAGAGGGGACAGAGGATTAACACATCGGTTAGTAACAAATCGGTGCGAAATAACTCGGCAAAACAAAAATTTCAGATCTTCCAATCCATGGAACATGGGGCAACAGATCATTACCAGGATGTTTTGGTACTTGGGCTCGCCGTGCGGGCCGGCGAAATTGGTCAGGAAGTCCTTGGCGAGCGCTGCAGGGAGAGAAACAAACACCAAGAACCGACGCGACCGTCAGAACTCGTCCTAGAAGCTTCCAAGAACACGAGTGGACAGCTCACGAGAGATGGTTTCAGAAAAATCTTCTGGTCTGGAGGGGCGTGGGAAAATGTACCTCTTTCCGCGCCGTAGTCGACGGACATCTTCCCGGCGGCCATGGCGTCGGCGGCGGCGGCAGCTGGCGGGAGAGAGGCGCGGGCGAGGGGAGGGAGGGAAAATGGGGAGGGTTTGGGGGAGTGGCGGGAAGAGGGGATAAAGAGGAGGGGGTTTGGCGGGAACAGCGAGGGGCAGCGTGGCGGGAAAGCTTAACTGGATCTGAGTGGGCCCATGTTATATGGGCCGGTATTTAGGATGTTTCGGCTTGCAAATTTGGTGACCATGGATCGAGCAGCCCGCCAGCCCGTTAGTTGGGTATCGCTCGGGTTATTTCTGCGTCCTGATCCGGACATGTTGTTTTGGCTGGTACTGTAGATACACTCGTTGTGGAAAATGTATTATGTATGCATTTTAAAATTTTAAATTTTAAAATAAATTGAATAAAAGTTTGGATGTACATATGGACATTCTATGCTCGCACATAAAGTTTCACGGAAAAATGATATTTATGTGCCATATTTAAAAATATCAACAAGTTGTCTCGTGAAAAATCATTTTGATGCACCGAAATTTGTGTTTTTTACACATGGCACGGAAAAGTATTATTTTCTCGAAACTTTGTGAAAAAATATAGAATGTCCAAATATATTTGCAAAATTTTGTTTAAATATTTGACATTTCAAAATATGATTTTAAATAGTGGATGTATGTACATCTATGCCATCGTGATTCTCCCTTGTCCAGCAGTACGATTCCTACGGCCCTAAGAAAGCAGTAGGAGTAGTTGTAAAAAAGATTCCTAATGCGTGTGTACTCCTCCCGTTCCAAAATATAAGGCATATGCTATTTTTATACTGGTTTTTGATGCTCGACTTTTACCACTAATAAATACTAAATTATATTGATTGAGAATGTGTAAATGGTACCGTTGGATTTGTCTTGCAAAATTATTTCATTTCATATATCATTATATTATTTTTGTGGGCATATTATGATTGAAAATCATGGTCAAAGTTGAGCGTCGTTGAGCAGCGAAATTTAAGGGCGCCGTATGTTTTGGGCCGGAGGGAGTATCTAAGAAAATAAGAAAAGGCAATGAGAGGAAAAGAAGATTAGAGCATCTCAAATAGCCTTTGTATATTGGATTGCTCAAAACTGGTGATAGGAAGAAAAGAGAGAGAAGATTTAGCAATCCAACATGTTTTTTTTTGGTTTAGTAGCCTTTGTATATTAGATTGCTATATTTACACAATACGCACGATGACATGTGGGAACAGTTTATCATAGACACATCCCACACTAGCATACATATATGTATACGTATACTAGCACAACTCGCACGCACGTACACGTACACGTACACAATTAAAGTACACATACATGCAAAAAAGACACATACACACACGCACGCAGTACATACACGTACGCAACACACATGGGGGCCACTTGTAATTGAGACAAAAAATATGAAAGGGACCACTTTTAGAAGAAGGCTTCCTAAAAATTTAGCAAGTGGGGCTTTTGAATTTACATATATGGAAAGTGGGAGGTTAAATTTAGCAAGCTTTGTAAAAAAATGGTGGGGACCAATTATACAAAGACTGTTCGAGGATGTTTTTGGCCAAGATTTGTAAAATAACAATTGAATGCAAATATACAAAAGTTGTTGGAGATGCTCTTACAGAGAGGAGAAGTCTACATAAAATTGATTGCAAATTAGCGATGGGAATTCGACGTGCTTCTTTGTAAACGAGGATTTTTTATTTAATATTACATTGATATGAACTTTAAAATAATAATAATAATTGTTTCACCCTCTTTACAAAGCATTTACATACATGTGACGTGCTATTGCAAATGCTAACGAAACATTTTCGGTGCTTTTTGCGAGCCCCTCTACCTACACTAACATGGCGATATGTGGTGCGGTGAAGATAGGAATGGAGAAGTGATGGGACATTGCGCAACAACGTAAATGTAATTTTTTCGAAGAGGGGACAAGCCCAGACTATGTATCGAAACGATGCAATACACATTGACTGGTGAGTCTCACGTGTCCTTTAATTTCAAGTGGGGTAAAGCGTCACGTCCACATATTTTTGCAAACAATTCATAGTTTATTAATATTTTGACTGGCTTTCTCTGTGATTTGCACTTGACTCTTGGGACATGTTCATGTAGCCTCCCATTTTACCGGGATGACTGCAAGGTGCATACATGCACCCCTTCTATGATATTGGCGAATCATGGTGCAGCAAAGGTCGTGCCTTCATATTCAAGGGGAAATGGGTTTCTTGGCTGGGTGGGCCCCACCCAACCAAAGCTGAGTCAACCATTAAATGAAATTATCTTTGATGTGGGGTAGGTTTTTCTCTGTAAATTATTTTCATGAGAGGAGTCATCCCCTGTCCCCTGCCATTGATTTTTTTTGTTCCACTCTTGGCTAAAGGACAAGAGATATGTAAAAGCTCCATGAGGAGCCAACTAAAAACTACCTTACTCTATTTGGTTTGATGCTTGATTCATACAGATAATTGTTGTTTGCACACTCTTGGCAAAAGATAAAGAAAGGTATGCAAAACAATTGTTGCTTGTACACTCTTGGACGCGACGAAACATATAATTTTGGGAGCCTTTTTTTTCCCGCTAGAAGAGGAAATGGGCCGGCTATATGTTGGGCTTCACAAATAAACCACCCCGACCCAGTTAGCATCCGTCCAACCAAGTGCACATCTTATACTTGTTTTTATAGAAAGTGTGTTAGTTTATTTACTTGATCTTTAACTATCTTATAACGTGGCACGCCGATTAGCCCACACCACTTATAATGTAAAACTTTTTTGTTAAACCAAATAATTTTATTCTCTATCGGATCATCATTTTGAAATAGTTTTTTACATAAAAACAAATGTACATAAATGTTGGGTGCTTAAAATTAAGTTTTAAGATTGTGTGCTATTCTAGCTTGTGAATGTTTGCTATATGGTGATGCAATACACACCATATTTTAAAAATTGCAAATGGTCATAGACTGGTAGTAGCAAACTCCAAAAATATGGTCAATCTTCTAGCTTTTTAGTGCAGGGTACATTTGATCATATTTCTGCATGATTACTTACATGTGTGCATACTATCACATAACACATATCCATGACTATTTTATAATCTATCAAGATGCACAATGCACAAGTGCGTAAACCGTAATGTCAGACATCGACCCCTTTGGAGTCTTGTTTCAAAGAATATAAGTCATGCATCTCGAATTGTCTTCATAACTTTGACTGCGTGCTTTTTCCGGTTGCCATTGCTAGAGATGAAGACAATTGCTCTCGCTGTTGTCATGGTTGGTTTTATGTTTGTGTCAGTAACACGTGCATCAGGCTCTAGCACAAGATATTGGTGTATTGTTTGCTTTGATCTGCTAGCAACTACACGGCATGGAGTAGATATCAAAAAAATATAAAGTTTTGGTTTGGTAGTGATACATTTGATCCAGATTATGGATGTAGTATGTAGTTTTTCCCCAAGAGACACAGGGTTTATCGAATCCGGGAAGTAGGTGCTTGGCAAGGGATTAGTAAAAAGTTCAAGAAAGCTTTAAAAGTTTTGTTTATTGGACCAAACTCGTTCGTATCTAGTTTTTTATCAATGGATTAAAATACGCTAGGGTTTAAGGTTTCATCTGCAGCAGTTCATATAATGTATGGGGTAAATAAAATAAGATGAATCTCTATTAATGATAAATAATTTATATGACACATGGATATATATGAGCAATGCGTCCAAGGTCAGCAATGTCTCACATGTCATGAGCACAAGGAATTCATCTGTCCACGGTTGCCTAAGTTATTAAGGCTTAATAGACATAAGCCTTAAGTTTGGTGACGTCATTGTTGTTCTCCAAGGAATTGCTTTCAGCTATTGTACTTCTCTTACTCTCACCTAGTTTCGCACATAGTCTTCCACGCTTCCTTGCTCTTACCTCTACCTAGCTTGATCAATCTTCAGGGTTTTGGGTACCTAACAAGTCCTAGAAGCGAGGCATTGGAAAGAGATGTACATATGCATCATATAGGACCCTTTAAACTAATATCCCAATGGTTAGATTGCACATAGCTGCTACGTTAGGCCTCAGCCCCTAGCCCAAGTGGACTACTCACACATTGCGATTATATTAACAATACAAAACATTGCAGAAAAGAGTACTTGTAGATAGATGATTGAAATAGTTCTTACAATGTTGCCATTCACGATGAGATCTAAATTAGAAGTAGTATATGGCTATGGATGATGACTACGGTGGTGGATATGGCTATGGAGCGGAGATGGAGGCAGCACTTCGTGGAGATGGTGAAGAATGGTGGCTCTCTCTTGTGGAAGTTCCCTCTCCTTCTTATAGGCAGTCTGGTAGATAGGGTTTCGAGGCCCTTATATGGTGAATTCGTTTGGTGGCCCTTCACGTAAGTTGTATGGTTTGATGGTGTCGATCAAACTGACACTGATGCGGTCACTAGTACGGTCGTGTGTGACCATATCGGTGGTCGTTATGTTTGGTTTCGCCTGATTTTGGATTTTCTGAATAATTGGCAACTCACAGTCCGGTTTATTTCTTCATAAATGCTTGATTTGCACCCGAATATCTTCCTTAACTCCGAGAAAATAAATCACAAGGATATTTGCAAAATAATTTGCATATTAATGGTTAGTGGTAGGTTAAAGGATATTTCCCTTTTGGGCGGAAATCGAGTCCCTTTTGGGCGGAAATCGATGAACCAACAATCTTGAGGCACAACCCACAAAAGGATTGGGAGCTCCCAAGTGGCCACAAAAGGCCTTGATGCGTGTTAAGTTACACGTCCGTTGGGAACCCCAAGAGGAAGATATGATGAGTGCAGCAACAAGTTTTGCCTCAGTAAGAAACCAAGGTTTAATCGAACCAGTAGGAAGTCAAGGGTCTTCTGAAGGTTGTTGGTGGCTGAATGTGGCACGGCGCAACACCAGGGAATCAGCAGTAACGTGGAACCTGCACACAAGACAATCAAACTACTTTGCCCCAACGAAACAGTGAGGTTGTCAATCTCACCGGCTTGCTGAAAACAAAGGATTAAAAGTGTGGTGTGGAAAATGATGTTTGCTTGCAGAGAATTAAAGAGAACAATGATTGCAGTTGGTTGTATTTCAGATGTAAAAGAATGGACCGGGGTCCACAGTTCACTAGTGGTGTCTCTCCATAATAAAATACTAACATGCTGGGTAAACAAATTACAGCTGGGCAATTGACAAAATAGAGAGTGCATAACAATGCATATACAAGTCATGATGATCACTATGAGATTTACTTGGGCATTACGACAAAGTACACAGACCGCTATCCAGCATGCATCTGTGCCTAAATAGTCCACCTTCAGGTTAGCATCCGCACCCCTTCCAGTATTAAGTTGCAAGCAACAGACAATTGCATTAAGTATGGTGCATAATGTAAACAATACAAATATCCTTAGACAAAGCATTGCTGTTTTACCCCTAGTAGCAACAGCACATCCACAACCTTAGAACTTTCTGTCACTGTCCCAGATTAAATGGAGGCATGAACCCACTATCTAGCATAAATACTCCCTCTTGGAGTTACAAGCATAAACTTGGCCAAAGCCTACACTAATAACGGAGAGCATGCAAGATCATAAACAACATAGGCATGATAAATCAATAATCAACTTGACATAGTATTCAATATTCATCGGATCCCAGCAAACACAACATGTAGCATTACAATAAGATGATCTTGATCATGATAGGCAGCTCACAAGATCTAAACATGATGGCACAAGAGGAGAAGACAACCATCTAGCTACTGCTATGGACCCATAGTCCAGGGGTGGACTACTCACACATCACTCCGGAGGAAGGCATGGCGATGTAGAGCCCTCCGGTGATGATTCCCCTCTCCGGCAGGGTGCCGGGAAGAGCTTCAGAACCCGAGCTAGGGTTGACGACGGCGGCGGCTCTGGAACTTTTCGTGGATGGAGGCTCGGGTGTTTAGGGTTTTCCCGAGAAAGGCAATTTATAGGCGAAGGGGCGATGTCGGTGGAGGCCCGAGGGCTCCTCACCACGTGGCGGCGCGCCAGGGGTGGGACCCGCGCCACCACATGGTGAGGGCGCCTCGGTGCCCCCCTTCGTCTCTCCTTCGGACTCCGTGTACGTGACAGAAAAATAGGACCTTGGCTTTTTGTTTCGTCCAATTCCGAGAATATTTCCAGAACAGCTTTTCTGGAATAAAAAACAGCAGAAAACAGGAACTGGCACTGTGGCATCTTGTTAATAGGTTAGTCCCAGAAAATGCATAAAAATGCTATAAAGTGTGAATAAAACATGTAGCAATTGACATAATATAAGCATGGAACATAAGAAATTATAGATACGTTGGAGACGTATCAAGCATCCCCAAGCTTAGTTCTACTCGTCCTCGAGTAGGTAAAACGATAACAACAAATAATTTCTTAGGTGACATGCTACCACATAATCATGATCAAATAATATTGTAAAGCATATGTTATGAATGAAGTGACTCAAGGCAATGGTCTATAGTTTGCTAACAAATAGATAATGAGTAAACAACTGAATCATATAAGCAAAAACTTTTCATAAATAGTACTTTCAAGACAAGCATCAAAAAGTTTTGCATAAGAGTTAACTCATAAAGCAATAGATTCTAAGTAAAAGGCATTGAAGCAACACAAAGGAAGATTTAAGTTTCAGCAATTGCTTTCAACTTTCAACTTGTATATCTCATGGATAATTGTCAACACAAAGCAATATAATAAGTGCAATAAGTAAGCATATAAAAATTGTTGCACACAAAGTTGACACAAGTGTTTGCTTCTGAGATAGAAAGGAGTAGGTAAACTGACTCAACCTAAAGTAAAAGAAAGGCCCTTCGCAGAGGGAAGCAGGGATTAAATCATGTGCTAGAGCTTTTTAAGTTTTGAAATCATATAGAGAGCATAAAAATAAAGTTTTGAGAGGTGTTTGTTGTTGTCAACGAATGGTAGTGGGCACTCTAACCCCCTTGTCAACCAGACTTTCAAGAGCGGCTCCCATGAAGGACGTTATTTCTACCCAAAGGCAGATCATCCCTCTTCTCTTTTGTTTACACATGTACTTTAATTTGGGTGACACTCCTCCCAACCTTTGCTTACACAAGCCATGGCTAACCGAATCCTCGGGTGCCTTCCAACAATCACATACCATGGAGGAGTGTCTATTTTAAATGATCAACTTTTTAAATTGCTTACTGATAAATCAGGGCAAAACATGTGAAGAGAATTAAAGGTGAAAGTTGTAATTAATTGGGACTGGGCACCCCATTTGCCAGCTTTTTTGCAAAATTATTGGATAAGCGGATGTATATGCCACTAGTCCATTGGTGAAAGTCTGTCAGGAGTAAATGACAAGGTTGAAAGATAAAACACCACATACTTCCTCATGAGCTATAAAACATTGACACAAATAAGGGATAATAGCTTTTGAATAGTTTAAAGGTAGCACATGAAGTATTTACTTGGAATGGCAGAAAATACCACATAATAGGTAGTTATGGTGGACACAAATGGCATGGGTTTTGGCTCAAGGATTTGGATGCACGAGAAGCATTCCCTCTCAGTACAGAGTTTAGGCTAGCAAGGTTGTTTGAAGCAAACACAAGATATCAACCGGTACAGCAAGACTTACATGAAAACATATTGCAAGCATTATAAGACTCTACACTGTCTTCCTTGTTGCTCAAACACTTTTACCAGAAAATATCTAGACCTTAGAGATAGCAAACATGCAAACCAATTTCAACAAGCTCTACGGTAGTTCTTTACTAATAGGTTTTTAACTACATGATGCAAGAGCTTAAACATGAAATACTTGAGAGCTCAAAACAATTGCCAAGTGTCAAATTATCCAAGACAATGATCTATATGTGTGTCTTTTCGATATACCATCTACCACATGTTGCATTTTCTGTTTCCAACCAAACACCAATCAACTTATTTCAACAAAAACTCTCCAAATAATTTACAAATGAAACAAGAGAGTATTACTCTACAAGAACTAACAGCTCTGAATAAGAGATGCATGAAAAACAGGAGCTAAAAGCATAGCAGTAGCTAGATAAGAATACTCAACAGATATAAGTGAAGAATATGAGTATTCACATGAAAAAGCGGAGCGTGTCTCTCTCCCACACAAGAATGCTAGGATCCAATTTATTCAGAAAATAAAAATAACAATGCGAAAATAAAAGCACACAGACGCTCCAAGTAAAGTGCATAAGATGTGGAAGAATTAAAATATAGTTTCACTAGAATGACCTGATATGTTGTTGATGAAGAAGGGGATGCCTTGGGCATCCCCAAGCTTAGACGCTTGAGTCTTCTTGAAATATGCTTGGGTGACCCACGGGGGCATCCCCAAGCTTAGGCTTTTCACTCTTCTTGATCACATCATATCATCCTTCTCGCTTAGAGGCTTAGAAAACTGGCTTGATGCGTGTTAAGTTACACGTCCGTTGGGAACCCCAAGAGGAAGGTATGATGAGTGCAGCAGCAAGTTTTCCCTCAGTAAGAAACCAAGGTTTAATCGAACCAGTAGGAAGTCAAGGGTCTTCTGAAGGTTGTTGGTCCCAGAAAATGCATAAAAATGCTATAAAGTGTGAATAAAACATGTAGCAATTGACATAATATAAGCATGGAACATAAGAAATTATAGATACGTTGGAGACGTATCAGGCCTCAACCGCCACAAAAGGCGTCTAGGGTCCAAAGACCCAAGAGTAACAAGCTCACGAACTTTCACTTCCACGAATCCTCGTGGAGAGCACAAACCGATGCACAAAAGCAATGCCAAGAACACAAGAAGTGCTCAAGTCCTTCACTCTCAAATCCCACCAAAAGCAACTAATGCTTATGGGAGGATAAGATAGGAAGAACCAAGAAGAGAACCACACAAGAACTCCAAGATCTAGATCCACTAGGTTCCCCTCACTTAGTGGAGAGAAGGATTGGTGGAAATATAGATCTAGATCTCCTCTCTCAAATCCCTCAAAGATATGCAAGAATCATGGAAAGAATTGGGAGAGGGGCAAGCTTTTCAAGGTCAACAATGGTGGGGGGAGAGAGAAAAACATGCTGGGAAAAAGCTTACCCTTTGGGGAAGAAGGGGGGCCTTTTTATAGGTCCCCAGAAAAAGAGCCATTGCAGGAAAACTTACACCGGAGACTCCGGTCCAGGAGGGCCGGAGACTCCGGCCTGGGCGGAGACTCCGGACCCAAAGGTGCGGAGACTCCGGCCCCAACCGGAGACTCCGGGGTCACTCCGGACCAACTCCGGACCGAGGGCCGAGAGCGCCGACTTGAGGAGCTCTTCGCTCCAAAACTTGATGGGCCGGAGACTCCGGCCCCTGAGCACCCCTAAGGCCGGAGACTCCGGCCTAGCCAGACAAGTTGCAAAACAGCAAAACCTGAAACGCAATAACTTTCTCGTTCGAACTCCAAATCAGGTGAAAACCAATTTTGTTGGAAAGGTAACGACAAGAGCTTTCCTACAAATATAGAGGAGATACCACACATGGGAGGTGTGGACCTTATCTCGAGGAGGACCGGTAATATTTCCAACACCGAGAACGCAACAAGTTTTCCATCCGGACTCCGTTTTCAATGATCTTGGGCTTGCTCCGAAGATAATCACAAGCACTACAAGATCATGCATATACACATCATAGTCCATCATGTGAGGAGGATAACACAAGAGGAGAGTTTGACCTCTCAACAAGAGACGAATCGGTAAAACCTCCAACATCAAAAACACCACAAGATATTCAAATGAAATCCGTTTTTGATGAACTAGATCTTGGTATGGAGATGAACACGAGCTCTAAATTCTCACATGGATAAACGCCAAATAAGAACCAAGAAAGATGATATGCCAAATATGCAAAGGTTTGACCTCTCCACAAAGATGCGATCAAGTTACTCACTTGAGAGCCCCTCTTGATAGTACGCCGTCTATCCTATAACCCGGTCTCCCACTAACACCACGAGACCGGTAAAATAGAAACCTTATCAAGATCATACCTTTGCCTTGCGCATTCCAATTGAGCTAGATGATGACGATCTTGACTCCCTCAAGTTGGAACACCTTTCTTGATTGTGCTTGCTAGCACATGCTTGATGAAAACTTCTCCAAATGCTCCCCCATACACCATTATGGGAGAGCCTCGCTTAGCTTCGTCTTCATGAATCTACTTGCACTTCATCTTCTTCTCTTGATATAGATGATGGCTTAGAGATAAACATGAATGTTCACTCAATCTCCTTTTCCAAGCCACTCTTGCAATAAGCTCAACCCTTCACATGACCATTCTTCATATAAACCCTTAGATGGAACCTTGGTCATCATGAAATCTTCTAGAGTCCAACATATGAACTCCAATCTTTTCCTATGGACAAGATCTACAAGTATATCTCAATGCAAACATTAGTCCATAAGGATTGTCATTAAATACCAAGACCACGCATGGGGCAACACATGCACTTTCATAGGTAGAGAGTGATATATTGCCATTTTTATGACAAATATACAATTTAAACATGGATAAAGATGCGTATGATTTAGACGCATCAGTCAACCTACCCGAGAAGGTATTGTCTTCGCCTACACTGTTTGCAAGGGATGCCATTTGTTTATCTAAAGAAGAGGTGGCATATGCAGCGGCACATTGCCACGGTGATACAAATGCTTCTACTTGCACTGTTTGCAAGGGATGCCATTGGTTTATTTAAAGAAGAGGTGACATATGCAGCGGCACATTGCCGCGGTGATACAAATGCTTCTACTTTCAACCAATGGTGGAGATTAGGACATGTCAGGGGGGGCACTGCCCCCACCCCCAAGGTTTGGCCCCAACATATACAGTTTTAAGTTGGGTGTTGATTCTTATGGATTTGCATAATGTATACCATAAATGACGCATGCGGAGTGCGACACATGTCCCAAGAAGTTGATGGTTGCGTATGGTTTTTCTAAATTGATGGGTGAGAGGAAAGACTTGACATGGTGCAGTTACCGCTACGAGCCTTATGACTTCTTATTTGGAGATCAACAACTGCGACTTTCAACATTCACCTATGATCAACTAAAAGGTGAACTAACATTCACCTATGATTTCTAATATTTTCGGTACACAATAGTTTCGTCTAGCATGTATCATGTGCCTAACGTATGCAGGATGATGCCTGCAAGAGTGCACATGTTGTTGTAGCTAGTTTCGCAATAAGAGTTTATCGAACCATAGGGAGCTGAGGAAATGGTCTTTAGCTTCTCCTTTGATTATTAAAAGAATTGTACCTGCAATTTACTTTGATCAGAAGCAAATAAGTGTGTGGAAAAAGAGATTGTTGTGTTGTAATCCCTCCGTTTTTTAATATAAGATGTTTTGGCTTTTATCTACATTCACATGCATACAAATGTATATAGACACATTTTTGTCTAATGTTCACTCATTTTATGGGGATTTCCGTGACGATCAAAGGCCGAATCTGCACGCACAAACCACAGACAAAAGGGTGGAGGCGGAGGACATCGCACTGGCTCTACACACCAAGCGAACAGCGCACGAACAGGCCGGAGACCCCAACGACGGCGAGGTTGTTGCATTTGCAGACGCAAAAGTAAAAAAACAACACAACGCCGCGCTTTGGAAGGGAGAGCCGGCGGTTGTGTCGAGGTCGAGGGGAGAGCGGCAGCGGCGCCTGGTTTGTTGCTGCCGTCAGTTGTGTCTGTCCGCCGCGCCGGAAGGGAGGTTGTGGACGTGAATGCGACGCTACCCTATAAAAGAGGGTTCACTGGCATCGGACCGGGCCAAGGCCCAAGAACTCAAACGAAGCCCAGATTCCACGCCTTCCCCATGAAAATATAACAAGCTTTTCAAAAAAAAAGACGTCCAAGTTGTGGCTCCGTATTAAAAAACCAAAGCATGCCGCGCAAGACATAAATCAAATTTACATATTCATATCACGGAGAAGACGTGCCAAAATCAAAACAAACTTCACTTCGAGGGTGTGACTCTGCCTATAGCCCTTGCACGGTTGCAAAAATCTCCAAGTATCTCTTTTTAAAAATGTGCAAAACTTTATATTTAAATCCGGCAAACTTTTCATTAGCGATTTACTCAAAAAGGAAAATCTGAGGAGCAATTTTTTTTTTGCCTTTTTAGAGCCACAATTTTGTGTTTATAGAGTAGTCCAAAATGTATTGTATTCGAACGAAATAATAGCGTGCTATAACAATTAGCGGTAGCGCTCAAAATATTCTATTTTGGAGCTATAGCGTGTTATAGCGAGCAATTGTATATGGATTCAGTTTAGCGACAACTTGATAACAAATGCTATAGCGTTGTTATACTGGGGATATAGCGGGAGTGGCGTTTTGTAGGACGAGCTACATGTAGCCTTTTTGTTTTTGAAGATTTTGAAAATCACACTTTAAAGTTTCAAGCAATTCTGAAAGTATTCCTAGATGTAGATAATGATGACATCCACCAGTGTGCAAAATATCATTGCCAAATATTCTGTATTTAGTGCTGTGTAAAAATAACATAATTTAAGATATGAGGTGGTGAACAGTGCATATTTCGAATTTTTCATATCTGTCATAAATTTGTCATAGCCCTCAGCGTCGACGTAGCTCTCTCTAAATAAAATGAAAACTTTATTTCTAAATCTCAAACAATTCTGGACAAAATAATATGCGACAATCTCAATTAATTATCCAAAAATATACAGCTACATATAAATGTGCAGTACGTACTTACAAAAATTTCACCTAAATATATTTAAATCTGTGATGTACAAAAACAAGACAAATGTGAAGAACAAAATCGATTTTTTTACCGTTTAAAAGCCACAATTTTGAGGTTTTTGTGTAGCTCAAATACATATAGTACATTGGTATGTATCCATGATAAAATTCAGTTTTTTAATTTACAAATATTATTTTGATATTAATGGAAATTCAGGTCTACCGGAAGCCCGGGAGACAACATGACGTTCTCTTGCACCATGTTGCAACATGGCTATGTAACCATGGATTAATAACCCCTTCCAGGGCCCCAAGAAGCCTCATGGAATTTCTCTTACCAAATCCATGCATCGTCATACTCTGGAACAAGGAATGAAAAAAAATGATCAGATAAGAAAACACATGCTAGTGCACTCAAGAAGGCAAAGAAAAATTGGAACATGGCCGTAGAAGAAAAGCACGTACAAAATAGTCTCTTGCGATGCAACATTAGATACTCCATCCATCCCGAATTATAACATGTTTTGGATTTTTAATGTGGACTACATGCCAACTAAAATGAGTGAACCGGTACATTGAAACATGTCTTGATACATGCAATTCAAAAGAAAGATAGAACATTAGTCGCATAACACACACAAATTTCAGACCAGTTGGTCCATCCCCCAAGCGATTCCACCGGTAGAAATCGCTCGAGCGATACCGAGCGATTTCCACACAATTAAGCAAAGCATAGTCACGTATTCTAGGATGGAATAGATCAAGACGGAGGCCCAAGTACCTGAAAGGGGAGGAGCCCACCTGATATCTGAAGAGACCGACCAGGTAGCAGCTTTGTCACCGTCTACATTAATGGGCATTGCGTGATTGAGACATAATTTCATTGGATGTTTCAGCTTTAAACATTACTTTTAACCCATACATATCCATTTATGCGCAAAAGTTTAATAAGTCCATATACATTTTAGACGCATTTCACATTACGTGCCTCGAGAAAGCTCCCTTCGACAGTCTTGATACTCTTGTTTCTTACTTCACCTGCAAATTCACAATTAGTCCCTGTTAATTATGTGTAAGTATGTATAACATAAACTACACATCACAACTTAACTATTACTAGGATATAAATCATTGTATTAGCAGAGGCAAGGAGTGCTACATAACTAGCACACTTACTTCTCAAGCCACTAGAACCAAACTAGTCTCCCTTGTTATCTTGTGTGTTGCATACATTAGGCACAATATACATGTTAGCCAAAACTATTGTGGCATGGCAATGCACCGCTGCATACATTAGGCACAATATACATGTTAGCCAGAAATATTCCCAGAAAAACTCACGTTGCCAGCTTACCTTAATATATGAGTTCTTGGGGGGAGGGGGGAAATGGCCCCCCTTACATGGCAATGCACTGCTGCATAACAACAACTTTATTTTCTCTTCATATCTACTCCCTGACGAGTAGTTGCTAGGATGAGAACTAGTGCACTCGCTCCTACAACCACTAAAACCAAAATAGTCTTCCTTCGTGCATACGTTAGGCATGGTATATATACATATTTGCTGAAACTATTGTGTACCAGAAATATTAAAAACAAAAGCATTGTCAGCTCACCTTTTGGTCAATTGTAGGTGAATTTCGGAAGCCACAGCCGTGGATCTCCAAAGAAGAAGTCATAAGGCTTGTAGCGGTATCTGCTCCACGAGAAGCATTTCCTCCCGACCATCAATCCAGGAAAAGCATAAGGAACTATCAACTTCTTGAGACATGTGCAGCACTCTACATGCTGTCATTCCAGGTAAGCATCGTACTTGGTGTGATTGTTGCATCTTTACTGAAAGCACAAACCTTCTGCGTGTCCTGCAGGGCCTCAGGGTCATATATGTTGCAAGCAGTGGCGGAGCTTGCCAAAGCTTGTTGGGGAGGGGGGCATTGGCCCCTCCGACATGCACTAAGCTCCGCCATTTTTTATGCAAAATTAAGCTCCGTCATTGGTTGCAAGTAAAAGCAATTGTATCACCACAACATTAATTCTGCTGCAGCATATGCCACCTCTTCTTTAGATAAACTAGCGGCATCCCTTGCAAACATGCAGGTGAAGACGATACCTTGTTAGGTAGGTTGGCAAACGGCAACTTTATTTTTTCTTCAAATATATTCCCATGCAGTCTAGTTGCCAGCAGATACAGAGCAATCAGTGCATCAATATCTTGTGCTAGAGGCCACTGCACACATCACTCACAGAAGCAGAAAACCAACCATGACAACAACAGTAGCAATTATCTTCATCTCTAGCAGTGGAAACTAGAAAAGGCATGAAGTAGAAGTTAGTGTCAGTTGGTAACGGTAGTTTTATTGAAATGAGTTGAATTATGTAGACACATAAGATGTGAATTAAATAAAATCAGGGGAACAAAAGGCACATAATCATGTCAATAAACATGTCTAATTCACAATTCCAATTTTTGTTTTCCAAAACAAGAATTAGAACTATAACAAGTTTCTTTGTTCTATGTGCACTATTGTTTAATTTTGAAGCAATGATAAAGGTTTAAAAAATGGATCTTCCCTTAATGGAACCATTTGGTCAATCATAGCAGGGGCTTCCTTCTGCAATCTACCGACGAGGAATTAAGCAATCAATTGCAAATGTTGGGTGGCAGTTAGACATGCCTAATAATACTTGATTTGAAGTGGTGCATCGGTTTTGAGGTTATAGTGTCATGTAAGAAGTGAGACCAGAACAGTTGACCTCCAGTTTGTTGTCTACCACTTACTAAAGTGGCAACATACACGCTAGTAAAATCAGTACTCATATGAAAATTTGTTGCAGTTGAAGAAACACGTGAGATAAACATGATAACGAAATGAAGTGATAATCCGCTATCTCTATATACGGAAATTTTGAAACAATAATGTATATATTTTTTCAAAAACTACAATAAAAAATTGATTACATTGAATAAAAAAATTTACATGTATTTATAAATGCTTCCACATATTTTTGTCAGGGAGACATAATTTGAACAAGCTACTCTGTAAAGCTCAGATGGTATGTGTGGAGGTGTTGGAGGCCATATCATAAAAAAGTTTTCTTATTTAGTTGAAATCTCTTGGAAGTTTGAATTGGGTTTGGGAGCTCTCACTATAATTCAGCTGATAATATTCTAAATTCAGCAAAAAGATCGAGGAAATTTTGAGAATATGGTTGACGGATTTCCAAATTTTGGGTCAAAAATTTCTTGTTTTAGTGCAAAGTATTATAAGTTATAGTTGGAGATTTTTTTGTCTCTAATATCATCACTGCTTATAGACACAAAGATGATATGATGGAACTGGAGCACACATGGAGCAACAGTTCATTACCACTAGAGCACCCAAGGAACGGTCGCGCCGCCAGCCGTCAGCCTCTCTATTTCGAAATTTGAGGCAGAAAGGAAAAGAAAACGGAGGACAAGGGCACAGGGCGCCATGCGCGATGTAAAGTGTGCACACGTCCACTAAACTCACTCGCTCTCTCTCTCTTGACTAATCATCGCTAAACAAAAAATATAGAAATGTTGCTAGGAGTTCAGTTGAGTTAGACCATGGAATATATATGTGGTTCTTGAGCCCTAGGCTAGGCTTAGAACCAAAACTCGAAACTCGCGCCTACTACAAGTTTTCCCCGGCTCCGGTGATGGAGGCAAGAGGACGACGGCACGCCTTCGGTGTTTGTATCTGTCGCTAGGTAGGCCAAAAGCCTATTTGTATTTTTTATTTCTTGTGTTGTTATTCATGATTATTAATAGATAGGTGCATCTTTTCGCAAAAAAAAGAGCAACTTGTCTCGGTTTGGGCCGAATTCATTGTCAAACGAGCATAGCCGAATTTTCTTTTTTACATGGTAAATGAGTATGATTTAAACGAGCTGAGTTTACCGAGTACTCGTTTAGCTCGGTAAAAAGAGTAGTTACCTTGCATTCTTGTCTATGCGAATAATTGCTCATGCTAATTATAGTTTGTCGACTACATATTACTTGATGGTGTCATATTGTGATTGATTGTTGTGATGATTACATCATACATGGTTTGCATGTTGAGAGTTTCACCGAGCTAAATTTGCGAGTACAGTCGAGTTTTAATTCTAAAAACTTTCTTTGAGTGAGTCGAGCTAAAACTATCTCGTTAATTGAATGAGGTTTAAACGAGTCGATCTGAGCTGACGGCTATGTAAGTTTTATGCAATTTAATATATAAAATCCAGCCGTTTTCCTAAAAAAAATTGAAGTTTGCTAATGCACGAAAATAATATTTTTCTAACAAAGATAGATAGATCTTGGACGGTTCAGACTGTGATTGGTGCAGATTCAAGTGGGCTTTTTGGTGTGGGTTGTGCTGTGGCCATTAATGGTTTGGGCTAAAATGGTGGAAAAAACTTCGTGGGCTAGAGCGGTGCGGAATTAACTGTAGAGCGGCTTGGTGCGGTGCGGTTTGGTGCGGGTTGAACGGGCTGAACCCAGAGGTTTAGACCGGTGCTAGCCATTTGGGGCGACAACTTATCTCGGGGCAGTAAGTTGTCAATCATTTTCTCTCTCCTCTTTTTTGCGAGTAAGAGAGCCTTATTGATTACTCAAGAGGGTTACAATCCTCATGTAAAAAAAAAGAGGGTTACAATCCTTGTGAAGGATATCTTAAATAGGAACGATGGGATATAATTAACCCGCACACATCTTCTCCTAACTGAACTACTTTTTTAGAACAAGAATGAGCTGCCTGATTGGCCAGCCGACTCCAATGAGTAACCTCAAAGCTGGAAAAACCCTCACTAAGCTCCCTAATTTCCTGGCATATGTTATAATGATAGACCTACAATTACATGACTCCTTCCACAAATTAACAAGCTCAAGTGAGTCTGTTTCCATGCAAACCTTCTGAATTCCCATGTTAACTGCCAGTCGAACACCATCACGAAGTGCTTCAGCCTCCATTATTTGGGTACTAGCTGCATGTTCATACCAGATTGCTTGGGCCCGGATCAAAGCCCTAGACCCGAAGAACCTTCATTATTGACTTGGTTGTAGGCAGCATCTACATTTACTTCTAGGGAATTCTGCTCCAGAGGCTTCCAACGCTGCCTCGCCATTTTTGGTATAGCCTTTTTTATCTGTTTGCCTGCTTGACGAGGGTTGTTGGCAGTTTCAGTAGCCCATCTCACAGATTGGAGAACTGTCCGGCCTCCCTCTCCATGCCAGATGGCGTTCCATTCCGACCAGACCGGCCAATCACCACACAAGATCATGCAGGCGTGCTCTTCCGAGATTATCTTGCGAAGAGAGGATGGCCGCACGACCCCCTCTTGTCAGTTCTGCAAACTTCAGTCTGAAACCACTGCCCACCTATCAGCCTCTTGTCCGTTTTCTGTCAGTGTTTGGAGTACGGTAATTGCAAAGCTACAACTCCCCTCAATGATGCTGCCCACTGTCAATACCTCCTGCTTGCAAACTTGGTGGTTGCAGATATCTACGGCGATCCCTCCAACTTGGTCTTGCGTTGGCGATCACTGGCCCTGCTTACCTGGTGGCAACTTTGGAAGGAACGAAACAACATGATCTTCAATGCAAAAAGTTCCCTTGCTGCGGTGATAAGTGAGGTAATTCTCGCTGAGCTACATCACTGGCAATCGGCCGGAATGCTGCTCAAGGTGTGACCGGCTGGAGACTGATCTACTTGCTTGTCAGAGGGACCATGTAAATAGCTTTCTAGTCTAGTTTCTCTGTCTTTTCATAGATACCTTGTAACCTGTACTTCACCGGCATTTGATCCGGCTTTCTCTTAATGAAAATGAATCAGCGCTCGCTGTTTTCAGTCAAAAAATAAGAGAAAACAACAATCACCATGTGCTAAAAAATGCTTGGATTACGACGCAAGCAAGGCAATGTTTATGGTTTCACCGGGTTTGTCTCCTACAATCAAAGTGTTGCCCAGTGTCTTCAGTCTTCACCTACTCCACCCCCACAATGTCAAGGGCAGTTCCCGCGTGTGACGACGCTGGGGATGTTGCTGTATACATATTGTTTGAGGAAGTGCTCATCACGACGATGTCAAGTGGAAACAATGCCCTCCACGTTTGCAAGTGTCTATCACCCACAAGAAGGTCATATGCAGGCCAAGACCGTGCCCGTCATTTGCATGCAATCAGCTAGAAGGTGTGCAAATGACATTGACGAGGCTAGCACGACGAAGAACACATCTGGAGCTGTCAATTAATTATCTGGCAGTCTAGGTGTGATGAAATGTCTATGTACTTAGGGCTAGAACTTACTCGGTCAATGGTGGAGTCAGTTCAACGACAAGGAACAGTGGCCATTAGCCCATTACATGATGTTGAATTGTTGACCTTGGTGCAATATCGGTCTATAGCTCTATTCCAGGCATCCTTGGTCATACATCCAGGAAGATGAGAGCTAGAATGTGCACATGTAAAAAGCTTAATTCAATTTACTAATAAGCTATCAATTATACTAGTGATCCTCTGCCTATTATTTATTTCCTTCATATGCAGAGCCTCTTAGCTAGCGGGTTAAGTCGGCATTTAGATACGGGAGGTTCAAGGTACGCGGGTTGGGTACAGAATATCAAACATTTTGCTGGAATCATGAAGATTCATTTCGAAGTTTGGGAGAATAGCTAGTCCAAAATTCTTGCAATTGAACTATGCTTTCAGTGAGACCCAGAAATTACAGAGAAAGTTCTTATGGATGCACTGTTTGTTTAATGGGCTCAGAAATAAGCTGATCTGCTTGTGCTTTCGGTTCAAGTGATCAATGATTATGCAACTACACCATTGCTGGACACACCACTGGTTACTCCATGCACAACCTGTTAAAGGATTCAATTACCTGGCTTCGAGGTTATGACCTGCTAGCAGGATTAGGAGGTTTATGAGAGATTTTAAACAATGTAGCTACATAGTACATACTCGAGTGGTGCAGTTCAACTTCCTCTCTATTTGAAGCTTGAGAGGCATGCTAATCTAAACATTGACACATTCCAAACTTGGAATCAAATGGCGCTTTCCACTGTCTATCATTGGTGGCCTCTTGGAAGCTCTAGCAATGAGACAAATGACATGTCCTAGGCTCCTAGCATCTACAAGTACAAGAACCATGGAAGTGCAGGAATTTATGTTCATTCTTTGGTGTGTCAAGCGACCACATAGTGATGGTTATTAGGCTGGAGTAAATGGTTGAGATATCAAGAACAATGGTGCCCAGGAGCCAAAACAAGTTTTTGATTAGATCAATGCTACCAAAAGATCAATCTACCACATAAGTTAACTGGGAGCATGGGAATAAACCAGAACCCATACCCAATGCAAGTCTGAGACGGCATAATATCTCTATGGCCTCAACAACACGTTGGAAAACCACATTGTGCAACTCAATACCGCGAAGCACCAAAACAGCCATAACTAGTTAATCCTTGCACATCCAGCAGATAAACTTGGGACATTGAGGCCTTGCATCAATGCCTCAGACCAATGCATCAATCGCATCCTAATCACTCACCTCCTTCCAACCTTCCTCGAGCGTCGTCCTCCTCCTAGTCGTCATCCATATCCTCATCTTCGTCCTGGTTGTAGCCCTCGTCGTCGTCATCCTCCTCCTCCAGCTCGTCATCGTCTCCGTACACGACCTCTTTATCAATGGTCACGCTCAGCATGACACGGGCGCCGCCTCCATGGCACACCTCGGGGACGGTGAGGAAGTAGTCGGTCGGCAGCCCTTCAGACCGTGACGTGCTCCTGACCGCAGCCAGTGTAGAGGCCTGGTAATGGCCCTTGAACCACGAGAAGCCCACGGAGCAACCGAACTTGGACTCCCGCGCGTGCGGCTCGACGCTGACCAGCGAGACACCGTGCAGCGGGGAGGGGTCAAGCGACGCCACGCAGAGCAGGAAGAGGTGTCCGTCCTCGTCGGCATGCAGGACGTGTATGCCGGCCTTCACAGGGACGTAGAACGGCACGTAGTACTTGAACCGCGTCGTCCGCCACTCGTGCGCGGTGGTGAAGTGGTCCAGGAGCGCCTCCGTTGTGGCCACCGCGAAGCCGCAGCCTTTCTCCGGGCAGAAGCACGGCGCGTGCGGGCACGCCGCCTCGTGCTCCTCCTTCTGGTGGTAGGCCATCACGTCGGCGCACCCGTGCACGGCATAGGAGCACGGCACGACAATGGAGCCTACCACGAGCTCCATGCCGTGGCAGCGGTTCAAAACGGTCCTGGAGCACACGCCGCACGCCTTCTTCGGGAGCTTGTCGTGGCAGGCCGAGCAAACGAAGTGCCCCATTGAGCACTGCAAAGAGTCAACAATTAACGAAACAAGGTTCAGAAATCGACATGGGGAGACCAACACAAGAAATTCAGTGTGAATTATCCAGCAGCACTACACCAATTGCATTCCATTACCTGGAAGATGGGAGGGCTGAGGGGTTTGGAGCACATAGGACATTCCAGGACGTTCATCCCCATGGCGACATGCTGCTTCTTGACGAGGATGCCCTCTCCCTCTTGCAGAACATCTCCTTCCTTGGTCTTATTCCCCTCCATCGGCATTGAAGCTAAGGCCTGCAGTTCAGTACAGGTTAAAAGCCGGCACGGTTGGTCCAATTCCTGATTCTTGACACGGCGGTGATCAGCAACGACCAAGCAACATTTCGTCCTTACCAAAGAGGAAGAGATGAGTGGGTTGGGGCAGCCCATCCACCTGGCCAAATCCTGCATCTTGACGACGCCCCCTCCCTCTTGCGGAGCATCTCCTCCTTCCTTGACCACCTTAATGTTCCCCTCCGTCTCCATCCTTAATCCTGTCAGTGCTGCAGATTAAAACCCCACTGGTCAATAAGCAACAAAGCAACCTTTACTGCAAAATCAACAACATAAAAACCAATAAAACATCGTGGGCGGGTGTGCTCGAGGGTTTCACCGAAATTTGGGGGGGATTTCCGTGACGATCGGAGGGCGAATCTGCACGCATAAACCACAGACAAAAGGGTGGAGGCAGAGGACATCGCAATGGCTCTACGCACCAAGCGAACAGCGCACGAAACCCCAACGACGGCGAGGTTGTACTTGCAGACGCAAAAGTAAAAAAGCGACACAACGCCGCGCTCTGGAAGAAACTGAACCAAGGCGGCCGCCGGAAAAGCTTGAACGTAGGAGAAGCGTAGCTCGACTCACCGGGCTAGGCGTCGGGGAGGGGAGAGCCGGCGGTTGCGTCGAGGTCGAGGGGAGAGCGGCGCCTGGTTTGCTGCTGCTGTCCGCCGCGCCGGAAGGGAGGCTGTGGACGTGAATGCGACGCTACCCTATAAAAGAGGAAAGAGGGTTCACTGGCATCGGGCCGGGCCAAGGCCCAAGAACCCAAACGAAGCCCAGACTCCATGCCTTCCCGACGAAGCTAACAAGGTTTCCAAAAAAAAAAGGCGTGCCAAAATCAAAAACATGCCGCGCAAGACGCAAATCGAATTTCCATATTCATATCGCGGAGAAGACAGAAGACGTGCCAAAATTAAAACAAACTTCACTTCGAGGGTGTGACTCTGCCTATAGCCCTTGCACCATGTGAAAAGTCCTCTTAGCTTCCGAGCAATAATCGATTTTTTTGCTCAAAAAGTAAAATGTGAGGAGCAAAAACACTTTTTTTGGGTGTTTTTAGAGCCGCAATTTAGTGTTTATAGTGTAGTCCAAAATGTATTGTATATTACTTAAGAAAACATTGTAGGTATGTACAACACATCTATATGTACCCACAAATTTTTTTTAGAATTTTTTGGGAGTCACCAATATCATATTTGAATTTTTCAAAGTTTCAATCCCGGGATCCTAGTGAAGCTCTACCGTGCAAAATATCCCTTTATCTCTCAAGCTCGACGTAGCTCTCTTTAAATAAAATGAAAACTTTACTTTTAAATCTCAAGCAATTCTGGAAAAATAATATATGACACTCTCAAATAGTTATCCAGAAAAGATACAACTGCATATAAATGTGCAGTACATACTTACAAAAATTTCACCGAAATATATCTAAATCTGTGATCTACAAAAATAAGACAAATTTGAAGAACAAGATCGATTTTTTTGCCTTTTAAAAGACACAATTTTGAGGTTTTTGTGTACCTCACATTTATTGCATTATTTAACAAAAATTGCAAGTACGTACAATACTTTTTTATGTATCCATGAGAAAAATCAGTTTTTAATTAACAAATATATTTTTATTTAGCAAAATTCAGGTCTACCAGTATTGCCCGGGAGCCAACATGACGTTCGCTTGCACCATGTTGCACGACTCTTTCAAGACCTACACTCAATAACTCTATAATGGGTCAACACTGCTTACATGATACTATAACCTCAAAAGTGGTGCACCACTACAAATCATCTATTATAGGCTTATGTAAGTTTTATTGAAGCGGTACACACGAGAGCCCCAGGCGCACATAGGCGATTAGGTTTCCTCAGCCTCTCGTCGGCGCCGCCGCTGATCTCCCCCGCCTATGTGGCCTTCGGGCCATGGAGGCGCGGTGGATCTCGGCCCTCGTCGACGGGAGGGCTCCGTTTTCTGGGTTTCGTGTCAAAGTTTGTTGGGGTGGCGCTCTGATGGTGGCGGCGTCGTCTCTTTCAATAAGGTCTCCTCAGCTTTAGTCCCATCTCGGCGGCGACGTCGAGAAGCTTGTGGGAGTGGTGTGTTTCTCAAGGGATTTTTCTGGCGGTGACGATCTCCGGATCGTTTTGGAGCTTCATCGGCGGTTCATCCTTCTTCTTCGGCACCGTACCGGGACGGATGTGGTCTTCTTGACCCGTTCGGCGACTTCCCGTCCGCAACCAACAATGTCAGGCCGGCTCAGGGAGGAGCGGCAACGGCGGCGCGCCGTCGACATGGTCTGGAGGTTGAAGACGAAGGACATCTCAAGGATCTCGTTGTAATTTTCGTTTTTGTTGAGGTGTTTTGTATGGTTCGGTGTTTCTTTTAATGTCAGGGTCCTTTTCGCAAAAAAGAAGGCTTATGTAAGTTAAAAAAACTATTATAGGCTTATGTAACAGCTACACATCATCTAATTGTCGATTGCTTAATTTCTTGCTGATATATTACACCGGGAAACCCTTGCTATGACTGACCAAATGGCTCCATTAAGGAAGATCCATTTTGAAAACTTTATCGTTGCTTCGGAATTGGACAATAGTGCACGTAAAATGAATAACTTGTGATAGTTCTAAGGCTTGCTTCCGAAAACAATAATCGACATTGGTGAACTGGCCATGCTTATTGACATGATTATGTACCTTAGTTATTTTCCCCTCTTATGTTTGCCTTTTGTATTTAATTTTCTTACCTCTCATGTGTGTACATAATTCGAGTCATTTCAGTACAAATACCATTACCAACTGACACTAACTTTGACTTCATGCTTTTTCCAGTTGCCACTGCTAGAGATGAAGATAATTGCTCGCGTTGATGTCATGGTTGGTTTTCTGTTTGTGTGAGTGACATGTGCATCAGGATCTACCACAAGATATTGGTGTGTATTGATTGCTCTATATCTGGTGGCAACTACACGATAGGGAGTAGGTATGAAGAAAACATAAAGTCATTGTTTGCCAACGTACCAAGAAGGTATCGTCTTCATCTGCCCTGTTTTGCAAGCGACCCAATGGTTATTTAAAGAAGAGGTGGCATATGCAGTGGTACATTGCCGTGGTGATACAAATGCTTCTACTCCCTCCGTTCCAATTTAATTGACTTGCTAGTCAATTAAATTGGAACGGAGGGAGTACTTACCAAGAAGGAATCGTCTTCACCTGCCCTGTTTGCAAGCGACCCAGTGGTTATCTCAAGAAGAGGTGGCATATGCAGTGGTACATTGCCGTGGCGATACAAAATGTTTCTACTTGCAACCAATGGTGGAGCTTAGCACATGTCAGGGGGGCCATTGTCCTCCTCCCCAAGGATTTGCCCATTCGTGAAGATTTACTTTTTGAGAGAGTTTAAGTTGAAACACCCCTCCCCCCACCCAATAAGCTTTGGCAAGCTCTGTCATAACATGCAAAGATATATCGTTGAAATCCCTCCAGGACATGCAGAAGATTTGTGCCGGTAAAGATGCAACCGTATTCAACGAACTTTGTACTTTTCAGTTCTCCAACAAGATGCTCAGCTCAACCTCCAGGGTTCAGATCGCTGTGAAAGGATATTTTTATGCCATCAAGAAGATAAATGGGTTTGAGTTCGGTGTTGACACGCTCATCTTTGTGGTCACAAGCTTGGGGCGAACTCACCGCAAAGAGTTGCCATTGGACTGCAGAAAGTCGATGAAAATGGCACCAAGTACAATGGTTTTGAAGTTTGATTTGGGTTTCAAACCTCACTATAATTCAGCTGATAATATTCTGAATACAGAGAAAAGATCGATGAAATTCCTGTGGGCCAAACACCTATTTGTATTTTATTTTTTATTTGGATTTCTTGAGATGTTGTTGATGATTATTAATAGGTGGGTACATCTTTTGTATACAAAAAGAGAGTAAGTTATAACTCATCTCGGTTTTGCCCGAACTCATTGTCAAACGAACCGAGTTTTCATTTTAGATGGTAATCGAGGTCGATTTAAACGAGTTGAGTTTACCGAATTCTTGTTTAACTTGATAAAAAGAGTATATGCCTTGCATTATTGTCTATGTCAATAACTGTTCCTGATAATTGTAGTTTATCTACTACATATTACTCTTGATGGTGTCGTACTGTCATTGATTGTTGTGATAAGTACATTATACGTGAACCAATAACTAAAAAAGTTATATATACAAATGTTGCATGTTCATATATTTACCGAGTTAAACGAGTTAAACGAGCAAACCCATTATTTTTGCGAGTACATTCGAGTTTTAATTCCGAAATTGTTTGTTGAGCTAGTCGAGCCAAAACTATCGTGTTAGTTGAACGAGGTTTAACGAGTCCATCCAAGTTGACGGCTATCTAAAGTTTTATGCAAAAACAAAAAAAAACTCCATCTGTTCTACTAAAAAACAAAACACAAACGTGAAGTTTTCTCATGCACGATACAGAGCGTCAAAAATAAAAAATCCTGACCAGTGCTAGCTGTCGGCCAACTGATCCTGGATGGTTAACTGTGAATCCTTTTCTCTCTACTCCTTTTTGTTCCGATTAAGGGAGCTTTATTGATTACTCAACAGGGTTATAAATTTACAATCCTTGTCAAAAATGTCTTCCAGGTAGGACGGGGTATAATTAAAACACACACACTTTCTCCTAACTGAACTAGCTTTTTGAGCACAAGAATGGGCTGCCCGATTGGCCAGCCGACTGCAATGAGTAATGTCAAAGCTGGAAAAACCCTCACTAAGCTCCCTAATATCCTGTCATATGCTAGTAATCATAGATCTACTAGTATTATCTAACTCCTTCCACAAATTAACAAGCTCAAGTGAGTCTGCTTCCATGCAAACCCCAGCGTTGTTCATACCAGATTGCTTGGGCCCGGATCAAGCCCAGCGTTGTCCCGAATAACCTGATCTGGAGAACCTTCATTATTGTAGGCAGCATCTACATTTACTTTTAGGGAATTCTGCTCCAGAGGCTTCCAACGCCACCTCACCATTTTCGGTATATCCTTTTTCTGTTTGCCTGCTTGACGAAGGTTGATGGCAGATTCAGTAGCCCATCTCACAGACTGGAGAACTGTCCGGCCTCCCTCTCCATGCCAAATGGTGCTCCTTTCCGACCAGACCGCCTAAGCACCACACAAGATCATGCAGGCGTGCTCTTCCGAGATTATCTGCCCTGCGACTCATAAGAGGATCAATGGGCCTTCCCTTCTCCCTCCGTATGGATACAAAGATGGACATATTAGCAGATTAACGTATCTCACGTCTATCTTGGCTCATTGCCTTTCATGGTTCTCTGATACTCGCGATTTTTTTTTTTTTTTTTGACTATGACTACGGCGGGCTCTTAGAGCCAGCATGAACTTCATTACTCAAAAATGTTGCCCATGAGACTTTGCAGCCTCTACAAGATAGGTTCAAATGAACCGGAGTTTACAGGGGGATACATGAGAGAAAAAATAAAAGAAAAGAACGCACACCAACAACACACAAGAGAGGGTCACTCCGAGAGAAAACTCGGAGACAGTTGATTGATGAGAAGCTCATCACGACCCAAGCACTGCGATCAAAGAGGAGGATCCACAGGACAAGACAGCGGATACCCAGCCACGACACTGCACCATCGACGAAGTCGAACACCAACGTACATCCGAGGCCACACAGCGCGCCGACGCCACCTGTGTCGGGGGCATGGCCGAAGGGTCGCACGCGGCAAGACGACGCCACGACGCCTGTGTGTCGCCGGCTGAAAATGAAGGGCATCGGAGATACCCTCACCGCACGTGGGGGTCGCCGCCGCAGTCGCAGAGCGTAGGACCACCGAGTGCAACCCCAACCCCATCTGGGTTCGATTACCCGAAGGGTGGGCTAGCCTAGAGCACGCACGAAGACCACCCACGCCAGTCACGCCACAGGACTTCGACAAGGATCCGACGCGAGGGACTAGCAACCGACAAGGAGAAGCAACCACCACCACTGCCACGGCTCACCTCGCAACGGAGAGAAGACCACATCCATGGCCGCCATCTGCAGATTCATGGAGCACACCAGCATGACACTGACGGCAAGACAGGGGTGGCTCGACACCCAGCCACGACGCCCCCCCCCCCCCCCCCACGTAGGGAGCACGTCACCGCCATGGCCGCCATCTGCGAAGCCATGGCACCAGTCCTCCCAACGGCGCCCCGCTGCAGGAAGATGACCGGGAGAAGGGGTTGTGACCCTTGCAACCATCGGAGGGCACGACCTAGCGCCGACAAAGCCGACGGCGCCCCCGGGGCCGGGATCGACGGCCGGACCACCGGGGCACCGAGCACCGAGGCGACCACGCTCAGCAGGGAGCAGAAGGGCGCCGTCGATCTGGCCTCTGCGATCGACGAACAGGATTTCCGTGGCCCGCCAAGCCCATCTGGGCCCATCTCGGCCCGGACGGCCCGGCGCCGCCGCAGACGCCCACGCCGCCAGACGGAGGCCGGCACGGGCAGGGACGCGGGCCAGAGGACGGGGGAGGCGGGGAGAGTACGCCGGGGAGGCGGTCGGCGGCGGAGCGCGGGGATGCGGGGGCCGAGGCTGGAGCCTCCCTCTGAAGCTGCAGGAACGGGCCACAGGAGCAGGTGCCCTGCCGCCCCCTTCATTGGCGGCGCGTGGCATTTGTCCGGCGCTCGCCTCCAGGGACGGCGAGGGAGGGAGGAGGGTGGAAGAGGCGGCGGCGGGCAGGTAGGGTTGGCCTCCTCGGTCGCCTGGAGGGGGCGACGCGAGGAGGGACGAAGGGCGGTTCATTCTACTCGCGATTTTCGCGAGAGAACCAAATCCAAGTTGGTGAAGATCATGATTTGGGCTGGCATAGTAGTTATTATCTTTGCAATTGCGGTTCGAATCTATCCGATCTTTATCTTTTTGCTAACGAAGAAAATAAGTCATCAGCCGACGAAAGTTGGTGCAGGGAAGGGATCTTAACTGACGTAGCTTGCTTCAGCTCCTGCCAGAACAAACGAGCCCACAAACACTCAAACATAGCATGAACGACTGTCTCCTGTTCAGCACCACTGGTTTTATAGAAGCCGATTTCATCCATGTGCCTCAACTTAAGATTATGGCGACATGGCATGTACTTGTTCACCACCCTCCACCAGAACGAACGCAGCTTTGGGGGTACCGGCAGATGCCACAATTTCTTCCAGCAGCTTGAATGCAGAGAGCCTGACGACGTCGGATGATCATCCACAAGTCTAGCTGCAGGCAAAGCTCTATAAAATGATTCCGGACGGAAGGAGTATTATACTTCATACGGCTTTTTGGTAGTGCTATTGCACGTTGACACCATAAAGCCTTAAAGCATTAAGAGCATCTCTAGCAGTACCCGCAAAACACGAACCCGCAAAACAGTTTTGCAGGTCGCGCAACTCGCGTTTTTTGGCCCGAAACGCGGCGCGGCGGAGCAGAAACCGCAAAGCTTTGCGGTTTCTGCTCCGCCGCGCCGCGTTCAGAAACTGCATATGCAAAACATGAATTAGGCATGAATGTCGTGGTATGTCAAATTGCTTACAAATTCGACATTAATATAGCAAATAATAAAGTTCCTTGAATCTAAAGACGACAATTAACATAGTTTTCCATCCGTGTGACCAAAAAATTGCTTTCAAAACACCATCGGCATCATCGAAAGGCCCTACACCGTGCTAGCACCATCACCTCCACCATCGGCGGCACCTCCACCACCGCCGGCACCTCCACCATCACCTCCACCACCGCCGAGACCTCCACCACCGCTAGCTTTTAGCATCGCTTGTTTCCTTCGATGCAATATCTCCTTCCTTGCGATGTCATGCCACTCCAAGATGACTTCATCCATTTCACTTCGGTTCATCATCATGATCTTGTTCTCTTCGGCCAAGAGCTTGGCCACGGACTTGTTCTCCTCCGCCGAGGCTCTTTTGGCCTCAATCTCGGTCTTCCGTTTCCCTTCTTCACGAAGCACTTCCCACTTTTCTTTCTTCTCTTGAGATTTCTTCTCGGCCAATTGGTGCTTTGCCTCCAATGTCTTGGCCACCATGGTCTCATTGGATTTCACCATTTCATCAAGCTTCTCTCTCAAGCTTGTTGCCTCAAGTTGCTTCGCCACTCTTTTCTTGGCTTTCTTGTTGCCTTCGGGCTTGTTCTTGTTCCTCTCACCTTGTTCATCGTCGGAGTCATCCTCAACACGTATTTCCTCTTTTTTTGGCACTTGGTCCCTCAACTTCCATTTCTCGCTATGTTGCAGAATTTTCCAACAATGATCAAGGACAAACGGCTTCTTCTTGGATGCGGGCATGTCCAAGTACCTTTCTCTCGCAATGCGGTCCTACAATGGTGAACAAAGTGGTGAATAATGGTGAACAAAGTGGTGAACAATGGTGAACAAGTGGTGAACAATGGTGAACAAACTCACCAAATCACCCTCTATGGTACCACTCGGAGGAGCATTGATCACTTGTTGCAAGCATCCACTCCATCGGCCACATGAAGTTTTGATAGTTTCCCAACGGCCTTGTTGTGATCGATAGGTCCGGGGCACCGTTCGGCCATTGCGTGGCATGAGTTGGAAGAACTTGTCCTCCACCCTTTGCCAATACCGATCTTTGGTTTGATCAGCGCCGGAAGTTGCATCGAGAGAAATACTCTCCCAAGCACAGACCAAGGTTTGGTCCTCCAAGATGGTGTAATTCGTACCTCTCCGACTCAGGCCTGCCCCGTCCACTTCCTCGAACTCGTTGTCTTCTTCGCCCGTGCCACCATCGACGCCACCGTCGACCTCGTTGTAGCCGTAATTGCCGAGCGGAGGGTTGTCGATATCAACCGACCCAAGCATGTCCATGAAAGCTTGCGTGCTGCAAGAAGAACAAATTCAGCTTGCCGAGCGGATGGGTGCAGCGGCGCCGGGGACGGGTGATGCATGTAAAATGCATACATGAACTTTGCATGTTATTATTAAATATTCCTACATATTTGCAACTTATATGATGTTATATTCATGTTTTATAATGATTTCGAGGATTTTCTTAACAATCCCCCTCTTTTGGTTCTAACTCTGTTTTCCAGAAAACGTCTTTTTTAGTGTTTCGGACTTTCCGGGAGCTTCGGGACTCCAAAAAGGGCAAGGCCAAAGAGCACGGTTCAGAATTTTCGAGACGAACGCAATGGGCTGAAAATGAAGACCAGAAGCCCAACCAGCTGAGAAATAGGTGGTCCCACGCGGCCAGATTCCCTGGCCGCGTGAGGCACCTCCTTTTCCCCCTCGTGGCTCCGATGCCGTTCGTTTTCGTCTCCGTGGCTTCGTCTTGACCTAAAACCAACTATAAAAATAGTCCCCTGAGGAGTTTCGCGACGAGGCGGCAGAGAAACACAAAACCACGAAACAGAGAGTCAGAAGGCTGCCGCCGGAGAAGATCGGAGGGGGAAAACGCAGCCGGAATCACCTCCGGAGGGCTCCTCCATCCCCCTCCGGAGTCTCCATCAACACCACCGTCAAGACCAGCACCATCTCCATCACCATCTTCGTGATCCACTTCACCCCCCTCATAGTTTGAGATTGTTCGAACCCTAGCTATTGTCTAAGTACTATTCTACATGTTTGTGAATTGCTACTTGTCATTGTTTTGTGGGGACATTATATTTTCAGATTGTGTTGTATCACTTATACCATTGAATCATATCATGTCTTCGCGTTGTGAGTAGTTCTCTCATGTTCCTGGGGGCATAGGATGGATTGGCAATGATTTCCACTTAACATGTATTGAGTATTTGGTCAAGTTTTTATATTTTATGGTTATCTTATTGTACAACGTATGGGTGCACACATATGTTGAGTAATGCATGAAGGTGATCACACTAATGTGATGAAATGGGTAGGACCTGGGAGGACACGTAAACCTTGGTCTAATACATGAAATACCATTAGGAGGAGATTTATATCGGGGACCTTAGAGTTTAAGGCTATGGTGGGACTCTATGTCTTAATAATTCTTGTGCAGTCATTTACTTGGCCATAAGAACCATCATAAGGGGTTTAGTTTATTTATTTAGCTACACCTAATTATGGCTCCGTCCAAAGAAGATTAAAACTTGACAAAATGCTATCTTGTTGTTCTAGAAATATTTATGCCATGAAATCTAGGTAGCCCTTGGGAACGTTTTCCACCTATAAGAAACACACACTTGAGCTTGTCCTCTTGCTGCATAGAGGATTGGGCTTTCTCTCTTTGAGAGCTTTTACTTGCTATCATTTACCTTCAACATTTTTACTCTCTTGCAACTATACAACCAAAAATCCCAAAAACACTTGCATCTTTCATTGTTTTATTTATCATTCTTGTTAACCAATACCTTCAGCTCCTCGTGGGTTCGACAACCTTTTCTAATCGAAAGGTACTACAATTGATCTCCTGCACTTGGGAGTCATCAAGACACTTTTCTGGCACCGTTGCCGGGGAGCGTAGCGCTATTGGTACGAAGTTTGGTAAGGAAACTTGAAAGCTGAATTTTATTTACTGTTTTATCTCATTGTTACTATAGCATTTATGAATCGTGCCTCGCTGCATCTTGCTTTATATGAAAGTGCTTATGCTATTGCTCCTAAAGCTGTTGAAACTACTGTGTCTGAGGTACCTAAAGTGGGATTTAAAATTCCCGTTGGTCATGTTAAAAGTGTTATGAAAGATCCATTTACAGGGGATGGAACTAAGTCTGCACGTGAACACGTGGAGACAATTGAAGACATATGTGGTTTATTTAGGCTTCCTGGTATTTCTGATGATCAGGTAAAAAGGAAGCTATTATATTTGTCTTTATCTGGTAATGCTCTTATTTGGTTCAGGTCTTTGGATGAAGAAGTCACTATTGAATGCAGTATTTTGAGGGAGGTTTTCTTTCTTAAATATTTTACTCCTAAAGAAGCTTATGAACGTCCTACTTTATTTTTGAACTCTCCTATTCACACCATGGAGGAGAAGCTTTTATATGTTGAAAAGTACTTATGTGGGCTGAAATTATCTTACACTAATAACCATTTCACCCATAACCATCATGTTTATGGTGCTTCTTGCAATTATTTTGAGAGAGGAAAACACACTAATAGCTCACATGATAAATTTAATAATCCTCTATATGTTCCTAAGTTTGCAAAGTTGCACCAATCTAATAGTACTTTTGTCAAATTTGTTTCCACTACTTGTAACTATTATGAGAGAGGAAGAAAGACTTATCTTTATGCTTCTATGTTATTTAAAATGCAACCTACTGATCATTACATGCATTGGTTACCACAAAATTGCTGCTATTTATTCATATATAAAATGCCAATGCATAGGAAAGAGTTAGACTTAAAAGTTAATGTTTAATGTTTTGTGTGTGCTCTTTATGCTTTTATTTCCTATTCTGTTTGGCACACCTTTATATCTTGAAAACATGTGAAATAACTTTACCTACTGTTTTCTAATTGCTAGTTTAAGATTTTCACTTTATATAAAATTTGGGAAAGTAAATGAGAAGGATGAGTAATGGAGATGTTGGGGTCGACCTTGAACATGTGTTGTTCATGCCAATGGAACCATTGCAAAGTCTCTATCATTAAAACTTTTCCCAAAGCTAAAACCAAATAAAAAGAGTGTTTATGTTGTATATATTTGCTTCTTCTTTTGCCTTTTGCTAAATCAAAAACAACAAAAATATTTTCTTTCTTCTTTGTTTGTTTCTCTTGATTCTTTCTTGGTTCTTTTTGTTTCTTTTTTTTTTTATCTTCAGTTTAAGTTTTGGTTTTTGAGTCAAGGTGCTTGTTTACTACTGTAACATCACCTTTGTATCTTATTTTTCATCTTTATGGCAAGAATAACCTCTTTTGAGAGGTGGGATCAACAATAGTGATTTGCTGTCCAGAAAACAGATTCCTAGCTTCACTGCAAAAATGTTAAAAATCACAGAGAAGGAATTTTGACCTGAAATTTTACGACAGCAATATTCAGTTATTATTACACATTTCATTAGTTAAAAGTTTTCTGATTTGAGCAACGTAAGTGCCTCTGAAAATTCACTCTTTACGGGCTGTCCAGTTTTTGACAGATTCTGTCTTTATTTTGCATTACCTCATTACTTGTGTTTTGTGTGGTTCTTTGATCAAGAACAATACACAACCATAGTAACAATAGTTAATGTTTAGAATCAACTCATGATATGTCTTTGCTGTACCTATGTGGATTTAATTTATGGAGACACTAACCCCTCTAATCAAGTTTTATGATGAGTTTTGTGTGAAGAGAATTTCAAGTGGAAGAGTTGAGGGTGATGAACAAAGATCAAGAGGGACAAACACTCAAGCTTGGGGATGTTACCCCTAGGCTCACCCTACATATATCAAATAAGTACAAGAATTCAAGCTTGGGGATGCCAAGCCACCTCACTCCAACCATCTTGATACCAAGTAAGTAAGCCTAGCTATATGGCTATAAAGAAAGCGCTTTACGGGAGGCAACCCGGTTGTTTTATTTTTGATTTTCTTTGTGTCCTCTTGCTGTAACAAGAGACTTAGTTTTTATTTTTTTCTGGAATTTTAATAAAGTGCCAAGTTTTACCTATTTTGGTTGAAAAAGTTGCTATTTATTCGGAGATTTTATTCCAGCACGAATCTGTGCACGGTATGATTTTTAATTCCTATTCTGTAACTCCGAATGAGCTGATATTTGAACTGTAGTTGCAACTTTTCATCCTCTGTAAGCATGAATTTTTCAGATTTTTCGACATATTTAAGTAGGGTAGAAAAATACGTTTTGCTGCTGCTGTTTTTCTGGACAGATTCTGTCCCATTTTGTTTGATGCATTCTTTGAACTTTTAACTTGAATCTTTTTGATCCAATTGAGTTTATAAGTAGGCATACAACATTATACACTTTCTGGACATTCATATGAATTTTTGTTTAAGGATTTTATGCAGCAAGCAATTCATTTGTCTATCACTACTAATGTCACCCCACAGAAAAGAAATGGGAGAAACGGTGTTTTGAAGTTTTTTCACAGGGATTAGAGGAGATGCACCAAGAGCTATCCAAGGATGGTGAAGACCATAAGCTTGGGGATGTGAAGACAACCCCACTGGACCAACACACTCTCGGTTTGCACACGTCTAACTTCTGTTTTTCGATCAATGCACTTTATCGCATAAACTTGGAGCGTCTTTTATTTGCTTTTTATTTCGGTTTGATTTTTGTTTGTCTTGAGACCACCACTATCATTTATATATGAGAGAGCTACTGGAAATTTGGGTTGAATTAAGTTGGATGCTATTAAAAAGATTGGGAAAGGGATGTTTGAGTTGATTCAAAAAGATACATATAGTTGCATGATTCATGTGCTTTTTAATGAGTATTAATTTGCAAGTGTTTTATCAAGAGCTATCTTTTATTCATGTTTTGATGCTGAATGTTACTTTACTTTGTTTAACATGGATTGGTTAGTTCTATGGACACTTATGCATGCATTTAGACGGTCAACTTTCTCCCTCTTGCTAGCCCAAAAATTCCAACAAGTAAAAACTTGTTTTCCAACACCTTCAACCAAAGTTTTTCCAGTGAGTCCACCATATCTACCTATTAGCTTTATGCTATTCCGAGTATGTTTATCATGTTATTTGTATTATCTATACTTCTGAATTAAAATGCTTATGTTATTGATTGTTATGGGAAAAGTTGGTTAAAAGCTCTCACGAACTTGATGCACACTTACTTTTATTGCACTTAATAAACATGACCCATTGTGATTAAAATTATGAAGTTGTGAGCTTGACAAGAGTCTTGGTTGGGAGTTAGCTCATATGTGCTGTCACATGGCAAGCTTTCAACGTGCTCTTTATATTTTAGTTGATATCATGTACTTTTGTTTATGGATGCTTATCATGGTGCCAAATAAATGTGGAAACTTAGTAAGTTTAATGAGTTTGTATAAATGGCTAGAGAGACGCCTGGGCCGCTAATCTAAGCCATGCATCATTCATGGTGGAAATTTACTTACATGCTATGGTGAACCTTCAGTGATGCACCCACAATAAAAAGCTATACCAATAGTAAATAAAAGGTGTGAGATTGTTCATTTTGTTTGTTTGTCTTGTCATTTTGACATGGGCTTGTTCCATGTCCTGGGACAAGAGGTACCCCAGTTGACGCTCTTGATGACGCTATTATATTACTTACAATGACTTTAACTTGAACTTGCTTTGTGTCCCAAGTTGAGTAACACCGTGGTGTAGGTACTCGTATTCACGGGGCATGAGACATTCAACCCATACTTTGTCAAGCACACTACTCATATTTGCTTTCACTTTAAACTTTAACCATTCAAGATGCTATGATAGGGGTAATGAGAGCTCCACACCAATGATACCACATTGCAAACATTAACTTAAGTAGAAGCATTTGGAAGCTAGATGAAACTTATTCATGTTTTACCTCTACTTATTTATCTATCTTTCCAAAGTGTCCACCTTTTATATTCAGATTTACAAGAATACTCTATGACCATTATAGGATGTTTTTACTTTTCATTATGCATACATTTGGTCCATAGTACTTTCTTCTATGTTACACTTTGTGAATTATCATTGAACATCCTTTCATTGAATATTTGATATCACTTCATAATCTATCTTGTATATTGCTACTCCTTTGAGAATGAATCATTTGACTTATGTAGCAATAGTAATCATCTTTGATATCCATTGATAGTATTAAAATGCAAAGTCCATGTTAGTTTTATCACCTTCATACTCGAGGACGAGTATAGGTTAAGCTTGGGGATGTTGATGCATGTAAAATGCATACATGAACTTTGCATGTTATTACTAGATATTCCTACATATTTGCAACTTATATGATGTTATATTCATGTTTTATAATGATTTCGGGGATTTTCTAAACAATCCCCCCTCTTTTGGTTCTAACTCTGTTTTCCAGAAAACGTCTTTTTTAGTGTTTCGGACTTTCCGGGAGCTTCGGGACTCCAAAAAGGGCAAGGCCAAAGAGCACGGTTCAGAATTTTCGAGACGAACGCAATGGGCTGAAAATGAAGACCAGAAGCCCAACCAGCTGGAAATAGGTGGTCCCACGCGGCCAGATTCCCTGGCCGCGTGAGGCACCTCCTTTTCCCCCTCGTGGCTCCGATGCCGTCCGTTTTCGTCTCCGTGGCTTCGTCTTGACCTAAAACCAACTATAAAAATAGTCCCCCGAGGAGTTTCGCGAGAGGCGGCGGAGAAACACAAAACCACGAAACAGAGAGTCAGAAGGCTGCCGCCGGAGAAGATCGGAGGGGGGAAACACCGCCGGAATCACCTCCGGAGGCTCCTCCATCCCCCCTCCGGAGTCTCCATCAACACCACCGTCAAGACCAGCACCATCTCCATCACCATCTTCGTGATCCACTTCACCCCCTCATAGTTTGAGATTGTTCGAACCCTAGCTATTGTCTAAGTACTATTCTACATGTTTGTGAATTGCTACTTGTCATTGTTTTGTGGGGAGATTATATTTTCAGATTGTGTTGTATCACTTATACCATTGAATCATATCATGTCTTCGCGTTGTGAGTAGTTCTCTCATGTTCCTGGGGGCATAGGATGGATTGGCAATGATTTCCACTTAACATGTATTGAGTATTTGGTCAAGTTTTTATATTTTATGGTTATCTTATTGTACAACGTATGGGTGCACACATATGTTGAGTAATGCATGAAGGTGATCACACTAATGTGATGGAATGGGTAGGACCTGGGAGGACACATAAACCTGGGTCTAATACATGAAGTACCATTAGGAGGGGATTTATATCGGGGACCTTAGAGTTTAAGGCTATGGTGGGACTCTATGTCTTAATAACTCTTGTGCAGTCATTTACTTGGCCATAAGAACCATCATAAGGGGTTTAGTTTATTTATTTAGCTACACCTAATTATGGCTCCGTCCAAATAAGATTAAAACTTGACAAAATGCTACCTTGTTGTTCTAGAAATATTTATGCCATGAAATCTAGGTAGCTCTTGGGAACGTTTTCCACCTATAAGAAACACACACTTGAGCTTGTCCTCTTGCTGCATAGAGGATTGGACTTTCTCTCTTTGAGAGCTTTTACTTGCTATCATTTACCTTCAACATTTTTACTCTCTTGCAACTATACAACCAAAAATCCCAAAAACACTTGCATCTTTCATTGTTTTATTTATCATTCTTGTTAACTAATACCTTCAGCTCCTCGTGGGTTCGACAACCTTTTCTAATCGAAAGGTACTACAATTGATCTCCTGCACTTGGGAGTCATCAACGGGCGCGGTGGATAGCTCAATTTTGAAGAATAAATTCATACCTTTCGGTCCCGTCGTCGGGGACGGGCGCGGTGGATGCAGCAGCGGCGTCGGGGACGGGCGCTGTGGATGCAGCAGCGGCGCCGGGGACGGGCGCATTGGACTTCGTGGCGGCGGCGGCGCTGGCCCTGATCTTCCTGCCCGCCTGCCTCTTCGGCTTCGCGGCGGCGGGAGTTCCCGCGGCAGCCGCGGCGGCGTTCGTAGCCGCAATCAAAACTTGGGCTGCGCCTGCGGTGCCCAGTCTTCTCCGCTTCGGCGCCGCCAATGGAGCAGCGGTGGCGGCGGCGGTGCCGAGCTCTCCGTGGCCCGTTGGATCTGTCGATGGCGCCTCCCCGACGCGGACGGTCACCAGGGACGAGTCGGAGGCGCTCATGGCTGGTCCGGGGCAGGGCGCGCGGTGGCCGGAGTGGGGGAAGAGAAAGAGGTGGCGACGGCGGCGGCAGTTCAAGGGCTGAAGCTTCCCTCGCGCCAACGATACAAGGGGATGAGGTTCCGGCTGCGGGTCGGAGGTGGAAACCTAGTTTTCTCGGTTTCGAGGGCTAGATTCACGGGGCCCTGCAAAATCTTTTACGGGTCGGGTAATTTTGCGGGTTCTGTTCTCCGCCTTTTTGCGGTTTTCAATCCGCATCGGGTGGTTATTATGCGGGTTTCCCCCTTTTGCGGGTTCTGCTAGAGATGCTCTAAGAACCGTTGAGGTGACCCATAGAGTGAGTTCAGTTGGAAGTATTGCAGTGGTGGTGCCGTGTTAACCTAACTGGGTAAAAATGTTTTACCTGCACGAGCTTCAACAAATGGGTACTGGTAAAACTAATCCAGAATCCAACTAATCAGGTTACATACTTCCTTGCATAATTTACAAACTACGGAAACCAAATTTGACCTACACGTGGCTCTTTATCACAGTACACAGAGTCAGATATGTACGACATACCATTTTCCGGTCAACAAGCGTCGTATCAAGTGGAAACTACCGAAAAAGATAATTTCAGACAAAATTTGCAAATAAGATCAAGCCTCATATTTTCTTGTCAGGCTAGCAACAACGGAGCTTGTTTCTGTTTCCACACTTTTATCATGCAAAGTTTATGCATGATATCAAGAAAGAAGGAAACACTTTCAGCGGAAAAAAAGAACTAAAAGAAAGAAGGTGACACCATGGAATGTAAATATCCATCCAAAAGACTAAATAACAGCATATAGCCACGGAAGACCTGCTGGAAATTAGCATGAATCCGTTTAGAACAGCCCTCAAAACTTTTGGATCACGACGTGGTTACAACAAACCTACAGGATGAATGCTCAGCCAGCAAAGCCAGAGTGCTATCCATTGTCTACGTCTCTGGGAGTTATTTTTCATGATACACCGACTGCAGCAAATTGGGGGAGAAGTACTCGCAGTTTCAGTCTTGGAACTAATTTCAGCCTGAGGACCCAGGGGAAGCTTTGTTGTTGCCAGGGCTTAACACTGCTCACATGGTCGGCATCTCAAGCACTTGAAGGACATCTTTGAACTCGAAATCCTGTGCTTCTTTATTGAATCGCTCGACAAGCTTGTACCGTACATCATTCAGGTAGAACGAGTGAGCAGTCTCTAAAAGAGTCTTCGCCTCTAAATCGGTTAGTTTACTGGTGAAGACAACATCTCCTCGGACAAGCACTGTATCCTTGGTTTCTGCAAACTCTGTGTAATGAGTGACTGTGTAGTATGGGCTTGCTTGAGTTCCTCTAGCTTTGTAGTCTTCAAGTCCTGTGAAGATCATGTGTGGCAGCTGGACTGCGACAAAGGACAGGAAAATAAGGTTAAAATACAACAAACACTGCCAATGCCCACAGATGGATTTAAACAAACAAATGTCCACGCTGACAAAACGAGTATGCTTGATAGGCAACACAGCTACAAATGCTACAAGTTCATGACATTTGCTCTGTCAGACTCTAAATTCTAACTTTGCTAAAGCACTCTAAAATGGTGGCTTTTGTTCCGAACAGACCACACCCACTAAAATAGTATTGTCTGGCTTGGGAGAAGAGAGACGGGCGAGAAAAGTCTGTTTTATCCAGCGTGTTTGAACTTGTGAACACCCTCATGCATGTTTACTGATCCAGAGACTTAATTGTTTGTGAAATGTGACATGATGAAAGAATGAGGAAGCTTTGAATTTGGATGCGTTGCCTTGGCTCGAGTTGCCCTCTCGACATTTTCCGGCTCGACCTAAATACAGACTGATGTGGGGCTTGACAATGGGTAGTCATAATACAGTGTCCCTGCACTTTATATGCCGTATGCATGCCCTTGAAGCCCCATAGTGAGCCCACCAATCCGACCCAGGATCTTGAAAGGAAGCCTTGCCGAGTTGCCGGTACTGAAGTAGACCAGGAGTTCTACACGTACACGGTCTGGAATTCGACAAGAGGATAGCTACTCAGAGGAGAGGCCACCGTTATATGACGTGTATATAAGGAGTCGGGACCCACAAGAGAACCAAGTTATACTCAATCAGAGACTTCAAGCCGAGAGAAGCCCATAGCGTTCTAGAGCATTCCGTCTAGTTTCGTCATAGTAGCTGTCGAGTTGCCCGTATAACTCGCCGGATTCCACACTGTAACCATTATTGTCCTCTCGAGTTATACTCCAATCCAGGCAGGAATATGGCTATTACCCGTTTCAAGGGTGCCGAACCTAGGTAAATCGTGTATATTGATCCCTGGTGACCTGAGCGTACCTCAACCACCAAACAGATCACATACAAGTAACATACACTTGCATGACAGCTATATAATTATCCTCAACAAAAAGATAATTCGATGGAGAAGTATGAAAATGATAACATCCAACAAGGCTTATGACAATCCAATAGTGCAAAAGAGTTGAGTAATAACCTTGCATAAACATGGTGGTATATCCACTGCCTCTCCACAAAGGAATAACAAAATATGGGCTACAAACAAAATGAAATTAGTTCAGCAAATAAATAACCATGGTGATACAAGAAAAAATTCATTAAAAAATATACCATGTGGCCGATCTTTGCTTCAAGAGATGGTAAAGATTTGCTTTCATAGATGCACCTATATGACCTCTTCCGAGGTGGTACTAGTGTTCCAGAAAAAAACAATGGCGCAAACGTTATGTCAAGAAGGATACGAGGTAGCAACAAAAATGCAGCTATCAGCTTGTTTAGATACAAAATAATGATTTAATTCCCTCAAAAAAAAATGATTTAATGTCAAAAGCATATAACAAAAGACTTTTAGTGAACGGCTGGCAATCGGGCGAAGTCAAAACTTATTTTTGCTGATTTTCTGGATTAAGAGGAAATACGTGAGAGATGGTGATAATCACATTAGCTTAAATCCAAAAGTTCGTGAAGAATATATAACTACCTCCCCACCCCTAATGCAAATCATATATGGCTTTTCATATCATATCAGACAAGGCATACAAAGAATATCCTACTTATTCTGCTATTTTCCCCAAAAAAATCGTAAAGCTAAATTTAGGATCGTGTGAGATGCATACCGTTCTATATACCAACTAGTGATGCACACAACTATAACCCATAAATATCCATCTCCCTTTCCCTTCTTGCCTTCTCTACCAATTTGCACACACAACACATCTTACCCATCTAACCCCTTAAGATCTACTGGTAAATTGTTTTCACCTTGAAAACTTCAATTGAGATACAAGTGTACACCCAATGCCGCAATCTGTGCTAATATGTGAACCATTGAGTAGTAATTGTGGTCCCAGCAAGGCACTAGAGAGTATATCTCATGGCTCCAGAATTGCAAACAGCTCTGTTAAGTTAGTTCCCCTGTATTGGTTCAGGTTGATCTTGGTTCTTAGGAAAGATGTCATTGAAACTTTAGTTCTTTAATTCGGCAGTTTTTCTGTTGAGTATGCTATGGGGTCACGGTGACTATATGGCTCACAGTGTTGGCCAGCTCACTTCTACGCCCCTGGAGGCCTGGACCGCTGACACTGAATTACAGTAGCAAATATCCTAGAGAGCTCAACATGTTTGAATGGTTATCTCTACTATATAATATTGTTAACGGTGTCCGGTACGTCGCGGCCATTTTGCGTTTTAGTCCCTCATGATTTGGAAAATAAACCCGCAGTCCAACTTTTCCTGTCTATCCGTTCGCGTCCAGCATTTTTGCAGTTAGCCCCCCACCCCGAAACGGAGCTCGACGAGCTTCACCGTCGCGTCTGCTCCTCCCACGATTTGCCCGCGCCGCCCCGCGCGTGTACCCTCTTCGGGGACGGCGCCGCCCTCCATGATCCACCGCGGCATGCTCCTCCCTGTCCTGCGTGCCGGTGCCGCGCCTGTTCCTTCCCCCACCAGATCAAAGCCATCGCGCCGCCCCTGCTCCCCCTACCCCTCGGAGACTTCACCGCGCCGCACCTTCTCCTCTCCCCGCGAGCCCTGCCTGCAGCACTGCCCTCGCACTGAGGAGCTCGTGTGGCGCCACGATCTGCACTCCTTGCTCCCCTGCTCCTCGTGCTGCCTCATTTGAGATGTCGCTGTCTCTTTTCATTCAGACAGAAGAAAAAAGGAGCAGTTCGGTTGTGAACTGCTGCTGCAATTCAGTTCGTTTTTATGGGGCACGTTCAGTTAATAGCTCCAAATCACATGAGTCTATATTATTTATGTGTCTTGTATGTGTCAGGAATGTGCTACTGCAACATCTGCTTGGTGAAGAAGCTCTCCGTGGCCTCACTGTAGGACTTGGGAGATGAAGCAGTTAAGTGAGGTGCCCGATAATGAATACGTTCAGTTCTTGTGGCATTCTACACTTCCGGTAAAAGCTGCTCAATTCTTATTTGACTATTTCGTTGTATCAGGTATTGTTCTTGGCATGACACCAGATAGTGTGAAATGTATTTGGTCAAGGGAAAATAGTAGAGTTGCCTCTCAAAATGTCTTCTTAAGTCTAGATTAAAGAAGTTTGTATCTCAAGCATTGAAGGAAGATAATATTTTCCCCTTAGATGTAGCGGATAACTTAACTTCCCTTCCACTGTATGTATTATTGTGGATGTATCATGTATGCAAAACAAAGTAATCGATTTTGTACTAACCTGTGACCAATGGGGCAAGGAATGAATGCAGTAAAACGGTGCAGTACTTTACTTTCTTGTGGTAAAGGTTGGATGACTGGAGTCGCTAAATAAATTCTTGTCCCCTGAAATCTACATAATATGGATGTTTATAATCCTTAATCTATTCCACTTGGTTTTTGGATGTGGTGTATTGAATTGTGTTGCCGGATGCAGAAAAATTAAGCTCTGATATAGAATCTGGCATTTTGTTGGTAGTAAACATTGTACTTTGTATCCTTATTATGTTGTCAGCTTTGCTATTTAGTATTCAGATTGATATTTGAGTGCAGACTTTCTTGCCATAGTGAATCCACAGTTTTAAACATATTTTTATGTAAGAAAAAGAGTGTACTGCATGATTAAGCGTGGCCAAAATTCTGATTACATAATATGCTACTACAAATTTGATTGTATCGATTTATTTTATACCCGTTGCAGCGCACGGGCAATTTGCTAGTTTGTTTAAGATGTAGTACAACTTATCTTTTCTTCCGATCAGGCACCTTAACAAGGGTTTGTTAGTGCTTGAAACATTACCCAAAGACAAAACAACAAATTTGCATGCCTATCGACGGCAGCCATCAGGCACAGACAGTATTTCCTCAATGAATAACAAAATGTACGACTAAAGAGAAGGAAATGGGGATGTGGGAGAGGGCACTGACGTCATCCCAGGCGGCGACGAGGTGCTCAGGGGAGAGGCCCTTGGCGCGCTCGACGTCGAGGATGGATCCCAGCGTCTTAGGCTCCAAGGGGGTGAAGCCGCTCGCGAACCGGGAGTACCCTCTACGCGGCAGCCGACGGGCAAGGTCGGCCAGCACCGCAGGCGCGGGAGGAGGGACAGACCAACCGCCACGAGAGGGTGCGGGGCCCCGGAGTGATCCGGCGGCCGCGGTGCGCAGAAGCTGCAGGGGTAGCCGCCGCCACATGGCCGGAGAGCAGGAAGGCTGGTGGTGGTGAAGGTCCGGTCGCTGGAGGCAGGGGAGGCGCCGCCGGTGAGGCTGAGCAACGCCAGCAGATCCAGCAGCAAAAGAGAGCTCGTCACAGTTCAAAGAAAAAAGTTGCTTCGTCAGGTTGGGCCAGCGATCCAGCGCGCACGCTAATTCGGCCCATTGGCCGTTCGGTGCGATCCGTTGGCTCCTGGCGCTTGTGGGAGGCAGCAGAGCACCTCTGTTTAGTCCCACATCGGCAAGCGAAGGATGTTTGCACGGGTTTATAAGCTGAGCTGTTGCAGCCACATTTTCCCTTCGGGGACATCCGATAAAATTGGAACGATACAGAGAAGATTAGCATGGCCCCTGCGCAAGGATGACACGCACAAATCGAGAAATGGTCCAAATTTTTTCGAGATTTCAAACAGCGTCCCTGCCTGCTTTATTCCCTTTTTACAGATGTGCCCCTGGCTCTTACAACCAGGTATTTTTCTTCTCCTTAAGAGGGACGAGTGCTGCGTTCCTTTTACAGTTAGTTCCACTTCGATTTCGTTACTACAGTACATTATTTCGTTGAGAGGAACAAGTGCTGCATGCCTTTTACATTTAGGTCCATTTTTATTTCTTCACGTTCTTTTCATATTTTACACGCTTCCTTGTCTCGTCTCCCGTTCTACAGATATGTCCCTGGCTTTTTTTTGCAACCAGGACCTTGAGGCCGAGAGGTACTTGCAGCCACATTGTCCCTTCGGGGACATCCGATAAAATTGGAACGATACAGAGAAGATTAGCATGGCCCCTGCGCAAGGATGACACGCACAAATCGAGAAATGGTCCAAATTTTTTCGAGATTTCAAACAGCGTCCCTGCCTGCTTTATTCCCTTTTTACAGATGTGCCCCTGGCTCTTACAACCAGGTATTTTTCTTCTCCTTAAGAGGGACGAGTGCTGCGTTCCTTTTACAGTTAGTTCCACTTCGATTTCGTTACTACAGTACATTATTTCGTTGAGAGGAACAAGTGCTGCATGCCTTTTACATTTAGGTCCATTTTTATTTCTTCACGTTCTTTTCATATTTTACACGCTTCCTTGTCTCGTCTCCCGTTCTACAGATATGTCCCTGGCTTTTTTTTGCAACCAGGACCTTGAGGCCGAGAGGTACTTTTAGTCAGCTATGGACTATGGTGTTTGGAGTTCTTCCGACAAGATTTATCTCTCTATGCTTTATGGACAGCCTACGGCCTAAATTCAGAGCTTCACATGGGGAAACTTTCAGCAAATATGTACTGTGATGCCAAGCAAATGGGTCGGCACCTTATTCTGAAGTTTGAATACAGTAGAATTTCCTTAGACGGCACTTTTTGGGATTGGTACCTTTGATTGAACAAATGACGCAGCATCACTGCATGTTAAAACGGACATTTACAATCTATGGAAATTAAACAAGTACTGCATTCAGCGACGGCTTCGGCGACGTCCACTGGTGTGGCCCTTTGGGGCCGGCGTTCGGTGACACCCTCGCGCGCTGGGGGCTGCTCTCGATCCAGAGCTTGAAGGAGAGCAGGGGCGGCGACACGCCATCGACGGCGCCGTGGTTGAAGACGAAGCTGTGTAGCAGTGAGGGGCTCGTTGTAATTTCGGTTTCTTCGAGGACCTTTCTGTAATCGAGTTGTATTGGTTGTTTCACCTGCAAAAAAAAAAACAAGTACTGCATTCTCTCAGACATTGCCGGTCGGCGACACGGCCACTTAATCGATGGGATTACATCGGAACACGAGCTTCATAAAATTAAACACAGGTACTAGTAGATGAACCCCCTAAAAGAAGAAACAAGCAGTACATGTACAAACACAGTCACACACGCGCGCACTCTCTGACACGTAGTACATCTCACATCATTCAGCCGTCCATGCATCACCAAGGAGAAGCTCAGACCCTGGCGGCGGCGGCGCCGGTGCCGACGCCCATCCCCTTGTTGTGGTGGTCACCGTACCCGTGCTCCGCCCCGTACCCGCCGCCGGCACCAAACTGGTTCCCAAACAGCCCGGTGTGCAACATCAGCACGTACAGCAGCTGGGTGAACATGAGTATGATCACGAACGCCTCCAACACCCGGAGGCGCCACCCGCGGTACCCGCCGACGTGGATCTCCTTGCAGGCCAGCCCGAAGGCCAGCGCGGTGATGGCCCAGGCCACCAGCGCCGACGACGCCGTCGTCGCCAGGCTGTCGCCGCGCCAGGTCCGGACGTGGTGGACACCCGCGAGCTTGGAGGCGGCGCCCACGACGCCGGCCAGGATGGCGAAGACGAGGAAGTAGAAGGTGGCGCCGTTGCCGGCCACGCCCGGGCGAGTGGTGCCGTTGATGAAGTGGTTCAGGTTCCAGCTCGCGAAGCCGATCACGATGATGTACATGATCAGGTTCAGCACCAGCAGCGGCGCCACCATGTTCCGGCCCACGCCCGCCATTGTTGATCGATTCTAGCTTACGAAGCTGCAAGTCACTGGGTGTACTAGGTTCGATCCGGTGTACTAAGAATCGAATTGGATCGACAGAGATTGATGGTTGGTGGAGGGATTGCTTGCTGATGATGAGCTACTGACAAGGGCTGCTGGTGTGGGATGCGCGCGTATATAGGGAGTGAGGAGGGGGACGCGTGTGATGCGAGGCCTACAGGTGGTGGGACACGTGCCCTACAGCACGCATGCGCTTCAGACAGCAAGCTGTTTCTAGTAGCCGTTAGCAGCAGTGCAGCACCGCTTATGGATGCGTCCGGCGAGTTCCCGATGACGCTTTTGGATTTATACCAATCCATCGGTGTAAAGCCTTGTCAATGTCACGGGTTGGCTAATTAGTTGCCGGCGATCAATTCCCTTATGGCAAATTCATAAAAGTTATTGTACCACCCTTTTCGCAAGTCATATTTTTACGACATTGCATGGTTGATACCACAAAGATTCTCTCCTATTTCAAAAAAAATTAACTCATATTGATATGTTCGGTATGCTAGGGTGAGTGTTGGAAGTGGAAATTTTGTGCTCCCGATCTATAGTGATCTCGCATTTTTAAAAAATACAAACATATTATTTGAAAGTTTCAACTAAATGTGAAACAAATTATGCATGTTCTCAATGATATATCCTATAAGTGTGCAAAGTCTCAATGCAAAATACTTTATGTGTTAAGCTATTTTTTGTCATTTTTGTGTAGCTCAAAATGTACTGTATTATGCTATTAGCGTTTGCACGTTTGTATAATATATCATTAAGAACATCATGATTTGTTTCAGATTTTTCTAAAACTTTTTAATATATTTTTGATTTTTGAAAAAAATGAGATCATTGAAGGTCGGGAGCCAAAATGACTTTCCGGAGTGTTGATGACTTATCCAGTCCTTCTTAAACTACTCTTTTGTGTTTGTGTACTTCTTTCGGATATTCAAATCAACTCCGAAGAGCACAAGTAAAAAAAAATCTCCGAAGAGCATATGCTCCCTGTGAAAAAGAATGAAGTTCATGATAAATAAATTTCTAAATTTTTTTACATGTAAATATCCCTCTTCTTTTTGGGCAACATGAATCTTCTTTTTATAATGTCCGTGTTCTTTTGTTATGAATGCTCTTTTCTTTTTGGGCAACATGAATCCTCTTTTTATATGACGGCAAATGTTGTAGAATACATATTATACGACAAGCCATTTAGAACTTTATATGGCCTAGCCTTCACAACATTTTCGATAAAAAGTTATTCCTTCTCTCGAAACACGTTTCCGCCCGCATTATAATTCGAACCGATACAACACGATGATGGAACTCTCTTACAAACCAGATCAAAGATAAACCAGAAAATAAAAGGAGAACCAGAGTTGCCATCAGTCATCAGAGGTACAGGAACGAAACCGAGCACCACGACGACGCCCCCAAGAGGGTAACGACGCATCGCGTCGCCGTCGTCTAGACCGAGACGGTTAAGAGTATTCACCTGTAGCCCTATCGTGAGGAACGTGCCCGCAACGGCGCTCGCAAAAGGGTTACGACATCCACAGCCATTGCCGCCGTTGGCGCCGAAGCACTAGGTTTTCGCCCGGAAAAACCTTCGTACCGCTCCCGGTATGAAGTACGCTTAGTGATCCCAAGTCAGGTCTCTAACACGCGATCTTGGAGGCTCCAAAGCCGAAGCTCCGTCAGCACCAGACTCCCCGCTGTCCGCTCCCTGCCAGCTACCTAGTCCAGGAAAGGGACCATCGCCACATCGCTCGCCGTAGAACGCCTACAGTCCACCTTCCAGGGCCACCGCCCCGGCATTCAAGACCTACACCCGTCGAGTGGCAAGCATGGGACAACATGACTACCAGAACGGATGAACATGCGGGAGATGTCAAGGTTAGCAAATCAGCTCTCGGATAGCGAGGTGTAAAACAAGTAGGCCCTCCTGCAAGTCACATCCACAATGCCCAAAACGGGCCTGCCAGACGTACGGTCGTCGGATCTATGCCCGTGGCTCGGATGTAGCACCCCAGCCACACATGGCCAAGGGATGGATTCCTTGCGTAACCCCTGTAACCTAGGATAGCAGAGCCCGCTGTATCTAGATCCGGGCCGAGGCCCCGCCGTCCCTCGCCAGCACCACCTACCGCATCGCCGGAGCGTCGCGCCGTCCCGGACATCACCACCACCTCCGGCTGGCGTGTCGTCCCGCGCTAACACCTTGCGGTTAAGATCTCAAGTCCAATCCAAAAATTGGCCACTGCTGCGCCGCCCGTGGTGCCCGTCGCCTGGAACCACCGCCGCCTCCACGGGCTCGCCCCACCACCGTGAATTGAAAAAGGTATTCTTCCAAAAAAAAACACAATACATGTCAACTCGGTTGTTCGTCCAATCCGATCGATTATCCTTCCAAGAATCGAATAAGCCCGTGGAACGTTGGTTGGCTTGTGAAAAGCAAAGGTGCATGAACTTGGTCACTGAGGCTCACCGTCACAATCAAAATACCACTGGCCAAAAGAAAGAAGTAACTGGACCGAAATTTCCAGGCCATCTGTACCTTTCTTCCGGAGAACAGTTCGCTACGACTACTTGCATTGGTCAGAAATACACCGTTGCTCATCCTACTCAACGATGACGAGCGTACCCGTTTGGAAAACCTGCTCCACATGCAACGCTAGCTTTTTTTTAGAACGTCTATACAACGCTAGATATGAGATATATATGGAATAGGATACGAGAAGGCCGTATGTATGTTTCCAGCCGGCCTCCTTAACTTGGGCCGACCGAGGAAGCTCCAGCCCGCAGGCATATGCGGCCCATAGCTGTTCGCTCCCTCGGTTGCGGGATGCAGCACTGAGCCCTTGTTTGTTTAGTCCCACCTCGGCAAACCATGGTCGTTTCGACCGGTTTAGACACCCGCTGTTTGGGGCAGTGTTGTTCCTTCGGGGACACCAATTAAGATTGGGACAAACTGAAGACAAGATTAGCAGCGCACAGGAAGATTAGCATAGCTTTTGCGCCTCTCCCTGACTAAAATATCCATACCTCTCAGTTTGGAATTATAGCATGTACTCCAGAGGAGGTCGTTTTGGCTCCCGGGTGCACATGCACCCGGTTTTGGATTTTTTTTTTTGAAAATTCAAAACATGTCGAAAAATTCCGAAAAAATCATGCACGTACCTGAGCATGTCACCCACCATCGTGTCAAATTTGGCGACGATTCGACATTGTATGCGCCCTGTGCAAAAATGACAAATCTCAGATCTAAAAATTCAAATTTTGGATCTATTTTCAGATCTGAGATTTGTCATTTTTGCACAAGCCGCATACGATGTCGACTCGTCGCCAAATTTTACACGATGGTGGGTGACATGCTCAGGTACGTGCATGATTTTTGTCGGAATTTTTCGACATGTTTTGAATTTTCAAAAAAAAAATTACAAAACCGGGTGCATGTGCACCCGGGTGCAGAAGTGAGTTTCACATGTACTCCATCCGTTTCAAAATATGTCGAGACACCTCTCAGTTTGGAATAAACTAAAATAGCTTAAGACATCTTATATTTAGAAACGGAGGGAGTAGTAGCGCAAGTATGCGCACACGATGATTTAAGCATTTTTTTTCGAGATTTTGCGCCTGTCACAAAAGAGGCACTTGGCTTGGAAATTGAAAATCTAAAGAGGGAATTATCTGCAACTAGTTGCACCCGCAACTAGTTTTCGGATACCCCACTTCCGAGTGTCCAAAAATCGCGAAATAAATCATGGACATGGGTTATGTCGAATCTTCGACACCCACAAAATTTCATCCAAAAATATGAATATATGTGGTCTGTGTAAAAAAGACAAATGAAAGTTTGAATAGTAGGTATCCGAAAACTAGTTGCATTGCGGATTGTCATTTCCGAAATCTAAATCAGAATCCAACACACCCACTTATGAGCATCTTTGGGCATCTCTAGCATATCCCTTAAAAAGGGTTAGAGGATAAAAAATCGTCATTTGCTCCTCTAAATGGTATCTAGCCTAACCCATTTGCTCCTCTAAATGGTATCTAGCCTAACCCTAAAACGGTTAGGGGGAGAATTTTCTTCTCCAACGGCGGCCCACTCTTAAATGTAAAGTTCACGACTCTTAAATATAAGGTTCGCGGCGTGGTTGGAGAAAAAAAACTCCCCACCACTTTCTTCTTCCCCATCGCGCCTCCTTCTTCCCTCCCCCACCAAATCCACCGTGCACTGCAGCTCCAAGCTCCTGCCGCCGCCCCCCCCCCCCCCCATGGCCGAAAGCTCCCGCCGCCGGTCTCCTCAGCCAACCATAGCGCGGACCCATGCCACGTGATGCACGGCGGCTCCTCCTACCGCGACGAGGACGATTTCCCAAGGCCGCCGCCACGACAGGAGAAGTCAGCGGCCATGGAGAACGTGGGTGGCCGAGATCACCAATCGGCTCACCCATCGCAAGTTTTGGATTGGTATCGGGTGGCGAGGTAGGGGGGCTACGTCTACGACTACGAGTCGACGCGCGTCCATGACACGGCGGCGCGCGTCAACTTCCCCGACGCCCTTCCCGACACACGGATTTGGGGCCAATCGAACCCCGAGTGGCAACTGACGACAAATTCGGGAGGACTGCGATGCGCGGGAGCACCTCGAGGCGGAGCGCGCCGACGAGGAGTACATGGAATCCCTCCGGCAGAAGTTCCCGAAGCGCGTCAACAAGGAGTGATAACCCACAAGTATAGGGGATCGTGTGTAGCCTTTTCGATAAGTAAGAGTGTCGAACCAAACGAGGAGCTAAAGGTAGGATAAGTATTCTCTCAAGTTCTATCAACCACTGATACAACTCTACGCACACTAAACGTTTGCTCTATATAGGAAATAAAACTAGAGTAACAATACGGGTATGAGAAATAGCTTTGCGAGATAATAAATTACAAGAAAGTAAAGTTAGTTGCTGCAGCAATAAACTAACTCCCATACGTGCAACATTCCGGTTCGAGTCCTTAGGTTTCTGTCGCTCCGGCAGAACTACCCCTTACTTTACACATACTACAACCCCTATGATGTTTGATCCATGTGCGCATAAATATAATGGACACCAAAGGACTGTACCATATCAACATACAACTCTAATGAACCAAAGACATTCAACAATGCAATCAAAGAACAAAGAAACTACACAAACATGATATAGATCATAGGATAAAACTTTATAGCATCAAAACACCATGTTTACATAGAGCGGTACAGAGGTGTGTGGGAGGATGAACCACTGTATACAAGGAGGAATTGGCGATGAAGATGGTGAAGGGGGCAGCGAGGAGCGCAGGGCGGTGCCAGCACCGACGATGGCGCGAGGGGCTCCTCCCGTGCCGCCGGCATCAAGGGGATGCACCGCCCCTTAGCCCCCTTCCTTCATGGCTTCTTGGGAGCCCTCCCCCATGGAGATGAGATCCATGGGGTAGGCAAACGTGGCTTTTATGGCTGCAATTCGTGGGTATGAGGAGTTGGCCACGACCTAGGTTTCCTCCCTTTATATAGCCTCACAGATTCCCGTCATCCCATCTGGGGTTTCCGTAGATCGGCCTTATCTCCGCCGTTCGGACTCGGAATTGGACAAATTTTATGTCTAGATCTTGCGGCAAATTCCCCGCAACTTTCGCGACTGACTTTTTCATTTTACGTCGTCTTCTATCCGTAACGTGACCATCTTCGAAAAACGTTTCCAGACAGATTTCAGGAAAGTCCCAATTTGACTCCAACAAGGTTTCTTCTTATATTTTCGGTAATTCCTACACATCAAAGAGTAAAACAAGAACATTGTGCACTTTTGCAACTATTAGTAGGTTAGTCCAAATAAATCATAAACTTAATATAAAAACAAGTGTTAAAAGCATAAAAGTGGCATGAAACAATCAAAAATTATAGATACGTTTTGGACGTATCAACATCCCCAAGCTTAGTTCCTACTCGTCCTCGAGTAGGTAAACGATAACAAAGATAATTTTTGATGTTAAATGCTATAATCAGGTCTTTAACAATTGCATGACAAATGATGTATGGATAATAAAACTTAGCAATCATGTTACCTAATGAAAAGATATCAACGAACTAAGAGTTCATAATATGAAATTTATAAACGTCAACAAGATTGTAATGATCATAATAAAGCATGGTAAAGTGGTATCTCGTTTGCCCTTTATAGTGGAGCAAAACATAAATAAGATATCAAAGATAGAAACATCACAGCCATGCCACAATTAATAATATTTTGGACAAGCACATTATACTAAGAATGACAACTATGCTCTCGAAGAAGTGCTCAAAGAAAGGATGGTGACTCAACATAAAAGTAAAAGATAGGCCCTTCGCAGAGGGAAGCAGAGATTAACATGTACTAGAGCTTTTTTATTTTTTAAACAGAAGTAAAATTGTTTTGAGAGGTGGTTGCTCCTGTCAACGAATGGCAATAGAGTTTTTGTTATCTTCCATACTAAACAAGTTTTGAGAGTGGTTCCGAATTTTAATATATATATGTTAACACTCCTCCCCACCTTTGCTTACACAAACCATGGCTAACCGAATTCACGGGTGCATGCCAACAATCACATATCCATGGAGGAGTGTCTATTTTATTACTTTATCTGATTACAATGGTCTAACCAGCTCTTTGCAAATTTAGTGAGAAGCAGATGGAGCATGCAAGTCGAGAAAACTTTATTTAGCATGGAAGATAACAAGCCCAACTACTACTTCCTCATGAGCTGAAAACAGTGTCACAAAATAAGAAGTATTTTGAAGGTTTTAAAGGTAGCACATGAAAATTTACTTGGAATGGCTTACAAATACCATGCATAGGAATTTATAGTGGACTCTCATGGAAAAACTGGGCTAAAGGATTTTGGATGCCTGAGCAGCATTCCCGCTCAGTACAAGTGAAGGCTAGCAATAGACTGGGAAGCGACAACTAAGAGAGCAATAACTGTCATAATCATGCTTGCAACAAAATAATATTAACTAAGGCATAAGAAGTGATATTACCACTTTGAGTCACAAAAGTTCATTCAGGCTTGATAGACTTTTCTTTTTAGTCATAAAACATGTGTAAACATGCGCCAAGTCGATCCAAATAAACTCTTCAGAGGAGGATACTACAATACCATACCATATTATGAATAGGACAATGCATGTTAACATCAAAATGACATAATATACATTATTAGCTAGTTGAGACTAACCATAAGAAAACATAAATTTCTCGGAAATTCACAATGGAGCCCGGGCTCATATGCTCCCGGTTTTTCCGGGAACATAATTTTTTTTTGAAAAACTTTCCAAAAAATCCCGAAAAAAATCATGCACGTACCTGACCATAGTACGCACCATCGTGTGAAATTTCGCAAGAAAATGTCATCGTGGTCGCCCTGGGCAAAAATGACAAAATTCTGACAGAAAATTCAAATTTTGGGATCTCATTTTCTGTCAGAATTTTGTCATTTTTGCCCAGTGCGACCACGATGACATTTTCTTGCGAAATTTCACACGATGGTGCGTACCATGACCAGGTACGTGCATGATTTTTTTCGGAATTTTTTTTACAAGTTTTCAATTTTTTATATTTTTTCGAAAATACCGGGAGCATATGCTCCCGGGAGCCAAAACGCCATTCCCTAAATTTCTAAACAATATTATTCACACATCATTTTTAAGTTTCAACTAATAATCAATTAAGCATTTAAACTTTCCAACCACCTTTCCAAATAGGGGATAAATAAAAGATATGACAATCAGCTTATTAATGTAACCGGTGTTTTGATGCTAAGACAAATAAATAATAAGATACAGACGCTCCAAGTTTATGCAAGTTTCTATGTTGCTCGAAAAACAAAGTTTAAAGGTTTGCAAACCGAGTGGTTGTTGATGAAGAGGGATGCGGAGACATCCCCAAGCTTATGGCTTTGACCATTCTTCAATATTTCTCAGTTTGGTGTTCATTCATTCTCTGTGAAAAAATTTCAACACAAAAACTTTCCCATTCTTTTCTGCGGTTAGACATTAGTGCAATAGATAATATTTCCAAAGTGCTGCTATTAAACCAAATAAAATTTTATTTTTAAGTTACAGAAAGGTTGCTTAAGTGGACAACTTCTAAATAAAAGGTAAGACCCAAAAAGAATCAAATGAAAACGCAAAGAGGCCACTCTTGCAACAAAAGTCAGAATCTGTTTAGAAACACAGCAGCTGGAAAACATAATTTTTAGGTGCACTTAAACATGTCAGATATTTTTGCCAATTTTTGTGCATGCAGAGGATTAGGTGATACGTAATCTGTCCAATTGTCGTGACATTTTGAGTTTCCAGTAAAATATAAAAAATCACGCAATGAGCAGTAAATGCTGAAAACAGAAAAGACATTTTTAAATATGTATCAACTAAAACCAAATGGGTAAAACTTGGTACTTTATTTTTGAGAAGCTAAAAGACCAGAGGCTAAACAAGACCTAAAATATCTAGTGACAGTAAGGAAAACTTCAAAAAAAAATCAAAAGTAAAAACAAATAAAATCCAAAGAAAGAACCAAATAAAGAAGCAAAAGAAAAGAAAATCTTTTTGTTGTTTTTAAATTTATAAGTGAAAGCAAAAGAAGAAGCAATGAAAACCAAATAAAGAACTAGATAAAAACAAATAAGAGAAAACCAAAAATAATAAAAACAAATTATAATACAAGTTAAGACAATACTTATCATGTGAACGGGTAATATAGATGATGAACGAGATAACCTGATGTTAATTGATGAATAGGGGGATGCCTCGGGCATCCCCAAGCTTAGATGATTGAATCTACTTGAATAATGTTCTTGGATGCACCTGGGCATCCCCAAGCTTTACCTCTTGTGTCTTCTTGTTCATCTCATATCACCATATTGATTAGAACTTATAGGCTATATCCACATAAAACTTCACAAAATTCATTAGTAGGGTTAGTACTCATTAAATAAAATCCACTCATGTTAAAGCATTAACAAGTTTTATAATATTTATTCAACATTGGCCACTGTATATACCAAGGTGTTCATGACTTCCGTTGTCCGTCGAAAAACTAAAGAAACTAAGAACACCCAGTATAATATTGAATAAACAAAGAAATCTGTCAAAACTGAACTGTCTGTAAAGATGGCACTCAACGAGATAGTTACGTAGATCAAATCGAAAAACCCCAAACTAATGAAAGACAGATAATAATCTCAGGTTTATGCACAAATATTTTCAGGTCAAAAAACTATTTTGGGATTTATCAATATTTTTTACAGCGAAGCACAAAAATATGTCTAAACTGAACAGTCAGTGCGATCTAATTTTTCGAGACAGCTACGTAACTCAAATCAGAAAAGTCAGAACTAATAAAAGAAAGACAATAAGCAGGGCTTTGCGCTCAAGAAATTTCAGGTCAATATCACGTTCTGGTGATTTTAAAAAAAATACGGTGAAGCACAGAAAATCTGTTTTTTGACAGCAAAGCAAAACTTTCACTTTCTTATAACTAGAGACTACTATTAGCACTTTATTTTTATGATACAGAGGAATATGCACAATATATACATGTTTTTAGCTGAAAAGCTTCCATGGAAATATTTGTTTTGGTTTCATAGGCATGAAGTGTTCAAGGTCGACCCCCACTTAACCATTACTCATCTTCCAATCACTTTTCTTTTTGAAAACTTTTTAGATAACAAGTACAACTATTTTTTTTATAATTCGCATTTCCTATCCATACTAAGATAGAAAACAACTTAAAACTGAAAATAAAAGCTACTTAGTGATAAAGCAAACAAGTGCACACAAGAATATTCATCCCACGCTATTGCTCCCCGGCAACGGCACCAGAAAAGGTCTTGATAACCCACAAGTATAGGGGATCGTGTGTAACCTTTTCGATAAGTAAGAGTGTCGAACCCAACGAGGAGCTAAAGGTAGGATAAGTATTCTCTCAAGTTCTATGAACCACTGATACAACTCTACGCACACTAAACGTTTGCTCTATCTAGGAAATAAAACTAGAATAACAATACGGGTATGAGAGATAGCTTTGCGAGATAATAAATTACAAGAAAGTTAAGTTAATTGCTGCAGCAATAAAGTACACTAAATAACCATAAACTAACAGTACCATGAGTGTGGAAAAGTGGTGGAAAGTGTGATGGATTTGTCCAAGATTAATTAGTGAAGATATTTGATTCATTGCCTTCGATGCAGTTTTCCATGTGGGAGAGGCTAAATATACATGCACTCGACTACTTGCGATTACACATACTATATGATTGGATTGCTAGCAGGATTCCGTGTAGCTAACAATTCATTAAGGTTTCCCCAACCATAGCATTAAGTTAATGGTCCTCTTACTCCCATACGTGCAACATTCCGGTTCGAGTCCTTAGGTTTCTGTCGCTCCGGCAGAACTACCCCTTACTTTACACATACTACAAACCCTATGATGTTTGATCCATGCGCGCATAAATATAATGGACACCAAAGGACTGTACCATATCAACATACAACTCTAATGAACCAAATACATTCAACAATGCAATCAAAGAACAAAGAAACTACACAAACATGATATAGATCATAGGATAATACTTTATAACATCAAAACACCATGTTTACATAGAGCGGTACAGAGGTGTGTGGGAGGATGAACCACTGTATACAAGGAGGAATTGGCGATGAAGATGGTGAAGGGGGCAGCGAGGAGCGCAGGGCGGTGCCGGCACCGACGGTGGCGCGAGGGGCTCCTCCAGCGCCGCCGGCATCAAGGGGATGCACCGCCCCTTAACCCCCTTCCTTCATGGCTTCTTGGGAGCCCTTCCCATGGAGATGAGATCCATGGGGAGGCAAAAACGTGGCTTTGGTGGCTGCAATTCGTGGGTATGAGGAGTTGGCCACGACCTAGGTTTCCTCCCTTTATATAGCCTCACGGATTCCCGTCATCCCATCTAGGGTTTCCGTAGATCGACCTTATCTCCGCCGTCCGGACTCGGAATTGGACGAATTTTATGTCTAGATCGTTCGGCGGAAAATTCCCGACAGATTTCAGGAAAGTCCCAATTTGACTCCAACAAGGTTTCTTCTTATATTTTTGGTAATTCCTACACATCAAAGAGTAAAACAAGAACATTGTGCACTTTTGCAACTATTAGTAGGTTAGTCCAAATAAATCATAAACTTAATATAAAAACAAGTGTTAAAAGCATAAAAGTGGCATGAAACAATAAAAAATTATAGATACGTTTTGAACGTATCAAGGAGCGCCTCGCGTTGGAGGTGTACCGGGCGGAGTGTCGAGGCTCGCCGGCGGAGCCGCGCATGAAGGAGGACCACGGGAGCGTGCAGGGCCGTCTACCGCGCCACCGGTTATCGACCTCACCGGCGAGGACAGCGAGGATTCCGACTTCTTCGCCTGAGTTGACTGGAAGCTGGCGCTTGTGGCTGAGTGCACCTATAGTGAGTAGTTCAGTATGTTGTAGTTGGAATTAGTTCTAGTTTGAACCTGTTTTATGTAGTATGTAGATAGAATCTAGTTTGAATCAAGTTTGTAGTTGTTTATAAACTAGTTTGAATGAAATTTGCGTTTCAAATGATTTTGAGAGTTTAAATATGAGGGAACTTCTTTTTCTGCCCCGATCGTTCCAGATTAGCATGTAGTAGATCCGGCGTATCTTTTTGTTTTTTTGCGAAACACTGTACAGAAGCAGATGCTCATAAACACGCGCATACACTCACCCTAAGAACACACGCACGCACGCACATCCTACCCATGTGAACACATCCGAAAGACTGAGCCGACGGATCAGGTTTTGAGATTGACAAAGGCACCACAACTTCAGGCGTATGTTCTTGGGGCTTATCCAGCTCCTTGTTGAACTAGTCTTTTTTCGTTTGGGTAGTTCTTAGGGATATTCAACTCAACTCCGAAGAGCATATGCTCAAGACAAAACTGAACGAAGTTCTTGATTAAAAAAAACTCCCATATAGGTTTTACATATAATTTTTTTTAATGTCCATATTCTTTTGTTATGAATTCTTTTTTTTTTGCAAATCATTAATCATCTTTTTATATGACGCAACGCAACTCCGTCACATGTTGTAGAATACGTATTATATGAACAAGTCATTTAGGACATTATATGGCAGGGGCTTCGCAGCCTTTTCAAAATAAGCTACTCCTTCCGATTGGAAATGATTGACACAAATTTGTCTAAATACGGATGTATATAGATAGACATATTTTAGTGTGTAGATATATCCATATTTTGACAAATCTATGTCAACCATTTCCGATCGGAGGGAATACTATTTTTTTAAGAAAAAATCACAGTCCACGATTTGTCAACTCGGTTGTTTGTCCAATCCGATCGACTCTTCTTCCAAAAATCGAAAGCAAAGGTGCATGCACTTGGTCGCTCACCGTCACAATCAAAATACAACTGGACGGACCTGCCAAACGAGAAGTAACTGGACCGAAATTTCCAAACTATCTGTACTTTTCTTCGGGAGAACAGATCGCTACTGCTACTTGCATCGGAGAGACGTACAGTTGCTTATACTACTCGATGATTACGAGTGTATCCGTTTGGAAAACCTGGCTCCATTACAACGCTAGATTTTTTTTAGAACATCATCTATACAACGCTAGATATGGAATAGGAGACGAGAAGGCCGTATGTGTGTTTCCAGCCGGCCTCCATATCTTGGGCCGACCAGCCCGCAGGCAGATGCGGCCCACTAGCGGGATGCAGCAGAGAGCCGTCGTTTAGTCCCACCTTGGCAAGCCACGGGCGTTTCGACCGGTTTATAATCCCGCTGTTTGCATCATTACTGTCCCTCCGGGGACATCAGGTAGAGGTGGATAAACAGAGTAAAGATTAGCACCTCCTATTCGGAGTATGATAGGCATACGCAGATTAGCGTATTTTTCTGCCCTGATCGTTCTGTTTACTTAGACTAGCACAATGCCTTATATGAATCCACCTACATAAAGGATTATAAATAACATACTCAACTGTTTGACAAACCAGCCATAAAAAAATTCGAGTTTAACCATAGAATCAAGTTTATACATATATAGGTAATATGCTCGTGCGCTGCTACGGGTGAGAAAAATCTGTATATTGTTAACCATAGCAAATAAGTTCTCGTTGGTACAGTCACAACTTATCATAGAAACATGTCAGTCGCGGTACGCCATACACATATGCCGTCATCGCTTCCTCAATCACTCCGTTTAGGAGTCAGGATGTAGATGTGTGACGCTAGTTCGATCATCCGGTTCAACATCAACGATGCTAGAGCCTTCACACACGATTTCTCATAAATTAAATGCATGACATGCAGCTCCCATAAAATCGGCTAGGCATCAACATACACAAACCTAAGACACAGAAATCTGGATAATATCAATAAAATTGTTATTGAGCTGAACTCGATCTCGTTGACATAAAATCAAATATTTTAAATTTAAGAGTAGATCTTTTCTGGAGACAAAGATTCGGCATGTATACCATGTGATTTTTCACGCGATATTTAACCTTCCCGGTGCAACAATTAACATACATTCCTAATCGGAGATATTGCAAAAATATCAAGTGCATGCTAGTGAGGACATCTTATAAGCATCTAGTTCAAATATTTTCTTGAGCATACACAGCTTAGAAAAATGCACAAATCATTACACATGATTATTTCTCCCCCTTGATGATTGAAAACTCTCTGGACCGGTCCATAATCCTAATGCCTAATGCGATGGCGTTCCAACCTCTCTTCACGCCTCCATCACTCCTGCTCTTCCTGGAGGCTGGAGGCAGCAAGGAAAGCTGACCAGATACAGTCGTAAATATTAACACGGCATTTACATAGGTTGTATGTTCTAAAGTGAATTCATGTGGCGACAGATGAAAGCTGAAAAATGTCAGCTTTCATCTGTCGCCACATGAATTCACTTTAGAACATACAACCTATGTAAATGCCGTGTTAATATTTACGACTGTATCTGGTTAGGATTATGCTATTTTTTCGACACGCTGCATACTCTGAAAGTTGAGGAAATAGCAGACACACCTGGAGAAACTTAAATGAAAGCAAGCTTTTGGCAATTTGCAAATCACGAGGCTTCAGTTCTTGGAATCCACTCCGAGGAATAAGTTGCACATCATGATGTAGTGCAACATAGGCACACAACACCAAGTGGCCCAATGACAAGAGCAAGAGTAAAAGCTCTACATGATAAGGTGAATTCGCTCCTATCTATGTGTGATCTCGATACCCCTTTGAATGGTTTGCTACTTCATTCCGATACCTTGTGCATACTCAGGCACGACCCTCTTGAAGATCTCCAAGGAAGTGTAGAAGTTGGACAAGAATCGAGCCAAGAAGACGAAGGAGAAGGAGAGAAGAATGGGAACAAGTCCCAGGCGGCGGTACTACCGCCCCAGAACCAGCCGAGCCAGACGCGTCCCCACCGGAGTCCAGCCGAGCCAGAAGAAGCTGGGCGGTACTACCGCCCCAGCGGTACTACCGCCGAAGCCACCGCCGAAATCAGCCCTCTGTTCGTTCGTCCGGCAGCTCCAGCGGTACCGTAGCGGTACTACCGCTGGCCAGCGGTACTACCGCTGGGCCTGGCGGTACTACCGCTGAAGTTGTCTTCAGAACCAGTTCGAGGCATGTGTGAAGGTGATGAATGGAAGACCGCATTTAAACCAAAGCTTGGTCTTTATGAGTGGCTCGTCATGCCATTTGGTCTTTCCAATGCACCTTCTACCTTTATGCGTCTCATGAATCATGTTTTGCGTCCCTTTATTGGCAAATTTGTTGTGGTATATTTTGACGACATCCTTATCTATAGCAAGTCCTTGGAACAGCACACTTCTCATGTTGCTCAAGTTTTGTTGGTTCTTCGCAATGAAAAGCTTTATGCAAACCTTTCTAAGTGCACTTTTGCCACCAACAAACTTGTTTTCTTGGGTTTTGTTGTTTCTTCGGATGGAGTTGAAGTTGATGATGCCAAGATACAAGCAATTCGGACTTGGCCTTTTCCGACATCACTTGAGGAGTTGAGACGTTTTCTTGGTTTTGCCGGATTTTACCGCCGTTTCATCAAGGATTTTTCAACAATTGCTTGCCCCCTCCATGAACTTACAAAGAAGAATGTACCTTTCATTTGGGGCAATGCACATGATTTTGCTTTCAATGAGCTCAAACGGTTATTAACCGAAGCACCACTCCTTGCCCTTCCGGATTTCTCTAAGACATTTGAGATTGAATGCGATGCAAGTGGATTGGGCATTGGTGGAGTGCTTATGCAAAATGGTAGACCCATCGCATACCATAGTGAGAAACTAGATGGAGCTCGCTTGAATTACCCCATTTATGACAAATAGTTATTTGCTTTGGTTCGTGTTTTGGATGTGTGGCAACATTACCTTCGTCCTAAGGAATTTGTCATTCATTCCGACCATGAATCCTTGAAATATTTGAAAAGTCAAACAAACTTGAACAAAAGACATACTAAGTGGGTTGAGTTCATTGAGTCTTTCACTTTTGTAATCAAATACAAGAAAGGTAAAGACAATGTGGTCGCGGATGCTCTATCCCGCAAGGCCAACCTACTTACACGTCTTGACATTAGTGTCGTGGGTTTGGATGAGATTAAAGAGTTGTATGCTACCGATGCTTTCTTTGGAGACATTTTCGCTCAATGTTCGGAGCATAAAGGAATTGGTGATTTCTATTTGCACAAAGGTTTCTTGTTTAAGGCTAACAAACTATGTATACCCGAGTCTTCGCTTCGTTTGGTCCTTTTGAAGGAATCTCATGGAGGATCACTCATGGGTCATTTTGGACGCGACAAGACCTTTGCGATGCTCTCCACGAACTACTATTGGCCAAGGATGTACCGGGATGTGAACCGCTTGGTGCGACGATGTTCAACATGTCTCAAAGCTAAGTCTACTCTAAACTCTCATGGTTTATACACACCTTTGCCTATTCCACATCACCCATGGTCCGATATAGCTATGGATTTTGTCTTAGGACTCCCACGCACTAAAACAAACAAGGATTCCATCTTTGTCGTCATTGATCGCTTCTCTAAAATGGCACACTTTATACCTCGCAACAAGAGCGACGATGCTTCACACATTGCTACTTTGTTTTTCAGGGAAATCGTCCGTCTTCATGGAGTGCCCAAGACCATTGTGTCGGATCGTGACGTCAAGTTCGTGAGCTATTTTTGGAAGACTTTGATGGCCAAGATGGGGATCAAGCACCTATTCTCCACCGCATACCACCCTCAAACCGATGGCCAAACCGAAGTGGTGAACCGGAGCCTATCCACATTCCTTCGTGTGTTGATCAAGCCTAACTTGAAGAATTGGGAAGAGTGCATCCCACACGCCGAGTTCGCCTACAATCGAGCACTACACCGCGCAACAAAGAGAACACCCTTCGAGGTTGTCTATGGCTCCAACCCCTACACCGCGCTAGACATGCTACCATTTCCACTCCGAGAACAAGTAAACATGGACTTCGACAAGCGCGCCGCCTACATGAAGAAACTACATGAAGACACAAGGGCCACGCTAGAGAAGCATAAGGAAGACCATGCTACGAAGATGAACAAGAACAAGCGCCCCATGATCTTTGAAGAAGGAGACCTTGTTTGGCTACATCTACGCAAGGACCGCTTCCCCGATGAAAGAAAGTCTAAGCTCGCGCCAAGAGGAGATGGTCCTTTCAAGGTTCTCAAGCGCATCAACGACAACGCATACAAGATCGACATACCAAAGTCCAAGTACGGCGTTCACAACACCTTCAACGTCGCCGACATCTCACCTTACCTTGGTGACCCAAGTGATGATGAGGACGAAGAGTCGAGGACGACTCTTTCCCAAGGGGGGAGATGATGTAGTGCAACATAGGCACACAACACCAAGTGGCCCAATGACAAGAGCAAGAGTCAAAGCTCTACATGATAAGGTGAATTCGCTCCTATCTATGTGTGATCTCGATACCCCTTTGAATGGTTTGCTACTTCATTCCGATACCTTGTGCATACTCAGGCATGACCCTCTTGAAGATCTCCAAGGAAGTGTAGAAGTTGGACAAGAATCGAGCCAAGAAGACGAAGGAGAAGGAGAGAAGAATGGGAACAAGTCCCAGGCGGCGGTACTACCGCCAGTGGCGGCGGTACTACCGCCCCAGAACCAGCCGAGCCAGACGCGTCCCCACCGGAGTCCAGCCGAGCCAGAAGAAGCTGGGCGGTACTACCGCCGAAGCCACCGCCAAAATCAGCCCTCTGTTCGTTCGTCCGGCAGCTCCAGCGATACCGTAGCGGTAGTACCGCCAGGCCCAGCGGTAACCAGTTCGAGGCCCGCCCAGCGGTAGTACCGCTGGCTCCAGCGGTACTACCGCTGCGGCGGGAACCTGACGGGTTGAGGACCCTTGTCTCCTCACTTATCCTACCTTATCCTACCTAGACTATAAATAGAACCTCCCCATCTAGATCTAGGGTTAGACTATGATTTGGGAACTAAAGTAGAGCCTTGCTCCTTCTTCTCAAAGTGTCTCTTTCCTCCTATGGAGATGAATCAAGACCTCCACATGTGGAGATGAACCAAGGCCTCCTCTTGAGGAGAAGATCCCTGCGTGGATACCAAGGCTCCGCTTGTAGTTGCGATTACTTGCTAATCTTCCATCTTTAGGTGGCTAGGTTGGATTGACCAATTGGACAAACAATCCTAAGAGTAAGGTGTGCTTGGGAGAGGAGGATTGGGGGCTGCCCTCGGGGATTTGTTACCAGTCGATTCTTGCCGGGTTGCTACTTGCTATTTACCCTTGTGTGTTTGATTTCCCCTCTTTGTGTTCATCGTTCTTCGCGTGTTCTTCGTGTTCATCTTCCCTCCGCACAAATCCGTGAAAATCGGGACCTACCCGCATCATATGGTATCAGAGCTCTAGGTTGACACGGATTTGATTTGTGTTTCCACCAAAATCCACCAAATTTTTCTTCGTTTTTGAGAAATTCGAAAATTTCCACCAAAAATAGCCTTGCCTTGATTCGAGCCGATCTGTCGATTCGTTGCGTTTTTGGTAGTTTTTGTCCATGGATCTGTTGCTTTAGGACCCCCTCCACCTTGTTTGCGTTCCCTAGCCTTAATTTTGCCGATTTCCCACGAATTCGAGGAAGTTTTGGAGCCCAATTCCGCCCAATTTCGAGTCAAACTCGCGCAGATCCGTGCGCAGCGGTACCTCCAGCGTACCGGCGGTACTACCGCCAGGCAGCGGTACTACCGCTGGCAGCGGTACTACCGCCAGGGCAGATTTTTCAGAAATTTTTTCTTTTCCTCGGTTCGTTTTTGGCATTTCCTCTTTGGTTTGAGTCCTTTCTTGGTGTGCTACGTCTACGACATCGACAAGCTTCCGCAGCAACGCATCATCAACGCCAAGCGACGACGCCACCAAGGACTCGACATTCCCCCACCATCATATTCCGTTGTGAGCCCTTCTTCCTTTCGCGCAACTTAACCTATTGGACTAGCTCGGTGATATTGCGAGGCATTGCACGTGTTGAGTGTTTGTCTTCAAGTATTGGCGAGTGTGTATCGTTAGAGAGCTTGGCACTAGCAAAAGAGAAGGAATCATCGTCAAAAAGCAAAAATCAAAAAAAAAAGAGAAAAGAAAAGAATCAAGTGGTGCCAAGTTCATCTCTTGTAGGTTGCGACAAAGCTAAGACCGCCAAAGTGAGTGTGAGTGTTAACTCTTGTGCAAATCCGTTGCCCACAAAAAGCAATTGAGCTAGCGTCCTTCTTGTGTTGGGTGACATTTGAGCACGTAGTCTTCGTTAGGTTGTCTATCTTCGAGTGCTCGCCCTTTGGTCGCCCAACCCCATCATTCGCTTTTGTGTGTGTTTCTTGATACTTTGTGGTTGGAGTTTCTTTGGTAATTTGATCATTGTGGATTTTCTCTACCTTTGACAATATACTTGTCGGCGGGTTTGCTTGTTTCGTTTGCCACTTCATACCTTCCTATCCTCATAAGTGTGTGTGTTGGGTGTTAGAACCGGATACTCTCCTCTCAAGCCACATTATACTTGGGATATAGTTTGTCTTGGTTTTTCCTTACCACATATCTCACTTGTTCTTGAGAAATGTTTAGGGGAAGTACAAACGGAAGCTCAAGCTCGGATGAGGAAATCCATGGTGGAGTTCGCGGTGATCATGGCTATGTCACCAATCCGAGTTCGTCGGTCTTCGACACCTTGTTCGTGATGGCTTAGGCCGCTACGAGCGCCGTCTCCAAACTCATGATGCCAACTTCAACGAAATCAATGCGAACATGGAGCGGATGACCGAAGCTATCAACAACCTTGCGCGACAACGAGCTCCTTCACGCTCAAGCCGTACAAGAAGCACCTCAAGGTCGACACAAGCACATCATGGACGTCATGAACCTCGACAAGAACGTCAACATGATTCAAGGAGCGACGCCCATGAACGACCTCCTCCTATCGTTGAACAACCACATGATCTTCACGCGAACAATGCCAATGCGCATCAAGAACAACCTCACCAAAATGATGATCGTCGCGCACGCATACCATCACCACCACCGCCACGACGTGATCGTCATGACCCATTGGCTAATGACAATGGCGTTCCGGGTGCGAATGACTTTGGTGAACAAGGACGTCACCCTCGTCATCCTCCAAGGCCACGTCATCAAAACCATGACAATGCGAACAATGTCGAGCAACCCGTTCCTCAACAAGAGCTACCTCCTCAACATGCGCCTCGTCAAGAGCTTCCTCATGATCGTCACCAACACCAACGTTCCGAGTCAAGTGATAACGAGTCAAGCCAACACAATGGTGATGGACTCAACCGAAGGAGACGTGGACGTGCATTCCCACGTGGTGGCCACGTGACGACTATGATGACTTGACCAACGTCCGCTTTGACATACCCAAGTTCTACGGCACAAGTGATCCGGAAGCTTACTTCTCATGGGTACTCAAGGTTGACAAGATCTTCCGTGTGCAACGCTTCTCCGACAAAGAAGGTTGCCTTAGCCTCGATGGAGTTTGAAGAGTATGCTCTCTTGTGGTGGGAACAACTACAAGATGCTCGCGTCGCTAACCACCAACAACCAATTGACACTTGGGTTGAAATGAAAGAAACCATGTACAAGCGCTTCGTGCCAAGCCATTACACTAGAGACTTATACAAGAAGTTGCAAGAGTTGAAGCAAGGTTTGAAGTCGGTTGACGAGTACTACAAGGAAATGGAAATCTCCATGATGAGAGCCAATGTCAACGAGTACGAAGAGCAATCCATGGCTCGTTTCATGAATGGCCTCAACTATCCCATCAAGAAGATCGTGGAGTTCCAACCATATGCCTCTTTGGTTGAGCTAGTACATCAAGCTTCCAAGGCCGAGCGCCACGTGCTTGAAGAGCTCAAATACCTCAAGACAAAGGCATTCTACGCCAACAAGCCTTCTTCGTCAACTCCTACACCTTCACAAGCTCTTCCTCAAGCGAACACTCGAGGTCCTCCAAGAGTCTCTACTTCGACACCTCAAGCGCCTCAACCTTTCAAGAAAGTACCTCCCTCCTCCAAGGCGCCTCAAGGATCTTCGTCCGGCACAAGACTTTGCAATGTTACAAGTGCGGCGGACAAGGGCACAAATCTTTTGAGTGCACCAACAAGAAGGTCATGATCATCAATGACATGGGAGAGTATGAATCTATGAGTGAAGATGAGTACAATGCTTTGAACAAGGTCGCCACAATGCAAAGTGCTCAAGAAGAAGAAAGTGAGATCTATTGTGATGGCGACAACAACCCTTCCTTGGTTGTGGCAAGAGCTTAACCACCAATGTTCAAGTGAAGAAGACCAAAGATGCAACTTGTTTCAACAAGAGCGGGAATCAATGGAAAGTCCATCAAGGTCATCATAGATGGTGGAAGTTGCCACAACCTAGCGAGCAAAGAACTTTGTGATAAGCTCAACTTGAAGTTCAAGAAGCACCCACATCCTTACCATGTGCAATGGTTGAGTGATACCGGAGCCGTCAAGATTCAACACATGGTGCAAGTGTCCTTCAAGATTGGAGCCTATGAAGATACGGTTGATTGTGATGTTGTGCCTATGAACGTTTGTCACTTACTCCTTGGGCGTCCATGGCAATTTGACAAGGGTGCTATGCATGATGGACGAACAAACTACTATAGCTTCAAGAACAACGACAAGACCTTCGTCCTTCGTCCCATGACACCAAGTCAAGTCATCGCCGACAACGCCAAGACATTGCAAGGGCACAACAAGATCGTTCGTCTAGTGAGATGAGTGGTGAGCGAGAGACCCACCATAAAGTGAGTGAGAGCCACAAGCCAAATGAGTGTGACACTTCAAAGAGAGTTCCCACAAAACTTACACTATTTGCCACAAAGAGAGAGATGAGGGAGTTGAGAGAAAACCCATCCACCCTACACTATGTGCTCATATGCAAGGGTGAAGTTTCTATGACTAACACTTTCACAAACCTTCCTCCTTCTTTGTTGTCTCTTTTGAAGGACTTTGAAGATGTCTTCCCTCAAGAGTGCCACCGGGACTACCTCCTCTACGCGGAATCGAGCACCGCATCGACCTTGTTCCCGGCGCACCGCTACCAAACCGCGCTCCTTACCGCACCAACCCCGAAGACAAAGGAGATCGAGCGGCAAATACAAGAACTTCTTGCCATGGGACACATCCGCGAGAGCTTGAGTCCGTGTGCCGTGCCCGTCATCTTGGTACCCAAGCACGACAACACTCTTCGCCTTTGCATGGATTGTCGCCCCATCAACGCCATACCGTTCGGTATCGCCATCCTATCCCTCGCTTGATGATATGCTCGATGAGCTTTGTGGTTCCGCTATATTCTCCAAAATTGATCTTAAAAGTGGATATCACCAAATACGCATGTGTGAAGGTGATGAATGGAAGACCGCATTTAAAACTAAGCTTGGTCTTTATGAGTGGCTCGTCATGCCATTTGGTCTTTCCAATGCACCTTCTACTTTATGCGTCTCATGAATCATGTTTTGCGTCCTTTATTGGCAAATTTGTTGTGGTATACTTTGACGACATCCTTATTATAGCAAGTCTTTGGAAGAGCACACTTCTCATGTTGCTCAAGTTTTGTTGGTTCTTCGCAATGAAAAGCTTTATGCAAATCTTTCTAAGTGCACTTTTGCCACCAACAAACTTGTTTTCTTGGGTTTTGTTGTTTCTTCGGATGGAGTTGAAGTTGATGATGCAAGATACAAGCAATTCGGACTTGGCCTTTTCCGACATCACTTGAGGAGTTGAGACGTTTTCTTGGTTTTGCCGGATTTTACCGCCGTTTCATCAAGGATTTTTCCACAATTGCTTGCCCCCTCCATGAACTTACAAAGAAGAATGTACCTTTCATTTGGGGCAATGCACATGATTTTGCTTTCAATGAGCTCAAACGGTTATTAACCGAAGCACCACTCCTTGCCCTTCCGGATTTCTCTAAGACATTTGAGATTGAATGCGATGCAAGTGGATTGGGCATTGGTGGAGTGCTTATGCAAAATGGTAGACCCATCGCATACCATAGTGAGAAACTAGATGGAGCTCGCTTGAATTACCCCATTTATGACAAAGAGTTATTTGCTTTGGTTCGTGTTTTGGATGTGTGGCAACATTACCTTCGTCCTAAGGAATTTGTCATTCATTCCGACCATGAATCCTTGAAATATTTGAAAAGTCAAACAAATTTGAACAAAAGACATGCTAAGTGGGTTGAGTTCATTGAGTCTTTCACTTTTGTAATCAAATACAAGAAAGGTAAAGACAATGTGGTCGCGGATGCTCTATCCCGCAAGGCCAACCTACTTACACGTCTTGACATTAGTGTCTTGGGTTTGGATGAGATTAAAGAGTTGTATGCTACCGATGCTTTCTTTGGAGACATTTTCGCTCAATGTTCGGAGCACAAAGGAATTGGTGATTTCTATTTGCACAAAGGTTTCTTGTTTAAGGCTAACAAACTATGTATACCCGAGTCTTCGCTTCGTTTGGTCCTTTTGAAGGAATCTCATGGAGGATCACTCATGGGTCATTTGGACGCGACAAGACCTTTGCCATGCTCTCCACAACTACTATTGGCCAAGGATGTACCGGATGTGAACCGCTTGGTGCGACGATGTTCAACATGTCTCAAAGCTAAGTCTACTCTAAACTCTCATGGTTTATACACACCTTTGCCTATTCCACATCACCCATGGTCCGATATAGCTATGGATTTTGTCTTAGGACTCCCACGCACTAAAACAAACAAGGATTCCATCTTTGTCGTCATTGATCGCTTCTCTAAAATGGCACACTTTATACCTTGCAACAAGAGCGACGATGCTTCACACATTGCTACTTTGTTTTTCAGGGAAATCGTCCGTCTTCATGGAGTGCCCAAGACCATTGTGTCGGATCGTGACGTCAAGTTCGTGAGCTATTTTTGGAAGACTTTGATGGCCAAGATGGGAATCAAGCAACTATTCTCCACCGCATACCACCCTCAAACCGATGGCCAAACCGAAGTGGTGAACCGAAGCCTATCCACACTCCTTCGTGTGTTGATCAAGCCTAACTTGAAGAATTGGGAAGAGTGCATCCCACACGCCGAGTTCGCCTACAATCGAGCACTACACGCGCAACAAAGAGAACACCCTTCGAGGTCGTCTATGGCTCCAACCCCTACACCGCGCTAGACATGCTACCACTTCCACTCCGAGAACAAGTAACATGGACTTCGACAAGCGCGCCGCTTACATGAAGAAACTACATGAAGACACAAGGGCCACGCTGAGAAGCACAAGAAGACCATGCTACGAAGATGAACAAGAACAAGCGCCCCATGATCTTTGAAGAAGGAGACCTTGTTTGGCTACATCTACGCAAGGACCGCTTCCCCGATGAAAGAAAGTCTAAGCTCGCGCCAAGAGGAGATGGTCCTTTCAAGGTTCTCAAGCGCATCAACGACAACGCATACAAGATCGACATACCAAAGTCCAAGTACGGCGTTCACAACACCTTCAACGTCGCCGACATCTCACCTTACCTTGGTGACCCAAGTGATGATGAGGACGAAGAGTCGAGGACGACTCTTTCCAAGGGGGGGAGATGATGTAGTGCAACAGGCACACAACACCAAGTGGCCCAATGACAAGAGCAAGAGTCAAAGCTCTACATGATAAGGTGAATTCGCTCCTATCTATGTGTGATCTCGATACCCTTTGAATGGTTGCTACTTCATTCCGATACCTTGTGCATACTCAGGCATGACCCTCTTGAAGATCTCCAAGGAAGTGTAGAAGTTGGACAAGAATCGAGCCAAGAAGACGAAGGAGAAGGAGAGAAGAATGGGAACAAGTCCCAGGCGGCGGTACTACCGCCAGTGGCGGCGGTACTACCGCCCCAGAACCAGCCGAGCCAGACGCGTCCCCACCGGAGTCCAGCCGAGCCAGAAGAAGCTGGGCGGTACTACCGCCGAAGCCACCGCCGAAATCAGCCCTCTGTTCGTTCGTCCGGCAGCTCCAGCGATACCGTAGCGGTAGTACCGCCAGGCCAGCGGTAACCAGTTCGAGGCCCGCCCAGCGGTAGTACCGCTGGCTCCAGCGGTACTACCGCTGCGGCGGGAACCTGACGGGTTGAGGACCTTGTCTCCTCACTTATCCTACCTTATCCTACCTAGACTATAAATAGAACCTCCCCACCTAGATCTAGGGTTAGACTATGATTTGGGAACTAAAGTAGAGCCTTGCTCCTTCTTCTCAAAGTGTCTCTTTCCTCCTATGGAGATGAATCAAGAACTCCACATGTGGAGATGAACCAAGGCCTCCTCTTGAGGAGAAGATCCCTGCGTGGATACCAAGCCTCCGCTTGTAGTTGCGATTACTTGCTAATCTTCCATCTTTAGGTGGCTAGGTTGGATTGGTTGGATTGACCAATTGGACAAACAATCTAAGAGTAAGGTGTGCTTGGGAGAGGAGGATTGGGGGCTGCCCTCGGGGATTTGTTACCAGTCGATTCTTGCCGGGTTGCTACTTGCTATTTACCATTGTGTGTTTGATTTCCCCTCTTTGTGTTCATCGTTCTTCGCGTGTTCTTCGTGTTCATCTTTCCCTCCGCACAAATCCGTGAAAATCGGGACCTACCGCATCACATCATCTCCTTGTAGAACCATGGGCTTTCAAGCTTTGAAAAATCAAAGAAATACCATATCTGTATGATTCCAAACCCAGATGATATGCTTCTGTATTGTAAGTGCACAGTATCTTCTCAAGCCTCATAAGCAAATGGGAGCTAGAATTTATCATCAAACACCGAAGACAACCAAGGAGCCGATGAGGATACTTTCAGTGTCTTTGTGGCGGACGGCTTTTTCCTCCCCGTGATGCTGGTTGTCGGTGTTGTTGTATGGTTTTCGCCCGGTTTCTCCCGCTAATAAACTAGGCACCTTCTTCTTAATTAATACATAAGGTAAAGTTTTAGCCTTCGTTAAAAAAAAAAGATCTGCTTCTGTACGACGGTACCAGTAGTGTGCCCACTCTTCAGATGATATACATCCCAAAATGTTCTTCAACATGCACATCTAGCATAAATTACCTTGGAGAGAGAGGTTGAACATAAACGTGAGCTCTGCTCCTACTGCGGCTTCTGCTAGAGTGTCAGCTTTCTACACACGGAATCATGTACTTACCATATGATCCTTGGAATAGTAAGCATCTGGAGTTCTCAACAAAATCATATCATGTTGGGAAATAGATATTCATTTGCCAGTAACCACTTGTAGCCTTGCATTGCATAGAAAATGCAGCAAACTTCTATTACAGTCCTCACTAACCCACAAACTATACAGCCTAGGTGACATGGATTGATTCAAGTACCTTTGCGGAGAACGGCTCAGTCTTCTACTCCGACTACGGCGCCTGTGTCGACCTACTTCTGTAAAACTTTCCTGCCTTCGTCGTTCCTGTTCTCATTTCTTTGTAGTCTCGGCAGCAGTATCTTTCTGAACTGTCAAGAAAAAAAAGCACAGTATAAATACATATGAAGATATACATGATTAGCAACTGAAAATAACTGTTCCGGTAAATGCCGAGAACTGAAAATTCACACACCAGCATTTTCACCCTGCCATCCTGCTTGTTTTACCCGGTGCCCTTGAAGGCTGTATCTGTCTGCAGCCTGATGATCATCCCCCCAGGCCTGTCCAAGGTCCCGCCCACAACTGGTCCCGCCTCTGTACAATGAATTACATATGAAAAAAAAACAAAATTAATAAGGAACCAACACATCAATCGAGAGAGCACACCGACAGCGACGTTTCACAAATTCAACAGGCAGTCAGGCACCCAGACAGCGACGTTTCACAAATTCAGAGTCACACCGAGAAGGCCCTCTCAGCCGATCAAGATCAAAGCACAGAGCGACTAAATTACCCAGCTCCCAAAATCCACTGCCGCGTCGGGCGCTAGGACAGAGGCCCCCGTCTCGGGCGGGTGGTCAGGGTGCACGCCGATCCGCTCGACGACGCCGTGGCCGGCTCGTCGTCAGAAGACCACCCGATGGAGAGTCACTCTCCGCCGGACTGGACGGCGACGGCGAGCTCAATGCAGGTGGGAAGGTCCATGCTTGTTGGAGCAGCCCATGAATTTGTAGATCGCCGACTCGAGCTCCTCCTCTGGCGGACGGTGCCGCGCGGGGGAGCATTGGAAGGCCGCGCGCTGTCCCGTAATGTGGGGGTAGCGCGAGCAGCGGCGGCGGCTCGCGTGCATTACGTGGGAGAGAGAATGGGATTGAGGAGAAAGAACGATCTTCTCGGGGGACGGGGCTCTTCTCGGGGTGAGCAGACACCGGCAATTACGGGCGAGATTGGTTGTGCAGTAATGTCCGTGTGGGGAGGGTACGAAAAAAATGATTTGGTGGTGGTGGACGAAAACTGTTGACGTAAACATGGGAACAAATTAGGAGAGAAACAAGTCCTTCCACTATTCCCTTTCTCTTCTAGCATATAGCTTTGTGCTTTCTTCTGTAGCTAAGTCATATTTTTCGGTTAAATGATGCCCTTCTTGGTAGGCGTGCTTCACTTATTTGGAGATTTGACCACAAATATAATATATCTATATCTATACCTAATAATAAAGGAAGCAACGCTTCTCTCTTCGTCCGTCGTTTCTTGTCGTACGTTGTTTTCCGTCCGACCTTTATTCATCGATCGCTAAAAAACCCGGTTTTGTAGTACCTTTCCTCGATCTTTCCTCGATCGCTAACAAAACCAAATAGAGTTACATCCGTAGCATGAAAACCGGCCCATGCACTTTGGCCCAGCCCACCCAATCAGTGTGCCTGGAACTCGATCAGGACTAGAACTGGCACGTCAAACGAATCCCCATTGGCTTCTACCAAAACCGTCCTAGCGATGGCCGGCCTCGGCCTGGTTTACTCCCATAAGAAACTACCATACCACCGGCCAACACCTCAGTGCAAGTTCGGCCGCCGTGACGAGCTGCGTCCGCGTCCGCAGCCTCGATGTTTGGACGTTCGTGCCTCAAAGTTCCTGTTCCACGCCACGACACAAAGAGTCGAGTCACTCAACCGAAGCCCAAATCGATTGCAAGTTACCGTGCTCGATCAACCTCGACGTTCTGGCCGTTTTCGACATTGTTGTATCGTCGATTTCATCTGAACTCCTACCGCCCGTTAGACTCGTCGGGACATTGCCTTCCTACTGAGGTTCCACCGTGCCCCACCCCGCCCGAGGTATGTATTATCTTCTTTTAATCAGATCTATGAGGCAGTTGCTCGCTGACCTGATTGGTTGCCGTGCCTAACCAGCCTCCCATGGTCCAACTATCATCGAAAATTGAATTGCTTGCATGGGAAAATCTAGCTAGCTCGATCATTTGTACCCCTCGATCATGTGATAGTGATTTACTTTGCTAACTACTTCCTATATGCACGCTCACGCTTGGTTTTATCTCATCACATTGGCAGTATATATATTGTACTATACGTAAAAATTAATTTTCTATTTAGCCTTACTAACTCTCCCGCGTCTCTATTATTTAAGTCGTGAGATACATGTGCAAACAACAAAAGCATATATGGTTTTCCGATAATCAAACCTCATGATATTTAGCTTTTATTACATATATTTCATCTCAATAATAGCATTTATATTATGCAACCTCTCCCGTAGGTAAGCGTTTTGGGTTGCAATCTCAAGTCATGGATATCAAGGAACAAAGAAGGAAAAGAGATAGAGAGAGGTATGCCAATATGACCGATGAAGAAAAGAAGGAAAAATTGAAAAAATGTCGTAAGGCTTATAAGCAAAAAAAATCAATTAAAAGACGAAGAAATATGCGGATTTAGATCCGGAACAAAGGACAAGACAATGCGCACAAAAGAGACAGAAATATGCAAATATGGAGCCAGAACAAAAAAAAGCTAGATTACAACAAATTCTAGCTAACCGTGAGTATAGGCGCAACACACCATGCTAAGAGTCAATTGCGATGGTGAGCCCTTTATATTGAACCACAAGAAGAAGTTAGTGTATCTACCTTCAGTGTTGACCAAGAGGTCATATGATATAAATTTTATATCAAGTTAGCACAGAGACACTAGTAGGAAAAGGCTTACCGCTGGCGGACGGAAATCCACTACCGCTGGCGAACAGGCGCCCGCCAGCGATACTTACGCCAGTGGTAATAGTTACCGCTGGTGGGCCGGCCGTCCTTACCGCTGGCGGGCAACACTTGCGCACGCCAGCGGTAGATTGCGACAGCGCTGGCAGGCACGGCGTCCGCCAGCGGTAACATTTAGGAATTAAAAAAAATTGAAACAAAATTAGTTAATTCATTTATCTTTTACGAATAGGACCCCAGATCTATTAGCAGTTACAAACACCCGATAAAACAGGAAATTGCATCTAGTCCCTCAGGATGCTGCCCCCCTCCGTCTCGATCTCAGACGCGCCGCCGGCGAGCTGGCCCCTCCGCGCCCAACTCGATCTCCTCTGACGCGCCGCCGGCGAGCTGGCCCCTCCGCCGCCCATCACGAAAACTTGGAGCTCACCGTGACGCCTTGGTATCCTGCGGGGAGGAGCGGACGGCGGCCGGAAGAAGGGCGGCGCAGGGAGGAGTGGACGGCGAGGCGGTGCCCAGGGGCATTCGCGTGAAGGCGGGTGGCGGCGGGCCGTGCTGGCGCTCCTGGTACGCGACCTAGGCCGTCGATGTGCGCCCTCCATGGCGGGCGGAGACCTAGGACCCGCGGTCCATCGACGGGTGCAGCAGCTCCCCTCCGTTGCGGGTGCTCTCCGGCGTGCATCAACTCCATGGCTGTCAGGAGCAGACGCCCAACGGAGGAGATACGGGCTTGGATGGCGTCGATCTGCCCGTCCATGGCGGTGACCTTGGAGGCGGCTGGTGGCCCGTGATGGCGTGAATCACACGCTCGTTGGGAGACCCCAAGAGGAAGGTATGATGCAGTCAGCAGCAAGTTTTCCCTCAGAAAGAAACCAAGGTTATCGAACCAGTAGGAGCAGCAACTCTTCAGAAGGTTGTTGGTGGCAACGGCGCAACACGATCACCAACGTGGAATCTGCACACAACACAATCAAACTACTTTGCCCCAACGAAACAGTGAGGTTGTCAATCTCACTGGCTTGCTGAAAACAAAGGATTAAACGTATGGTGTGGAAAATGAGTATTAAATTGCAGAGAATGAAAAAGGAACAGTTTGCAGTTTGTGGTTGTTTAATCAGTGTAAAAGAATGGACCGGGGTCCACAGTTCACTAGTGGTGTCTCTCCATAAAAGATAACTAACATGTTGGGTGAACAAATTACAGCTGGGCAATTGACGAATAGTGAGCGCATGACAATGCATATACATGACATGTTGACTACTATGATATTTAATTGGGCATTACGACAAATACATAGACCGTTATCCAACAGCATCTATGACTAATAATCCACCGCCGGGTTGTCATCCGAGTCCCCCGTTGGTATTAAGTTGCAAGCAACGGATAATTGCATTAAGTAAAGTGCGTAATGTAAACAAACACATATGCCCGTGGACATAGCATCGTTAGGTTATCCCTAGTGGCAACAGCACATCCACAACCTTAGAACTTTCTGTCACTGTCCCAGGTTAAACGGAGACATGAACCCACTATCTAGCATAAATACTCTCTCTTGGAGTTACAAGCATCTACTTGGCCAAAGCATCTACGAGTAACGGAAAGCATGCAAGATCTTAAATAACATATAAGATAGATTGATAATCAACTTGACATATATTCAATATTCATCGGATCCCAGCAAACACAACATGTAGCATTACAATAATATGATCTTGATCATGTAGGGCAGCTCACAAGATCTAAACATGATGGCACAAAGTGGAGAGACAACCATCTAGCTACTGCTATGGACCCGTAGTCCAAGGATGAACTACTCACGCATCACTCCGGAGGCAGGCATGGCGATGTAGAAGCCTCCGGTGACGATTCCCCTCTCCGGCAGGGTGCCGGGAAGAGGTTCTGAACCCTCCCGAGCTAGGGTTGACGGCGGCGGCGTCTCTGGAACTTTTCGTGGATATTTGCTCAGGTACTTAGGGTTTTCGCGTCGGGGGGAATAAGTAGGCGAAAGGGCGGCGGCTGGGACCCCCGAGGGGCCCACACCACCCTAGGGCGCGGCAGAGGGGGGCCCGCGCCCTAGGTGCGTGTGGCCTCCTGGTGGCCCTCCTCTGTGCTCCTTCGCTCCGTCAGGTGTTCTGGAAAAATAGGGACCCCCGTGTAGTTTCGTCCAATTCCGAGAATATTTCCAGACTAGCTTTTCTGGAATACAAAAACAGCAGAAAACAGGAACTGGCACTTCGGCATCTTGTTAATAGGTTAGTCCCAAAAAATGTATAAAAGTGATATAAAGTAGATGCAAAACATGTAGCAATTGGTATAAAACAAGCATGGAACATCAAAAATTATAGATACGTTTGAGACGTATCAGCATCCCCAAGCTTAGTTCCTACTCGTCCTCGAGTAGGTAAACGATAAAAACAAAATAATTTTTGAGGTGACATGCTACCATCATAATCTTGATCATATAATATTGCAAGGCACATGTAAATGAATGAAGTGATCCAAGTCAATGGTCTATAATTTGCTACCAAATAGATAATGAGTAAACAATGAATCACACAAGCTAAACGTTTTCATGAATAGTACTTTCGAGACAAGCATCAAACAGTTTTGCATAAGTGTTAACTCATAAAGCAATAGTTTCTAATAAAAGGTATTAATCAACACAAAGGAAGAATTAGTTTCAGCATTTGCTTCAACTTTCAACATATTTATCTCATGGATATTGTCAACACAAAGTAGTATAACAAGTCCAATACATTGCATATAACGCATGTTGTAACAAAGTTGACACTAGTGTTTGCTTGTGGAAGACAGAAAGAATAGGAAAACTGACTCAACATAAAAGTAAAAGAAAGGCCCTTCGCAGAGGGAAGCAGGGATTAAATCATGTGCTAGAGCTTTTAGGTTTTTGAAAGCATATAGAGATTGCATAAAATATTTGATACTCCTCCCAACCTTGCTAACACAAGCCATGGCTAACCGAATCCTCGGGTGCCTTCCATCAATCACATACCATGGAGGAGTATCTATTTTTGAGAGGTGTTTGTTAATTGTCAACGAATGGTAGCGGGTGAGAACAGTATTCTACCTGTCAACGGACTTTTAAGAGCGGCTCCCATGAAGGACGTTATTTCTACCAGCAAGGCAGATCATCCCTCTTTCTCTTTGGTTTACACACATTCAGGTATTTCACTGTTTGTCATTGCTTACTGATGAATCAGGGCAAAAGTGTGAAGAGAATTAATTGGTTAAAGTTGTAATTAATTGGGACTGGGCACCCCGTTGCCAGCTCTTTTTGCAAGTTATTGGATAAGCGGATGTATATGCCACTAGTCCAGGTGTAAAAGTCCATTCAACAAATAGAATAAAGAATAACCACACTAATTCCTCATGAGCTAGTAAACATTGACACAAAAAGGGAATAATAACATTTTGAATAATTTAAAGGTAGCACATGAAAAATTTACTTGGAGTGGCAAGGAAATACCACATATAGGTAGTTATGGTGGACACAAATGGCATGGATTTTGGCTCAAGGATTTGGATGCACGAGAAGCATTCCCTCTCAGTACAGAGTTTAGGCTAGCAAGGTTATGTAAGCAAACAAGAATATCAACCCGTACACCAAGTTTTATATGACAAACATATTGCAAACGTTATAAGACTTCATACCGTCTTCCTTGTTAACCAAACCCTGTTATTAGAAAATATCTAGACCTTAGAGATACCACCGATGCAAACCAAATTTTCAACAAGCTTTACGGTAGTTCTTCACTAATAGGCTTAACTCATGTGATGCACAATTTAATCATGATCTACTTGTTAACTCAAAACAATTGACAAGCATCAAGTTATCCATTAGTGATCTACAAGATTAAGCAAGTTTTTCCTTATACCAATTACCACATGCAACATTTTCTGAACCAACCAAACACCAATCAATTTATTTAATCAACTCTCCAAACAAATATAAGTGAAGCAAGAGAGTACTTTCTACAAAAGAAAGCTAATAGCTCTGACAAGAGATACATGAAAACAAGAGCTAAAAGCTGAACAGCGCTAGATATGAATACTCAACAAATATAAGTGAAGAATAGGAGTATTCTCATGAAAAAGCGGAGCGTGTCTCTCTCCCAATCAAGAATGCTAGGGTCCAGTCAAGCTTTATTGAAAATAAAAGTGCAATACTGAAAATAAAAGCACACAGACGCTCCAAGAAAAGCACATATGATGTGAAAGAATTAAAATATAGTTTCACTAGAGATGACCTGATAATTTTGACGATGAAGAAGGGGATGCCTTGGGCATCCCCAAGCTTAGACGCTTGAGTCTTCTTGAAATATGCTGGGGAGATCCATGGGAGCCTCCCCAAGCTTAAGCTCTTCACTCTTCTTGATCCTATTATATCATCCTTCTCTCTTGACCCTTGAAAACTTCCGTCACACCAAACTCAAAGTAGATCTCATTAGAGGGTTAGTGCATAATCAAAAACTCACATGTTCTAATAGACGCAATATGATTTGTTACTTTAAACATTAGCTACAGCCACTGATGTTATGTGAAGCTCTTCCACCCAAAAAAGAATTTCACTCAACACTAGTAAAAGAGAGAATGCAAAATAAAAAGGCATAATCTGTCTAAAACAGAACAGTCCGCAAAGACGAATTTTTTCAAGGCACTTACGACGCTCAGATCGAAAAACTCTGAACTAATGAAAGATTCAGACATTCATAAAGATTACGCACAAAAATTTCAGATTTAATTAACAATCTGGTGATTTTAGGAATTTCGTACAGTGAACAGCAAAAATCTGTTTCTGCGCAGCAATCAAAATTAAGCATCGTCTTAACATTAGAGGCTACTCTTGGCACAACAATGCGAGAAAATAAAGATACAAAGGAGTTGCTACAGAAGTAAACATCCTCCTTGACTAATACTGAAAATAAAAGATAATGGGTTGCCTCCCAAAAGCGCTTTCTTTTAATGCCTTTTAGCTAGGCTAGAAGATTTTAATGATGCTCTCATAAGAATAAGAGTTGAAAAACAAAAGAGAGCATCAAGAGGCAAATATCAAACACATTTAAGTCTAACCCACTTCCTATGCAAAGGAATCTTGTAACAAAATAAATTATTGAAGCATAAAGCAACTAGCATAGAAAGATGAAACAAATATAGCTTCAAAACTTTCAACATAAAGAGAGGTGTTTTAGTAACTTGAAAACTTTTACAACCATATTTTCCTCTCTCATAATAACTTTCAGTAGCATCATGAACAAACTCAATAATATAACTATCACATAAAGCATGCTTTTCATGATCTACAAACACATAATTTTTATTAAGCTAAAAAACAGTAGGGTTATCAAACCCACTTTTGACAATAGTAGTATAATTAATATCATTAGGCAATATAGGACCATCATCAAGAGCATTATCATATATAACATTAGGGAGCACATTTTTACTTTCTGCAATTTCCTCTTTTACTTGAGTCAAGGAGGATGTTACTTCAAAAAAGATATTTCAATAGAATCATGACATTCAACAATATAGCATTCTTCCTCCTTAGGTAGGCATGGAGGGTAATTATATAATGTAAGAGTTAAAGAGTTACTGTCATTAGAAGGTAGATCCTCCTTTTGTTCATCACTCTCTTCCTCTTTTTCATCAAATGAGCTTTCAGCTTCAGCAATTTCTTCTTCCACATTTTCCTGCAAGGCATTAGTCTCTTCTTTATGAGGAAAAATCCTCTTGACATGTTCAGTAATATAAGAATTTTCATCCTTATAGTTATCAAAACAATATTTAAGTATAGCAAGACTTTCAGATTTATAAGGGGCATCAATTTTATGCTCAAGATAAGAACTAATTTCAAGTGCACCCTTAAAGACAATAAATTCTTCCATCCTTTCTACCTCATAAGCATTATAGTAACCTTTAACATAAGAAGCTAAGGTTTCATTTTCATTACAAGCACATTGGAAAGGAAAGTGTTTAGACTTCCTATGACAATCAGATTCATTAAAGCAAAAAGATTTGCCAAATATATAGCATAAATTTCTAGCATATTCCTCTAGTTGATTTAACAATTTCCATAAGTACATCCCTTTTTGTGACAAGCGGTAATTCCTATAATATCTTCGTTCATCTTCCGTGGACCCACCTTGCCAACAAGATCTAGTTTCATAGAGATAAGCCATTGATAGCAAATAAACAACTAGACATAATAACAAACCGAAATAAACTAAATGCAAGAAACTAATTTTTTGTGTTTTTGATAATTAAAAGCAAACAAGATAAAATAAAATAAACTAAGCAAGACAAAAACAAAGTAAAGAGATTGGAAGCGTGAAACTCCCCTTGCAGAAGACTGCTGTCTCCCCGGCAACGGCGCCAGAAAAAGATGCTGGCGCCTGGTTGACGGGAGAGTATTCGAGGATGATGATGATGGTGATGATGAGTACTTCCCCGGCAACGGCGCCAGAAAAAGAGCTTGATGGCGTGAATCACACGCTCGTTGGGAGACCCCAAGAGGAAGGTATGATGCAGTTCAGCAGCAAGTTTTCCCTCAGAAAGAAACCAAGGTTATCGAACCAGTAGGAGCAGCAACTCTTCAGAAGGTTGTTGGTGGCCGCACGGCGCAACACGATCACCAACGCGGAACCTGCACACAACACAATCAAAGTACTTTGCCCCAACGAAACAGTGAGGTTGTCAATCTCACCGGCTTGCTGAAAACAAAGGATTAAACGTCTCGTGTGGAAAATGAGTATTAAATTGCAGAGAATGAAAAAGGAACAGTTTGCAGTTTGTGGTTGTTTAATCAGTTTAAAAGAATGGACCGGGGTCCACAGTTCACTAGTGGTGTCTCTCCATAAAAGATAACTAACATGTTGGGTGAACAAATTACAGCTGGGCAATTGACAAATAGTGAGCGCATGACAATGCATATACATGTCATGATGACTACTATGATATTTAATTGGGCATTACGACAAGATACATAGACCGTTATCCAACAACATCTATGACTAATAATCCACCGCCGGGTTGTCATCCGAGTCCCCCGTTGGTATTAAGTTGCAAGCAACGGATAATTGCATTAAGTAAAGCGCGTAATGTAAACAAACACATATGCCCGTGGACATAGCATCGTTAGGTTATCCCTAGTGGCAACAGCACATCCACAACCTTAGAACTTTCTGTCACTGTCCCAGATTAAACGGAGGCATGAACCCACTATCTAGCATAAATACTCTCTCTTGGAGTTACAAGCATCTACTTGGCCAAAGCATCTACGAGTAACGGAAAGCATGCAAGATCTTAAATAACATATAAGATAGATTGATAATCAACTTGACATAGTATTCAATATTCATCGGATCTCAGCAAACACAACATGTAGCATTACAATAATATGATCTTGATCATGTAGGGCAGCTCACAAGATCTAAACATGATGGCACAAAGTGGAGAGACAACCATCTAGCTACTACTATGGACCCGTAGTCCAAGGATGAACTACTCACGCATCACTCCGGAGGCAGGCATGGCGATGTAGAAGCCTCCGGTGACGATTCCCCTCTCCGGCAGGGTGCCGGGAAGAGGTTCTGAACCCTTCTGATCTAGGGTTGACGGCGGCGGCGTCTCTGGAACTTTTCGTGGATATTTGCTCAGGCACTTAGGGTTTTCGCGTCGGGGGGAATAAGTAGGCGAAAGGGCAGCGGCTGGAGACCCCCGAGGGGCCCACACCACCCTAGGGCGCGGCAGAAGGGGGGCCGCGCCCTAGGTGCGTGTGGCCTCCTGGTGGCCCTCCTCTGTTGCTCCTTCGCTCCGTCAGGTGAGTTCTGGAAAAATAGGGACCCCCGTGTAGTTTCGTCCAATTCCGAGAATATTTCCAGACTAGCTTTTCTGGAATACAAAAACAGCAGAAAACAAGAACTGGCACTTTGATGGCTACGTGTTGGTGAACCCCAAGAGGAAGGTTATGATGTAGACAGCAGAAGTTTTCCCTTGAGAAATCTACCCACGGTTATCAATCCAGTAGGACTTGACGATCTATTGGAAGGTTGTTGATGTTGACTCCCCCTGGCGCTAGGGAGCTTGCACCAACGTGGAATCTGCACAGACACAAACCAGAACTTTGCCCAACACGAAACAGAGAGGTTGTCAATCTCTCCGGTCTTGCAGAAACAAAGAGTTAAACGTATGGTGTGGAAAACAGCAGGAAACACAGCAAGTAACAGGAAACAGATGATTGCAGCAGGTTGTGTAAACAGTATGAGGAAATTGGACCAGGGTCCACAGTTCACTAGTGGTGTCTCTCTCAGAACAGATAACTAGCATGTTGGGTAAACAAATTACAGCTGGGCAATTGACAAATAGAGAGGGCATAACAATGCAATACATGCCAAGATGTCTACTATGAAATCTAGTTGGGCATTACAACAAAGTACATAGACCGTTATTCCAACCGCATCTATGCCTAAATAATCCACCTTCAAGGCAGCATCCGCATCCTGTTCAGTATTAAGTTGCTAACAACAGATTATTGCATGAAGTAAAGTGTGTAATGTAATCAATACAAGTGCCCTTGGACACTGCACCAATGTTTTATCCCTAGTAGCAACAGCACATCTACCATCTTAGACCTTTCTGTCACTGATCCAGATATCTAGAGACTGAACCCACTATCGAGCATAAATACCCCCTCTTGGAGTCACAAGCATCTACTTGGCCAAAGCATCTACTAGCAACGGAGAGCATGCAAGATCAAGAGCACATAGATAAACAACTTGAATAAACATGGTATCAATATTCATCGGATCCCAGCAAACACAACATCTAGCATTACAATAAGATGATCTTGATCATGTTAGGCAGCTCACAAGATCTAAACATGGAGGCACAAGGTAGAGAGACAACCATCTAGCTACTGCTATGGACCCGTAGTCCAGGGGTGGACTACTCACGCATCACTCCGGAGGCAGGCATGGTGATGTAGAGCCCTCCGGTGATGATCTCCCCTCCGGCAGGGTGCCGGGAAGAGCTTCAGAACTCCTCCGATCTGAGATTGACGATGACGGCCGCGACGGAACTTTTCGTGGAATATGATCGACCGTAATAGGGTTTTCGCGTCGCGGAGAATATATAGGCGAAGAGGCGGCGTCGGTGGCCGAGGGGGGCCACCACGCCATAGGGGGGCGCGGGCCCACCCTGGGCCGCGCCCTAGTGTGGCGTGGCCCCCTGGTGGGTCTGCTCCGACTCCCCTTTGGACTCCGTGATCTCCTCGTGATATTATTGACGATGTCTTTTGTTTCGTCCAATTCCGAGAATATTTCCTTAATAGATTTTCTGAAACCAAAAACAGCAGAAAACAGGGAACTGGCACTGTGGCATCTTGTTAATAGGTTAGTCCCAGAAAATGCATAAAAATGATATAAAGTGTAACCAAAACATGTAGCAATTGATATAATACAGCATGGAACATCAAAAATTATAGATACGTTTGAGACGTATCAAGCATCCCCAAGCTTAGTTCCTGCTCGTCCTCGAGTAGGTAAACGATAAAAACAGATAATTTTTGAAGTGACATGCTACCAACACAATCTTTGATCAAATAACAATGTAATGCACATGATCTGAATGAAGTGATCCAAGCCAATGGTCTATAGTTTGCAAGCAAGTAAATAAAGAGTAAACATAAGTGATCACACAAGTGCAAACTTTCATGAATAACACTATAAAACATTTAGAGATATAATAGTCTAACATAATAGTTAGTTCACAGCAGCAATAATTCTCAACATGAAAGTGTTTGTATCAACACAAAGGAAGATAATAGCTTCAGCTTTTGCTTCAACTTTCAACATGTATATCATATAGATAATGTCAATGCAAAGAATATGATCAACCAAACACAAAGTTATGTAAAAACTGTTATACTGGAGTTGACAATGATGTTTGCTTAAGTAGACAGAAAGAAGTGGGAAAACTGACTCAACATAAAAGTAAAAGAATGGCCCTTCGCAGAGGGAAGCAGGGATTAACATCATGTGCTAGAGCTGTAGTTCCCGAAGGCATATAGAGAGCATAAAATATTGTTTTGTAAGGTAATGGTGTATACAGGTGTCAACAAATCAAATAGCAGGTACTTGTCATCTTCCATGGCTAACTAACTTTTAGAGCGGTTCCGAGAGTTTTTAGGACTGCACTTGTAACAAGCACTTATTGGTGACACTCCTCCCAACCATTTACTTTCCACAAACCATGGCTAACCGAATCCTCGGGTGCCCACCAACATTCACCATGGAGGAGTGTCTATTTATTTATTTATAGGGTGGACTAACCAGCTCTTTAATGCAAAATAAAAGGTGGAGAAGCAGATGAAGCTGCCAATCCTTGTAAATTAATTAGCATGGAAGATGACAAATCTCACTACTACGTCCTTATGAGCTTTTCAAGTAGTGACACAAAAAGGAAATTGTTTTGAGTAGTTAGTAGATAGCACATGAAGAAATTTACTTGGAATGGTGAAAACACCACATAATAGGTAGGTATGGTGGACACAGGTGGCATGGATTTGGCTCAAGGTTTTGGATGTACAAGAAGCATTCCCTCTTAGTACAGAGTTTAGGCTAGCAAGGTTATTATAAGCAAACATCATTATCAACTGGAATAGCAAGAGTGTACATAAAACACAAGGTTTGACGAACCATAGACTCCCACTGTCTTCCTTGTTAACACATAGCCTTCATCCAAAAATTATCTAGACTACTATGGACTTCCAATTATGCAACAGATTATTATAGCAGAAAATCCTTATAGTAGTTCTTCATTAATAGCCATTACTTACATGATGCACAAGCTTAAACATTAATTACTTGACAGCTCAAAACAATTGGCAAGCATCAAATTACTCAAGACAACGATCTAAAAAGATTCATGTAAGCATTTTATACCACTACCACATGCATAGCATTTTTCTGGTCCAACCAAACACCAATCAACTTATTTGACAACTCTCCAAACAGATATAAGTGAAGCAAGAGAGTACTTTCTTCAAAAGAAACTGAAAGCTCTAACAAGAGATACATGAAAAACTGAGAGCTAACAGCAATAACAGCAACTAGACAGGAATACTCAACAAGTATAAGTGAAGCACAAGAGTATTCTAATGAAAAAGTGGAGCGTGTCTCTCTCCCAAACATGAATACTAGGATCCAACAAGTATAGCACAGCAAACAAAACAAAACAAACTGAAAACAAAAACACACTGACGCTCCAAGGAAGAGTACACTAGTATGAAGCAATAAAAATATAGCACCATTAGAGATGACCTGATAATTTGTAGATGAAGAAGGGGATGCCTTGGGCATCCCCAAGCTTAGATGCTTGAGTCTTCTTGAAATATGCTGGGGAGGTAAGCCTCCCCAAGCTTAAGCTCTTCACTCTTCTTGATCATGTAATATCATTCTCCTCTATCAACACTTGAAAACTTCCTTCACACCAAAACTTAACAGCTTTTCTCATTAGCAGGTTAGTGCACTAAAAGATAATACTTCAAAGTTCTAGCAAAGACAAAACTCACAAGCCAACTATTTTAAACATTAGCCACTGTTACTAGGCTCAAGTGGGCACTTTTACACGAAAAGAAACCACTTAAAAACTTGTAAAAGAGAGAATGCAAAATAAAAGACAGAATCTGTCAAACCAGAACAGTCTGTAATGACGAATTTTTTCGAGGCACTTACGATGCTCAGATGAAAACTTTTGAAATAATGAAAGTTGCGTAACATCATCAGGAACATGCACAAAAAGTTTCAGCATTTTTCGATTTTTTCTGATTTTCTACTGAATTAAACGGTGACGAACAGCAATCTGTCCCAATGCAGTCCCGAAAATAAAACCAACTTTGCATTAGTAACTCTCCTTGGCACAACAAAACAGCAAATAAAAGATACAAAGGAGTTGCTACAGAGGTAAACAAGCATCCTTGACTCAAGAAAACAAAAATAAAACAGCAAATAAAAACATGGGTTATCTCCCAGAAGTGCTTTTCTTTAATGCCTTTGAGCTAGGCATGAAGAGATGCATCAAGTATTGCCAAAAATGTTGAAATCCTCCACTCTTTCGGTGGGATCCTCTTTCTTAATTGGGAAGAAAAACTTTCGGTTGATAGGTGCAACAAACTTCATGAACCCATATTTTGCATTGATAAATCCCCCATTACTCTTCAAAAAAGATCTTCCCAAAACTATATTACTAGGAGATTTTGTAAGGATCATAAAAGTTGTAGGTATATTTTTATTTTGCATAGTAATCTCAACATTAATGATCCCTACACTTTTTATAATAGTGCCATCAGCATGAAAATGAAAAACAGGATAATCAACCATACCATCAATTTTTAACAAGTCAAACACTATCTTAGGCATGATGGACATTGTGGAACCAAGATCACAATAGGCACGAAATTTCTCACTACCAATGCTTATTTCAATAAAGGGTTCCCAATCATTTTTTAACTCAACATGAGGTGGTTCCTTAATGTGGTGGTCTAAGGTTAAGTCCTTGAGTGACTCTTCTATTTTATCAAGCCTAGTAAGCACACCTGTCTTATCCTCTTGAGGAAATTGAGCAAGTCCATTCAAAATTTTATAGGCTTTTTCTGTATCATGTTCATAGAAAGTCTCCCCCACCATAGTATCTAGAGCATTTTGGTATAAAGGTAGCAAGCCAAAGTAGAAACGTTTAATAAGAATGTCTAAGTCCATTTTAAGTTGCATCTTCCTATGCAGTTCTAACATCCTTTCCCAAGCTCCTTTAAAAGTTTCTCCACTCTCCTGTCCAAACCCAATAATTTCTCCTAAAGGGGAAACAGTAATGAAAGGACTGGAGCTAGACATGGTAACAAGCAAGTAACAACCGAAATAGTAAACTAGATGCAGGAATTTAATTTTTTTTGGGTTTTTGATTTTTAACAGCAAGCAAAAAAAACTAAAACAAGACAAAAAACAAAGTAAAGAGATTGGAACTGAGAGACTCCCCTTTCCAATAGCCTCCAAGTCCCCGGCAACGGCGCCAGAAAACAGCTTGATGGCTACGTGTTGGTGAACCCCAAGAGGAAGGTTATGATGTAGACAGCAGAAGTTTTCCCTTGAGAAATCTACCCAAGGTTATCAATCCAGTAGGACTTGACGATCTATCGGAAGGTTGTTGATGTTGACTCCCCCTGGCGCTAGGGAGCTTGCACCAACGTGGAATCTGCACAGACACAAACCAGAACTTTGCCCAACACGAAACAGAGAGGTTGTCAATCTCTCCGGTCTTGCAGAAACAAAGAGTTAAACGTATGGTGTGGAAAACAGCAGGAAAAACAGCAAGTAACAGGAAACAGATGATTGCAGCAGGTTGTGTAAACAGTATGAGGAAATTGGACCAGGGTCCACAGTTCACTAGTGGTGTCTCTCTCAGAACAGATAACTAGCATGTTGGGTAAACAAATTACAGCTGGGCAATTGACAAATAGAGAGGGCATAACAATGCAATACATGCCAAGATGTCTACTATGAAATCTAGTTGGGCATTACAACAAAGTACATAGACCGTTATTCCAACCGCATCTATGCCTAAATAATCCACCTTCAAGGCAGCATCCGCATCCTGTTCAGTATTAAGTTGCTAACAACAGATTATTGCATGAAGTAAAGTGTGTAATGTAATCAATACAAGTGCCCTTGGACACTGCACCAATGTTTTATCCCTAGTAGCAACAGCACATCTACCATCTTAGACCTTTCTGTCACTGATCCAGATATCTAGAGACTGAACCCACTATCGAGCATAAATACCCCCTCTTGGAGTCACAAGCATCTACTTGGCCAAAGCATCTACTAGCAACGGAGAGCATGCAAGATCAAGAGCACATAGATAAACAACTTGAATAAACATGGTATCAATATTCATCGGATCCCAGCAAACACAACATCTAGCATTACAATAAGATGATCTTGATCATGTTAGGCAGCTCACAAGATCTAAACATGGAGGCACAAGGTAGAGAGACAACCATCTAGCTACTGCTATGGACCCGTAGTCCAGGGGTGGACTACTCACGCATCACTCCGGAGGCAGGCATGGTGATGTAGAGCCCTCCGGTGATGATCTCCCCTCCGGCAGGGTGCCGGGAAGAGCTTCAGAACTCCTCCGATCTGAGATTGACGATGACGGCCGCGACGGAACTTTTCGTGGAATATGATCGACCGTAATAGGGTTTTCGCGTCGCGGAGAATATATAGGCGAAGAGGCGGCGTCGGTGGCCGAGGGGGGCCACCACGCCATAGGGGGGCGCGGGCCCACCCTGGGCCGCGCCCTAGTGTGGCGTGGCCCCCTGGTGGGTCTGCTCCGACTCCCCTTTGGACTCCGTGATCTCCTCGTGATATTATTGACGATGTCTTTTGTTTCGTCCAATTCCGAGAATATTTCCTTAATAGATTTTCTGAAACCAAAAACAGCAGAAAACAGGGAACTGGCACTGTGGCATCTTGTTAATAGGTTAGTCCCAGAAAATGCATAAAAATGATATAAAGTATAACCAAAACATGTAGCAATTGATATAATATCAGCATGGAACATCAAAAATTATAGATACGTTTGAGACGTATCACACTTCGGCATCTTGTTAATAGGTTAGTCCCAAAAAATGTATAAAAGTGATATAAAGTAGATGCAAAACATGTAGCAATTGCTATAAAACAAGCATGGAATATCAAAAATTATAGATACGTTTGAGACGTATCAACCCGCGACGCGAGCGGCTGTCCGGCGTGGCTGTGGAGGAAGAAAGGGGGGAGGAGCGGCGGCGGTGTGAGAGATAGAGATGCGTACACACGCGAGTTAGAGTGAGAGACAGAGATGCGTACACACGGCGGCGGCATAATTGCGTACACACGCGAGACACGACTCACGCGAGAGAGAGGAGAGAGAGATGCGTACGCACGCGAATCACACGACTCACGCGACGCAGGCATGCGGCCAGGAGCACACGGATGTTGTGTTTCCTTTAGCTAGCTGGTTGTCGTCGGATGGATCCATCACACGCACAGATCGATGCATGTGCTGAGAGAGAGGATAAGGAGAAGCCACGCCGGTAGGTGACACAGAAGAAGTTTTTTGAAAACTTTGTAAAAACTCAAGTATATTATTTTTTCTATCAACTACTACACATAAGAGGACTCCATGCCAGATTTCATTTTTCTGAGTATTTGTTCACTTTATTTGATTTTTTTGAAAAAATTGTCAAAATGGCCACCACGGCTATTCGTCGAAAGGGGTTAAATTTTTCAAAACTATCGACGGTTTTGTGATATAACCACTACTTGTGTACCTTAAAATGATTTTTGTAAAATTTCCAGAGCAAACTATCACACACTTGTAGTTCAAATTTGAATTACTTTCGAAAAATCGGCATAAAGTCGTTTAAATAGGTGAAATTAGGTAGAAACTGAGAAAATTAATATATTTTTGGATTATCCATCAAATATGGTCTACTTTGTGTGGACATTGGATGGGTGCCATTTTGCACCATATTTGTTGTACTTGCTTCACAAAAAAAGTTATTTTTGATATTTAAAATATAAAAAATGATATTTATAAAAATAATTTGAAAAAACTCAGTTCTACAACATTGTTTGTCATACCAAGGTACACCTATGTGTCAAATATGGCCACATTATCACAAACTATGCCACAGGAATTATCATATCTAGATCATTTGAAACGAAACTCATACATGTTTATAGATGATTGATCTTTTTGGGAAGAAGGTTTTTGGAAACTTTGTAAAAACTCAAGTTTATCATTTTTTCAATCAACTACTACACATAAGAGGACTCCATGGCAAAGGATTTTATTTTTTGAGTATTTTTTCACTTTATTTGATTTTTTTTGAAAAAATGGTCAAAATGGCCACCATGTCTATTCGTTGAAAGGGGTCAAATTTTTCAAAACTATCGATAGTTTTGTGATATAACCACTACTTGTGTAGCTTAAAATATTTTTGTAAAATTGCCAGAGCAAACTATCAGACAATTGTAGTTCAAATTTGAATTACTTTCAAAAAAATCGACATAAAGTTGTTTAAATAGGCGAAATTAGATAGAAACTGAGAAAATTACTAATATTTCTGTATTATCCATCAAATATGGCCTACTTTGTGTGGATATTGGATGGGTGCCATTTTGCACCATATTTGTTGTACTTGCTTCACAAAAAAAGTCATTTTTGACATTTTAAAAATAACAAATGATATTTATAAAAATAATTTGAAAAAACTCAGTTCTGCAACATTGTTTGCCATACCAAGTTACACCTATGTGTCAAATATGGGCACATTATCACAAACTATGCCACGGGAATGATCATATCTAGGTCATTTGAACCGAAACTCATACATGTTTATAGATTATTGATCTTTTTGTGAAGAAGTTTTTTGGAAAATTTGTAAGAACTCAAGTTTATCATTTTTTCTATCAACCACTACACATAAGAGGACTCCATGCCAAAGGATTTCATTTTTTGAGTATTTTTTCACTTTATTTGATTTTTTTGAAAAAATTTGTCAAAATGGCCACCATGTCTATTCGTCGAAAGGGGTCGAATTTTTCAAAACTATCGACGATTTTGTTATATAACCACTACTTGTGTACCTTAAAATAATTTTTGTAAAATTTCCAGAGCAAACTATCACACACTTGTAGTTCAAATTTGAATTACTTTCGAAAAATCAGCATAAAGTCGTTTAAATAGGCGAAATTAGGTAGAAGCTGAGAAAATACTAATATTTCTGTATTATCCATCAAATATGGTCTACTTTGTGTGGATATTGGATGGGTGCCATTTTGTACCATATTTGTTGTACTTGCTTCACAAAAAAGTCATTTTTGACATTTAAAAAATAAAAAAATGATATTTATAGAAATAATTTGAAAAAACTTAATTCTGCAACATTGTTTGCCATACCAAGGTACACCTATGTGTCAAATATGGGCACATTATCACAAACTATGCCACTGGATTTCATTTTTAAAGTATTTTTCATTTCATTTAATTTTTTTTGAAAAAATGGTCAAAATGGTTACCGCTGGCGGGCAAAAATAGTGCCCGCCAGCGGTACTATAATTACCGCTGGCGGACGGTTTGGTTTGCCCGCCAGCGGTAGTTTGCTCGTTTCTGAGCCAACTACCGCTGGCGGGCAAGTCAAACCGTCCGCAAGCGGTAATTATAGTACCGCTGGCGAACAAGGAGGCCGTCCGCTAGCGGTAGTTAGCCCCGCGTGCTCGGTTCTGCCTGAAACTACCGCTGGCCTACACTATTGGCCGCCCGCCAGCGGTAAGCCTCGTACCACTAGCGCGCACTGTAAACCGCCCGCCATCGGTAATAGCGCTGGCGGGCGCCCAGGGCCGTCCGCCAGCGGTAGCGTGGTGGCTATAAGCACATTCCTGCTAGTGAGATGGAATTTATCAACACGTTGTCTACCCTTCAAGCCATTTTTGTTTTAGAAAATATTAGTATTCTTTGCGGGTCCATTAACTTTGGTGTAAAATTTGGATTGTGCCAACATTTTTATTAAAACTTATATTTTTTAACTCTCGTTGCAACGCACGGGCACTTTTGCTAGTATATATTAAATTTAGCATTGTCTGCCTGGTATACACATAGGATTAGTCCATACGGGTAGGTACAAATATTACTCCTTCCGTTTCAAAATACAAGGCGCGCTATTTTCGTGCTAATCTTTGTTGCTCAACTTTGACCACTAATATATACTCAATTATATGGATCGAAAATATATAAATGGTATCGTTGGATTCGTTTTGCAAAATTCTTTCATTTCATATATCATTATACTAATTTTGTGGACATATTGTAAATACAAATCATGGTTAAAGGTGTACATGGTTGATCAGCAAAATTTAAGGACGCCTTATACACATATATTATTTCCAAAACTTCATCCTCGTCGAGGGCTCAAGCAGCCCACGTTTTATCAACTCATCGTTGGTCCAACTCGATTATCCTACCAAGAATCGAATAAAATCACACGAGGTTGGTTGGCTGGCTTGTCAAACTACACGTGCATGCACTTGAGCCTCGCTAATAAGTCACCATCACAAATTCACAATGGAAATACCACTGGCCAGACAATCACGTATGAGACCATGGGTGGGGCCACCTGTCAGAGCCAGATACACCATTTTCTCAAAACAGAGCATTTTGACGACACTTGCCAAAGTGGCCACTGGACGTATTCAAGCACGTTTATGCTGCTCCTTTCCTCAGACAAGCCATGACCCACATGGCTTTCTTCTTAGCCTCCTTTAATCACCTAGCCCACTTCTTAACTAGTCCTATTTCTTGGAGAAGTCATGCTTTCGAGTAGAGCAGTTCTGTTTTTGATGGATTAGGTTATCGCATTACACCGGCCGGTAGCTTAGCATATATATATATATCGATATAAATTTCCATGGATAGCAAGTTTCATTGCACACTTCCAAATGTTTCTATTGCGCCTCGAAAATGTGTACCTACCGGTGTTCAAGAAGGCGCTAGACAGGTAAGGCATGGCCTAGTGGTGGGGAGGGGCTGATGCCTTCCCACCTATCCGAGTTCAATTCCTTATGCTTGTAATTTCGGTGATGTTGCATCCTCCTCTATCAAAATACCACGTGGCTCTCCCGCATAGAAATCATTTTCTTTAGAGTTAGGCGGACGTCTTTTCGAACGATGATGTTTAGGTGATTACTGTTTTTGCCAAGTTATCATCTAATCTTATTTAGGTTTTATACACTGTCTGATGTGGTGATCAGAAGGATGCCGCCCCGGAATAGTGTAGAAAAGCAGTTTGTGGAGGGAAAAGAGAGGGAAGAAATGGCTGCCTGGCAAAGCTCCTTTTCAGCATGCACCATCCAAAGAGTCACAATGCTTTCACTTTCGAGTGATGGTTGCACCATAGGGTCAGAATTAAGTCAAAAAGATGACTCTTAATTAGCAAAGGAGAAAGAGGCGCGACATGCTCTCAACCCTGTTGCTAAGAAATTTCCAACTCCTTGCAGCCTAACATTTCAGTTAACTTAGCTGGTATTATATTTCCATCTTGAAATCATGTGCTAATTACTTTATGTAAACCATGGGGCATGATCCGATGGATGCATGCATGCAAAAATGGACGGAAACGGACGGTCTACAACTCATATGGCGCACAACTCGTATCTCGACCGTCTGTTCCCACGATTGAATGGTCAAGATTTCCCGTTGAATGGGTTGAACATTCAACGCATTCAACGACAAATCTTAGACGTTCAATCACGGAAACGGACGGCCAGAGATAGGGGTTGTGCGCCATATGAGTTGTACAAGCTCATAACCGAAAATGGAATAGGTCTAGGGAGGGAAGAAAATCACAGACTGTGGTGTGGTCGCCGCCTTGGCGGTGCCCCTTGTCCTGTGTCGAGGGTGGAGAGGTCATGCCGAGGGGAAACCCTTATCTTGATTTCTACCAGGTCGCGGCAGCGGCGTCCGTGGACGTCGTTCCCTTCTTGAAGGCGCCGATGTGGCTATCCTCTACCCTCCTTCGTGCTCCGGGTGAAAACCCAAAATCTTCGGATCGGGCATTCCACGTTGTGATCTTCTTGAAGACGCCGCCTTGGAGCTCGCGGTGGGTAGCTCTCTGGAGGTTGGATGGCGGAGTCTTCTTCGGCGTGCTTCCTCCGGCAAAGCTTGTTGCTTGAACTGCTCTCTCGGCGTTTCTTGTTTGGACCTCCATGGTGTGCCTCAGCGTGGAGGTGTTTCCCTGGTGGCTGTCTCCGCTGCCGTTGGGCGGGTCTCGACGGTGTGCAGTGTGTGTTGGTGTGCCGGTCTCGACGCTAGGGTGAGTTTGGCCCGACGACTTTGCCCGTGTTGACGGTGTGCAGCGTTCGTTGATGTGCCAGTCTGACCTCAAGGGCGAGCTTCGGCCAACACCTTTGCCCGCCAAGCTGGTTCTCAACCTCACTAGAGTAGCCTTGGGTGGCGTCCGTCCTGTTGGAGTTTCTTTGGTTGTCCTATTTCTTGTGTGTGTGAGTGCAGTTCGGTGTTGTAACCTGGGTTCAGCACTTTGTAGCTATGTCGCCGTTTCTAACGTTATTAATTTAACTTCGGGCCTTTGGTCTGTTCTAAAAAAAATCACAGTCCACGATTTGTCAACTTGGTTATTTGTCCAATCCGATCGATTCTTCCTACAAAAATCGAAAGCAAAGGTGCATGAACTTGGTCGCTCACCGTCACGATCAAAATACAACTGGACGGACCTGCCAAACGAGAAGTAACTGGACCGAAATTTCCAAACTATCTGTACTTTTCTTCGGGAGAACAGATCGCTACTGCTACTTGCACTCGTGAGAAATACACAGTTGCTCATCCTCCTCGATGATGACGAGTGTTGCTTTTTAAACATCATCTATACAACGCTAGATATGGAATACGAGACGAGAAGGCCGTATGTGTGTTTCAGCCTGCCTTCTTACCTTGGGCCGACCGAGGAAGGTCCAGCCCGCAGGCAGATGCGGCCCAGTGGCTGTTCGCCAGCAGAGATGCAGCAGAGAGCCCTCGTTTAGTCCCACGACCTTGGCAAGCCACGGACGTTTCGACCGGTTTATAATCCTGCTGTTTGCATCATTACTGTACCTCCGGGGACATCAGGTAGAGGTGGACAAACAGAGAAAAGATTAGCACCTCCAATTCGGAGTACTAGGGAAATGAGCGCCCGTGGAGTAAATGAAATTTGAGTTTTTTGTTAAATTGTTTTGTAATTAGGGGAAATTAAATTTGTATTTCGTACAAATATTCGCGGAATTGAAATATGAAAATATGGCTGCAATATGTCGTAAATAGGTAGCATTAAATTTGTATTTCCTACAAATATTCACGGAATTTAAATATTTACAAAATTGAAATGTTCACGAACTTGTAATTAAAGTAAATAGTTGATTTAGTTCTCCTATAAAAGAATGGTTCAAAGTTGTTTAGACATGCATGAATTTGATGCAAATATATAGGATTTTGCGCGGCAATGTCGCGCCAGTGGAGTAAATGAAATTTGAGTTTTTTGTTAAATTTGTTCTGTAATTAGGGGAAATTAAATTTGTATTTCGTACAAATATTCGCCGAATTGAAATATGAAAATATGGCTGCAATATGTCGTAAATAGGTAGCATTAAATTTGTATTTCCTACAAATATTCACAGAATTTAGATATTTACGAAATTGAAATGTTCAGGAACTTGTATAGTTGATTTAGTTCTCCTATAAAAGAATGGTTCAAAGTTGTTTAGACATGCATGAATTTGATGCAAATATATAGGATTTTTTTTGACATTTTGGTATGTTGAACACATTTTTCTGAATAGCAGAACAAAAGATATTGAATTTGCAAATTTGAATCAATTTCTGGAATTTTTTGGAAAAGATAAAAAATCTGACGGTGGGTCCCGCGGGTCAGTGGCAGGGAGGAACGCACGGCGGCTCTGTCGAGCTCGCCGTCGCCGGAGGAGAGCGAGCGGCCTCGCGCGCGTGCGCGTGACGCACGCACGGGATTGCGGGGAGTCGACTGGGCGGCGTGGCGGACCAAATGGTCGCCGGGGTGGCCGGAATCGAGCTCGGCGAGCGGCGGCCGGAGGCGGAGGATGCCGAGCGCGGCGGCGGCGAATCCGGCGTGCTTGCGGCGTCCCAGGACGCGGCACTCGGCGAGGAGGTGTAGGACGGGGCGGCGGAGCTGGGTGTGGGCAGCGATTTGAACGGGGAGGCACGGAGTGGCGTGGCGGCGTGCGGCGGCGCCGGCGGCGACTGCGGCGGCGCCGGCGAAAGAGAGAGGGGGAGGGGGTTCCTGCGGGGTCGTTTTGCAAAAAAACCCGTGGTGTTTTTCGAAATTACAGTGTGGTCCCTCGCTTCGTTAATTTTTGGACGTCGGGTTAATTTCTCGCGTCGCGAGTTTGTTTTTGTAAATTTTGTGCGCCAAAAACCGTGCTAGGCGACGTGTCAGCACGCGATTGGCAGAAAGTCCGCTGCTACAGAAACACTGTAGCAGCTACAGTGTTTTGCGGGATTTGCTACGATCTGGACCGTCCGCGGGCGCGATCGGACGTCCATTGTTCAAAGGGCGACGTGGATAGCTAAATTGAGGGTGAATCTGTTGTACTTTCATATATAGTAGGATGATAGGCATACGCGGATTAGCGTATTTTTCTGCGCAAAATCTAAATCTTGCCTGGGCACTTTCTGGCGTTACTGAGTGCCCACCTCTCCCCCGCGTCCGATCGTGATCGTGCGGCTTGATCCGTGCTTCCACGCCACGACACGACCACGTGCTTCCAAAATCCCCGTTCCCCTTCGTCTCTCTCACGCACAAAGCCGATACAGAGGAGACGCAGATCTCATCACCCATCTCCACAAGGCTTGCGCCAGCCGCGGCGGCGGAGACGCAGATCTCATCACCCATCTCCACAAGGCTCGCGCCAGCCCCGGCCGCCGCGCCCTGGCCTGCTTCACGCGCCGCCCTGCGCCTTTTCTCTGTCCCCGACATCGAGGCCGCCGCCATGCTCTTCCTCACGGAAGCCTCAAAGGGCTTCCTCCTCAAGACCTTCCCTTGTTCCCCAGCCCCGCTCTCCTACCGCGCCTCCTCGACCGTTGCCTTATCGCCGCGTACTTCGTCTCCTTTGTCCTCGTCGACCTCTCCGCCGCCGTCGACATCGCTGAGCTCCTTTTGCGCTCGCCACCGGCATCCCAGTCGTCATACTCCAGCTAAGTGACCCAACATTCCGCGTCCGGGACAACCTCATTACCCCTCCGGCAACAATGACAGCGAGGAAGGGCCAGTGGAACTACCAGCCGCTGCTGGTCTTGTTGGCTCCGATCTGAAATTGTGCATTTTTTATCGTGCTTGTCAGTGAGTATTTTTCTCCACAACTATGTTCCTAGTTGATTATGACCAGAACACTTCTCCATTGATGCCTTCTATGTCCCGATTCAGATCGGTGAGCACCCTTTCTATGGTTGCTCACCTTCCCAGTCCCCTACGTCATGTAGCTTATCAACAAAAATAGCACAGTTCAACCTTCTATGTCCATTGCACGATGTAGTTTTAATACGTAGGTCACTAGAATAGAGGCGTGAAGGTTACATCTGAGTAAATTGGTGAAGTACTTGTCGATGTTTCCACATGTACTTTCTGTTATATCTTGATGTATCTTTTTATTTTTGTTGCAATCATGCTCATAATATGATATTATTTACTAGTCATGAAATAAAAACGGATATAATAAGGCTCACATCACCAACTACTTTTTTTTATATAACATGATGTAATTTTCGCACCAACAGGATCTAGTTGTATGTATTTCTGTCCAACTTGTTATATCCTAGCCCATTTATGAAACATCAAATGTTACGAGGATGTAATTTTGTATGTAATCCAGTAGGCATATTTCTTATATCCTAACCCATTTTTAGAACGCCAAACGTTACTGGGATGTAAATTTGGAATTTCGAGTAATGAATGTAGGTTAGCACTTTTTGGATGCAGTTTTGAGTTAGATGGTCATGTGGATGTAGTTGCCGAGGTCACAAAATGTAGTTTTGAATGTTTGGGCATGTAGTTTTGTATTTCAATGGATATCGGGAAGTACTTGGAGTGACTATAGCTGCTGTTTTTCAATTTCCAAGTCAGAAATGTAGTTTGTAGTTCTATGGGCTCGACAATATAGTTTGCACATTTGAGGATGTAGTTTCTTGTTCGATGGATGCGGGGTTGTAGTTGTTCTGGTTGCAAATATAGTTTTGCAACATTCAGGATATAGGTTGTCTAAATGATATGTAATATCAGTAAACTATATATGCTTCATGTAATTGTCTATACACTATACCTTTTTCTAACATTTCTGAGTGCACTCTTTGTTTGCATGAAAATAGTGATCTCGTAAGGTGGTGCGTCCAGTAATGATGTATTTTCAAGCTGCATTTATTTCGTACATCAGCGTGAATGGAACTAAAACACGCCTGATTCTTTAACAAAGAGGTGTGGAGGGGCCTTATCTTCTGTTATGCCTAGCGAGCATTCATGTTAACCAAGATGTACAAAGTGCGGTGAACAATTACGTGATTGGCATAAAGTCCCGAAAAAGATACAATTAATTCAAGTGTTACCAAAATATAAGTTAGGATATTTTGTTACATTTCCTTACGAGGATCTGTTGCGTGTATATTTCTTCACATATTCGACTTCTTGAGCACTTTGATGTTTTGGCAAGTTATCATTTCCCTAACTGGCTGACTTGATGAAATTGTGATTTTGAACATGTGGAGTTTAAGGTAGATTTGTCATAGAAGTCATTTGATTAATGTACAAAATGTTCATCTTGCTTTTTTCAACGTGGATTTTTGGTATTTTTTCCAATCTCCGTCTGCGAAGTAATTTTTGTGATCGGATTTTTTTTGATTTTTTATTTGTTGGGTGGCAGATCTTAGATCTAATCAACGCATGTAGGTTGAGAGTGAGGGGTTGCAACTTGCAAAACAAGATTTGTCGTCGTCTTGGACGCGTAACGTGGCAAAAGTGATGTAGGGACCAGATTTTTCTATTTTGGGCAAACACACGACTGAGACAGTCTGCGCGTTTCTATTTCCGGGTGGGGCACTGCGGAAGGCAAAACGGTGCCCGCGCACCGTGTAGAAGCGTCCATTTTTCTGCCCCTGATCGTTCCGTTTACTTAGAAACAAGTCCTTCCACTATTCCCTTGGAAAATGCTATTTGTCATCCGGCTGTAGCTACAGCCGGGTCCAGCGACAACGCGCACACGCATGGGACCAGGCCTCCTCCTCCATTTACTACTCTGGTTGCTACAGCCACTGCTCCTCCTATCGTCCTCGCATGAAGCCCGGCGGCGAGCTCGCCATGGACGTCGGGCTAGAGCTCCCCATAGGTCACCGGACCTAGGAAGAAGACGACCACGAGGGGATCTCGTCGGGACTCACCCGATCTGGCGTAGATGGGACTTTAGGGGCTCGAATCGTGGTTGGCGAGCACGAATCGGTGAACGGACGGTGCATCCAACCTCCATTGTTGATGGTTCGAGGTAAGTGACATTTGAGATATGCAGATGTTGCATACGGTGTTTCGACGTGTTACATACACATATGCCCTTTGCTACATAAGCGTGTTGAAAATGTGGCAAACGATCGCATGATTTTTCATGTTTTGCTACAACCTGTTGGGGATTTGTTGCATAAATTGTTGGCTTTTGCTACATAGTTGTGTTTAAACTGCTACAACATTTTCTATATGTCGCAAGTTTTACAGATCTGAAATTTTTGCTACACACTGTGTTACATGTGCAAAATATTTTTGTTCCGATCGGATTTTTTTGCTACACACCGTGTTACATATGCAAAATATTTTTGTTCGCGCCGGATTTTTTTGCTACACACCGTGCTACATGTGCAAAATATTTTTGTTGTCGACGGATTTTTTTGCTACATTGATCCGACATACATTTTCTAAATTGTTTTTGCTACATGTGATGTTACATGCACAGAAAAAAAATGCTACACGCGAAACGTTTTTGTTACATTGATCGGACGCGCGTGATCGATTCACTTAAGTGGATCGGACGGTGCGGAAGGTGGCTGTACCGATGGATCGGTACAACCGACTGACGCGTAGTGTTCGCTTATTCCCTTTCTCTTCTAGCATAGCTTTGTGCTTTCTTCTGTAGCTAAGTCTTATTTTTCGGTTAAATGATGCCCTTATTGGCAGCCATGCTCTTTCTTATCGATGTTATCATCACATTAGGAGAGTGAGGATTACTTATGCTTAGTTAAGTTCCCTCATTTCGCCCCCTAGAAATTTCAGCTAGGCTTTGCATTTAGCGAATAGAAGGGGTGCTCCAGTTATTTGGAGATTTGACCACAAATATATATATATATTCAATTTAGCATTTTCTGCACCTGGTATACACATAGGATTAGTCCACATACTAGTAGGTAAAAAATCTCACGGCACCCCCATTGGATACGCGATGTTCATATGCGCACCTCGCGCAAAAAAAGTCACTATAGTGAGTTAGAGAGCTCGACTGACACGTTTATTTTTGTGTAGCAACTCCTGGACATTCAGTTTCAGCGCCATTGGTCCAGGCAAAGCCTCGCACTGGCCTTCTGTCGGTGCCGATGATGGCGGCGTCTTTGTGCGTCGCTCTCCCTCCTGAAGGCACCGTCGTGGAATCCAGCCCCTCCCACACCATGAAGGCCAAGGTATCCTCGGGTGAAAACTCAAACTCCATTGGAGTGGGTGGTGACGGCGACCACGTCATTTTCTCCTTGGAGACACCGCCTTGAGATTCTTGTGCCTTGTGGGACTCTTCGTTGTTGTGCCACAAAGCTTCACGGGCAAGGTCGGAGGATGTTGGGGCGGCGTCTCCGGACGGTGGATGTGCGCCGAGGCGGCGGCATCGGAAGCGTTGCGCCCATGGCTGAAAGTGCATGTGTTGCCCCATGCGTGGTTTTGGTAATTATTGACAATCCCTATGGACTAATGGTTGCATTGAGATATACTTATAGATCTTGTCCATAGGAAAAGATTGGAGTTCATGTGTTGGACTCTAGAAGTGTACATGATGATCAATGCTCTTTTCAAGGGTTTATATGAAGAATGGTCATCTAGAGTTGAGCTTATTGCATGCATGGCTTGGAAAGAAGATTGGGTGAACATTCATCTTTATCTCCAAGCCAACATATTGATGGCCCTTCATGTAGTTACCCCACAACGGCGCCAGAAAACCTTTGCTGAGCGCTTCGCGTAGTTACCTGCGTGAAAAGTAAATGGGTTAGGTTGAGACTCCAAGTACAGAGTGTGTAGTAAGTGGAAGACGTGTTTTCCCCACGAGGGTGACTCGAGGGTTTAATATCGAACTCTCGGGGAATCAGTAGTGAAGATTTATCTTTCCTATCCTTCTTTTGGTTACCTACAAAACAAAGTAAATGTTTTGGTCCTCAACCTCACCTAGTGGTTGTCAAGCACAAGATGTGAGAATGATATCAAGATAATATGCAATGAAAACAAGAAATAAATATGTAATGGTGGTAAATAAATATGCAAGGATGGTGGTAGCAATGATAAATGATATTTTTGGGTTTTTTATGATGAATGCAAGATGTAAAAGTGTTTTTGTATTTTTGGATTTAATAATGGCAGAAAATGGTAAAGTGGTAAAAGTGGTTGGAAAGGTGTTTCTTATGATTAAAAATGGACCGGGGTTCATGGTTTTACAAATGCACTCTCTCTTTAATAACGTGGTAGACAATGGAACACTAGAGTTGACATATGACATTGCAACACAACAGTTTAATGATAAGTTATAATTATATGGACATCACGTCCTAACATAGAGACCTTTTGGTTATTAGTCTCTCTTATACTCCACAAAGATGCGAACTAAATCATAACACATCAGTAATTAAGATAACTCAGAGTATAGCAATAAGTATCATGACATGAAGTTAAAATAAGAACATGCTAGATCTAGTCATGGAGTAGTGGCAATGGTCACACCCACATCTCCGGTAGCATGGTATTTCTTTTTATCCCTAGTGAGGCAACAAAGTAAGGTAAAACACCCAAGTGGATCGCAGAACTTTCTCTCACGTTCACTGCACTAGCCACCCCCGTTACTCCAACTAATGCACACGTTCCCCCTCACACATTCTCATAAACATGCTTGATCATAACAAGTAAATAAGAACGGGGTACATAATATGCATCTACTTTCATAACTGAAACAAAACCATTGCAATCTCAAACATATATTAACTCATAAAAAGATCCACCACAAAGGTATTACATAGATGACCGTAATCATGTTCGGCAGCTCATACGGTACTAATTAGTGAAGCTCGAGAGAGAGAGATACATAAGCTACTTCCACAAACCCATAGCTCCCTCTTCATCATGGAGACGGTGGAGAAGTCGTTGGAGAAGATGGAGACCACGCCGGCAGCGCCCCGCCGGAGTTTCCCCCCTCCAATCTGCAGCTCCAGGTCTCTGTTTCGGTGTTTCTGTGTTTCTGCGGCGCTCCTTCCAGAGAACGTCGGGGGACTATTTTTAAAGGCGTTTTTAGGTCAAAACGGAGTCGGTGGAGGAAAGATCGACGACAGCGGAGCTCCGAGGCCCAATTAGAGGGGTCCCACGTGGCCAGGTACAGGGGTCGCGTGGGCCCACCCCTTTTGGCCCTCGTGGCTCCGTTTGTTCGCTTCCTTCGCCCACAAGTCTTCTTCCTTCCAAATATTGACGCTCGTAAATTTGCAGGTGATTTGGACGTCGTTTGGGTCCCTGAAACATTAAAGGAAAGAAAGGGTTTTCTGCCTGCGCAGGGTTAATTCCATAAAAATAGGAAACATGTCAAATATTCCCAAAATCATTATAAAACAGTGATATAACCCTTATATGATGCAAATATGACTGGAATATAAGTAAAAATAATGCAAAGTTCATGTATGCATTTTACATGCATCACATATACATCAAGAGAAGAAGATGAAGACCAAGTGGATACATGAAGACGGAGCTAAGCAAGGCTCTCCCATATTGGAGCATGGGGGAGTATTTGGAGAAGTCTTCATCAAGCATGTGCTAGCAAGCACAATCAAGAATGGTGTTCCAACTTGAGGGAGTCAAGATCGTCATCATCTATCTCAAGTGGAATGCGTAAGGCAAAGGTATGATCTTGATAGGGTTTCTATTTTACCGGTCTCATGGTGTTAGTAGGAGACCGGGTTATAGGATAGACGACGTACTATCAAGAGGGGCTCTCAAGTGAGTAACTTGATCGCATTTTTATGGAGAGCTCAAACCTTTGCATACTTGCCATTTCATCTTTCTTGGTTCTTATTTGGCTTTCAACCATGTGAGGATTTAGAGCTTGTGTTCCTCTCCATACCAAGCTCCAATTCATCAAAAACGGATTTCATATTAATATCTTATTGCTTTTTTTGATGTTCGAGCTTTTACCGGTTTGTATTTTCTAAGAGAGGTCAAACTCTCTACTTGTGGTTTTCTCCTCACATGATGGACTATGATGTGTATATGCATAATCCTATAGAGCTTGTGAGTATCTCCGAAACAAGCTCAAGATCATAGAAAACGGAGTCCGGATGAAAAACTTATTGCGGTTTTGGTTTGGATGTTTTATCGGTTGTTCTTTTATAGAGAAGGTTTAACTTTCTACATTTGGTTTTATCCTCCCTTGTTTAACTATGATGTTTCTCTGCATGATCTTGTGAAGCTCTTCGTTGCGATTCCAACGAGCCCAAGAACATCGAAAACGGAGTTCGGATGATCAAGATATGTTCGTTTTCATATTGGACGTTTTGCTGTTTTTTGTTGGCCGGCCCCCAGGCCAGTTTTGGCCGGCTGTAGGTCCGGCCGGCTCTGTTGGGTGCCCGGCCTCCAGCCCAGTTTAGGCCGGCTGTAGGTCCGGCCGGCACCCGGTCTCCTGCCCGGCCTAGGCCGGCCTCCAGGCCGGTCCTCGCGATTTTTGGCCCCAACGGGCAGATTTCTGCTGCCCCATTTAAGGGGTCTTCTTCCCCAAAGAGAACCTACCTTTCCAAGCTTGTTCCTCCTCTTTTCTCCACCATTGTTGACCTTGGAATGCTTGCCCCTCTCCCATTTCCTCCCATGATTCTTACCTCAAATTAGAGGGAAAGAGAGAGGAGATATATATCCACCTTTCCACCAATCTTTCTCTCCTCTAAGTGAGGGGAAGCCTTTGGATCTAGATCTTGGAGGGATTTGGTGTTCTTCCTTTGTTCTTCCTCTCTTCTCCCCCATAAGCATTAGTTGCTTGTGGTGGGATTTGAGAGTGAAGGATTTGAGCACTTGTGCTCTTGCCATTGCTTTGTGCATCGGTTTGTGCTCTCCACGAGGATTCGTGGAAGTTGAAAGCTTGTGAACTTGTTACTCTTGGGTCTTTGGACCCTAGACGCCCGTGTGGTGGTTGAGACCCTTGTGTGGTCACTTGTAGCTGTTCGGGAGCCCCCAATCCCGTTGTGGGTTGTGCCCCGGATCGTTGTTGAAAGGCTCCGGATTTCCGCCTCGAAGGATTCCGATAGTGGAAGGTGAACCAAACCTTTGTGGTGCGGTTCATCGGAGAAGAAGGTGAAACCTTTGTGGTTGTTGAACCATTGTGTTGGTTCACACCTCTCCAACGAGACGTACTCCCTAAAAGGAGGAACTCGGGAATACATCCTCGTCTCCGCGTGCCTCGGTTATTTCTATACCCGAGCTCTTTACTTATGCACTTTACATTGTGATAGCCTTCGTGCTTGAAGTATTCTATATTGCTATCACCTTGTTGCTTGTCTTGCTTAGCATAAGTTGTTGGTGCACATAGGTGAGCCTAGTTTATTTAGGTTGTTGGCTTGTTAATTTAAACACATAGTTTTATTCCGCAATTATCAAGCCTAAACCGGAAAAGTTTTAATCGCCTATTCACCCCCCCTCTAGGCGACATCCTTGTCCTTTCAATTGGTATCAGAGCCTGGGCTCTCTTTTTGGGCTTTACCGCCTAGAGAGTAAAGATGTCGTTTAGAGAATTAGTGCACAATCCCATTTTAAATTCGATGGCACAAATTATGATGTTTGGAAAATTCGCGTGCTTAACCTTCTTAGGGATATAGACCCAATTTAAGAGAATTGTAGATATGGGTTTTTCTTCTCCAAAGGAGGATGAGGAAAACTCTTATCTCGATACTCTTGTATCTAATGTCTTATATGTGTTTTGAGCGATGTAGTTCTTGCATCAATCATGCCTTTTCGGAACGCTCATGAGCTTTGGACCAAGCTTCAAGATATATATGAAGTGTCCAATATTATTGAGGATGATTGTTCTCCTCCACCTCCGGCCGTGACGAGTTCACAATTCTTCCACTTCACCAACATGTGATTTGTCACAAGGTAATGATATGGTGAGTGGTGATAGAAATTGCTTTGTTGATGGTGAATATTCTATTGACTATACTTCATCTCTATCTCATTGCAATGATCTATCTTTGGACTTAAACACTTCTAGCACTCCAAATGTTTACATGCTAGTGTTGATAGTCCTTGCATATCATGTAATAGTTGTTTAACTAAATCTCATGATGATATGCTTCATTGTCTTGTTGCCATGAAAACAATACTTCCATATCCTCTATTTCTTGTGTGGCTAACAATGTAGAGGAATCCCAACATTTGTTGGAACAAGACGTGGATCTCAATGGAGCTTCAAGTATCTCTTCACCATCTTTGTCCACTACTCATTTTTGCCTTATGGCTAAGGATTCAAAGGTTTCTCCACCTTTGGAACCCTCTCATCTTGTGATGATGTGGATGAGGATTCTCATGGAGCTTATGGATGTTGAATCCATAACAAAGAAGGGTGAGATGGTATTTGGTGCTCTCCCAAAGGTAGCAAAGCTATCCCTCCTCTAAGTGAAATCATTGTTTATGCTATTAAGAGTAGGGAAATCATTGAGGACTTGGAAACTCAATTTCTCGAGAAATGTCAAATTGAGAGAGAGGATGCCGATGAAAAGGCATCCTTAATGAATGCCCTTGAGGAAGAGCAAGAGCTTCGAGTGTCTCTTGAGAGAAACTTGAATCTCTTGATGAATCAAATGATCTTATTATTGCTAAAATCATTAAGGAAAGAGATCATGCTATTGCTAAATATAAAGTGCTTAAAAAGGAAAAAGTTGAATTTGGTGTTGGCAATGCTAGACTAATTGAGGATATAGAGAACTTGACAAAGCCCACAAGGCTTTAGAAAGTGAACACTCTCTCCTTATCAAGTCTCATGATCAACTCCAAACTCAACTATCTAAAAATGATGAGCTTGCCAAGTTGTCTTCTTCCATTTCTAATATTGATGATGCTTGTGCTACTAACTCCACTTCTTGTGAAGCATCTATTTTGAAGGAGAATGTTGAGCTAAGGGCTCAACTTGAGTTGCTAACTAGCAAGTATGGAAATTGGAAGAAAGTCATGAAAAGCTCTCTAGCTCTAATGATGATCTTCTAGCATCCCATGCTAGGCTAAAGTTAGCTCATGAGGCTATCGCTACAAAGGTAACATCTTGTGAGCCTCATGTGGACAATGGCACAACTTCTACTACTAAAATGCTATATTGCCCTAGTCCTAGTAATTCATCCACTCACAATGTTGCTACATCTTGTGATGAATTACTTTCCATGCCTTGTTGCTCTAACAATGAAGCTTCTACTTCCTCTAGTTTTGTGTTGATACTAACCATGTAGAGAATTAAATGAGCTCAAGGCCCAAGTCACTTCTTTGAAGAAAGACTTGGAAAAGCGTCATGTTGGGGATTCTACACTTGACAATATGTTGAGTGTTCAAAGACGCCCCAATGACAAGAGTGGACTTGGATTCAACTCCAATATCAAGAACAAGTCCAAGTTCAACAAGAAGAACAAGGGCCAAGAACAAGTCAAGATTCGGCCAAGATTGTTTGCTTCAAGTGCAAAGTTGAAGGGCACCATGTTAGATCTTGCCCTTTGAAGAAGAAGCTCTTAGTGAGAAGCAACAAGGGAAGAAGCCTCAAGTTCAAACTCAAGTTCCTCAAGTTGAAGAACGGCCTCTTCCCAAGAAGAATCAAGCTACCCCTCCTCAAGTCAAGACTCCAACTAAGAAGAGAGGAGGAAGTAGATGTTGCTACCTATGCCGTGAGAAGGGTCACTTGCTTCTTCATGCACAAATGGTACCTTATCCAACCCCATTATTATTGATGATTATTCTCTTCGGAAGGATAAGGTTGGCAATGTGTTTGCCAAATATGTTGGTACTCAAAGTGGTGTCAAGAAAAGAACCATTTGGGTTGCCAAACCTATTGTGACTAACCTCTTAGGACCCAACTTGGTTGGGGACCAACAAGCTAAAACTTGATCAATAGGTGTTGTTGGAGGGCATTGGAGACTTGGCTACATCATGAAGAATTAAGGGATCTTCATCAATTATATTATCTCAAGCCAAGTCATTTGGATTATATTGTTCTATCTCATATCCAATGTTCCTCCTTGCGGTAACTTTTATTTAAATCATATATACATTGAAAGTTGCTTGCACCCTTGCATGTGTTAGGTTTTGTACCTTGCTAGTGTTTGTATGTGTTGTGCTCTCTACTTACTTATCTTGAGTAATCAAGTATGTGTATGTTGGTTTGCACACCATTTACTTGTGTTGAGCCTTATTGCTTTTATTTGATATCTTATCTTGTTGGCTCTCTTTTAGAGATTAATGGACTATCCATTTTGGGGAGTGATATGCTTCGTGCACTTCACAATCCTAAAATGTGTATACATGAGGAATACCACTTAGTGTTGATATATCAATATTATCTATTCTCTATGTGGTATGTCATTCTCATGAGAAATTCAAATTCTATAATGTCCATTAATTATCTCTAGTTGGTTTTATTTGCCTCTTGTTAAGAAAATTTGGATTATCACATTATGGGGGAGTAATAAGCTATGTGCATATTACAAACCTAGAAAATGTGAACATGTGAGGTATTGCCACCTAGAATTGATTTCTTATTATCTTATTCCTATGTGGCATGTTGCTCAAACAAGTTCCATTTTGGTAAAATGATTTTGTTTAATCACTCTTTTGGATCTTGTTTGTGATGGACATTCTTGGTACGGTTTTCCCCAAATATGTTCGCATATCCTTTTGGGAAATCGATTGCTTCAAGCTACTCTTTGTAGTGGCTTTGCATGATCGCGTGAATACTTGAAGCTATCAAGAATATCTATTTATTAAGCTTTGGCCTTTAAATCTTATCTTTTGCCATATGCTTATTTGTTGTGAAATTGGTCTTCAATATCATTTCTATATACCACCGAGAAATATCTCTATATACTCCTTGTCCTTGACAAGTGATACTCATATTGTGGTGAATTTGTAGACCATCTTCACTTTGGTTTTGCTTTGAATTTGCCTTATTTTTATGCCAAGGATTTTTTTGATCTAACTCTCATTTGTCTTCCTTGTTCTTTTGGATCCTTGTTGCTCTACTCAAAATTGCTTTATTCTTTCTTGAGTTAGGAAAAGCAATGATCCCATTCTTGGAGAAGCTATCCTACATTGAGTAGAACATCATTCTTTAAATTGGTTTTGTATCTTATTGCTTTCCTTGAACATGACTAGTGTTTGAATAATATGTATGGAGAGTGATGATCCCATTTGTGTGCATTTTGTATTCAAATGCAAGATCATAAATAATGCACAAATCTTGGGGGAGCATCCTATATGCTTTTGAACATTAGTTGTCTTCAATTGGCATTTGATCCCGATGACGTGTCTCTTTGGAAGACAAACATTTCTCGTCTTGGTACTTTGTGCCATCATGAGAAGTGTAGAGGGTTTGGTTTATTCCTTGATGATATTTTCATCAATTGGTATCTTACTTTCATTTGGCATCTTTTCAAAGTGGTATCTTCAATCATGTGTTGATTTGGGTTTTTGATATAATTTGGACAATTCTTTTCTTGTCACACTTGTGTGTGCTTTCTTGGTTTAATTGGTGTTTTGTCCAATTGTATCTCGTTTGGTTCTTGAAAGTCTTGTGCATGCATATTTACTATATGTATATCTTATGGCATGCTTACTTTCGTTGATCCAATATATAGGATAAACTCCATCAAATCCTAAATGGCTAAGATGTGCATGAAATTCAATTTCATATCAATATGCACATATTTATGTGGAGTTTGTCCTATGTATTGTAGTTGCTCTAACTACTTTGGACCCAATGAGTTTGGGTACCATTTTGTACTTGAATTTGTTTTAGGTACATTGGAGATGCATTGGAAGCTTGTCTCATTTACAAGGAAGGTGTTATCACCATGTGCTTATTGGAGCCAAGCTCGGATGATCATGAACTCTTATCTTCTACATCACCAATGCTATCTCGGTAACAAGTATCTACCTCATGCATCTTTTCTAGCTTTCAACCTTGTGTAGGTTGTTTCATGGCATGAATCTCTTTGTTGCAATTTGTGTTCTTGGTTTTCAAAACATCTTTATTGCAAATGTGAGCAAGCCGGGATGATTACATATCAAGGGGAATATATAATCATTTTATGATTCACCAATCCCAAATATGTTAATCTAGCATTTTCTCTATGTCTCTCACATGCAATATTGATGTTTTCAAAATCATTTGCCTTTGCGATACTTGTTATCTTTCTCGGAGCATCCCATCTACCTTTTTTCCCTTGTGGATTTTTGATGCTATGATGAGATTGTGTTGGAAGTTCATCTATATCCTTCTAAGATAAAATTGAGCTTTGTGCTATGCTTTTAAGCAATGATCTTATTGGTATATATATGACTTCCTCTTGGATATCATGTTCTTCACCGTTGTATCTATTTTGTGTGTGCATGTTCTTTTTGGACTTATATCTTCATGATTGATGTCTAATTAGAAACTTATACACATGAGAGTAGCTACATCTTTAATTGGTATTCCAATCTTTAGTGACCACCTTTTTCTTACTTTTGTTTCTTTGGTGGTTTCTAAAAGGCACAAGCTTTGTTTTTCATTTGGTATGCTTTTGCATCTTAATAAGCTTGTGGACCTATTTGCTACTCTTGTGTTTGTGTTCAAAATTATCTAGGAGGGAGTGAGGATTCCATGTTGTGCACACCATATTGAAATACAAATCCTACATTGTGCACGTACCTTGGGGAGTTCCCTCTTGTTTTTTAGAACACTTGGTTGGTCTTATCATAATATCTTCTTATGTTCAATTGGTTTTTCGGATCTTTGATTGGTTACTTCTTTTGTCGAAGTATCTTTCAATTTGTTTCTCTTTTGCAATCTTTGGATCCTCAATATAGTTTGATCTCCCTTCATCTATTCGTCATTGGATATGTGCATTTGATTTCACTCATATTATGAGAAATGCACACATTATGGGGGAGCTCTTACTATATTGGCCTTCTAAATTTTTCCTCCCATTTCGGCAATCGATGCCAATGGGGGAGAAGTTTAGAGGGTTTAAGGGAATTTGGTGTTATGCTTTAGTTTCGTTCTTAAGCATTTGCCTTTCATGCTCTTGCATCCTTGCTCTTTGTGTTGCATGGTTGCTTAATTCATTATATAAACCCTCGTAAAAGGATTGTCATCAATTACCAAAATGGGGGAGATTGAAAGTGCATGTGTTGCCCCATGCGTGGTTTTGGTAATTAATGACAATCCTATGGACTAATGTTTGCATTGAGATATACTTGTAGATCTTGTCCATAGGAAAAGATTGGAGTTCATGTGTTGGACTCTAGAAGTGTACATGATTATCAATGTCTTTTCAAGGGTTTATATGAAGAATGGTCATCTAGAGTTGAGCTTATTGGATGCATGGCTTGGAAAGAAGATTGGTGAACATTCATGTTTATCTCCAAGCCAACATATATCAAGAGAAGAAGATGAAGACAAGTGGATACATGAAGACGGAGCTAAGCAAGGCTCTCCCATATGGAGTATGGGGGAGTATTTGGAGAAGTCTTCATCAAGCATGTGCTAGCAAGCACAATCAAGAAAGGTGTTCCAACTTGAGGGAGTCAAGATCGTCATCATCTATCTCAAGTGGAATGCGCAAGGCAAAGGTATGATCTTGATAGGGTTTCTATTTTACCGGTCTCATGGTGTTAGTAGGAGACCGGGTTATAGGATAGACGGCGTACTATCAAGAGGGGCTCTCAAGTGAGTAACTTGATCGCATCTTTATGGAGAGCTCAAACCTTTGCATACTTGCCATTTCATCTTTCTAAGAGAGGTCAAACTCTCTACTTGTGGTTTTCTCCTAACATGATGGACTATGATGTGTATATGCATAATCCTATAGAGCTTGTGAGTATCTCCGAAACAAGCCCAAGATCATAGAAAACGGAGTCCGGATGAAAAACTTATTGCGGTTTTGGTTTGGATGTTTTATCGGTTGTTCTTTTATAGAGAAGGTTTAACTTTCTACATTTGGTTTTATCCTCCCTTGTTTAACTATGATGTTTCTCTGCATGATCTTGTGAAGCTCTTCGTTGCGATTCCAACGAGCCCAAGAACATCGAAAACGGAGTTCGGATGATCAAGATATGTTCGTTTTCATATTGGACGTTTTGCTGTTTTTTGTTGGCCGGCCCCCAGGCCAGTTTTGGCCGGCTGTAGGTCCGGCCGGCTCTGTTGGGTGCCCGGCCTCCAGCCCAGTTTAGGCCGGCTGTAGGTCCGGCCGGCACCGGTCTCCTGCCCGGCCTAGGCCGGCCTCCAGGCCGGTCCTCGCGATTTTTGGCCCCAACGGGCAGATTCCCCATTTAAGGGGTTTTCTTCCCCAAAGAGACCCTAACTTTCCAAGCTTGTTCCTCCTCTTTTCTCCACCATTGTTGACCTTGGAAAGCTTGCCCCTCTCCCATTTCCTCCCATGATTCTTGTCTCAAATTAGAGGGAAAGAGAGAGGAGATCTATATCCACCTTTCCACCAATCTTTCTCTCCTCTAAGTGAGGGGAAGCCTTTGGATCTAGATCTTGGAGGGATTTGGTGTTCTTCCTTTGTTCTTCCTCTCTTCTCCCCCATAAGCATTAGTTGCTTGTGGTGGGATTTGAGAGTGAAGGATTTGAGCACTTGTGCTCTTGCCATTGCTTTGTGCATCGGTTTGTGCTCTCCACGAGGATTCGTGGAAGTTGAAAGCTTGTGAACTTGTTACTCTTGGGTCTTTGGACCCTAGACGCCCGTGTGGTGGTTGAGACCTTGTGTGGTCACTTGTAGCTGTTCGGGAGCCCCCAATCCCGTTGTGGGTTGTGCCCCGGATCGTTGTTGAAAGGCCCGGATTTCCGCCTCGAAGGATTCCGATAGTGGAAGGTGAACCAAACCTTTGTGGTGCGGTTCATCGGAGAAGAAGGTGAAACATTTGTGGTTGTTGAACCATTGTGTTGGTTCACACCTCTCCAACGAGACGTACTCCCCTAAAAAGGAGGAACTCGGGAATACATCGTCGTCTCCGCGTGTCTCGGTTATTTCTATACCCGAGCTCTTTACTTATGCACTTTACATTGTGATAGCCTTCGTGCTTGAAGTATTATATATTGCTATCACCTTGTTGCTTGTCTTGCTTAACATAAGTTGTTGGTGTACATAGGTAAGCCTAGTTTATTTAGGTTATTGGCTTGTTAATTTAAACACATAGTTTTATTCCGCAATTATCAAGACTAAACGGAAAAGTTTTAATCGCCTATTCACCCCCTCTAGGCGACATCCTTGTCCTTTCAATGGCCCTATGAGGCAGGGTCTGTGGTTGTTCTCGATCGGTGACAAAACAGTGCCACGAGGGTGGCTCGTTTTGTGGCCTTCTGTTTTGTGGCTTTTTCTCTTCATTTTATTTTCTGTTCTTCCTTTGCCCAAGGGCTAACTTGTACATATTCTACCTGCTATTAATCAAAAAGCTAGCAATTGCTGGATCTTTCAAAAAAAAAAGTTTCAGCTAGTATACGCAGATATTATTTCCAAAACTTCATCCTCGTCCAGAGCTCAAGCAGCCCACGTTTTGTCAACTTCATCGTTGGTCCAACTCGATTATCCTACTCAATGGTTCAAACTACAGGTGCATGCACTTGCACTTGCACTTGGAGGGAGCCTCGCTAACAAGTCACCATCACAAATTCAAAATGGAAAATACCACTGGCCAGACAATCACGTATAAGACCATGGGGCCACCTGTCAGAGCCAATACACCATTTTCTCAAAACAGAGCATTTTGACGACACTTGCCAAAGTGGCCACTGGACATATTCAAGCACGTTTATGCTGCTCCTTTCCTCAGACAAGTCATGACCGCATGGCTTTCTTCTTAGCCTCCTTTAATCACCTAGCCCACTTCTTAATTGGTCCTATTTCTAGGAGAACTCATGCTTTCGAGTAGAGCAGTTCTGTTTTTGATGGATTAGGTTATCGCATTACACCGGCCGCTAGCTTAGCATATACTCCCTCCGTTCCATTTTAATTGACTCACATATATCTACATATGGATGCATGTAGACACGTTTTAGTGTTAGGTACATTCATATCTAGATATATGTGGGTCAATTAAAATGGAACGGAGGGAGTACTATATAGATATAGATTTCCATGGATAGCAAGTTCCATTGCACACTTCCAAATGTTTCTATTACGCCGCGAAAATGAGTACGTACGGTGTTCAAGAAGGCGCTAGACAGGCGAGGTGCGAGAGTTAGGCGGGCGTCTTCTCGAACGATGATGTTTAGGTGACTACTGTTTTTGTCAAGTTCTCATCTAATCTTATTTAGGTTTTATACACTGTCGGATGTGGTGATCAGAAGGATGCCGCCTGGGAATAGTGTAGAAAAGCAGTTTGTGGAGGGAAAAGAGAGAGAAGAAATGGCTGCCTGGCAAAGCTCCTTTTCAGCATGCACCATCCAAGAGACTAAGAGAGTCACAATGCTTTCACTTTCGAGTGATGGATGCACCATAGGGTCAGAATTAAGTCAAAAAGATGACTCTTAATTAGCAAAGGAGAAAGAGGCGCGGCACGCTCTCAACCCTGCTGCTAAGAAATTTCCAACTCCTTGCAGCCTAACATTTCAGTTAACTTAGCTGGTATTATATTTCCATCTTGAAATCACGTGTTAATTACTTTATGTAAACCATGAGGCATGATCCGATGCATGCAAAAACGAGGTGTGATCCAAAGCAGGACTAGGGAGGGAAGAAAATCACAAGACTGTGGTTACCTGGAGAGCTATTAATTAGCAGTACTCCTAGTGGCTAGCTGGTAGAGCAACTTGACAGTCAAACTCAGGAAAAGCTCACAGTGTCGCAGTTATAGTCTTCAGAACGCTGGTCAGTTGGGACACTCATACGAACGTGTAAACATTTGTATCTTTACCTATATTTGTTTATAGGCATATTTTCTTTCTTCTTGGTCTTATCCTTTCTAGCACCAAACTGTTTTGGGTTGACCAATATAGCCGTCGCTTAGATCATCCAAAAGCTAGGATGCAAAGGAGGAACAAGACGGATAAACAACATGTCTTTCTTAAATCAATCCATAATATTTATGATGTTTAAATATGAAAATTTAAATTTACGAACATCATGCCAATAGTTAATTAAGATCAAATCAGCTGATGTCATTGCTGTAAGGAAAATGAGACTGAACTCCAGTTTATACGCCTTCACAATTTTTACATGAATTGCCACCTTTAGCAGCCTTTCATCTGAATTACACACAACTAGTGAAATTTTGTTAGCCATTACCTTTATAAGATTGCGAGAGCGACGAACAAAATTGTTAGGCACACATGCATGGCATGCCATCTTTGGTTTTATCCAGGATATTTTTTTTAGCTCAAACCGGTTTGCCTCGCCTGACCTAGAGTGGCCTAATCAAAGCGGCGTAACCTAGTCTATATTGTTCTGCGTCAAAGGAGGCAAACGGTTTGTGCGTAAAAAAAGGCAGGAGTGGCATGGCTAAGTCAGGGTTGGCTGGGGGTGAAGTGCTTGGGTGCGTGCCATGAGAAAAACCACGATGTGGCACGGCACGTGTAATTGGCGATCGCAATCCATCTGACAGATCGCTTCCAAAATCTTCTAATGTGTAAAAACTGTCAAAACTTTACTAAATCTGGTAATTGGGGTGAAATTTTTTAAATGAGGTAATTCGTGTAAAAATGTGAAGGTAGAGGGGTACAAGCTAGAATTTATTTGGAAAATAAACAATATGGCAAGTGCAGTTTGTTTCCTTTTAACAAAAGTAAGAAATGAGGTCACTAAAATGTACTCCCTCCGTTCCAAATATTTGACATGGATTTGTCCAAAATTGGATGTACCTACACACTAAAACACGTCTAGATACATCCAAATTTGGACAAATCCACATCAAGTATTTTGGAGCGAGGAGTATGGAATATACAATATCCAATAGCATTTGTCATATTATGTTGAAGATGGTGAAACATGTGTCATGTATTTAACAACTTGGAATATACAAGGATCCCTTTCTTCATATATAGAGGCGTTCACGCGTAGTAATACTTCCACAATGTTTTCCTATTTGGCGACTGAGACATGCTTGACGAAGTCGCATGGTTTGTGGTAGATAGATTTAATGATTTTTGACCAATTCTAGGTAATAACGACTCGGAACATCTTTTGATAGTAAACCTACACTGCACCATTTTTATACGGCAGACCTAAATACATGGCGGGATCTGGTGGGACTACCATGGGTGCCACGAGTAAGAATTGTAGGTAATAATGACTGGGAACATCTTTTGATAGTAAACCTTGCAGCATTTGTTTTATGGCAGGATTATATAACTAGTTTATGGTAACAAGCTGGTCTACATGTGTATCAATTCCTCGTAACTGCGTCCTAAAACTTCGTCGGAGCCGCAAACCACATCGACCATAAACTTAGGACTTGACTAAACAACACAAGAACTTGGTTGACATCTCTGCAGCGAAAGTAGGGTCATGTGACATATAAATATGTTTCGATTGTTTCTGTATGATATTTTGACAAATTCTGACATATTTCTATTGAAATTTAAACAAAAAGTTCCCAAACATCTTTAAAAAATTGTGATGTTTCTACATGATATTTAAATACTACTGTACTTTGCCGCACGACATACTACTACATGATATTTATGTCGAACTATACTGCCTAAATACTACTCTACTATGGAATGCCGAACTTACGCATTATGATACCGAGTCTATTTCATGTATTTTAGAACAGATTTCTATGTGCCTTCTCCCTTTCGATGCATAATGCTCTAAAGAAGGCATTAACCTGTGTAGTGGGTTCTTAGTCTCAGTAACACATGCTCTCATAGTTGGATCTTAATGGGCATTAGCCAATGCATATTTTACCTGATTAAAATTTTACAATCATGCTGAAAAGATGAACGTCACCAGAAAATAATTTATTTAGAACCAGAAAGCTCCACTCCTCTGTGCACCAATCAATTAGTTAAACCATGAGGAGGCATACTTTTCCAGACAAGTACAGAAAACTAACGTTAATTGTGGAATATACCTGAGAACCTTGCAGCATTTGTTTTATGGCAGGAACATGTGGCCGCATGCATTTGCATTGGTGGACGCCCACCGTCCATGTGAGTTTATTAATTTACACATCGAAAAAAAATACTAGTGAGAATACTATGAGCATTAATGTAGTTTTGGTTCTTGTTTCTACAAACTGATGTTTATTCATGGACGTGTGTTTATACAGAGTACCAGGAAAGTTCCTTATATTCAGTATGAACAATCATTGCCTGATTGAAAGTAAAACAAATGAGGAGCCGCCAAGAGAATGGTAATTCGCAGAGTTTAATGCTAGAATGTGGTAGAACCAAAATCTTGAGCACACTGCAGTTAATGTTGAACAGTATAGAAAGAGCAACTGTATATTAATATAGATGTGTGCTAATATTGTATTTCTTTCAACTCTAAACTAATTCTCTCGTTTATTTCATATGAAAAGCTGACTGCATGAAACCAATATACCACACAGTGATGTGTACAAACTACAAAATGTTAGTTTTAATGGCCAATCATGCAGGGGGGACACATTCAAGGGTGGTGGAGCCCACAATGTTAGGCCCAAACATGCAAGACACTGTATATATAGTACTACTACATGATAATTGAGGTGGCCACGATTGTCTTCTTTTTCCTCTCTTTTTTCTGAAGGGAAAATAACAAATCCAGCTCACATATTGTCTAGGGTCTAGTATAGTGTGGACTCACCCTAGCTCCATCATACTGTTTTCCAAATACCCATGGGTTGGGAAGAGACTCTGGCGGAGTTTTGTTTTTTGTTTTTAGGTCGCACGAAACCAGCAACAAAATATTGGGATGGAGTGAGTGATGTTTCTGTTTTTCTTATATGGGTATTGGTCGAAATGTCTTCTACGTTGGTTAGAGAAGGGATTAGTATACTAGTACTATGGGCCAAACAAGTCAATTAGAAAGATCACCTAATTTTTCATACATGATAACAAAGAAAATATTTATTTATATAGCCAACTTTTGATGTGACATTTTTTGCTGAAATTATTCCATCCCTTCCACCTTAATCAGTGCTAATTACCTTAAAATACATGATCATATTCCTCGCACTAGGTGGATGTCGCAGGCACATCCCGCCTCACGATTATCAATTTCTTTGTTGGCAAATGTGTTTTTACATGTTCCAACTTCCAACCCTTCTATAACCGGGAAGACTTTGAGTACATGGAAAATGTATGTATTTTTTTCTTGGGAAACCTAGAACATGCAATGAATCTACATGTACGCGCTGTGTAACTGCTCCATGCTATAATATAAACATATCACTGTCAACAATGTACTACACGATGGGTTAATATATATAACAATGCAACACAACTTGTCCGATGTACTATTGTTATTTTATTAGGTGTGAGTCTCGATCGTTTTCATGTCGACAATTTCGTTCTCTTTACCACTTATAGTGGTGGAACCGTGAAAGTAAACACATTTGTTATGATTTTTTCTTTTATCATGTCGACCGGTTTCATAATAAATCATGTTTGTTTGTATTTTTTATCAATTCAGCAAAATTAGGTTTAAAACTATACAGAGAAATAAGAGCTAAATTTGGTATTTTATATGTTCGGACAAATTGGGTTCATGGCCCCAGCACGTTCGTGTGAGAGGTAACTTAGCATGAAAGAGAAAATAAAAATCTTCAATCAACTACAAGAGAAATGGCCTTTTGTGACTCCGGTTAGTTGGTTGGTTCTCATTTGCACTTTTGGGAAAAGTGCAAGATTCCTCACAGGGGTTTATTTTGGAAGAAACTTCATAGAAGCTCATGAGCACAAGTGGTTGGGTAAATCAAGCAATAATAGCGATTTGGCCTTCGTTGCTATGAGAATATAAATATGTATAAGAACACCAGTAACGCATAGGTTGGTATGTAGACACACACAAAAAAAATTGTGACAATTTCGTGCAAAATACAAAATATAAAAATCGCAGGGTTGTGTCACTGAAAATGGGGCCCACCGGATGCGGGGACCACCTATCAAGGACCCAAAGTCAGCAAACTCTAAGTCAGAGAATCCTACCGCCACCCATCAGGCCAGCACCGGACCAGCAAAGATTCCTCCACCTTTTACCCTCTCCGTCCATCTAGAAAACACACATACGCCATTGATGCGACCTCGCAAAATTACAAGAACAGCCTTGCTTCAAATTACCAAAACGCCCTCTCCTGCGCAGTTACGGAAGTACCCTCGCTCTGCCAATAAATAACCCCTCCACCCTGACTGATCCCCTCCCCCTTCCTCCCTCTCTTCTCCTCCGATTGGGTGGCTGCCATTGCTCTCCACACAACCAAGCTCGGGCTAGAACAATTCCCATTCCTCCTCCTCTAGCTCGGGCCTCCGCTCCTGGGTCACGAGTCTTCCAATCGTCGTGTGATTGGTCAGGTCCCAGTTTCTTTCTCCGTCCAAAACGGTTCTTTGGGTTGTGGTTGCTGCTTGCTGGTGTTCTTGCTAGGCTAGATCTGGGGGAGAGGCTGGTCCTTTTTGTGCGTGAAATCTCTGGGTTTTGCTGCGCTGGAGGTTCTTGCTGGACATGGTTTGTCAAGCATGCAGAGGCGCAATCTCTGAGCTTTATGAAGATCGCCACAAACCTGCGCCGGTCCTGCTTCCTCCAGTCCTTCTCCGTCGTCTTCCTGTACTACTTTTATGTGATCTCATAATTGGCCCTCTCAATCCGCCATTGCTAGTAGTACAACTCTCCTTTTCTTTTCTTCTTGCTTTCTTTCTTCTTGCTTCGAGAAGTGATAAATAAGAACGGTAGCAGCAACAGAAGCAGCAGTAGCCCAGTAGAGATTCATTTTGGTGCGAAGATGTCGTCGTCGTCACTATCGCCGGAGGAGGCGGGAGGCTGTCCGGTTCGGACGGCGACTCGGGGGGGAACGTTCAGGCCCGGGGACAACCGGCGGGAGAGAGAAACGGCGGCTGTCGAACCGGGAGTCGGCGCGGCGGTCGAGGCTGCGAAAGCAGCAACACCTGGACGAGCTGGTGCAGGAGGTGGCGCGGCTCAAGGCCGACAACGCGCGCGTCCTGGGGCGCGCCAACGACATCACGGGGCAGTACGTGCGCGTCGACCAGGAGAACACGGTGCTCAGGGCGCGCGCTGCCGAGCTCGGCGACCGCCTGCGCTCTGTCAACCAGGTGCTCCGAGTCGTCGAGGAGTTCAGCGGCGTCGCCATGGACATCCAGGAGGAGTGCCCGCCCGATGACCCCCTGCTCCGGCCGTGGCAGATCCCCTACCCCGCCACGGCCATGCCCATCGCCGCCACACACATGCTCCAGTACTGATCCGTCGATGATTGGATCAAATAATTCAATATCTCTCCTGTAGGAGCTGCGCTGCGGTTGGCAAAGAGGAAGAACAAGTATTGCTCTACTTGGCTGCTGCCTTGAGGATTATTACTACAAGACCTAGTTTGCTGCTCTAAATGTTGTGTTTATGTTTTCAGTAAGTGTCTGTTGTTGTCGTCCAAGTCCTATGTGTAATACTAATAAGTGTTATTATATGTTTGGTTGTGCTTTATGTGCTCTGAATTTGTGATGAACTGTGTGCTCCAGTGCTCAATGTTAACCAAGCCCCAAGTGTTTCATCATATTTGAGCTCTCACCAAACAAAATCACACCAAAATTTCTCAATAATTTGAGCTCTAGTGCTATGATAGATGCTGGTGTCTTGTCGAATGAAAGAGCAGTTTCTCGATGATTTACTTGAGCCCACACTAATAAGGGACTCATATCAAAATCGCTAATAAGGGTGATTTATTTGAGCCCACACTAATAAGGGACTCATATCAAAATCGCTAATAAGGGGAAAGGCATCGAATCACCTTGAGTGCATAGAAACATCAAGTTTCTCAAAAGCAGAGGCAGATCTTCAGTTTCAAGGTTCCTTAGGGGAATTCTGTCTGACAGCCCTCTGTTGTGTGTCTTGCATCTATTCCAACTTTTTCAGGGGCAAAAAGCAAGACGAGAAGAATCATTTAGTACTAGTATGTCGCAACTCACAAGTTATTATTTTTTGTGAACTCATGTCACAAGTTGATGTGTGTTACTATTAACAATGAAGGAAGCTACATCACATACATCCGCCCGCTTTGCCTTTAACCAGCAATCAAGCAATAATGGTTAATGACAGTAGCGTAAGCAAGCAAAACGAGACTGTCATCAAACAACTAAACACTCATGACGGCATACGAAAACGATGGTGAAAGGCAAGTGAAAACCTTAAAAACTTATCTTGACCGAACCAAATGACGACACCAAATAGAAGCGCACCAGTTCTAGGTCAGACTGATGATGGTGCTTGTTCCATTCGTGATAATATCAAACATAAGTTGCCTGTTAGGTATCCCACCATTGCACTCAGCCAAAAGAATGAGCTCACCCTTAGAAAGGATGACAGTAACATTAGGGGAATCTAAATCATCTCGGTGTCAATTTGTTTGCGACAGATGTGAGAGAGACATATATTTGAGATGTCAAAGACAAAGGGCAAAGCAAATTCAAAATGGTTTGACGTTCTCAAATGATGGTGCTTATTTTCGTGACAATCTCCACAGCAATCAACTCCTCTCCAGGAGTTTCAGAAAATTAATGGCAAAAACAAAATGACAAAAGACTTGAGATATAGAGCTTCGGGTTCAGCACGCCAGAACTACTCCTCGACAACGACGCTGATCTGACCCTTCTCGAGCATGTCGTAGAAGGACCGAGTCTTCCTCTGCTCGTTCCAGTGATGCATCTTCCACATACCACCAGCAACCAGCCCGAGGGTGAGTCCGATGAAGATCTCCTTCACCACGCTCGGACCCTTGAGGGTAGCATGTGCAACTCTGCCGCCTGCCATTTGCTAGCTAGCTGTTGGGCTCAGATGCCAAAATGACTGCAGAAATTGAGAAGATTCTGTCAGCTGATTTCTTGGGAACATGGGGACAGAATATCTTCACCAGGGCAGAAAGATACTTTAAATATATGCAGGCATGTGCATACGATAAAACAATTAGGCCATGATCTATGATTTTTCAAGTATTCAAAGGCCGCTTGGGGTGAATTGCACAAACAACAAGTCATAAATTTTTTCAAGGCAGAACTGAAGTGAAATTTTCCGAGGAAAAGATTAAACTGCAAGAAATAGAATAGCAATCAACCAATTAAAATATTTTGAGATGTAAAGAGCCGATGAAGTTATGTAAAACAAGCATGCGTTAAAAAACAGTAGAGTACTTAAAAAAAGCTCTGATTCCTCAACTACTCAGGGCAACCTCTCTTGACAACAAACGTTGTCAACTCCCTAAATATGCACCCTAGGACCATCCTATTCCACCGCCCAAGTTTTTTGAAAGATTTATTTAAGATGGAGCAGGAAATAAATGCGACAAAATAAATGGTTGCATCCTCAGCATCAATCATTGCTTCTTTCATCAAGAAAAAAAAACGTACTCAGTGTACCCTTCACCTAACCTGCAACTCATGCACAGAGGACACAGCCGTCGTAGTCATCAAAGCACAAATGAGGCAAAGCAAAATTAGTAGGAGGAATTTCCTTATCACCCATCATTAGATTAACCATACATTATCAGCATCCTAGCGCGTGCAACAACGACCGTTCAAATTATGCATTACTTCATAAGAAACACTTAGTGTAAACAAGATAAAAAATAACATTAATCTTGTAGAAGGCGGCATCTTGTGTAACAACTAGCAACAGGTCATTCTCTTCAAACATCAGGCAGGTTCACTTATATTCAAAAAAGAAAAAAGAAACAAATGCTTGGCAACAAGAAAATCCCAAGAGGAAAGGAAATACATAACATACTTAGTTGAGGTGACTTAGTTTGAACCCAGCCATCTTCACGAAGAAAAAGAAACTCTCTGCTTTGGAATACTGGAAGGACATGAACCTAGCTAACAAACACTTTTGAATAAGTAAACATAGATGAGATCTACCTACACGTCAATATGTTTGTGCTGATATCATTAGGATACTAATACCACCACAACAGCTAGAACCTCGCTCGCATACACTAACAGTAGTATATAGGGGCCCATATCAGCAGGACATTTCCAATACCTCGTAAAAACTATAAAGTTACTGCTGATAGCACATCAATTGTACATATGAAAACAAATGCAGATATAACATAATCGCCATGATACTTGACAAATCTAAACAGAGTCATGACAAATGTACAACTGTAATGTGCTAACCGTAGCAGAGAGAAATTATCGGTGCCCTAAAATTATGAACTAACTAGAATCATCAAGAAATCATAGTCACAAGACACCTACTAATTAATGTGCATGCCCAAGTCACAAGTCGCAATACCATTGTTAACAGGATGCAGATTGCTGAGTAAATAGATAACAACATTCATAAATGCTCCGGGATGTTAGAGACTAAGACAGTGCAATGGATGTCAAATGCCAACTTGATATGTGAAACAGAGATACCACACTAGTCACCAACTACGCTGCGCCATACCATTGAGAGGCATGGTCCATGGTTCCACGCCAAAGCCTACTCTCTAATTCCCCAATTTATGTGACCCTCTGATGCATTTCACATCTTACTGAACAATGTTCCTTTCGTAGCCACCCATTTCCTAATCCAAATCGCAAAGCCCTCAAATCACAGGCCAAGCTATGAACAAAAGTAACACCCTAAAATAGTGGCACCAGACCGTGTTGTCGCCATCACGTATCGGATCCCCTAGTGGTATTTTGCTTCCAAGGTATTATTAGAGGCTAAGAGCCTAAGACAGTGCAATGGATGTCAAATGCCAACTTGATATGTGAAACAGAGAAACAACACTAGTCACCGACTACGCTGCGCCAAATCATCGAGAGGCAGGGGTGATGGTTCCATGCGAAAGGCTAGTCTGTAATTCCCCGACGCAGGATCACATAGATCATCTGATACCTATCCACATCTTACTGCAGCGAACGATCTTCCTTTCCTAGCCACCCATTTCCCAATCCATATCGCAAAGCCCTCAAATCACAGATCAAGCTACGAACAAAAATTAACAGCCCAAAAAAGTCGCACCGGATGGGGGCACCGCAGGCCGTGGTTACCGCGCTGCTGCCGTCACGTATCGGATCCCCTCGTAAATCACACGTAGTTTTCTTCGCATTCCTCTCCCCCAAAATCATTGAGTAATTGCACGAATTTCTAGTTTCTACTTTCTACGCCGAGGCCGTCAGCAAGCCCGAAATGGACAACCCAGGCACCGAGCAACCAGATCTAGAACGACCGCTAACAATTTACAGGAATAAAACCTAGGATCCTATCCACGAGAAGGTCGCGTAGGATAGGACGCACAGGCACAAGAGACTGATTGAATCCAGAAGGTCCGAGGGCCCTCAAATCACAGGCCAAGCTATGAACAAAAGTAACACCCTAAAATAGTGGCACCAGACCGTGTTGTCGCCATCACGTATCGGATCCCCTAGTGGTATTTTGCTTCCAAGGTATTATTAGAGGCTAAGAGCCTAAGACAGTGCAATGGATGTCAAATGCCAACTTGATATGTGAAACAGAGAAACAACACTAGTCACCGACTACGCTGCGCCAAATCATCGAGAGGCAGGGGTGATGGTTCCATGCGAAAGGCTAGTCTGTAATTCCCCGACGCAGGATCACATAGATCATCTGATACCTATCCACATCTTACTGCAGCGAACGATCTTCCTTTCCTAGCCACCCATTTCCCAATCCATATCGCAAAGCCCTCAAATCACAGATCAAGCTACGAACAAAAATTAACAGCCCAAAAAAGTCGCACCGGATGGGGGCACCGCAGGCCGTGGTTACCGCGCTGCTGCCGTCACGTATCGGATCCCCTCGTAAATCACACGTAGTTTTCTTCGCATTCCTCTCCCCCAAAATCATTGAGTAATTGCACGAATTTCTAGTTTCTACTTTCTACGCCGAGGCCGTCAGCAAGCCCGAAATGGACAACCCAGGCACCGAGCAACCAGATCTAGAACGACCGCTAACAATTTACAGGAATAAAACCTAGGATCCTATCCACGAGAAGGTCGCGTAGGATAGACGCACAGGCACAAGAGACTGATTGAATCCAGAAGGTCCGAGGGCTGTCTGAGAGGAGACGGGAAGGAGGACTGACCTTGCCGCCGCCGGAGGAGGAGAGGTAGAAAGAAGCCTGCGCCGCCACGAGAGAGAGACCCAAACTCTTCGATTTGTTGAGGAGAATGGCTATTTGCGGAAACGCCCTTGAGATTCGCGGATGGGCACGGTCCACACACCCACACGGACAGACCTGTTCCATCGGACGTGTCCAACAGTCTATTAGAGAATACAAATTGATAACCAACATCAAAGGGCAATTGGTCTAGTGGTATGATTCTCGCTTAGGGTGGTGCGAGAGGTCCCGAGTTCAATTCTCGGATTGCCCCCATATCTTTTTTGTTTGTCAATTTGTAACAACAAATATGTTAATAATACTTTCCTCTTCTTGATGATACTGTAACAAGAAGTCTGTTTTTTAACTTTTCGTTTCTTTGTTCCGAAATACACCACGAGCTCACCAGGAAAAATAAAACTAACTTGTTCTTCTGTTTCCTCTATATGGATGTGTAATATCTACTAAGACATCGTCTGGTCAGTAAACAAGCTGGAACAGTACAAGAGAACCTTTTTACCCACACATCTAACTGTAACTATGCATGACTGCACGCAATGGGCAGGCGCTTATTGGATCAAAGAAAAAATTTGCATCATCAGGAGGAGTGACCATCTCTTATTTCGACGGAGCATGGACCAGGATGCGGCTGCGGAAACAGGAGGCTCCGCATGACTCCAGCACGCTCAGAATCAAGCGTTCCCACGGACGGCTTTGTAGCACTCTAGGCTGCAGAGGGGGAGCTTCAGCTTCGAGTCTCTGTACCGGTACACGTTCGTGCACGACGGTCCGGCGCATTTCTCACGCGGGGGAGGGTAGCTGGGTGATGATGGCGATGTGAGAATATATGGGGAATTTCTCAAATGCGGGAATAAGAGGGATATGAGGATTGGTTACCTGCACGGCTTGGAGTTGAAGATACTGGGGAGGCCTACACCATCAGGGAATGTAACCACAGTGCCTGTGGGTCCATGACCCACCGGATGGAGCTTCTGGCGAGTTCTTCCGCTCTGGCTGCCTTCTCCTGAGTAAAACACATGATTTTGTCAGACGATGGTTGTGTTAGAACACAAGAGTATGTAATGGCATGATCAAATAATGCAATGGACCTTCTCTTCTCGCTCCTTTTGCTTCCTCTCTTCTTTCTTCTTCTCGGTGTCCAGGCCCAATATTTTCCTTATAGCTTCAGCCTGCAGAGATTATCACTTTTCAGAACTCCTAGGAACCGTAATTGAACCTATTCAAAAAGTTTGAAAAGAAGGTAAGCACATATTTCTCCAACCTCGCTTTCTTTAGTGGCCTTCTCCACTTGCAACTTGCGCCGTTGAGCAGCCTCGGCCTTCTTGGCGAGCATCTCTGCTTCAGAGAGCTTTTCCTTCTTGCCTGTACCCACATAAGATGCTCAGAATCAAACCAGCAAGATTCAAGTGAAGTTAGAATGAGCAATATGATAGCTTAGTATAGGCAGTATGTACTTCTTGATGAAGCTGCTGGTAAACCATCAGGGTACTCAATGGTAGCATTGCTGTTCCCATCCATCCATGATTGAAGGGCTCGGCGGCGTGTTGTGAGAGGTTCACTCTTAACATTGGCAGGTGACTCAGTAATTGCCTTTTGCTTATGTTTTCAGATTCCAGTTCGCTATCAGAGTCTTGTTCCTCTTCAGTATTATCAACATCAGCAACATTAGAATCTCTTGACCTTTTCTTCCGTCTTTATTTGATTGGGGTGTAACAAAATCGTTATCAACCTCATAAACTGTGCTCCTACTTCTATCTTTCTTTGAGACATTATTCTTAGAATTACTTCCTCCTTTGTTTTTTGAATCACGAACATGACCCTCATTAACATTAGAAGCTCCAATTTTCTCAAGAGTGCTGAATCATATTCCTCATCAAATTCACTGTCCAAGTTTGATTTCTTAGCAAGCCTCCTACTCTTCCGGACATGATCCGAGGATGATTCTCTCTGAACTTTGGCAGGTTGTTCCGGAGTCAAGGTATCTTCAATTCTCCTCAGTTTTTTGTTTTCTTGTCTTGAGAGAGGACAACCTACTTTTATCTTTTGTGCCTTCAGTCTGAAAGTAATTCATCTTTTTATCAGTCATCAGTCATGGACGCATGTATAGCAATTTGAAGTAAAAACGGAATGAGAATTGTAAAGAATCCAAATAACACCATACCATGTAAAATACTAATCAGAGCAGGTACAGTACCAAGATTACGAGATACAAGAAATAGATTGATAGAAACTGCATGTGTATGTCCTAGAAACACAAACTACTTTTCCTTGCGGAACTTAATCACAGCAGGCTAGTGAATTCTATTCTCTTAAATCAAAATGATTCTTCTGTTCAGCTGCAAGTGCACTATGAAACAAAGATACTGATCACTTCTTGTTTACCTGACTACCATGCTTTTGCCGGTGCCATGAATCTCCCGGATGTGCAGGCTTTGCAGCTGAAGACCTGGAATCTAGTATATCAGTATTTGGTTTTACGGGTATGGTGCGACTGATTCCACCAATTTTGAGCTTCATTTTCCTTGGTTTCTGGGTGGTTGTCAAATCAACATTCCCCGCCGACATCCTATGACTGCTCTCACTCTTTCTCGAGTTAGTTCCTGAGGCCTCGGAATGCAACTGGTTGCTTCCCTTGCTCTTGTTTGAGTTTTTCAAGCTTGTAGGGGATAGAACACCCCCGGTGGTACGCTTGGAAACACGCTCCTGGGAAGGTCCATTCAGATAAATCTCTCGCCTTCGGAGTCCCCCGTCAGAGGCAACATTGTCATCTGAAGGCAACCTCTTCGAACTACTCCTAGATGACATAGATGACATAGACTACTGCTCGACAGCAGGATTGTTCTCCAGCCTGGGCCTCCTCGCCGTGCTTCCCGACACTTCTTCTAACTAAATAAGACAATATACATGAACAAAATGAATGTCTTTGATGAAGATGTTGATGTATAAAACAGACTGATTTTGGCAATAGAGGACTTTGGTTGGCGCCTCCCTCACGCACATGTTATGTGAACAATGAGAACAAAATCTGAACTCACGTAATCTAAAGACAAAACAATAACTAATTAACTGCAGATCTCATGAGAAATATGTTCGTCATCTCGTGTTTGTTTCTGTGCCATCAACAACAACAACAACAACAAGCCTTTTTTCCCAAACAAGTTGGGGTAGGTTTTTTCTGTGCCATCAACATAGGAAATATTTGGTTCTTACGATTTTTCTGAACTGAGGCAAAAGCTTGTCTGTCTCATTAATTAAGAAGGTGCCCAGTTAATTAACGAAAACCATGCAAAAACTGATACAGAAAAACAGGGCCAAGCCCACACTCGTGGACGGCGCGACAAAACAACACAAAAACACGACAACCACAGATGCACGAACCAAGGGTGACCCTTTCCGCATAGCCAATGGGAGGAGCAGAGTACCCAGGACACTCCTGCAATGGTGAAGAAGCCTGCACTTCACGAAATCCTGGGCCAAATGTGACGTCTGACATGCGGGCGACCAACGCTGACGACACGCACACCACTTTCGAGGAACCAAATTAATTGAATGCACAAACTTATCCGGTAACATAACAATTGCTCTGCAACGTCCATGAGATTCCTACATTCCCAAGTGGGCCTTGTGTATAAGTCGAAAATGTTGGGAAAATAGATTGCATCTTATGACTACAGAAGTAGTGACTAGTATCACTACAGCGACTGTGAGCTCACCAGTACTGGTACTTATCAGGAATTTATTTTATAATAATAACAGTAAGCACATGATTTTTAACACCAATTTTTCTAGTGGCTCATGATCACCATTTTTTGACCGAAAATTGTAGGGGAGACCCCGACAGTAAAAATTTACTGACAACAGAATCACATGTGTGGTGACATTTCAACAGTACACCAGTTGTTCAAAGCCTAGCAAAACTTATGCACAAACGATTAAGTTTAGGGACCAAATCCAAGCCTTGTACGGCGGCTTAGCCTCCAGTTTGAGCCCATGGAACTGTAAAAAAAAGGTCATTCTTAAATCTTAACTAGAATTTCCCAGGAGATAAGATTCGGGGCAACAATGTCGAAGATCTCAGCATTTCTTTGCTTCCGAACATTCCAAGCAGCACTGGTGAACACCCCCATGAAGTGTGGTGTGTGAAAATGAGAGGACGGTCGAGGCAAAGGACTGCTCCAGGTTACTAATATCGTCCAAGGGTTGGGCCAGCAATGTTAATGGCTACTTTTACGTGCACACAATTTAAATAAATCTTTATACAACACGAAACACTGTTAGATATTTATTATCGACCGATCTTTAAACTGGGCATTATTTCTATCAGGAAAATAAGGTAAGATCAAGTTCAGTCAGCATCAGGTAGTTAGCTTTTATAACAGAATAGAGATAGGCATCAGGTAGTTTTGTACTGATAAACACAATTGGGTTATGGGGGGAAATTGCATCACTAAAGGAAAAAATTCTAGAAGCAACAGAATCAATTGAATGGGAGTCATTCAGGCTAGGCATGGTTGGCTAATTAACTACAATGCAGAACAGAACGATAGCTGGTGGTAAAACTGAACTAAGCATCAACGATGTTAAAAGTAAGTGCTGTATCCCTAGTTAAAATTTGTAGAACGAACATCTTCCCCCTCAGGCTGAAGATGAGTCTCAACATTCACGGATAGCAAAACAAGCATGATATTTGCACTTGATGCAAAATCAAACAGAAAAAAACATATTATTGCACACCAACCAATCACCAGATTAATCCAATTGGCAAACAACCTAGCAACCACTGAGCCCCAGAATTCATCATCCATTCTAGTCGAGCAAAATTCCTGGAGATCAGGACCAGCTATATTATTTGGAGTTTCAATTCTATAATACCATTTCAATGTACTCTCCTCTGCCAAACGTAGGAAGCAGAATAGTCAACCTAGATTTTGTGATAGATAAACTACATTAGCCCTAGACCCTTTCTTTCTTTTCAAGATCACAGAAACACAAAAGCAAGGTGTGCAACTGGCGCCCGGACATACATGCGACGAGGAGACGATGATAGAATAAGGGAAGGTGAGGGTAGGAAGGGAAAGGCGGGATGGGGGAGGCGTTACTCACTTTGGGAGCGACCTGATAGCAGGAGATCCGAGGGCGTCGGAGGACGGGGCGGCGGCGGCGGCGACGGGTGTTCGGGCGGCGTAGGGGATCGTCGGAACGCAGCGGGCGCGCCGGCCTGGCCGCTGGCGAATTGGTGAGTAGAGAGGGGGGTCGGGCTGCTGGTGGATTTGGGGGAGACGAAGGAGGAAGACGAAGCTCCACGGACGGGGTTCCGTACCGTTCAATCCATTCCAGCTCGAACCGGACCCGTTAGCGGCTGAAGACCGTTCAGGCCCACCCAAATCAACCAAAACAAAACCGTCAAGTCCAAACCAGTACCGACGTCCCCATTTTTCTTCGTTTTCGCACTGCCACGACCATGGCTTCAAACATTTTTTCCGTAACATATAAAATAAGCATTTGTGCGTAAAATAAACGCTTTGTTGTGCTAATTTTAATCATACTATATAACTAAATCTCCTTAATTGTGTGTCGTGATTCGTGCCTGAGAGTTGTACATGAGTTACAACTTACAACAGTGTGCAACCGAAAAAGAGAATGTGTGTATGTAAATATCAGTCAACTACTTAGCCCTTGGATTTTGAGTCATGATTCGCGCTAGTCTACTACTTAACCATTGAGAGTTGTACATGTTTTGCAACTGTGTGCGACTGACTGAGAAAAATCTTAGTCCACTACTTAACCATTGAGAGTAACACATGAGATGCAATATTGTGCAACTGATTGAGATTTAGTTAAATTTAAGTCGATTGAGCATTAGACTGTCCTTTTTATAAGCAGCTGATTGTACATTCTCTAACAAGGTTAACAAGATTTATGACGGGGATATACCTCTCGAGTACCCTACCATGAGGGTACCTGGTGCACGTATCGACTAAGGCCCAATTATCAAGAGCCTACATGAAGCCCATAACAGAAGGCCAAGAAGATGGAGTATCCTCCAAGATTAGGCGTAGACATAGTCGGTTTAGACTTTCCTTACATGTAATCTGAGTCGGTTGCGAACTCCCGAGACCAGCCTATTATATAAAGGCTGGGAGGGCCGCCGATACAGGACACGCAATACTCGAACCACCAAAACCCTAGCGAGATCGACATCTCGCCGGGACCCCGTTGTAGCTCGCATATACCCTCAGATCAATACCAGACAAGCAATAAGTAGGGTGTTACTCTCCGGAGGCCTGAACCTGGGTAAATCCTTACTTTTGCTTGTCAGCCGACGAAACTACCAGCTCTACCACGTTCTCTCCCCGTAATCTCAACCCTAGGTCCTTAACCATGGGATTTGATGAGTTAACCCCTCGTCAATTGACGCCGTCTGTGGGAAAGAATAGTGCTGGACTCGCGGTTTCGCCGGTTCCATCAGAAAACGGCGACTCGCCGATCGCATCTACGAACGGCAACTCGCCTACTGCATCGACAAACCACAACTCGACGACTCAGACGACATACGGCGACTCGTCGAAAATTGGCAGCCCGCCAACTTCACCAACAAAAGGCGTATTCGCTCCACACTCGCCAAAAGCCCGAGACGTTTGCTGGTCTCGAGTCAGGTTTGGATTTAACCGTCAGAACATTCAATTTTTTCGTAAACAAGTTTGGTACGCAGAACTTGACAGATCTACAACAACTCACGACTGCCGCACCCGAGACTCCATCGACCGCGTCTGTCCCATCATCGATTCTCGAAGCCTGCTCATCTGCAACAACCATGTCGACTCGAGAGATCAACGAGTTCTTGGCAAAAAAACTCCAAGGTGAGGAAGCTGAATCAGCGTACCGCAAAAACGTTCTCGAGTTCGATTTTCCACTCGACGACACCTTCGACTGCGGGATCTCCCTCGACGACTTCGAACTTCATAACGACAGCAACGTCGACTCTGAGATCTGCACCAACACAACTCGACTCCGAGGTCCACAACGGTTTCGCTGACGCCGAGATGAGCATAGACGATGAGCGCATCGACAACGAGATCCGTCCAGATGGACCACTCGACGGGCATACCGACTCCGACATGAGTCTTGATGAAGACGTCGAGTCCATGACAGGATTTGGCAGCACATACACGTACCCGCGGGTCATCCCCCACCAGGTTTACGTTGCTATCAACGGAGAATCATCTGAAGCCGCAGCCTCCCGCAGGCCTACAGAATTCCCATGCACGGTAACTATGCCGGATGGGGTCACAACTCTGACAATTACTGCTGAGATGGCAGCAAAAGCAGACAAAATAATTAAGGAGTGCACAATGATGCCAGCAGACGCAACTCCGGAAGAGATGTGACCTTCCAGTATTTCAACTGGCAGGAATCACTTCGTCTGCAAAACATCAAAGCAGCACTCGATGAGCGCAAAAGGCAAGCCAGCATCTCGAGCGCACGAAGAAGACAACTATCACTTAGTTCCACAGGGCGGGCGAGCCCAAGAGGCAGATCGAGACTGGCGCGCCTCCCGGAAGATGAGAGAGCGGCAATTACTCGTAACCTGGGCTTGTCATTCATGACACATGACGACGAAGGGATCCCGGTACCCAAAATAGCTGCGGGTGCACTTTTTTCTGTGGGCTCTAACCTCAAAGCAACACAGCCTCCGTCAGACGATCCCAACGCAACCCTGCATCGCCAACAGCTCAAATCACTGGCCCTAGCGTGAAGACCATACATCCGGATGCAAAAACTCCAGGAGGGAGTCGAGATCGCAACATAGTTAGCTCGCGACAGGCAGCACACGATCGTAGTGGTCGCAGTCGCCACTCGGAGGAAACAAGGAAAGGCACACGCCGACACAGGTCTAGCAGAAGCAGATCTCGAAGGTCTTCAAGTAGCGACTCATATTCCGACCGGGAGCCCGAGCCATGCGGAGCCCTGTGTTTCAATCGCCGCATCCGCGAGACACGGATGCCCAAAGGGTTCAAACTGACATCTGAAGAACCCAAATACACAGGTCGACAGGAACCTTCAGGATGGCTAGAAGACTACAGACTCTCCGTCTCATGCCAACGAGGCACGAATACTACGGCAATGCAATACATACGACTCATGCTCGAAGGTACAGCTCGCGACTGGCTCAAGGCGCTGCCTCCGTCATCATACGACTCGTGGGATCACTTCTGCAGGGACTTCATCAAGAACTTCGAGCCTCTATGTGAGCGACCGAAAACATTCGAAGAACTGAGAGCCTGCACTCAGCGATCAGACGAAACATTGAGATCATACATACGTCGATGGACCACTGATGCACCTAAAATGCATCTACTTTTCCAAGCAGTTTGCTTCATAATTTGCTCCGGAATCTTCCCATATTTGAATAAACTGCTGAATCTGACGTTGTTTTTAGCAAAGTCTCCTTTCTGGTTGTTTTTGCAGGAAATTAAATCGGGGAAAAATACCACGTCATTTTTTATGGAAAAGAAGGACATCGTGCAAAAGACGGACTCGAGGAGGCGCACGAGGCCCAAAAGAGTGGGCCCCACGCGGTTAGATTCCTTGACCGCGTGGGCCCACCTATCTGGGGCGTCGGGCACCGTCTCTCCCTCGGTCTTCCGCATACCCCTTCATAAGACGAAAAAGTGGACGCCCTAAAAGGGGAGAGCTTTCGCGAAACACACCGCCGCCGCCACCACGATCTTTGATTTCGGAGACAGATTGATCCAGGATTTCTCCCCCGGAGGAGGGATTCGGAGGCCGTCTCCACCGCCATCTTCACCGCCTCCATCTCCATCAACCATGAGCTCCCTCACCATCACTATGTGTGAGTAGTCCCCTGTAGGGACATGAGGTGGATGGGGATTGGATGAGATTGATCATGTAATGGTACCCGTTGTTCTAGATCCTAGGGATTTATCTTGAAGATACTTTTGTATTGTGTTGATGCACTTATGCTATGTTTAATGCTTGCTACTAGGGACCGAGTGGCATGATTTCAGTACTGAACTTATTTTGCCCCATCATATATTTGAGTTTGGTATCTATCTGCAAAGTGTATTACCTGCTATTATGTTGAACTTGCGAACCCTAAAAGTGACAGGTAGGGAAAACAAGGGGGAGATGTATTAGTTTGAGGATTCTATGTGTTCATGAAGTGTTAATGCGTTGTTCGGGCTATTCGAAAGGGTAGACCTTAATTACATGTAGTTCCAAGTTGGCCCCGGTGAAATGGGCAGGTAGGACAATAGATGTTGTGCAAATTCTCTTGGTTAGTACGCAAAACTATTTATGGAACACATACCTACATATATCGGAGTTAGAGATAAGTCCCATTGTTGTTCGTATCTTATTATATGGTCAATCTTATTCATGTAACGCCCGCGGTCACCTCGTGCCTACGTTTTAAATCCCTGAGTTACACTTTCACTTTTCCGTGAAAACTGGGAAACCCTTGTTACTACTACTGTTTTATTTTGCTTGCTTGAATCACCTTACTGCCATCACTATTACTGCTGCAAGTTTATTGATATACAGGTGTGGTTGAGAGTGACGCCTCAATTGCCAAAGTCTTATTGGTATTCTTGTGTTCCCATCGAGTCAACTATAAATTTGGGTAATACTTCCCAACGAAGATTTCAGCGATCCCCTATACTTGTGGGCATCAAGACATTTTCTGGCGCCGTTGCCGGGGAACCTAGCTTTATTGGTAAGACCACTTGTTATCATTTTTTTGCTGCACTTGCTTGTTCCCAACTATGGGAAAGGAAAAGAGTACTCCGAAGGAGGTAAGGCCTTCAACCACTCGTAGAGGTACTGATCTGCCAAGGGCAAAACTTTTCACCTGATGTTGCTTCTGCTGTTATTACTAAAAAGAAAGGAAAAGTTTTATCTAGTTCACCATTGTCTAAGATGTCTACTAGTACTGAAAATGATTTAATATGTGGTAGCATAGACAAAGAAGGGACATCTGAAACATCTGAGACAACTGAAACACCTGAATTGCCTGAATCATCTATTATTGAAAATGTGGAGTCTGATTTGGAAGATAGTGAGTCTTGTGATGATGAATATGAAACTTCTTCTTATGAGGAAGAAGATGCAATTGCTATGGCTTTTATGGATTCGAATCTTGATAAATTGGATAAACTCGATAACAATAAAAATTCTTCTCTTGCTGATTATTTTCCTGTTACTAAGAAAATGAATGCTCCAGCTATAAAATTAAAGATAAAGATTATGAGTTTAGTGTTGATCCCAAAATAATTAAAAAGGCTGAGAAGTTTAAGTTTAATGGGAGAGACAATGAATTTCCTTTTGAACATATTGCTGTTTTGCATGATTTATCTGTTTTATTTGGTAAAGATGAGATTCACCAACGCTATTATTTCTTAAAGTTGTTTCCTTTTACCTTGGGAAGAGATGCTAAAACTTGGTATAATAGTCTAGAACCTGGATCTATTACTAGCAAAGAAGAATGCTTGCAATTATTCTATAATAAATATTTCCCTGCTGATAAGATTCGTGGTTTAACTATTGAGATTAGCAAATTTTCGCAGAAAAATAAGGAGGATCTACCCCAAGCTTGGGGGAGGTACAGTAAGTTGGTTAGGAAATGTCCTACACATGGCTTCAAGAGTAATGAAATACTTGATATATTTTACAATGGACTAACTGAAATACTAGAGACTATCTTGATAGTATTGCAAGGAATGTTTTCAGGGAAAGGACCATTGATGAAGCAACCGAATTATTGGAGACTATCTCTAGGAATTATGAAGATTGGAATATTGAAGTGATAAATGAAAAAGAGGCATTCCCAGAGAAGAAAGGAGGTATTCTTAAATTAAATGATGAACAAATGAAAGTAGCTGCCAAGGATATGAAGAGAAGGAATTAAAACCTCTCATCTCAAGGAACTATCTGAAATGGGTGTTAAACTTCCTATTGATAAACCATGTTTTCCAATCCAAGTCAATGCTATTAGCTCTATGGAAGGTAATGAAAAGGTAACACCTCCTATTGATGTATCATATGTTAACGATTTTGCTTATAATCAAAATCCGAGGAGCATAGTATTAGAATGAGTATTATGGAAAACTCTCATAAGATTAAATTTCTTCGCGAAAGTTTAAATGCTAGTATAGAAGAAGTTAGAAGAATTATTAAACATTGTGAGATGATGAATAATCAAGTTGAACAGATGGTTTCTCTTCAAAATAAATTGTATGAAAATCTTATTGAGAAGAAACAGGTTTGTGGAGTTAATACTAGAGGTGGTGCAAGTACTCAGGATCCTGATTGTCCTGAAGACCATCCTAAGAGAAAAGAGCAAGAGGCTCTCAAGAAGAAATCTTCTACAGGAAAATCTCCCAATGAAAACAAAGATATTGATGATTCTCAAGAACAAGATAAGGACATTTCTATTTCTGATGCTGAGACTGAAGATGATAATAATGAGAAGAGGAATCATCTACACCTGAAGAACAACATGAAGCTGAAAATATTGAAGAACCTAAACCTCCTGAAAAAGACCCTCAACCATCTATTGATAAGAATAAAAATAAGAAGCATCCAAATCAACAAAAAGTAAAGAGAGGGATCCATGGGTACAAAGGCAAATACCATATCCCCAAGAGGTAATGAAATCTTTGGATGATGCTAGGTTTGAGAAATTTCTTGAGTTGATTAAAACTTTATATTCGCAAATCCCTCTTGTTGATGCTATTAAAATTCCTCCATATTCGAAATATATGAAATATATTGTCACTAATAAAAGAAAGATACCTAATGATGCAATCACTGCTATGCTTGCTGAATATTCATTCGAAGGGAAATTGCCTAAAAAACGTGGAGATCCTGGTATTCCAACTATTCCTTGTCATATTAAAGATACTTATGTGAAATATGCATTATGTGATTTAGGAGCTGGTGTTAGTGTTATGCCTTTTTCTTTATATAAGAAACTTAACCTGAATAAATTGGTTCCAACTGAAGTTTTATTGCAAATGCCTGATAAATCAACTGCTGTGCCTATAGGTATATGTGAGGATGTTCCTATCTCTATAGCTAATGTGTTAATTCCTACAGACTTTGTTATATTAGAAATGCCTGAGGATGATAATCTATCTATTATTCTTGGAAGACCCTTTTTAAACACTGCAGGAGCTGTGATAAATTGCACTGAGAGCAAAGTGACATTTAATGTCAAAGGAAATGAGCATACTATCTATTTTCCCAAGAAGAATCCTGTTACAATGATAAACAAGAGTGTGAATTCTATTCAAAGAAATACTATTATGATTGGAGGCTTTGAAATTGCACTACCACCTCCTGCACCAAAGTATGCTACCTTGATGATTGGAACTATTCCAATCAAATATAAGGTATCCTGAACTTCTTCTTTATATATAAAATAAGAATCATTTATGTTATCCTTTGCATATTATCAATGAGACTTGATCAACCTCATTATTAATGTGGAAATGATGAAAATTTGATTCCCATAAAAATTTGTGCCGCATTTTAAATTACTTATCCTAGAATTTTAGAGTATATGCATAATCATGATTATTTCAGAATTCAGAAAATTCCAGAATATTAAGTTTGAAAAATTCTCTGTAGAAAATTGTCTCGAAAAATTCTAGAAAAATTTGTAGGTAAGTTATTTTACCAGGGGAACCAACAGCCAGAAGTGGGGCACCAGAAGGCCACCAGGGGCCAAAGAGAGTGTCCCACGCGGCCAGATTCCTTGGCCGCGTGGGACCCACTAACTTGGCCACCTGGGGGTGTTAGGTGAGGGTTCGATGCCCATCTCCTTCCTCTCGACAGAAAACCAGCTCCAGGTATTTTCCCAAAATTTTCCCGTGCACGTTCTTCCTGCTATCCTTGGATCTCCAAGTTTAGGGCAGATTTTTTCAAATCTGCTTGGTGGAATTACTCCTTGGTATGTAACTCCTCCACCCATCCAATTACTTTTTGTTATTATGCTTTGTGTATGAAGTATTTTGCTGTACAAGGTGTCACCTAATATGCTTGAGAAACCCATGGATTTGAGTTTTCTAGTTAATATGGATGCATGATATTGATGTGGAGACTAGCTATGGATGGCTCAATGTTGTTTTAGATTGTTACATCTTAATTTTTGTTGGGAATTATTTTTGTACAACAAGGTATCATGTTGAACAAGGGTAAGGAATTGCTTGGAATGACTTCTAGACCAAGAAGAAGAGTATTGAGAGTCTCCGAGAATTATGATGACAATCATCTATGGGAGGATAGTGCAGTTTATGCAGGAGAGAAGCTTCAGATTCATGCAACCAAATGGCAAGACCCCTTGTTCTTGACCATTGGGGGATAACAGAGGACTTCAATGCCTTTGTCACTACGACCGGCTTACTCGAGTTCTCCAACAATCCACGGAATACATATGAAGAGCTCTCACGGGAATTCCTCTCCACATTTCGGTTCGAGGGTCCTGAGAGCTACAAACACAGTAAGAAGAGTAAGCCACCACCTCCTACCTTTGTCATAAAATTTTCTATGAGAGGAAAGCGTTTTGTTATGTCATTAGAGGAGTTTTGCAAGGCTATTCGAGTAGAAAACACTGGTAGTTGGGATGAGACTAAAGCCGATACTAATAAAGATCTTGTAGCCTTTTGGCGTAGTATTTCTGTGAACGCTCCTGAAAGACTTAATAGGGGTAAATTCACACACATACAGCACCCAGGGTTAAGATATTTTGCCTTGTTCTTTGCGAGAGGATTTCTTGCCAGAGATAACTCTTCTGCTTGCACTGGACCCATGATTTATTTACTTAAATGTGCAAAAGAGAACACACCATGTGAGTATAATTTGGGAGTAATTCTTGCTAGGACTTTGCACTTTGCTGTGAGTAGAAATAATACCGATGAAACTCCTATTTATGCTGGTGCCATTGCTACCTTAGTATATGAGCACATTAAGAACGAGAGAGGATTCAGCGATAACATGGGCACGCGTGTGGAAGAGTCTAAATTACTTGATTTTACTTTACTTTCTCGCATGGAAATGGGGGAGAGACATGGGGAACATTATATATACAGCTATAAGGGCTCTAATGGGCAAAATGTGCCTGTTAGGCTCCTTCGTGTTGACCTTTTTGATAGGACTCTCGGGAAGTGGACCGTGGAGGAAGTGCAACCTCAAGAGGAGCCCCAATATCCAGAAATGCAAAGCTATCAATATGGTTTCACTCCCGGAAGTGGAAGTGGTGGATATGGTTACCACCCAGGATACTAGCTTGATCACAAGCTTGGGGGAGTACTTCTCTCCCTTCCCATTCGTTGTCTTATATCACTTTCATCCTGTTATGTTTTAGTTTCTTGTTGCTAAAATCACAAAAACACAAAAATATTTTATTTGTTTCTCTTTGCTTATTTGTTTCTGGTCATTTACTTTATGTATTCGAAATATAAAAAGAACAAAAATATTTTCATTTTCTTGAATCTAATGCAAAAACGGAGGTGCAGGAATTTCTGATTCTGTTCACTGTTTGATTTTTCATATTTTTTCTGTAACTCTGAATGAGCTAAAAATTTAACCACTGCTGCAACTTTATATGACCTACACACCCGTAAATTATGAAATTATTCTGATGAGTTTAGGTAGGGTAAAAACAGTACTGTATGCAGTAGCATTTTATGGCAGATTTGAGTTTTTACTGCGCAGTTCAAGTTGGGAGAGGAGAACAACAATGATGAGCTGATGTGCATGAAGTGGATGAAAGGTATGACACCTTTGCCGTGCTTATGTCGACTTTTTAATAATAGCAAGTGCGCATGTCATAATTTCTCTAAATCTAGGGAAGTGCTAGCAATGTTTATCTCCTCTGTGGTTTAGTATGTTATATTATGATGCAAGAGAGATATTATTTAGTGTCAACACTTGGATGTGGATTGAGTAACTGTGGTTCTAAACAAAGATCTACGTATCCCATTGTGCTTGCTAAACTTGCCAACCAAAGTAAAAGATCTTTTCAAATGATAAACATGAAGTCATATGCTTGACAATCTTAGGGTTGAGAGTTAGCCCATATGTGCAGACACATGCAAAGCTTTCAACGTGCTCTTAATTATATTTAGTTGATATCATGTACTTTTGTCTATGGATGCCTATCACGGGTGAAATAAATGTGGAAACTTAGTAAGTTTAAGGAGTTTGTATAAATGGCTAGAGAGATGCTTTGGGCCGCCAATCTAAGCCATGCATCATTCATGGTGGAAATTTACAGCATAACCATAATGTTCATTCTATGATGCACCTCATAATAAAAAGCTATACCCATAGTAAATAAAAGAGTGTTGAGATTGTTCATTGTCTATTTGTCTTGTTATTTTGACATGGGCTGGCTTCCATGTCATGAGGCAAGAGGTACCCCTGTAGCAACTCTCAATGACGCTATTAAAATACTTACAATGACCTAAAACTTAAATTTACTCTGTGACCCGAGGTGAGTAACACGTGGTGTAGGTACTCGTATTCACGGGGCATGAGGCTTTCAACCTCTAGTTGGTCAAGCATATGAGTCATAATAGGGAATGTTAAATGATTTGAAAATTGAGAGCAAGGATGTAAGTAGAATGAGTTCACTAGTCAACAAAGTAAAGAATCAAGAGATCTCAAAAATCTTGACATGATTCAATCAATAGCGATGCAAGAACCTTTGTTTTCTTCTACAGTTGGGCAAACTCATCCAAGTGCTGACACTTCATGTTATTTCCTTTGTAACAAATATAAATGCTTTAACACTGGTTAGATGCATCTTTGCCGGCAGTTTGATATTTGTTATGGAAATTATGTTTTGAATACTTGTTGGTATTAAATGGTGTTGTATATGCAATGCAAAGTTCTTGTCAAAGTCTTTTCATCGCTTCCGCACTACGTTTGAGTTGTTCGAGGACAAACAACGAGCTAAGCTTGGGGAGTTGATGCACCTAAAATGCATCTACTTTTCCAAGCACTTTGCTTCATAATTTGCTCCGGAATCTTCCCATATTTGAATAAAACTGCTGAATCTGACGCTGTTTTTAGCAAAGTCTCCTTTCTGGTTGTTTTTGCAGGAAATTAAATCGGGGAAAAATACCACGTCATTTTTTATGGAAAAGAAGGACATCGTGCAAAAGACGGACTCGAGGAGGCGCACGAGGCCCAAAAGAGTGGGCCCCACGCGGTTAGATTCCTTGACCGCGTGGGCCCACCTATCTGGGGCGTCGGGCACCGCCTCTCCCTCGGTCTTCCGCGTACCCCTTCATATAGACGAAAAAGTGGACGCCCTAAAGAGGGAGAGCTTTCGCGAAACACACCGCCGCCGCCACCACGATCTTCGATTTCGGAGACAGATTGATCCAGGATTTCTCCCCCGGAGGAGGGATTCGGAGGCCGTCTCCACCGCCATCTTCACCGCCTCCATCTCCATCAACCATGAGCTCCCTCACCATCACCATGTGTGAGTAGTCCCCTGTAGGCACATGAGGTGGATGGGGATTGGATGAGATTGATCATGTAATGGTACCCGTTGTTCTAGATCCTAGGGGTTTATCTTGAAGATACTTTTGTATTGTGTTGATGCACTTATGCTATGTTTAATGCTTGCTACTAGGGCCCGAGTGGCATGATTTCAGTACTGAACTTATTTTGCCCCATCATATATTTGAGTTTGGTATCTATCTGCAAAGTGTATTACCTGCTATTATGTTGAACCTGCGAACCCTAAAAGTGACAGGTAGGGAAAACAAGGGGGAGATGTATTAGTTTGAGGATTCTATGTGTTCATGAAGTGTTAATGCGTTGTTCCGGGCTATTCGAAAGGGTAGACCTTAATTACCTGTAGTTCCAAGTTGGCCCCGGTGAAATGGGCAGGTAGGACAATAGATGTTGTGCAAATTCTCTTGGTTAGTACGCACAACTATTTATGGAACACATACCTACATATATCGGAGTTAGAGATAAGTCCCATTGTTGTTCGTATCTTATTATATGATCAATCTTATTCATGCAACCCCGCGGTCACCTCGTGCCTACGTTTTAAATCCCTGAGTTACACTTTCACTTTTCCGGTGAAAACTGGGAAACCCTTGTTACTACTGCTGTTTTATTTTGCTTGCTTGAATCACCTTACTGCCATCACTATTACTGCTGCAAGTTTATTGATATACAGGTGTGGTTGAGAGTGACGCCTCAATTGCCAAAGTCTTATTGGTATTCTTGTGTTCCCATCGAGTCGAACTATAAATTTGGGTAATACTTCCCAACGAAGATTTCAGCGATCCCCTATACTTGTGGGCATCAAGACATTTTCTGGCGCCGTTGCCGGGGAACCTAGCTTTATTGGTAAGACCACTTGTTATCATTTATTTGCTGCACTTGCTTGTTCCCAACTATGGGAAAGGAAAAGAGTACTCCGAAGGAGGTAAGGCCTTCAACTACTCGTAGAGGTACTGATCTGCCAAGTAGGCAAAACTTTTCACCTGATGTTGCTTCTGCTGTTATTACTAAAAAGAAAGGAAAAGTTTTATCTAGTTCACCATTGTCTAAGATGTCTACTAGTACTGAAAATGATTTAATATGTGGTAGCATAGACAAAGAAGTGACACCTGAAACATCTGAGATAACTGAAACACCTGAATTGCCTGAATCATCTATTATTGAAAATGTGGAGTCTGATTTGGAAGATAGTGAGTCTTGTGATGATGAATATGAAACTTCTTCTTATGAGGAAGAAGATGCAATTGCTATGGCTTTTATGGATTCGAATCTTGATAAATTGGATAAACTTGATAGCAATAAAAATTCTTCTCTTGCTGATTATTTTCCTGTTACTAAGAAAATGAATGCTCCAGCTATTAAAATTAAAGATAAAGATTATGAGTTTAGTGTTGATCCCAAAATAATTAAAAAGGCTGAGAAGTTTAAGTTTAATGGGAGAGACAATGAATTTCCTTTTGAACATATTGCTGTTTTGCATGATTTATCTGTTTTATTTGGTAAAGATGAGATTCACCAACGCTATTATTTCTTAAAGTTGTTTCCTTTTACCTTGGGAGGAGATGCTAAAACTTGGTATAATAGTTTAGAACCTGGATCTATTACTAGCAAAGAAGAATGCTTGCAATTATTCTATAATAAATATTTCCCTGCTGATAAGATTCATGGTTTAACTATTGAGATTAGCAAATTTTCGCAGAAAGAGAAGGAGGATCTACCCCAAGCTTGGGGAGGTACAGTAAGTTGGTTAGGAAATGTCCTACACATGGCTTCAAGAGTAATGAAATACTTGATATATTTTACAATGGACTAACTGAAAATACTAGAGACTATCTTGATAGTATTGCAGGAATGTTTTCAGGGAAAGGACCATTGATGAAGCAACCGAATTATTGGAGACTATCTCTAGGAATTATGAAGATTGGAATATTGAAGTGATAAATGAAAAAGAGGTATTCCCAGAGAAGAAAGGAGGTATTCTTAAATTAAATGATGAACAAATGAAAGTAGCTGCCAAGGATATTGAAGAGAAGGGAATTAAAACCTCTCATCTCAAGGAACTATCTGAAATGGGTGTTAAACTTCCTATTGATAAACCATGTTTTCCAATCCAAGTCAATGCTATTAGCTCTATGGAAGGTAATGAAAAGGTAACACCTCCTATTGATGTATCATATGTTAATGATTTTGCTTATAATCATAATCCTGAGGAGCATAGTATTAGAATGAGTATTATGGAAAACTCTCATAAGATTAAATTTCTTCGCGAAAGTTTAAATGCTAGTGTAGAAGAAGTTAGAAGAATTATTAAACATTGTGAGATGATGAATAATCAAGTTGAACAATGGTTTCTCTTCAAAATAAATTGTATGAAAATCTTATTGAGAAGAAACAGGTTTGTGGAGTTAATACTAGAGGTGGTGCAAGTACTCAGGATCCTGATTATCCTGAAGACCATCCTAAGAGAAAAGAGCAAGAGGCTCTCAAGAAGAAATCTTCTGCAGGAAAATCTCCCAATGAAAACAAAGATATTGATGATTCTCAAGAACAAGATAAGGATATTTCTATTTCTGATGCTGAGACTGAAGATGATAATAATGAAGAAGAGGAATCATCTACACCTGAAGAACAACATGAAGCTGAAAATATTGAAGAACCTGAACCTCCTGAAAAAGACCCTCAACCATCTATTGATAAGAATAAAAAGAAGAAGCATCCAAATCAACAAAAAGGTAAAGAGAGGGATCCATGGGTACAAAGGCCCATACCATATCCCCAAGAGGTAATGAAATCTTTGGATGATGCTAGGTTTGAGAAATTTCTTGAGTTGATTAAAACTTTATATTTGCAAATCCCTCTTGTTGATGCTATTAAAATTCCTCCATATTCGAAATATATGAAAGATATTGTCACTAATAAAAGAAAGATACCTAATGATGCAATCACTGCTATGCTTGCTGAATATTCATTCGAAGGGAAATTGCCTGAAAAACGTGGAGATCCTGGTATTCCAACTATTCCTTGTCATATTAAAGATACTTATGTGAAATATGCATTATGTGATTTAGGAGCTGGTGTTAGTGTTATGCCTTTTTCTTTATATAAGAAACTTAACCTGAATAAATTGGTTCCAACTGAAGTTTCATTGCAAATGGCTGATAAATCAACTGCTGTGCCTATAGGTATATGTGAGGATGTTCCTATCTCTATAGCTAATGTGTTAATTCCTACAGACTTTGTTATATTAGAAATGCCTGAGGATGATAATCTATCTATTATTCTTGGAAGACCCTTTTTAAACACTGCAGGAGCTGTGATAAATTGCACTGAGAGCAAAGTGACATTTAATGTCAAAGGAAATGAGCATACTATCTATTTTCCCAAGAAGAATCCTGTTACAATGATAAACAAGAGTGTGAATTCTATTCAAAGAAATACTATTATGATTGGAAGCTTTGAAATTGCACTACCACCTCCTGCACCAAAGTATGCTACCTTGATGATTGGAACTATTCCAATCAAATATGAGGTATCCTGAACTTCTTCTTTATATATAAAATAAGAATCATTTATGTTATCCTTTGCATATTATCAATGAGACTTGATCAACCTCATTATTAATGTGGAAATGATGAAAATTTGATTCCCATAAAAATTTGTGTTGCATTTTAAATTACTTATCCTAGAATTTTAGAGTATATGCATAATCATGATTATTTCAGAATTCAGAAAATTCCAGAATATTAAGTTTGAAAAATTCTCTGTAGAAAATTGTCTCGAAAAATTCTAGAAAAATTTGTAGGTAAGTTATTTTACCAGGGGAACCAACAGCCAGAAGTGGGGCACCAGAAGGCCACCAGGGGCCAAAAGAGAGTGTCCCACGCGGCCAGATTCCTTGGCCGCGTGGGACCCACTAACTTGGCCACCTGGGGGTGTTAGGTGAGAGGTCGATGCCCATCTCCTTCCTCTCGACAGAAAACCAGCTCCAGGTATTTTCCCAAAATTTTCCCGTGCACGTTCTTCCTGCTATCCTTGGATCTCCAAGTTTAGGGCAGATTTTTCAAATCTGCTTGGTGGAATTGCTCCTTGGTATGTAACTCCTCCACCCATCCAATTACTTTTTGTTATTATGCTTTGTGTATGAAGTATTTTGCTGTACAAGGTGTCACCTAATATGCTTGAGAAACCCATGGATTTGAGTTTTCTAGTTAATATGGATGCATGATATTGATGTGGAGACTAGCTATGGATGGCTCAATGTTGTTTTAGATTGTTACATCTTAATTTTTGTTGGGTATTATTTTTGTACAGCAAGGTATCATGTTGAACAAGGGTAAGGAATTGCTTGGAATGACTTCAAGACCAAGAAGAAGAGTATTGAGAGTCTCCGAGAATTATGATGACAATCATCTATGGGAGGATAGTGCAGTTTATGCAGGAGAGAAGCTTCGGATTCATGCAACCAAATGGCAAGACCCCTTGTTCTTGACCATTGGGGGATAACAGAGGACTTCAATGCCTTTGTCACTGCGACCGGCTTACTCGAGTTCTCCAACAATCCACGGAATACATATGAAGAGCTCTCGCGGGAATTCCTCTCCACATTTCGGTTCGAGGGCCCTGAGAGCTACAAACACAGTAAGAAGAGTAAGCCACCACCTCCTACCTTTGTCATAAAATTTTCTATGAGAGGAAAGCGTTTTGTTATGTCATTAGAGGAGTTTTGCAAGGCTATTCGAGTAGAAAACACTGGTAGTTGGGATGAGACTAAAGCTGATACTAATAAAGATCTTGTAGCCTTTTGGCGTAGTATTTCTGTGAACGCTCCTGAAAGACTTAATAGGGGTAAATTCACACACATACAACACCCAGGGTTAAGATATTTTGCCTTGTTCCTTGCGAGAGGATTTCTTGCCAGAGATAACTCTTCTGCTTGCACTGGACCCATGATTTATTTACTTAAATGTGCAAAAGAGAACACACCATGTGAGTATAATTTGGGAGTAATTCTTGCTAGGACTTTGCACTTTGCTGTGAGTAGAAATAATACCGATGAAACTCCTATTTATGCTGGTGCCATTGCTACCTTAGTATATGAGCACATTAAGAACGAGAGAGGATTCAGCGATAACATGGGCACGCGTGTGGAAGAGTCTAAATTACTTGATTTTACTTTACTTTCTCGCATGGAAATGGGGGAGAGACATGGGGAACATTATATATACAGCTATAAGGGCTCTAATGGGCAAAATGTGCCCGTTAGGCTCCCTCGTGTTGACCTTTTTGACAGGACTCTCGGGAAGTGGACCGTGGAGGAAGTGCAACCTCAAGAGGAGCCCCAATATCCAGAAATGCAAAGCTATCAATATGGTTTCACTCCCGGAAGTGGAAGTGGTGGATATGGTTACCACCCAGGATACTAGCTTGATCACAAGCTTGGGGGAGTACTTCTCTCCCTTCCCATTCGTTGTCTTATATCACTTTCATCCTGTTATGTTTTAGTTTCTTGTTGCTAAAATCACAAAAACACAAAAATATTTTATTTGTTTCTTTTTGCTTATTTGTTTCTGGTCATTTACTTTATGTATTCGAAATATAAAAAGAACAAAAATATTTTCGTTTTCTTGAATCTAATGCAAAAACGGAGGTGCAGGAATTTCTGATTCTGTTCACTGTTTGATTTTTCATATTTTTTCTGTAACTCCGAATGAGCTAAAATTTTAACCACTGCTGCAACTTTATATGACCTACACACCCGTAAATTATGAAATTATTCTGATGAGTTTAGGTAGGGTAAAAACAGTACTGTATGCAGTAGCATTTTATGGCAGATTTGAGTTTTTACTGCGCAGTTCAAGTTGGGAGAGGAGAACAACAATGATGAGCTGATGTGCATGAAGTGGATGAAAGGTATGACACCTTTGCCGTGCTTATGTGGACTTTTTAATAATAGCAAGTGCGCATGTCATAATTTCTCTAACATCTAGGGAAGTGCTAGCAAATGTTTATCTCCTCCGTGGTTTAGTATGTTATATTATGATGCAAGAGAGATATTATTTAGTGTCAACACTTGGATGTGGATTGAGTAACTGTGGTTCTAAACAAAGGTCTACGCATCCCATTGTGCTTGCTAAACTTGCCAACCAAAGTAAAAGATCTTTTCAAATGATAAACATGAAGTCATATGCTTGACAATCTTAGGGTTGAGAGTTAGCCCATATGTGCTGACACATGCAAAGCTTTCAACGTGCTCTTAATTATATTTAGTTGATATCATGTACTTTTGTCTATGGATGCCTATCACGGGTGAAATAAATGTGGAAACTTAGTAAGTTTAAGGAGTTTGTATAAATGGCTAGAGAGATGCTTTGGGCCGCCAATCTAAGCCATGCATCATTCATGGTGGAAATTTACAGCATAACCATAATGTTCATTCTATGATGCACCTCATAATAAAAAGCTATACCCATAGTAAATAAAAGAGTGCTGAGATTGTTCATTGTCTGTTTGTCTTGTTATTTTGACATGGGCTGGCTTCCATGTCATGAGGCAAGAGGTACCCCTGTAGCAACTCTCAATGACGCTATTAAAATACTTACAATGACCTAAAACTTAAATTTACTCTGTGACCCGAGGTGAGTAACACGTGGTGTAGGTACTCGTATTCACGGGGCATGAGGCTTTCAACCTCTAGTTGGTCAAGCATATGAGTCATAATAGGGAATGTTAAATGATTTGATAAAATTGAGAGCAAGGATGTAAGCACAATGAGTTCACTAGTCAACAAAGTAAAGAATCAAGAGATCTCAAAAATCTTGACATGATTCAATCAATAGCGATGCAAGAACCTTTGTTTTCTTCTACAGTTGGGCAAACTCATCCAAGTGCTGACACTTCATGTTATTTCCTTTGTAACAAATATAAATGCTTTAACACTGGTTAGATGCATCTTTGCCGGCAGTTTGTTATTTGTTATGGAAATTATGTTTTGAATACTTGTTGGTATTAAACGGTGTTGTATATGCAATGCAAAGTTCTTGTCAAAGTCTTTTCATCGCTTCTGCACTACGTTTGAGTTGTTCGAGGACAAACAACGAGCTAAGCTTGGGGGAGTTGATGCACCTAAAATGCATCTACTTTTCCAAGCACTTTGCTTCATAATTTGCTCCGGAATCTTCCCATATTTGAATAAAACTGCTGAATCTGACGCTGTTTTTAGCAAAGTCTCCTTTCTGGTTGTTTTTGCAGGAAATTAAATCGGGGAAAAATACCACGTCATTTTTTATGGAAAAGAAGGACATCGTGCAAAAGACGGACTCGAGGAGGCGCACGAGGCCCAAAAGAGTGGGCCCCACGCGGTCAGATTCCTTGACCGCGTGGGCCCACCTATCTGGGGCGTCGGGCACCGCCTCTCCCTCGGTCTTCCGCGTACCCCTTCATATAGACGAAAAAGTGGACGCCCTAAAGGGGAGAGCTTTCGCGAAACACACCGCCGCCGCCACCACGACTTCGATTTCGGAGACAGATTGATCCAGGATTTCTCCCCCGGAGGAGGGATTTGGAGGCCGTCTCCACCGCCATCTTCACCGCCTCCATCTCCATCAACCATGAGCTCCCTCACCATCACCATGTGTGAGTAGTCCCCTGTAGGCACATGAGGTGGATGGGGATTGGATGAGATTGATCATGTAATGGTACCCGTTGTTCTAGATCCTAGGGGTTTATCTTGAAGATACTTTTGTATTGTGTTGATGCACTTATGCTATGTTTAATGCTTGCTACTAGGGCCCGAGTGGCATGATTTCAGTACTGAACTTATTTTGCCCCATCATATATTTGAGTTTGGTATCTATCTGCAAAGTGTATTACCTGCTATTATGTTGAACCTGCGAACCCTAAAAGTGACAGGTAGGGAAAACAAGGGGAGATGTATTAGTTTGAGGATTCTATGTGTTCATGAAGTGTTAATGCGTTGTTCCGGGCTATTCGAAAGGGTAGACCTTAATTACCTGTAGTTCCAAGTTGGCCCCGGTGAAATGGGCAGGTAGGACAATAGATGTTGTGGAAATTCTCTTGGTTAGTACGCACAACTATTTATGGAACACATACCTACATATATCGGAGTTAGAGATAAGTCCCATTGCTGTTCGTATCTTATTATATGATCAATCTTATTCATGTAACGCCCCGCGGTCACCTCGTGCCTACGTTTTAAATCCCTGAGTTACACTTTCTCTTTTCCGGTGAAAACTGGGAAACCCTTGTTACTACTGCTGTTTTATTTTGCTTGCTTGAATCACCTTACTGCCATCACTATTACTGCTGCAAGTTTATTGATATACAGGTGTGGTTGAGAGTGACGCCTCAATTGCCAAAGTCTTATTGGTATTCTTGTGTTCCCATTGAGTCGAACTATAAATTTGGGTAATACTTCCCAACGAAGATTTCAGTGATCCCCTATACTTGTGGGCATCAACCACCATACGCAACTCAGTCGGCGCAATATCGGAAGACAGGGCCATGGACGCCTTCATCATGGGTCTCGCCAGGCGAGATTTCAAAGAAGCTCTTGGTCGAGAAAAGCCAACCTCCCTGGCTAACCTCATAAAAATCACGACTGAGTGGGCAGATGGAGAAGACTCGGTGCAAGCAACCCGCGCGTCTTCACCACGCGACAACCATGCCAGCGGCAGTCGAAGCCGCAGGGACACATACAGAGATGATCGGAGGCGCAAGCGTTCCAAACGTCATCACGACGACGACAGATCCGAGTTCATGGCGGCTGGGTTCACACAACCCCGTGACGACCAAGATAGGAGCGACCGGAGGTTGGATGATCGCCGGGATAGTCGAGACCGCGAGCAACAAAGTAACAGCTACAAGAAGCAAGAGTGGCGAAAGCCACGTTCTGATGCATAAAACAAGCGCTCATTCGATGACAAGATGGATGACTATTGCAGATTCCACCTGTACAAAGGGGAGGACGGAAAATTGCGTTCCAATCACTCGTTGAAGAACTGTAGAGAATTCGAGGAATTGGCGTCTGAATACATGCATCTCAGAAAGGCACCCGCCGCAACTGCACCTCAGCAAAACACTGTACCTGCCCTGATGGCACCACCACCACCACCACAGCCTGCCGCAGGCGGACATGTTGCAGGCGCCATACACCCCGTACCTCGGGTAGAAGAGGATCGGTACCCTCAGCCTCAGGGCAGGTGAACATGATACAGAAGGGTCGCCTCTCCAATAGGCAGCAAAAACTACGCACTCGACAGGTGAATATGGCTGCCATGGCACCTCCCGCTGTTCCTGAATTTTTTAAGGGATCCGAAACTGCCATAAACTTCAGCCGGGCGGACCACCCCCAGCTGTAGTTCGACCAGGGCACGCAGCTCTGGTACTCGACGCGCAAATTGGAGGTTACGCCATGACCAAGGTCTTCATGGATGGAGGCAGCGGCATCAACACATCTTTGCAGACACACTCCGCAAAATGAACAGGTCAGTCGAAAATCTACCGAAATCCACAAATACCTTCCACGGTATCGTCCCAGGCAAAGCAGTCAGCCCCGAAGGCACAATACAACTCGACGTCACGTTCGGGGACCCAAGTCACTTCAGGACGGAATCGATTGAGTTCGAGGTCGTCGACTGGAAGTCACAATACCATGCCATACTTGGACGCCCAACGTTCGCTCGATTCATGGCAGTCCCACATTATGCCTACCTCAAGCTAAAGATGCCAGGGCCAAAAGGAGTCATCACTGTCACTGGAAACTTTCAAAGGTCCGATTCTTGCGACTGCGAGTTCAGCAAAATCTCTGAGACGTTCGGTATGGAAGAAGCACTCGCCGATCTGTCGATTTCCAACGACCGCACACTCATGCAGGAACACAAAAAATTGGCAGTCGACAGAGCGTTCAACGCAACAAATGACACAAGGTCACATCAGGTGCACCCGACCGATCCGTCCAAGACAGTCAATGTATCATCGAGTCTGCCTATCGCATAGGAAAGCGCGCTCGTCGAATTCCTCCGTGAGAACTGGGAGATATTTGCGTGGTGTCCAGCCGACATGCCAGGTATCCCCAGGGAATTCGCCGAGCACTCTCTCCAACTGTTTCCAGATGCCAAGCCAGTAAAACAAACAATGCGCCGCGTCTCCGGCCCAAAAAGAGCCGCCGTCGAGTCTGAAGTTGATAGACTACTCGCGGCAGGGTTCATCCGAGAAATCAAGAAATCACAATGGGTGGCTAACCCCGTACTTGTAGAAAAGAAGCATACAGATATCCTTCGGATGTGCGTGGACTTCACAGCCCTCAACAAATGCTCCAAAGGATCACTTCCCGCTACCTCGAATCGACCAGATCGTCGACTCCACCGCTGGATGCGCACGCCTGTCCTTCCTGGACGCTTACTCAGGTTACCACCAGATAAGGATGAAGGAAGAAGATGAAGAAAAACGGCGTTCATAACCCCACTCGGGGTCTACTGCTACACAACCATGCCCTTTGGGCTCAAAAACGCGGGTGCGACATACCAGCGCATGATGCAAGATTGCCTCAAAAAGCAGATCGGACGAAACGTCCAAGTATATGTGGATGACATTGTCATCACAACAAGGGAAGAAAACACACTACTCGACGACCTGCGAGAGACGTTCGCCAACCTCAAACACTTCCACATCAAGCTCAATCCTAAGAAGTGCACGTTCGGCGTACCAGCCGGGCAGCTCTTGGGTTATCTAGTCTCAGCTCGTGGAATCGAGGCGGACCCAGAGAAAATACAGGCCATCTTGACAATGCAAAGGCCTTCAAAGCTTCATGACGTACAAAAATTAGCAGGTCGAGTGGCGGCGCTCAGCCGCTTCATCAGCAAACTAGGCGAAAAAGCACTCCCGTTCTATCAACTGATGAAGAAAGCAGACAAGTTCGAGTGGACGCCGAAGCCGAAGCAGCTTTCACGGAACTCAAGCGAGTCCTCACAAGCCCTCCAGTCCTCGTCGCACCTAAGGAACGGGAACCGCTATACCTATACGTCTCGGCTACCAACAGGGTGGTGAGTACCGTACTGGTGGTCGAACGCATGGAAGAGGGACACGCCCAAAGCATACAACGCCCAGTCTACTACTTGAGTGAGGTCCTCTCCATATCAAAACAGCGGTACCCGCACTATCAAAAGCTGGCCTACGCCGTGTTCATGTCATCAAGAAAGCTGACGCACTACTTCGCAGAACACCCGATCACTGTAATCAGTAACTCAGCGATCGGGGATATTCTCACAAACCCCAACGCAACTGGGAGAGTCGCCAAATGGCTCATCGAGCTGGGACCAAGGGACATCAGGTACGATCACCCGAAGGCCATCAAAGCACAAGTCTTACCCGACTTCACAACCGAGTGGATCGAGCCCAGTTGCCTGGAGCGCCAGATGTGTCCAACTCATGGACCATGTACTTCGATGGGTCCAAGAAAAACGAAGGTGCAGGCGCAGGTGTCATCCTCATATCGCCAAAAGGAGACAAGCTTCGCTACGTCCTGCAAATGGGATTCGAGTTACCATCAAACAACGAGGCCGAGTACGAAGCCTTGATCCATGGCATGCGGATGGCCAAAGCTCTCGGGTGCACTCGACTAATGATCTACGGTGACTCGAATCTGGTGGTGCAGCAGACAATGAAGGCCTGTGACGCCATTGCAGACAACATGATCGCCTACCGCGACCTGTACAACATAATGGAGGGCAGCTTCGAAGGCTGCGAGTTGCGGCACATAGGGAGAGAAAGCAACGAGGAAGCAGACATGCTAGCCAACCTAGGCTCGACCAAGGCGCAAGTTCCACCTGGTGTCTTCCTCGAGCGCATTGAGCACAGATCAATCAAGGAAAAACGGCACCTCCTACATCGACCGCACCAGCCAAGAGCAAAACACCCAGCACAGAGGACCCGCCAGTCGAGGTACTCCTCATTGAGCCAACTTGGACTCAACCTTTCCTGGCGTACATACTCCGCAACGAGCTACCTGACGACATAACTGACTCACGACGTGTCACTCGACGGGCTAAAGCATACACCATCATCAATGGCGAGTTGTACAAACGAAGCATATCAGGTATGTTCCAACGATGCATCGCATTCGAAGATGGCAAAGCCATCCTTCGAGATATTCATGCAGGTACCTGCGGACATCACGCCAGCAGCCGATCACTCGTAGCCAAAGCCTTTCGAGCAGGTTTTTACTGGCCCACAGCACTCAAGGACGCGGAGGACATAGTCAAAAGGTGCATCGGCTGTCAAAAATTCGCCACAAAGCCGCACGCACCTGCATCAGCATTGAAGACAATACCATTGGCCTGGCCTTTCGCCCAGTGGGGGCTCGATATGGTTGGGCCACTCAAAAAATCTTCGCACGGAGGGCACACTCATCTCCTGGTGGCAGTCGACAAGTTCACAAAGTGGATCGAAGCAGTCCCCATCACAAATTCGACTGCTACTACGGCAGTTAACTTCATAAAGACCATCATCTACCGCTTCGGTCCCAAGCAGCATCATAACTGATAACGGCACAAACTTCACGGCTGAAGAATTTCGTTCCTTCTGCAAAGAGCAAAGCATTACGCTCAACTATGCATCCGTGGCACACCCGCAGTCCAATGGCCAAGTCGAAAAAGCCAATGGACTCGTGTGCAGCGGAATCAAGAAACGCCTCCTGGTGCCACTCAAAAGGCCGCGGGTGCTGGGTTGAAGAACTTCCGTCGTGTTGTGGAGCTTGCGCACAACTCCTAACGCCTCAACACAATTCACGCCATTTTTCATGGTCTACGGCGCAGAGGCAATCCTGCCATCCGATGTAAAGTTCGATGCACCAAGGGTGGCAGCATACAACGAAGACGACGCAGAAGAAGCACTCGAAGATGCAGTCGACTTGCTCGAAGAAGCACGCGACACGGCCCTGGCTCGCACAGCTGTCTATCAGCAGGATCTCCGCAACTACCATAGCCGTCGACTGCGCACCAGGTCCTTCATGGTTGGCGACCTGGTGCTTCGGTTGAAGCAGAAGAAGGTGCACAAGCTCGCCTCCCCATGGGAGGGACCCTTCATCGTCACCGAGGTCATCGACGGTGGCGCGTACAGACTGAAGAACGCGAAGACAGGCGAACTTTCGAATAATCCTTGGAACGTTGCGCACCTGCGCCGTTTCTATGCTTAGGCTGCTCAGTCATACAATGTAATAGGCGATATGTCGGATGGCTGCAGGTTTCAGACGCGCTCTTTTCCTTACCAGGGTACCTATGGGGACTGGAAGGTTTTTAATGAGGCGGCCTGCAGCTTAACATTCAAAAGTGGAATATAATCAATGTTCCTCCTATCTTCTTCTGTTCACATAACTCACTAACAAGCACCTTAGCCGCACCCGAACGCTCGGGGGCTGTGCTGTCAACAACATGAGCTTTCGCTCCCACAAACATAACACCTTAGCCGCACTCGAACGCTCGGGGGCTAAGTCTCAAATCAAAGTTGGATAAATTTCAACAAGAACGCAAACTTCACAGCCGCACTCGAATACTCGGGGGCTGTGTAATCATGATTTCACACTCAAACATTTCATAAACCCCACTCGATAGACTCGGGGGCTGCGGAAATACAAAGCAAAAAATTCATATTATATACAAGTGGCAAATTTACACTCGGGGGCTGCCCCCTCTACAAGTTTATACACAAAAAACCTCTAGTCTTCAGGCTCGTCCTTGATGGTAGCACAGGACCAAGAGTTGGTCGTGGGTCCGCTCGATCAGCATCCTCGCAGACAGAATGGTGCCATCAAGGTCTTCCTGAGACAGAGTCGCTCCAATGGCGGGTGGCGGCAACACCAAGTTGGGACGTCGACTCCGCACATACGCCATCGCCGCGTTAGCTCCAACCACAAGCTTCTGGGTCAGCAACTCCCGGATGGGGCCTGCATGACGGAAAAGATCGAGCAAGGCATGGATTCCTTGTGGTTGTGGTCCTGTTGGAAAAAGGGTCTGGTTGATGCGAATCAAAGCCGCCCTGCATAACTCGAGTAGCTGAGCGCTTCGCCAAGCTCGATCCTTCAAAGTAGCGCGCGCTCGAACCTATCAAGCCAAAAATGCTGACGACCAGTTGTCGGGTTGTCAGTAGCATTATCCAAACGCTCCTCAACGCGAGCTTGCTCTGCTTGGAAGTCAAGACAAAACCTGCAAAGAACAGTCGAGTCAAAAGAAAAAAGAGTAGCCAAAAATCCGTAATCAGAGCAAGGATCGTACTCACAATCGAGTTGCCTGTTTACAAGGTCCATCTCGCCAAGCACATAATCCTCTCGTTGTGTGGCCGGAGCTGGTCTCATTCTCAGCATATTCAGCTCGCGCTGGGCACTCTTTAGCTCTTGCTCCAGTCTCACGACTCGAGTTTTCATATACTCCATTACTTTGGCATCATTTGCCACCTGAGCCTGTGACCGGGTGGCAGTATGAGGCTGCGAGGAACCAACTGGCGTATCGGGTTCCCGTGGCTGTTCAAAGCACAATCATCACACAAATCTCATGTCAGAAATGAGAAACAAAACATATAATTCAGGCGAGTTACAACACATAGCCTTTCAGGTGAAAACGCAAAAGGCATTAAAGATGACATCCATACAAAGTGTAGCAAAAGTACACGCATACTCGCGTGATCATAAGGTATAATTACAGGGCATAAATAAAGGTTCGGCTACCCTATATCTACGACATAGACTCCGACCTAGCCCTACTCTCGCGAGTGGCGATCTCTGCTGCCCGGCGCTCCATAGTGGCTATAAATATGTTAGCCAGTCGCGCGGCTGGCTCACTAACATGCTTCAGAGACACCAGCTTCCCGTTCGGCTTCCGAGGGAACTCAGACATAGCCGCCTCGAAGTTACCCTCTATCCCATGACCTAATATGAGCTTGAGGGTAGACTCCGAGCCGCGTACCGTGAGGGCGCGAGCAAAGCTCGCCATAGTCGAAGTCCCTGGGCCCAGAACGTCGGCGAAGCCATCCACAGTCGCCGGTACCTCGCCTAGTGGGAGCACATTCTTGTACACGGCGCCGAGGGTGCTGGTGGACTTGGCAAGAGCGTCCTTCGCGTGGACGAACATGGCGCCAAGGTCCCCTATAACATGGTCAAGTGACAATTCATCACTGACCACGTCCGCAGGTGCTGGCGCGCCAACGACTCCTTCAACAAAGATAAAAAGAGCAAAAATTATTACATAGCACTCAGCAGCTACACAAAAAGTGTCAAAGGGAAAAGTTACTAACCTCCCACATCCCGAGCGAGGCCAGCCAGTCGCTCAGCATATCCTCTCTCGCGCAAGGCGGCTGAGTCCTTGGCGGCATCCAAAGCTTTCTTCGACTCGGCGCGCTGGGCAGCAAGTGCCTCTTCTAGCTCCTTCACCCGGGACTCAGCCGATTTCTTATCACCTGAAGTAGATGGCAAGACGTAATTCACAAACGACAACGTGAAGCAGCGCAAAAGAACTTCACGTACAGAATCAAACAAACTTACGGCTGAGTTGCTCCAGGTCAGCACGCAGACTGTCCCTCTCCTGTTCCACCTGGACGAAAGCTTTGCCTGATTCCACCAGGTTGAGGTAGTAGGGCTGCAAGCACATAAAACCAGCATAAGTTCTACACAACCAGTCCCGGATATGCGGACTCGACAAAAGACACTTACGTGGTCAATCCAAGGCGCAGGCTTTGCGGCAGATGTCCCGACCTCTAGAGTCGCGGCACTCGCAACCTTGGCCGCTTCAATGGTAGCCGTGGCTACTGGTTGCATAACCTCAGGAGCAACCGGAGAAACATTCGGGTGCTCTGGAGTCGAAGTCTTATCGGCTGGAGGAGTCGAAGGACGCTCGGTCTCAGTACTACGAATGACAGAGGTAAAACAACGTAAGCAAAAGTATCAACCAGCAAAACCTCAGTACAAGTAGCAAAGGAGCACACCTGTATTCTCCATCCTCCTCACTGTCGGGGTCGTCAAAAATTGGGCCTCCAAAAAGCAGCGTCTCACCCGACTGGGGAGGAGGAGCTGAGCTCAAAGGGCACACGGTCAGGGGAGCAGCCTTGGCAGGAGGTGGTGAACCTGAGTCACCATCATCCTTCAAATCCGCTTCCTTCGCGGGTGAGCTCACAGAAGAGGACAAACCTTGGGCCACGCGACGACGCTTGCGAATGGGAACCTCGCTCACATGATCAAGCGCGGCCGGATCCTCAGTCTGCACCTCGTCTACCTCTTCCTCTTCGACCTCTTCCATAGGAGATGTGGTAGCCGAAGGTAGAGGCGATTCATCCCCTCCCTTTGTTTCTACCTCTTGCACCTCCGTTTCATGAGTTGGGCCATTCTCTGGAAGGGGAGGAAGAGTTGACGCAGTCGAATGACCCTGCATATCACAAATAACGGTAAAAGGTTAGAATGCAAAAACAACGAGTGGTAACGCCAGATGACAAATAATACATACGGTTGTACTAACCTCTGGAAAAGGCTTGTCTCCCATATGGAGTGACAGGGCAGTCGACGTTGCAGGGGTCGCTTGACTTGATGCTGGTAATGGATCGCACATGCGCCACCACTCGTTCTTTGACAATTCCTCCTTGCTCATTCGACTGGAGTCGAGCACACCCTCATACTGCCACATGGGGTGAGCTCGGGCGCGGATTGGCCACACTCGCATCTTCACAAAGGTGGCAATCAGGTGCGCACCTGTGACATTGCCCAGCAGCTTTCCAATCTTCGACAAAAGAGGCGCTGCCTCCGCCTGTTCTTCAGTCGACAGCTGATGATCCCAGGCATTGGTCCTCGCAAGAGGACTGGCAGTCGAGAACGCCGGGATTCCTTCCTGGTCGACGCGGACGTAGAACCACTTTTTTCTCCACCCTTGCGCCGAGTCGACTGGCTTCAGGGCGAAGTAGCGCGTGTCGCTGCGCACCTGGATCCCGCAGCCGCCCAAGGGATAGGTGCGACCGCCTCTCTTGTTCGGCCGGACGAGGAAGATGGACTTCCATAACGCCCAGCTAGGGGAAACCCCCAGAAAGCATTCGCACAGCACCATAAAGCATGCAATGTGCAGTATGCCATTAGGGGTGAAATCATGGATTTGCACCCCATAGGCATACATCAACCCATGCACAAATCGTGGATGGGGAATGCAAACCCCCTGGTCAAAAACTCAGCAAAGCACACGCGCTCATTGCCGCGAGGTTCGGGGAGTACCTCCTTGGGCGATGGCGCGGACGAACAGCTGATCCGCGGGAGGCAGCAGGCCATCCTCGCGGAGCTTGTCGAGGTGGGTCTCCTTGATCGAGGACTTCACCCAGTCCCCGTCGCCTTTCTTCAGGCCGGTGGTGGAAGCAGATGCGCTGGCCGCAACCTTCTTTCCCTTCACCGCAACCGCGTCGGTCGCAGCAGCAGCAGTCGCGGCAGCTCGCTTAGAGCCAGCTCCTTTCTTCATCGTCAAGGATGGATTGGTGGAGCGCAGAAAGCTTGGGCGCAAGAGCAATGAAGGATGAGCGCGAGGAAGAAGAGGGAACAGGGGCGGCGCAAGAAGCAAATGGCAAGTAAAAAACTCTGCCGGCACCGCCCTTACTATTTACCACAAATCAAAATCAATCACAACCGTTAATCCACAATCGTGCGCTCTGCGGGGAATGCCGTACACGTGGCGAGCATGGAGAGCAACCGTCGACGGCCACTCCGTCCACTACGCACGGGAATCTAGGATCCATCATCACGTCTCCGTGAAAATCGCGCCAGAGCGGTCAAATCCTGTCCAAACGGCACCGTCCTCAGTCAGCACTGCATAACGGGCCCACGCGCATGTCACGTCCCATCGGTCATATTGCGCACGCCACGCTCTGTCAGAAGGTGCAGTCGCCAAATGCGTCATTACTGACGTCACATAAAATCACATGCCTGGTAGGCAGGTCGAGTCATTCAACATTTACGACAAAGGCCAGTCCTTCGACTGAGTAGCACAAGACATAAAGGCAGTCGATAGTTTTTTCGACTGAAACATATTACTCCCATCGAGAGCGTATCAAAAAATTCTTCGACTGACAATGTACGGGATAAACAGATTTGAGATTATCCTCCATTGCAAGCAATAAAGCACAATCTCGGGGGCTACTCCCATCGGGAGCGCTGTCGCCCACCCGATAGAATAATGACAAAGAATCAGTCGACAAAAGACTCGACTCATCAGATAAGCAAAATTTAATACAAAATCATACTCGAAAATTACCGAGTTACGTCCGCCGCAAATACCTCGGATGCTGCATGCATAGTGCAAAGGTAAGACCCGCCGAACTTTCGAGCTGGGCTAAGGACCGTTCCAGCAACGTTAATCCTTAAAACTTTCCGTGTCAGCAGACATGATGAAAAATCCCGACGGACGCGTTGGGTAATCTCAAAGTTATACTGCAGAACGATTCAGTAAGACCTCCGCGGCCTGAGTCGAGTCTGACCAGTCTGTTCCAGATTCGAGTCCGGTGACTCGAGTTTGATTGAAAGCTAGTAAGGTTTTGCCCGAATGTGCAGTTAACCGGTCCCGATCCGTCGAGTGTACCGGGCCTACTAAGCTATTATCCCTTGACTATCATAAGCAAAAACCGAAGTTGATGAAATACTCGACATAGCCAACATGTGCTATTCATACAGGAATTCCAATTATAAATGCAAGTACAAAAGAATATGACGTGCAGTAATGAATGAGTCCATGCCCGATTCTTCGAGTCAGACAAGTACTCAGGGGCTACTGACGGGGATATACCTCTCGGGTACCCTACCATGAGGGTACCTGGTGCACGTATCGACTAAGGCCCAACTATCAAGAGCCTACATGAAGCCCATAACAGAAGGCCCAAGAAGATGGAGTATCCTCCAAGATTAGGCATAGACATAGTCGGTTTAGACTTTTCTTACATATAATCTGAGTCGGTTGCGAACTCCCGAGACCCAGTCTATTATATAAAGGCTGGGAGGGCCGCCGATCCAGGACACGCAATACTCGAACCACCAAAACCCTAGCGAGATCGACATCTCGTCGGGACCCCGTTGTAGCTCGCATATACCCTCAGATCAATACCAGACAAGCAGGAAGTAGGGTGTTACTCTCCGGAGGCCTGAACCTGGGTAAATCCTTGCTTTTGCTTGTCAGCCGACGAAACTACCAGCTCTACCACGTTCTCTCCCCCGTAATCTCAACCCTAGGTCCTTAACCATGGGATTTGATGAGTTAACCCCTAGTCAATTTACTAACTCAACAGTAATGGTGTTTGTTATAACCCACATGCCTAATAGAAAAAAAATAACATGCCCCATCTAGAAATTGGATTGACCTAGTTACTATTTGATCTTAACTATCTTAAAATAAGAACAACTCTCTTGGATCTTTTTAATCTCTCCATACATGTTTCAAAAGAGCGATAAAACTTGGTTTTTGTGCTTGGTTACTTCAATGACGATTGAATTTGTCTGATTCCATGACTAACGAGACACTCTTGGCATCATGGACGCTCTGTAGGCCCGGCAATAAAGCCTACACTTCGGTTTTAGGAACATCTTGGCATCTAATCCCTGCAATGTTGTGATCCCACATAACCCTCCCTCTTTTTTGTCGTGAGTGATACAACCGATATAACAAACTCCTAGGGTTTCCACCAGATAGACATAAATGTTAATTTTGATCCATCCCTCGGGTTGAAGCTGACCAATCCATATGAGGTCAAACCGATTAGAATCCAATCCATTCTCACTCTATTTAGAATGCTAGGGCACATGATGGATCCTTACCTTTGTTATTAATGTTCACTATTCAATTCAAGTTGAGCTCATGCGGGTATCGCTAATTAAAGGAAGGTAAGAAAGCTCTAATAATGCATTCACCCTTGTTGTGCATGTCGTTGTTTCTCAAGTGCAAGTGTCACAGAGGGTCATAAGACCACAACCCTCCTATCGTTGTTGATATTTGCAAGGAGAACTGTAACCCAATAGGGATGGAGTATTAATATGAAGTAAGGTTCAACTAGAAGTTGTGCTGACCCACGAAGAGGAACCACAATTGACGTGGGCCTATCTTTCGGGTGCCCCACCATGAAGGTACCTGGTGCACGTGAGGACAAGGGCCCGATGGATGGCCTACTAGAAGACAATGTACAAGGCCCACGAAGGGAGCCCAAAGAAGACGTATTGCTCCCCAAGGAAGGTGTAGTATAGGTCGGCAAAGACTTGCCTTACCTGTAAATCTAGTCGGTTGCGGACTCCCGAGACCCAGCTTCAATATAAAGGCTGGGAAGGCCGCCGATCTAGGTACGCGCTCATATTCCACCACCAAAACCCTAGCGAGATTGACATCTCGCCAGGATCGCCATTGTAACACCTCCCAACTATCAATAACAGACAAGTTGGAAGTAGGGTATTATCTTCCGGGAGCCTGAATCAGGGTAAATCGCCTTGCTTGTCAGCCGTGGTAACTACCAGCACTCCAACCTTTCTCCCTCTCAATCAACCTGGGGTACTCGACCCTGGGATTTGCCGTGGCCACCCCACGTCAACAATGGTCGATGATGGGATTTGAGACGGATTTGGGAGGAACCAGAGGTGAGGAAGAGAATGCGAGGTAGGTGAGATTCATAAGCAGGAAATTTTTCATAATTTGATTTCGTTCAGCATAACTTTTTGTTGCAATGCTTAGTCCCTTTTAAGGTTATGCTTGGAGCTTACTTGTGGATTTTAAAGTGTCCACCAACATCCAGCTCAAAGAGCCACACACACTCCTTTCTTCTCTCACACTGAATATCGTGCCCATAAGCTCGCCAGCTCAGCCTGGTGACTCGATGTGCACTATCCCCATGGGTCCAAGAGGCGAGGGTGTGACACTATCTCCTCCTGAACCCTCCTATAGAGAGAGAGAGAGAGAGCCCCTGGTTCTGCTTTTCATCCCAGAGTAACACATCATGGTAGCAATCTCCGATTACATAGTACTTCCCATAACCCTCAATTGTTTGTGCGAGACCATCACTGTGGGCATATTTAAATTTTCATATTTGGAATTCACAAATGAGGAACGTCCCCTGAAATATCCCTAAAGACATATAGGTTTTGCATCATGTTGATCACACGTGCAAGAAGAGGGAGAAGTTTGGTGGATTGCTACGACCAATTGATGTCTTTATAGAAGAATAATCAGACTGTTGTTTATGCCAAACTGTCGCCATGTCATCATCAAAACACTCTGCGAGAAAAATGATCTACTCTAGACAATCTTGACGTTTGGTGATAGAAATTTATCTCCCTTTCACAAGAGCACATGTTTTTTTGGAGCAACCGGCAGGAGCACTGCCTTTTCATATAGATAGAAGGGAGAAAACCGCACTGTACAGAGAAGGCATGTTTTTTTTTAAAGTGGTAATAACATGCCAAAAACCACAAAGCCAAAAAAAACAAGCTAAACTAATATGGCTCGGCCGGTGGTGGCGGGGTGTAAGCGGAGAGGCCCGCCCACGCTGAAGGATGTCCTCCCAAGCAAGGGATGCCACCTCGATGAACGTCATGCGACTTCCCGTAAAGATTCGTCTATTTCGCTCCTTCCATGTGTTCCACAGCACGTAGAGCAGCCGACCACTCGTGCGACGTTGTATAGTCATTGTCTTCCCCACAATCATCTCATCCCACCACTCTGATAAAGATTGGAAACTGTGTCCCTGTATCTGGTTATTGTTTTCGTCCCAGGAGTTCACCAGATTCCATGTGGCGATGGTGAAGGGGCAGTCTTTGCATAAGTGGTTTGCGGTTTCCGGCGTGCCCAGAGCCCCAGACAGAGCTGACAGATAGTGTCATGAGGCCATCCTCTGATGGCAAGCATGTCGGCGGCCAGAAGCTTTCCGTGAATAGGGAGCCAAGAAAAAACCTTGCACTTGGGCTCGGCATGCGCGGTCCAAATCTTCTGGGCTTCAAATCTGGGGAAAGAGCCGTGGAATTGCGACTTATAAGCAGAGATGGCACTGTAAACACCGTCATTGGTCAAGGACCAAGAGATGGTGTCGGGTTGGTCAGGCGTGAGCGGCGTGGCGACAAAGAGCACATGTTTACAACATGTTGTTCATATTCATACTCATGCTCACAAATATATGTTTAATAGTATAATTTTTTGGCAAGTTTCACGTGTGTTTATCTTTGTCCTAAGTTGTTCTAGCGTGTGATTACTTAGATGGAACACTGGGGTAAATCCACACGTGTGTCTGACTTTGTGCAAGGAAAAAGGACACCGAATTAAAAAATATCGATGATTGCCCTTGTGTTGGATATCTATGGTTTTTTTCTTGTTAGTGAGGACATACAACATGCTCCTATTCCTCCAACAACAACAACAACAACAACAACAAAGCCTTTTATTCCCAAGCAAGTTGGGGTAAGCTAGAGGTGAAACCCACAAGATCTCGAAACTAACTCATGGTTCTGGCACATGGATAGCTAGCTTCCACGCACCCCTGTCCATGGCTAGTTCTTTGGTGATATTACAATCCTTCAGATCTCTCTTAACAGACTCCTCCCATGTCAAGTTTGGTCTACCACGACCCCTCTTAACATTCCCATCCCGCTTTATCCGTCCGCTATGCACTGGCGCTTCCGGAGGCATGCGTTGTATATGCCCAAACCATTTTAGACGATGTTGGACAAGCTTCTCTTCAATCGGAGCTACCCCAACTCTCTCCCGTATATCATCATTCCGGACCTGGTCCTTTCTTGTGTGGCCACATATCCATCTCAACATGCGCATCTCTGCTACACCTAACTGTTGGACATGTCGCCTCTTGGTTGCCCAACATTCTGCGCCATATAACATCGCATGTCGAATCGCCGTCCTATAGAACCTGCCTTTTAGATTTTGTGGCACTCTCCTGTCACAGCGGACGCCAGAAGCTTGGCGCCCCTTCATCCAACCAGTTTTGATTCGATGACTCACATCTTCATCGATATCACCAATTCACCATCCTTCTGGAGCATATACCCCAAATATCGGAAGGTGTCTTTCTCAGGTACCACCTGTCCATCAATGCTAACCTCTCCCTCCTTGTGCCTCCGTGCATGCAAAATTATAGCAAATCCACAAATGCATTGCGGACTAAAAGAAGCAGCGTCTATACCTTATTTGATTTAGAAATAGCTATTTCTCGATCAACATTGAAGATGTCAGATTAGGATTTTATCATCATTTTGTACTTGCATGAGTTTCGTGTTTAGATTGGATGGTTCTTAGGGATAATTAAGAGATGCTAGTTCTCGGACTCTCGGTTCTCGGACTCTCGGAGGCATAACAAAACAGTAAAATTAAGACTCAGGACCTAATAGTAATTAAGAGCATACCTCATGGAAATTCAGAACTCACAAGCAATGCATTTCCTAGAAGCAGAAAATCCACAAATTTAACGTGATGCATCTTAATTCCATGCAAAAAAAAAAAGTGATGCATCTTAATTTGTACACATGATTTATTTTTTCAGTATAACATAAAAGAGAGAGGTGCGAAAGCTGCATATGAAACTGAAACAGAAGCAGCTTAATTTTTTTTTCCTTGTAAAATGTCGCATTGTCATATAGAGATCGGCATCAAGAGTTAATCAGATCTACACCAAGAATTAGAAGGAAAAACACACATCTGTTGAGGTTAAAATGTTACAATGAGATCGACACAGTTTTCCAACATGTACTCTGAGAGAGTTCCACTAGGATGGACGGATGAGTCCGGCGGCCTCGGCGATGGCGAGGCAGTTGCTGGCGAGCTTGGCGAGCTCGGCGTCCTGCTTGGCCATGAGCGGCTTGACCTGGCCCTCCAGGTCCTCGAAGCCCTGATCGCAGGTGTCGACGTCGGTGCGGCAGGTGTCGAGCATGGTGCTCGTGGTGTCCTTGTCGCCGGCGGCGATGGCCTTCTCGGCGTGGTCCAGGCTGTAGGGGATGTCATCGTACGACTCGGCGCAGTCGTTGAGCGGTCCCACGGCCAGCTTCGGCGTCTTGGGGTCGGCGGCGAGCGCCGTGGCCGCCTTCTTGGCCTCCGTCGCCTTGGCCCGCACGGCGCCCATGGCCAGCTTGAGCACGCCGGGGCCGTCCAGCTTCTTCCCGCCCGGCAGAGGAGGCTGCTTCGCGATGGAGTCCTGGCAGAATTTCGGGTCGTCCGCCTTGGCGCACATGGCCTTCACGATGTCGCCGCCGGGGGCCACCGGCGTGGCGGGCGTCGGCTTCGGCGTGGGCGGCGGCGTCAGCTTAGCGGGCGGTGGGACCTTTCCCGCCGCTCCGGGCTTGCGAGGCACGCACACGGCGCCGGCCGGAGGCGCCACCGCCGCGGCGGCGGCGAGGAGGAGGATGCAGGCGACGAGCGGTGGCCTCATGGCGGGCGGGTGCGAAGGGATGGGAAGGGAAGGAAAATAGAGAGTAGAATTAGGTGGTCGCGGGTTAATAGAGAGGCGGTGGTTAATTTGTTGGTTGCTAAATTTGTTTGAGCGGGGAAGAAAGGAGAGGACGACTGGCTGGCTGCGTTTTCCCGGAAATAATGGGGCCTATGATGGCCGGTGGCAAGGAACCGCCATTTCTGGGATGGATCGTGATCATCGCGCGCGTGGTTTATAGCTGCCAATTTTATGTTTGCCGTTTTGGTGTCCGAAATTAGACGATACAACACGCCATGACCTGTTTTCGTGCAAATTTTGGTGATAATTTCTATGCATTTAGACGATACAACACGCCACGTCACGCCTACGTAGCTGAGACCATGGCGCTCCGTGTGTCCGTCGGCGGTTTTGGACGGATTGCATGATGCCGCCAGCATCAACGACGTGAACATGTACATGGCCATGCGCGCGGGGCCTCAAAAGGACTCGCTGCTTGCCGCAGGCCAGGACCGAAAACGAGGCGACATGATCCGTCTCTTTCGATTGCAGCATGGACGATGTAGACTCACATGTGCACTCACATGTGCATACATGATACATGTACGCGATTACACTCACGTTACACGCACACACTTCACGAGTAAAAGAGAACGCTGTTTGGGTTACAACTAGTATTTGAAATACTAGGATGCAACTGGTTACAAAAAAAATAAAAAAAAATCCATATTTGCGACTAGGATGCAACTAGTGAAACAAGAATGATCGTTAAAAATTCCAGTTGCAACTAGGATGCAACTGGTTACCAAAAGTTAAAAATAATCCCTAGTTACGACTAGGATGCAACCGGTGAAAATAAGAAATGATGGGTAAAAATTCCCAGTTGCAACTAGGATGCAACTGGTGAAAAAAAATCAGTAAAATCCCCTAGTTGCGACTAGGATGCAACTGGTGAATAAAAAAAGATTGGGTAAAATTTCAAGTTGCACCTAGGATGCAACTGGTTACAAAAAACAATCAACAAAAATCCCCCAGTTGCGACTAGGATGCAACTGGTGAATAAAAAATGATCAGGGTAAAATTTCCATTTGCAACTAGGATGCAACTGGTTACAAAAAAAAATAAAAATCCTAGTTGCGACTATGATGCAACTGTGGCACACTAATAAAAAAATAGTAGTTGTACCTAGCAGGCAACTAGGTAAAAAGAAAACACTTAAATTTCCAGTTGCGATTAGGATGCAACTGGAATAAAAATAGAGAAACAAGAAAATAGTTTTGAAAATGGTGAATGAAAAATGAACATTAGAATTTTCCAATTGCGACTAGGATGCAAATGGGCGCACTAAGAAAAAAAGTTAATTGCACCTAGCATGCAACTGGGTGAAAAAACACTCAAAAAATCCCAGTTGCGATTAGGATGCAACAAATATTTTTTTATTCCCAGTTGCGAGTAGGATGCAACTGGTGAAAAAAGAAATGATCATTAATATTCCCAGTTGCAACTAGGATGCAACTGGTGAATAAATCGGTGAAATTTCCAATTGTACTGGGATGCAACTGGTTACAAAAAAATTCCTAGTTGTGACTAGGATGCAACTGGTGAAATAAGAAATGATCGGTAATATTCGCAGTTGCAATTAGGATGCAACTGATCTAATTGCAACTGGTTAAAAAAATTCCTAGCTGCGACTAGGATGCAACTGCAGAAAAAGGAAATGATCGGTAAAATTCCCAATTGCAACTGGTGAAAAAAAAGTTCAAAAAAAATCTCTAGTTGCAATTAGGATGCAACTGGTGAATAAAGAATGATCGGGACTAGGATGTAACTGGTGAAATGGGTAAGTTGCAACTACGATGCAACTAGTGAAAAAAGTCAATAATAAAATTCCAAAGAACTGCTCCCCTTTTCACCAAAGGAACATGAACAGATAGAATGAGCCAGAAAAGGAGAGAAGAGTTGCAGGCGTGGAGTAATAGCGGACCACCCACGTCAGGCTTAGTCCACCAAAAGCCCATACGAGAAAGGCCCACATGGGAAAAAGCATGATAACAAAAAACGCTTCCAAAAAAAAAAGGTCAACAGCCCATGTAAGCAAAAGTCCACAAAACACAAAGCCTGCAAAAACAAACGGACAACAGCAACGAGTGAACCCACCGCGCGAAAAGGAAAAAAAGCACAGACAAAGCATGAATCACGACGCAGAAAATCGACGGCACCGGACGCGACTGAGACTTAAGTAAATCTCAGGCGCCTGAGATCTAGCAAATCCGGTGAACAAATTTACGAGTTAGAGCATGTCCACCGACGTCTCAGTTAGTGTGTGTAGACACGTGTTCACCTTGGAAGGACGGCTGTCCTGGCGACACCCTAAACTGTTGGTCCTATTCATTTGTTGTCGTTTTGACATTTCAACTATTTTTTCTAATATCGGTCATTCAACACACAATTAACAAGAACCATAATTAATAGCTACTTGTTTAAAGCCCCGACCACCAAAAATCATGGTCGTCCATCAAGTCCAGCCAACAAAATGTCACCAAGTCTGGCCACATAACAATACATCATCAAAATACCACCAAAATGCATAGAAATTATTTTTTCTTTCCTAAGACGCATTTAAAATATTGATCAAACCAAGCCATCACATCCGGCTCCATGTTGCTAGGGTCGGTGGTTAAGATCTATGTGTGCCATTGAAAAGGTCTTGAATAATTAGGGATTCGGTTTATATGTATGCTATATTCTACATGTCTATATAGAGTATTTAATGTGCACAACCATGACTGATGCTAGAATATATTTGATGAACGCAAACAAAACAGGAATTAAGAGAAAAAATTGTGGCCTTCCTCATTGATCGATTATTGCTCTGCTTCTCTAAATTCGGTTAAGCAAGCCCTATTGCTATGCGATAAGCATAAAACATCTAGGCCATTATTGCAGTGGCAAACCTGTCAAGAAACAGATGCAAGAACCAGCAAGTGATTCTATATGCAAAGTATCCCCATCTTCGGATCAGATTCAAAGTGAAATCTACCTTCTCGGCTTGCAGTTGCAGTATACACACTCTGAATCTAAACACTGATCGACAAGGAAGCATGGTTGACACTAATTCCAGAGAACAAAATTAAAATCAAACAGTTTAGGTATCCAAGCTACAAAAGGCGAAAACTTACTGTCCTATTTAGAATTGACAAATTATCCACAATTCCAAGTTTCTATTGCATGTGTTAATGCAAACAGTAAAATCAGGGATTTTTGTATGATGCGGAATGTGTCAGAGAGCTGTTGCTATGGAGGGAATCATCTGAAGGCGTGAAAAAAATTCAAAAGAAGATCAGAATAATATGGTACTGCCCAGGCTCGAACTGGGGACCTTTAGCGTGTAAAGCTAACGTGATAACCGACTACACCACAGAACCTTAACCCTGTTTGTTAAATAACGAGACTAACTGTTATTTAGCCTAACCACTTTAGCCTCCACGAACAATTGAGCGACAAGACAGAGGAAGCATTATAGACCCTTGAGGGCAAATAGTACTCATTAAGATTAGAACTTAGAAGCCCAGCAAGAATAAGAATTTCGTTCCGTTGAAAAAAAACTCGCATTTGTGTGATTGATCCATGCCGACACCATCAACCTCTCCAAAGATAGCCGGAAAGTTGGTGGCGAGCGTGGAACACAGGGATTGAGCACCACAACACAACCTGAACGCGTACGATACCTAGATGTCAGAGAGACTGCATGTACACATAAAACACGGGTGATACTAATCAATAAAGACAACTGCATCTTCTGCACTATGAAGACAGCTGCGTCTTCTGCACCAGCACACCCGAGACGGCAAATCACCTCCTTGCCCATTGCCCTTTCATCACAACTCTGGGCTCAATTGTTACCACTCGCCAACCGTCCACCTTGCTTCCTACCACAGCAGAATCAGTCACTCTCGGAATGGATCACGCAAACTAGACAGTACACGGAGAAACACAGGAGGAAGGAATGGACGGCAGTTGTGCAGCCGGTTTGGTGGTCGACCTGGAAGGAGAGAAAAGCCCGCATTTTCAACCGTTAGGCACGAAATCTGACGGACCTGAAGATGGACATCCTCCAGGAAGCAAACCTGTGGCGATCGGCTTGCAGACCAAGGGCCGCAAGTATGCTACTAAGACCTAGAGAGCCAGATTAGGGGTTTTTCTGTGCTAGCCGTTTTTGCTGCTGTATTTTAGTCTTTTATTCTTGTTTCTGTACAACTCCTTTGTACTCTTTTTACTTCTACTACTAGCAATGAAACAACATACTGGACTGCTCTTTCGTCAAAAGATACTAATCAATAAACGCAATGCCCATAATAAACTCAAAAAATATCGAAGGGAGAAATGTCACTAGTGACATGTACACAGACCGTGAGCAGCTGAAAAGATTGGTGAGATTTCTTCCAGGCTCCATTTACCAAATATTCCAGACCATTGCGTGAGCCTTGAGGTAAAAGATGCGATAAGAATTATCGATGTACAGTATTAGCATTTCAGTGGTATTTGAACCTGAACAGGACGGTGGTTTTTGGCCTCAACGGCGGTTGCCGACAGCTGAACCCCAGAGATAGAGATGATGGCGGTAGGAGTGCCCGCATGTGACACTGCCTACTTCACCCTGGGACTGAGCTTCTGTGGGCGATCAGGGCTCTAAAAGCCATATGTGTTGGTGCTCCTGTTTTGGTTCAGTCCTCGTCTCTTTCTTCATCTTGTATACATGCTAGTAGGATTACAACGACATCTATTTTACGCGCCAGTGTTCAGGTATGTAAAAAGAACAAAACAAAACTGAATCAACCCTCCTCTTATTTCTCTCCGGATTCAAGTGTTCCCAAATCCCTGATAGTGATAGATCAAAATGTTCTCACTTTCACATCTACCTTTTGTCGATGCGATGGCTACAATAAAATGATGTGGTGCCATTATGCGTGGCATTAGGTTCAAAAAACATGAATCCAGCAGTTCCAAAGAGAAAACATCACAAAAACCCTTTGTTCCGAGTTTATTTACAACAAAAGAACAAATTTATACCATCCCCGAAGAAGTTAGTCAGTTACATCCAATTCGATGTGTTGGGCACTAATCCGAAGTGGTGACAACAAGTATTAAAATGGATCGAAATTTGGGTTTGCATTCTGCAAAGCTATACAACGCTCTACTTGATGACCTCGAAAAATAGAACTTCAGGCTGGAGCTTGCAGTCCTTGAAACGTTCTAGCAAATGCTCCCAAGTATCTTCTGTCTGCATGCAGAATGTTCACATCAGCAAATCGAGAAGTTCAGAATCAAATGGCTACAGAGATAAAGACCTACGAGTTACATACCTCAACAGTCTCAAAGTCATATATGAGCCACTTGTCCTCGTTGCGAGCAAAGCAGACATAGCGGTCATCAGCATAGCAGATCTGTAAGAGTTTGGATTGCAAGCTCGCATAAGATGAATGCAAAATTGCAGCATATTTGCAAGGAATAACTATTGGTACACAAAAGCAGGCAAATTAAGTGACTAGACCATCAAACCAACCTTGCAATAGGCCTGTAGTAAAGCTCAAACCAGCTGGAGAGTGACTCTTGTAAAACATATATATATATATACATATATAGAGAGAAAAACAAGAAGTGTACAGACAAAAGGTTACTCAAGCTTATGTTCTGCAATCCTCTGTGTGCTTTGCTGAGACCATTTCGTATTACTCCCTCCGTTCCATTTTAATTGACTCACATATATCTAGATATGGATGTACCTAACACTAAAACGTGTCTAGATACATCCATATGTAGATATATGTGAGTCAATTAAAATGGAACGGAGGGAGTAGATATGAATGGAAGAAAAATAATAATGCAAGATATGCTTGTGAGAGTAGCAAAGATTACAAGGTCCAACCAGGTTACCTACATATGATATTTATCCAATGCACAGTCAATAGAATGTTTTATAAAAACGCTCAGCGACATAATGACCACACAGGGAATTGATTATTTCTGAAATTCTTCTGGTTAATCTTAAAAATATTTTGATATCAGACATAGACCGGTAGAACATATGCCACAGATAGGACCACTTGACAACTTGCAAATATCTCTTGAAATACTACGTGATATGACCAACTCAGATACGATATTACCTGTTATCCACCTGCTTATATAAAGCAGAAAAATACCTTATCAAGGTAACCTAGTCAGGTAGAACCCCGTGACAGTGTCATTTACTACCATGGTCCATTTTTATTACTCCCTCCGATCCATATTAGTGGGCATAGCTTTGTCTAAATTGATATGTATCTAGTTAAGTATTTAGACTAGATACATGTGTATCTAGACAAAGTTGTGCCTACTAATATGGATCGGAGGGAGTATAGAAAACGGGAACCTTGCCCAATTCCTAGAGTAATAACAACTTAGCCTCTCTCAGATTGTGAGTATAATAGAACATCATGGCTATAATTACGATGCATCAGGCACATCTCGAAGTTAACGAAGAACAGAGCACCAGTTATATATATATCTCGAATGTCACTTTATGTTTTGAGAAAAAGGGCCCCAAAATTGCAACTTATTATTTCAAACAAGCAGCTTCACCTATTGTAAAGAAGTGTGGTGTGTTTGAAAGAAAGAGATCAATATTCTGCGGACTTCCACAATGCTCGCAGCTGTTGTCCTTACAGAACTGTTCATCCAACAGAACCGGAAGCTCTGCAAAGGACTTGATCTTCACAAGGAAATGAGAACCTCTAGTCAACATTTCATACTTGCTAGAATTCCCATGAAGTCTATATCCACCTATAGGTTGGCCAGACAGAAAATCTACTGCATATGGCATACCTTTGTTGTTTGAGGTGAACCAGCATCAAGTTTATGGAAAAGTGTGGTATATTGGTATTCACCAGAACCCTTCCCACAGTTGCAGCTCATTTGCGCATCAAATTTCATCCCAAAAAGATTATGCGTCGGGCATATGCAATGTCCACACGTGTTTGGGTTCACCACATCTTTCTCGGTCTCCTTGTTTAAACTAAAACGTGAACAAGTTTCTGACATATGCAATCCAATGAGAATTGTGGCCACAATCTCAGAAGCAAAATTTGTCCCAGCCTGCAACTAGAAATTCATTAACAAGGTTACCTTGTGAAGACACAAAATGTGCACGCGTAATCAAAAAGGACAGAAGCAGAATGCAGACGTTTTTAGTTCAATACTTCACACATACCACAACAGCAACAACATAGATTGGCAGAGCTTACACACCAAAGTATAACAACAACATACCTAGATTTGCCTCATTCTAGTGCATATATTCGGTGTCAATATTCAGCTTGCATAGAGAACAAAAAATAGAAACAACTAATTAATTCTGGTATGAACTAGAAGCGTTTCCTTCTGTTAAGTGTAGAAGTACCCATCTATGGTCTGCTGAAGACAGTCACAAAGCTACAAAATCACCACAAACCAAATGAACGCATGCAAATAAAACAAATTAATGGTAGCATCAGTATCAGACCAGCTTATAGCCTCTGCTTTCATGTGGTAAACTAACTTTTAATCAATTTTTGTTTCACCAAAACGATCATATAAATATATACGACGGAGATTGATTTACAACCTGCAACTGGAAATTGATTCACAAGGTTACATTGGGAAGACACAAAATGTGCTTGTGTAATCAAATAGAACTGAAGCAGAATACATATGCCTTTAATTCAATACTTCACACATAACATAACAAACAACAACAATGAATCGCAGAGTTTACACAACAAAGTATATAACACAACATACCAATTTTCTCATTCTAGTGCATATACTTGGTATCAATATTCAGCATGTATACAGAACAAATGACAAGAAACAACTACTTAATTCTGGTATGAACTAGGAGTGTTTCCTTCGGTGAAGAGTAAAAATACCACATCTATGTATTGTTGGAAACAGTCACAAAGCTCCAAATCACCACAAAGTAAGAAATGAACACATACAAATAAAGTAATTTGAAGGTAATATCAGCACCAAACCGGATCAAAGACCCTGATTTCACGTGGTAAACTAACATTTAATAATTTTTTGTTCAAGAGAATGATCGTGCAAATATATATGATGGTGCTTGAGGTTAAGGTATATACCTTTTCAGAAAAAATGGTGCAATCTACTCCACAGAGAAAGGTCTTCATGCAAGTCAGTACAACATTCGTTAAGTGGTGGTTATTTTTCTCCCAAGAAATGAAAATTTCATAAAATTGCTGAGCGATGCAGATATTGTCAGCAGACGGGATCCACGCAAGTGGCTCAGTTAGAAACTTATCTCTGAAATGCTCCAGATTGCAAAATGACTGCATGCAAACATAGGAAATTATAAGCAGATAGATGAAAAATAAGATGAACACATGCAATTTTCTCTTACCCGTATGATTAGACTCAAAATAGACAGGTCTTTATCAGCATTGTTCTTGTTGAAAACATTGAGACTTTGTTGACAGCTGGAGGTGCTTGCAATTTCCTTGACAGGTTCAAACAGGTATTTTCCAAGAGGTTAGACTGAATGGAAATTTTCCTTTGGAACTGAGTGCAAAGTGGCCCATACGAAAACCTCCTAAGGTTTCAAATCCTACATACCTAAGAATATCTAACAGAAAATCCGTTCCTTAGAAATCTCTCTGAATCAAAGAGGCCTAAAAAGTCAGACCAGGTAAATGTCTTTCTTGCTTATTCCAAAATTTAGGTAGGTGAGATATAATCTTTTGTTATGACACCAAAAGAACACAAAGCTCTTGGAAGAGTCAATGCCACATTAGTTCAAGAATTGATCATGATATCCGAAAAATGATATACAAACTACAAAATCATGCAATCTCGAAAAATATCTTGAGATATAAGCCACACATGCTGCTCGCATTTCTATTGTAATTCTATGTTTACAGAGTAACAGTAGTATTACTTTTTTTCATTTAATTTGCACATGACAGGTCTTGATTAGTGTGGAGGAGTAATTTTTCAGCTCGACTGATGTTTAAGGCTTGTACTGTAATTACTATCTCCTTTTGCCATAGAAAAAAGAACAGCACTGGTCACTTATGTTGGAAAAAAGTTGCAGTTTGGCTGTCACCTTTTACTTCTAGTTCCACATCTGTAATGCTTGCGCTTTCATGAACGTCAATTGGTGGATCCGAAGATCTTTGGTCTACCATGGTCTCAGAATTTCTGTCTACAATACGAACCTCACTGCACCATTAGTGACACTTGTGAGCTTCCTTGCGTAGTTGAGAAAATGGAGAGCTAGTATAGATTAAAAAAAAAGTCGAGAACATGGGTAAACTCCAAAATTAATTATTTTCTGTAGTTGAGACTCGCTAGTTCCCATTCATCAGTTATTGTTTTTTCTCATAGGGTGTAGAGGAATCAGGTCAACCATTAGATACTGAAGGGGTTTATTGAAGCCAAAGATAAATATCCAAGTCAGTGATACTGTTTGGCTACACCATCTAATGTGGAGGCGTTCACAATAAGAGATCTAGTGTACTGACAATAAGTGCAGAGCAAAATAGAAAACAAACTACAACTATGTAGAAAGAGTAAACCTGACAGACAATAATATTAAGGATTGCATATTTTGTACCTTTTTTCACATTTTTCAACATCCTTGAGTGTCTCGACTGAGCATGAAGGCTGTAAACAATTTCACCTTGTTAGTGCTTCAGCTTTAAGCAGATAAATTAAAACATTATCACATCTTATGAATTAATCCACAGAAATAGTTTCAGTAAAAATCGTAAAGGTAAACAAAATAACCTGTAAGTTTTCTGTCTGTAGGTTGTCACCACTTCGATGGTCAACATTGCTGGCGTGTGAGGGTTTTGAACCATGTTCCACAGAAACATTCCTGTCAGGGGCAGCAGGAACTTTGCCAAATATTATGTCGATATTGGCACCGCCAATAATCATACTAAGATCCTTTGCACTAAGATCAATCGATTTTTTCATTTGTATCTGCAAAGATGGTTATCAGTTAGCACACAATATGACTATATGAGTAGTTGAGGAAACAAATGGATATAACTAGAGAAACCAAGCATTCCAGATGTTAACAAACCCATTGGAACGATCTCGCAAGGGGAAGTACGACTTCACGATAATCCAGAGCAGCAGTTTCGAGGAACTTAAGCCACAGTTTCTCTATTGCCAAACGAAACTCCTCAAACTGCAATTTACAACCAAGTAAATCATTAGGCTGATATGAAATAAGGAAGAATGCTAAACTGAAACCATGTCATGTAGAAGTGGTAGAGACCTCAGTGCTAAGTTCATCTTGAGGCAACATCTTCAGCTTCTCCTTAATGTCCTCAAGGATCTCAGCTCCTTGCCTGCATTTCCTTCGTCGCATTTCAACAAGGGGTTCTGCTTGGATTCCAATAGATGGTGAAAGGAGCAAGGATTCAAACATATCTTGCACCCATGGTAGATGGAAGGTGTCATGCTGGTCTGAATCTTGACAGAGAGTTATCCCATCCAACGAGGGATCATTCTCTGATGCATTTTCATTAAGATCTGGACCTAAAACTGACTCCAGCTTATTCCAGAGCTCATCTCGGTGCTTGCTGCACATGTGTATCCAGAGCGATCCAGTGTCCACAAACTTCTTGCCATCACAACTGGAATTGGGGCAAATGAAGAAACTCCAAGAATTCTGAGTCTTGCGAAAGCGCACTGCATCAGATATGGTCTTTGCTGCCGGCTTGTCGATTTCATTGTAGTGCTCGTGCAGCGTGTCAACCCTCATTGATATGATCCTGTCTGTCGAATGTGGATTTTGCCCACCCGCTATGTCGCGCATGCGCAATCCTGGACCGTCGGTTTCAGCCATCCGACGGCCAGGATTGAGCGTTGAATATGCGCTGGGTCAACGCTCAATCCTGGCCGTCGGATGGCTGAAACCGACGGTCCAGATTGCGCATGCGCGCCATAGCGGGTGGGCAGAATCTTTTTCGCTGTCAACCCTGGCTGACATGACCCTGTCGCGTTGTTGCGTGCGTTTCATAGAGCTCCAGCACACGGCAGACACAACTACGATCTGCTTGAGCAAGATACGGAGCTGCTTCCTGAGAGAAGATACTCTGGCATCACGATCTGAGCCAGGAACAGATATAGCAGGTGGTATGTCCTCCAAATCGGGATCAGTCGGCTCCTCGATGCGAAGTGCTCGGCGGCACTCCCTCTCCGATTCACCAAACTCATCCAGGGCGAACAGGACCTTGGCGTGGAACAAGGCAATCAGGAGCGAGGAGTCGAAGTTACCTGCCGCATGAGAAAGCAGGGGGAGAGTGCGGCGCAGAAGCCTCCTCCTGTCAACCGCCGAGGAGCCGAGGGCACGGACCTGTTCCAGTTCGATGTATACGCGGAGCAACTTGGCGCCCAGCGCGTAAGGATAGGTCTCGGAGAGAAGCTTTGCACGCTCCCGCAGTTGATCAACAGGGGCATCCCCGGCGAGGCGGAGCATCTTGGCGGCCTCTCCGGGCACAACCTCGTTGTTGATGATGGCCGTTGTCTCCTCCAAGACGGCCCGGTCTCGGAGAGAAGCTTTGCACGCTCCCGCAGTTGATCAACAGGGGCATCCCCGGCGAGGCGGAGCATCTTGGCGGCCTCTCCGGGCACAACCTCGTTGTTGATGATGGCCGTTGTCTCCTCCAAGACGGCGCGGGCCTTGCGCACGGCCGCGTTCTTCCTGTCCTTGGCGCTGGAGGCTCCGAGCGCGTCGTACTCGTACACCAAGTGGTTCACCGCCGGGTCGGCGTGGCTGCTGGTCATCGACACGACGCGGAGTAGCTCCATCTGCGCCTCGGCGAACCGTTGCTCGGCGTTGAGCGCCTCGTCGTGGGCGATGGCGGTCAGGACGCAGTTGGGCGCGGCGTGGGCCGCGGCAGAGAAGGCGCCGAGCGCGGCTCCGAAGTGATAGGCCTCCAACACGGACGGAGGCTCGTCGTCGCCGCGGTCGTCCCACGCCGCGCCTCCAGCTTGGACGTGGAGGTCGCCGACGAGGTTGTGCGCGAGCGCGGAGCCCGGGTTCGCCTGGGCGAGAGCGATGGCGCGCTCCAGCGCCTCGGCGTGCTTGCCCGCTTTGCGGAGCTCGAGCACCTCCCGTGCCAGGTTGCGGATTCCGCCAGCCATCGCAAGGGCGCACGGAGAAGGTGGGCCGAACCGCCGCGGCGCGAAGGGGAGGCGCGCGCGAGGTGCTCGTGGAAATGCCGCAAAGCCGGAGAGGACGGCGCGGCGATGGCCGGTGGTTGCGAGTCGGGGATCTAGGGTTTGGGCGGAGGAGGGAGAGGCGAGGTGGGTTTGGATTGAAGCGGGAGATTGGGATTGAGGATGCGGCGGTTTTTGGTTGGTGAGGCGTGCGGGGGAAGGAGGAGGAGGAGGAGGCGGAGGCGGAGGTACTTATAGTGGCGTAGAGAGGAAGAAGGTGTTGTTGGACTTGGAACTCGGAGGAGAAACAAGAGACAAACGTGCGATAATTGGGGGAAACGAAGCAAGTGCCATGTGTTGGGAAACTTGGGCCTGACGTGGTGGGGCCCTAAGCCCAAGCCCCGGAATTTCTGGGCCGGGCTGCCCATGGCCAGGTATACTCGGTGCCTCCCGTCCCAGCGACACCTCCAACCCACCACCACGCCATCGCCGCTCTTCCCCTCCCCGACGCTCCCAAATCCGGCTTATCGCGTCCCTATGCTTTTCCCTAACACTAGCAAAACACCCGAGCTCCCGACGACCGACATTTGTTCTTACCTGGAGCGGGCCACCAACAACCCAATTTGTTCTCAATCTGAGCAAGGAAGAGACAATTAGCAACAGTTGATTGTTCTCCAAGCCGAGCTAGGTAAGTTCAACACCAAATTATACAAAACTTTACAATTTGTTTGCAAGTTGTAACTGATTGATTATTTACAATTGATGTCCAAGAAATTGTAGGCAAGTATTAAAATTGATTGAACATTTATGTTGTAAAAATTGTTGAAGAATGAAGAGGATCGGAGACATTTCTTCTCTTTCTCAGAAACATGCGACGAAAAAGGCTTCTTCTCCATATCCTTCCCTACTGACAAACGTGTTGCAGAAGAGCAGATTGAATAATCAATGCAAAAGTGAGTTTATTGAAGAGATTGGGAATCCAATGACATCCTTTTCTCATCGCGGTCGGCTTATGATATTTACCGTCTTCCACAAGATTTTGGGCAAAGACAACCTATTGCAGATTATCCAGTCAACTATCAAGATGCGGTTCTAAGAGTATATATTCTTAAAAATCCACTCCAAAATTATTCACCAGCTTTTGAATGCGGATTAAATGGCAATAGGGTTCTTCAATTCAATCCTCTTTGGTTTCATAAATATCACTGACTTAAATATAGTACAAAGAAGGAAACTACATTTTGTTTTGTATGCTACTTGTTCGAAGAGAAAACGACTAGCGGCAACGGAGCCAATGCATTTACTGAAGGGGGTTGGAGCAATTGGAATTAAGACAAGGCACTTGTGAAGCATGTTGGTGGTATAACAAGTGTGTACAATGCATCTCAGAAATACAACTTCGTGCAGCTTGTGAAAGTGGATAGTGAGGAATTGTGTCTTTACAACATCAGGTTGAAGTATTCACTTAGATGCTTAAAGTTTCTTCTTCATCCAGGATTGGCATTTCGAGGACATGATGGCTGTGAATATTCTAACAATAGAGATATACTATAACTTTGTCGAGCTATTGAAATTGCTTACAACAAATAGCGAAGAGGTGGATAGGTTTATTTTGAAGAATATGCCAGGTAATTGCACATTGATTAGCCACGATATACAAATTAACACAAATTATTCAATGTTGTGCACTGGAAAACTAGGAAAATTATTGCATAACTTGGTAATGATCACTATGCTATACTAGCTGGTGAGTCTAGCAATGTGTCACACAAAGAACAACTAGCTCTATGTGTCTAGCGATGTGTCACACAAAGAACAACTAGCTCTATGCTTGCATTTTGTTAATAAGCTAGGAAGACCACATGAGCACTTTGTTGGAGTTGTTCATGTAAGTGATTATACTTCATTGTCACTTAAGAAAGAAACTGAAACATTACTTGTGCATCATCATTTGGCTATAACTCAAATCAGTCGGCAAGGCTATGACGGGGCTAGCAACTTGAGATGAGAAATTAAAGGTTTGAAAACACTAATCATGAAAGATTCAACTCGTGCTTATTATGTCAATTGTTTTGCACACCAACTCCAGCTAGTTCTTGTTGTCGCTTCCCAGGGAAACAATGATTGTGTGTGGGTTTGTGATCAAGTGTCTCTCTTGCTTGGTATTGTGGGAGTTTTTTGTAAGCGTCGTCACACGTGGAATGCTACACTTCAAATATCACGAAGGCAACTGAATATGGTGAACTAAAAACTGACAGGGGATTAAATCAAGAAATGGGGCTACCTAGGCCAGACGAAACTCGATGACTCTTTTGTGGGAGTATTCGAGTCATTTTTTTTTTGAATTTTCACCGGGGGGAAGGAGTCCCCACCTGAATATATTTCAAAGTTGCCTTGAGACTTTGCAGTCTCTACAAGATAGGTTCAAATGAACCAGAGTACACGGGGATTACAAAGGGGGAGAGATAAAAAAAAACATACACACGAGGAAAGGGAGCGGCAAGAGCCACCATGAGGCACAAACAGATGAGGGGTGCTGTCGAGGGATCACAATACCAAGATTCAGCAAACAACCTAGCGCACCACACCGGCGAGCGCAACGAATCTCATGGCACAACTCAGGAGCATCCACAACCAACGAGTGCCAAGCCTAGCACCTAGCACGAACCTTGACCGGAAGCTCCGCCACGAGAAGACGAGACGAAAAGCAGGTTGGGGGAGGCATCAATTGCGTCGTCATTGAGCAAAGGTGAACCGAGGCGCCACCAAGAGCCCGAAGCTCGCCACACCGCAACGGCAGCCATGGGGGGTCTTGGGCAAGCACATCGAGGTGACCGAGACCACTCGAAGACCTGCCAAAAGAGGGACAAAACAAACCACCATCGGCCCCAAGCCGGCCGCACCAACACCACCAAAACGCAGCACCACCAGCGCACACAGCGACAAAAGCCATACAAAGGGTCTCCACGATGACGCCTCCAAGGAGGTTTGTGTTGTCGAGAGCACAACACCGTCATCCGAGGTTTTTGTTGTCGAGAGCAAGCCGGGTCCAAGGTTTTCACCCGGAGAACACCTGAGTACTGTAGGTGCCGGAGCTCCACAACGGCACCTCCTGCGAGGAAACGACGTCCAGGGACGCCGCTGCCGCCGGCAACGACAAAGCCGATGCAGGGTTTTCACCCGGAGTTTGAGCACATCCCTACAAATGAAGGTTGTCGATCCCCACCAACAACCGCTGCAGCCGACCGCACCTCGCGGAGACCACAAACAACCAATCACCAACACAAGTGCCAGATCCTCCAGAGCCGCCGGACGCAGCGACAGCCACCACACCCCGCCGAGCACCATGCCGACAGAGGCGGAGGAGCGCTGCCCGAGGCCAAGACCCACCATGGTTCCGGGCTGTAGCCGGGCAGCACACGCCGACGAGCTCCATGCTCGCCACCGCGTGGCTGCAGAGAGGAGGATCCGGTCGCACAGCTTGAGGAAGAAGGAGCGGCCGGCCCATCAGGGCCCAGATCGGGCCCGGACCTGACCCGCAGCCTGCGTTGCTCCACCACTCCAAGCCGCCGCCACTCGCCAAGCCCCGCCGCCACAGGACGTGCCGCCACCGGCGAAGCCCGCAGGAGCACGCCAGGAGGAGGACGCGGCCGCGCCGTCGACCGCCGGCCTCGCTGAGCCCCGCTGCCCGGGGGGCCAGGGGAGCCACGAGGAGACGCCCCGCCGCCGCCGTCGACCGCGTGAGCTTTGCTCGGCGGCGTCCTCCGGCAGCGGCGCGGGCACGGAGGTGAGGGGCGGCGGCGGGCTAGTTTTTCGGTGGGTCGCCCCCGGGTCGCCCTGGGCGAGAGCGACGCGGGGGGGGGGGGGGCTCCCAAATAGTATATCTATTCGAGTCATTTGACTTTATACTGCATATTTGATGGTTGTGGTTCTTGGATACACCAATGCTTTTTCTTTTTTGCAAAGAAGATACCACAATATTCTTACTCCAATGAAGATTGTTGGATTGACGAAGGATATAATGCAAGCATTGAGCTCCAATGGGTGGGATTCATCCCTTCAAAATGTAACATTTTTCTATAAACATAGTATTTGAGTTCCTCCAATGTAGTATAATTGTGTGCCTTTTAGAAGATGAACACAATTTTCTCGACCTCTAACAAATGATGATCACTTAAAAAGAGAAATTTATCTTGTGATCATTGATCAAATTATTTAATAGCTTGATAATCGGTTTGATGAGATCAATATGGAACTAGCCATTGCCACTCCTCAACCGGTACGTGACACATTGTGGCATCCATCATACCGTCAGAGATGTTGCCTCGGTGCTAGATGCCAGCAGGGAACTCGTCGGGCTTTGTGGCGCTGGCGTTTGGAACCTCCTCGGGACAGCCTATACCATTGCACCCGTCGCAATGACCAGCGGAGGTCACCGCCGTTGCAGTGACTGATGATGCTTTTGTTCGCCGATGTTCTGCGCATCATGGCCTCTGCGAATGCCGGCACCACTAGCACCTAGTATATCGCACACCAGGACATGTCGACGATCGTCCACCGCTACACCATCGTCACAACTTGTGCGGTGGTGCTAGCTTCAGATCTGACGGCTCAAACGCCGCGTCGCGGTCTCCGGCGCAACCTCCGCGGTCACGGCCGAGAATGCCGGCCTTGGCATATCTCCGTGGCTGCAGCAGGCATGTCCACCAAGTCACCCTGCAGGTGGCCGCTCCAACCATCCTGCCGGCTCCGACGAGCAGCGCGGCGACCACCATGGCCGAGGAGGTCAGCACGGCGCCCACGCGCTACCTCACGCTGCTGATCGGCTCTGTTCAGGAGCCATCTGCTCCTCGATGCATGCAACGGAGAGAGCTAGCTGACCCAGGTCGCGTGCGGACTGCAGCGCGGCAACTGAGCGGGGAGCGCCCCGGCCGGCGCCGCCGCCATCGTGGGAGATGAAGTCGCGGTGATCGCTCTTATGTAACCAGGGTTCCAAAAGCCAGCTAAGTTTGGTCCAATTTTTGGCACCCCTGTTTTGGTTCAGTCATCCTCTCCTAAGAGTATATATTGGGAGAATAATTCATTTATCTACGGGATTACAACAGTATCTACTTCATACTCATATGCTTAGATCTGTAAAAGGAGAGGACTCCACATTTTAAAAACAAAACGGGAACAAAAATGAATCGACGCTAAAGGGCGACCGACACTTTCCTCTCCCAAAACACTGTTTGAGAGAGGCGTCTCGAAGGAGCTCTCTGTTCCCGTTCCTCGCCGGCGATCCCGCCGCTCCCCTTCGCCTCTGGCCGCCGTTTCGGCGCCGTGAGGTGGAGGGGAGCTCCGGGGCTCGTCGTGCGTGTAGATAGTTAGGTTTAGTTTAGGTTTCTGTGGCCTGGCTGCGGCATCGAAGACGGCGGCGATGGCGTTGGCGTGTTGGGCCTCCGTCCTTCCCCTCCTTTCCCCGTTCTGGCCATGGCGCCGGGGAGGCTGTGAAGGTTCGTCGGGCGCTATTCCCCTTCTTCGTTATCCGGCCGGCCGTGGAGGCGAGGGGAGAAGAAGGTGCGTGTTGGCGGCCCGTTTTTGGTGCTGGTGTGTGAGGATGTCTTCCTCGCTGGTTTTGCTCTGGCCGGCCGTGGCGGCGAGGAGGAGCAGCCTGCTGGAAGTTGCTGGGCGTCGATGGTGGTGGACCTGGGCAGCGCCGTGCCGGCGGGAAGAAGGGTGGTTCGGGGGAGCTAGCGCTGCGGCCGAGCGTGTTCATCGGCTTCGGTTCCGTCGCAGGGCGGCGGGCGGCTCAAGCGGTCTTCTACAAAGCGTGGAGGCGCTCTCTCCCCTTCGGCTTGCGGTACGGCGGCTCCGGCGTGGCCTAGGTGCTCCGGCGAGTGGCGCAGGGATCCGATCGTGGTTCTTCTCGGTGGCTTGGGGGCTCTCTGCAAATTCCTAGGTCCTTGTGTAATTTCTTTCCTTCTGTGGACCTTTCTGTAATTTGTTCGAGCTGCCTGTATTATGTGGTCGGATCTGTTCAAAAAAAAAAATGAATCGACGCTCTTCTGGTTTCGTTCCTAGTTCCAGTTCTCCGAACACATGATACTGATACATCAAAATGTTCTCTCACTTTCTCAGCCACCTTTTGTCGATATGATGGCTAAGATAAATGGCGTGGTGCCATTACACGTGACATTAGAATGTAAAGACATGAATCCATCAGTTCCAAACAAAACACATCATACCAAGTTTATAACAAAAGAACAGATTTCTACCATCCATGAAGAATTTATATCCAATTCGATGTGTGGTGACCAATCCATGGAGAAATCACATCGACAAGAAACACCACCAAAATGGTGACAAGTAAGATTTGGGTCTAATTGTCTGCAGAGGTATGCATTCTACAAATCTAATAAGCTATACTCAAGTCTACTTGATGAGCTAAAAAAATTGAACTTCAGGCTGGAGCTTGCAGTCCTTGAAACGTTCTAGCAAATGCTCCCAAGTATCTTCTGTCTGCATGCAGAATGTTCACATCAACAAATCGGCAAGTTGGAATCAAATGGACAGAAGAAATAATACAGGGCCTATATCAAGACCGATGATTCACGAGTCACTTACCTCGACAGTTTCAAAGTCATATACGAGCCACTTGTCCTCGTCGTCGCGAGCAAAGCAGACGTAGCTCTCATCAGCACAGAAAATCTGTAAGAGTTTGGATTGCAGGGTGGTATAAGATGAATGCTAAGTTGTACCGTACTTGCAAGGAAATGAATAACCTTACAATACGCCTGTAGTAAAACTCAAAGCAGCAGCAGAGTGACTAGCAAAACACAGGAGAGAGCGAGAGAGAAAAAAAGTGCAGATAAAAGGTTACTCCAGCTTATGTTCTGCAAACACTCAATGTGATTTCATGAGACCATTTCCTATTAGATATGAAGGGAAGCAAAATAATGCAAGATATACATGTGAGAGCAGCAGAGGTTACAAGGCCGACCAGGTTACCTATATATGACAGTTCTCAATGTTCAATCAACAGAAAGTTTAACAAAAAACCTTAGTGACACAAGGATCACACAAGCTGTTGATTCTTCCCGATTCCTCTGTTGAGTCTCTTAAATATTTTGACACCAATGAAGTAGACAGGAGAACACATGCCACAGATAGTACCAATTTGACAACTTGCAAATATCTCCTTCAGTACATACATGACTCAGATATGATGTATCATAGCAGAAATGCCTTGTCAAGGTAACCTGGTCACTCTGAACCTAGTGACAGCTCCATTTATTACCGTGCTCGATTTTCTTCCACAAATACAGGAACCTTGCTTCAGTCTTAGACTAGTAACGACTTGGTCCCTCTCAATTTGTCAGTATAATACAACATTTGTGCTGATACAGGTCTCAACGTTTCTTCCAAGATTTAGGTAGGTGAAATATAATACATTAGTTATGACACCAAAAGAACGAAGCTCTTGAAAGAGACAATGCCACATTAGTTCAAGAATTCAGCATTCTATCAGCAACGTGAATAAATACAGCATAGTGCTAATGCTAGAAAATCATGCAATTTCAAAACAGATATTGACACCATAGTGGTAATACCAGAAAATCATGAAATCTTGGAGCAGATCTCAAGACACACATGCTGCTCACATTTCTATCGTAATTCTACTCTTGCAATTATAGTTACTTTGCTTCCTTTTCTCATTAAATTTGTGCATAAGAGGCATGATTAGTGGGAAGCAGTTATATTTACGGACTGATGTTTAAGACTTGTAATGCAATCATGATCTCCTGTTTCCATAGAAAAAAGAACAGCAATGGTCAATTGTGCTGGAAAAAGTTGCAGTCTAGCTGTCACCTTTTTAATCTAGTTCCACCTCTGCAATTCTTGCAGCAATGTTCATCACACTTTCATCAACGCCAGTTAGTGGATCCGAAGAGCTTTTGTCTTCCATGGTCCCAGAATTGCTATTTGGAACACGAGCCTCACTGCACCATTAGTGAAACCTGTAAGCTTCCTTGCGTAATTGTTGTAGTATATATTCGGATGACAAAGGTGGAAAAAAACATGAGGAGTCTCTAATTAATTTGTTTGTGTAGTTGAAAACTTGAGACCCGCTATTTTCCATTCATCAGTTACTCCTCATAGGGGTAGAGAACTTCAGTCGACAATGAAATGCAGGTATATTGCACGCATAGATAATCTTGCCAAAATATTCCAGACAGTGATACTGGCTAAAACAATCTCATGTTGAGACGTTCAGAATAAAAAACATCTAGTGTGGTGATAGTCAGTGCCAGAGCCAAGTACAAAAGTAACCAGAACTATTTAGAAAGAGTAAACCTGCAAGACAATAATATTGGATTTTATATTTTGTACCTTTCTTCACATGTTTCAGCAGCCTTAAGCGTCTCGTTTGCACCTGAAGGCTGTAACCAATTTCTCCATGTTAGGCTGTTAGCGTTCGACTTATGCAGATCAATTAATAAAAAAATTAGCACATTTTAAGAATTATTCCACAGAAATAGTTTCAGAAAAACATAAAAATATAAAGGTAAACAGAATAACCTCTAATTTTTCTGGCTGTAGGTTGTCACCACTTTGATGGTCAGGCGCACCAGGAGCATTACCAAATACAGCATCAATATTGGCACCACCAATGATCCCACCAAGATCCTTTGCACTAAGAGCAATCGATCTTTTCATTTCTATCTGCAGAAATGGTTATCAGTTAGCACACAAAGAGCAGTTGAGCAAACAAATGAATATAACTACAGAAGCAAGTATTCCAACTGTCAACAAACCCATTGGAATGATCTCGCAAGGGGAAGGATGACTTCACGATGATCCAGAGCAGAAATTTTGAGGAGCTTAAGCCACATGTTCTTTATTGCAAAACAAAGCTCTTCAAACTGCAATTTGAAACCAAGTCAGTGATAAATAATACCATCAGCGGAACAATGAAAGAAGGAAGAATGTTAAAGTGAAACCATGTCATATAAGTAAAAGTGCTAGACCTGAGTGCTAAGTTTATCTTTAGGCAACATCCTCAGCTTCTTCTTAATGTCCTCAAGGATCTCAGCTCCTTGTCTGCATTTCCTTCGTCGCATTTCAACAAGGGGTTCTGCCTGGATTCCAATAGTTGGTGAGCGGAGCAAGGATTCAAGCATATCTTGCACGTTTGGTAGATTGAAGATGTCATGCTGTTCTGAATCTTGAGAGAGAGATATCCCATCTAACGAGTGATCATCCTTTGATGCCCTTTCATTCTGGACTGGACCTATAATTGACTGCAGCTTATTCCAGAGCTCATTTCGGTGCTGTCTGGGCATGTGTTCCCAGAGCGATACAGTGTCCACAAACTTCTTGCCATCACAACTGGAATTGGGGCAAACGAAGAAACTCCATGAACCCTGAGTCTTGAGAAAGCGCAGTGCAGTAGATATGGTCTTTGCTGCCGCCTGGTCGATTCCATCATAGTGCTGCTGCAGCGTGTCAACCCTCACTGATATGACCCTGTCAACCCTCTCGCGGTGTTGCGTGGTTAGGATAGAGCTCCAGCATCTGGCAGCCACAGCTACGATCTGCGTGTGCAAGTCACTGAACTGGTTCCTGAGAAAAGACACTCTGGCATCACAATCTGCGCCAAGAACAGATATAGCAGGAGGTATGTCGTCCAAAATGGGGTCAATCGGGTCCTGGATGCTCAGTGCTCGGCGGCACTCTGTCTCCAATTCATCGAACCGATCCAGGGCGAACAAGACCTTGGCGTGGTACAAGGCAATCAGGAGCGAGGAGTCGAAGCTATCTGCCGCATCAAAACCAGGGCAAGACTCGGAGCAGAATCGCCTTCCTGCGAAGTGGCGCATCGACGGCACGGCCTTGTTCCAGCTCGATGTACACGCGGAGCAACTGGGCGCGCGACGAGTAAGGGAAGGTCTCGGAGATAAGCTTCGCACGCTCTTGCAGTTGCAGTTGACCCAGAGCGGCATCAGCGCGGAGCAGGTTCGCGGCCTGTCTGGGCACGATCTCGTTGTTGATCATGGCCGCTAAGCTCTCCATGAAGGTTCTGGCCTTGTCCACAGCATCGCGCTTCCTCGCTTTCGCGCTGGAGTCGATCAAGTCGTACACTATGTGGTGCGCCGTGGGGTCGTCGTGGTCGGTCTCGGTCATCGAGATGACGCGGTGTAGCTCCATCATCGCCTCGGGGAAGCGGTGGTCGTTGGCGAGCGCCTCGGCGTGCATGCCGCCGGTCATGGCGCAGTTGGGCGCGATCCGGGCGGCGGCGGCGTAGGCCTCGAAGGCGGCGCGGCGGTGGCGCACCACCGATGCGGACGCGGCCTCGTCGTCCCCGGGGGCCCTTTCCTCCCAGGCCGCGGTGGCGGCGTGGGTGTGGAGGGAGGCGACGAGATTGAGGGCGGGCGTGTAGTGCGGGTTCACGCGGGCGAGCTCTACGGCGCGTTCCAGCGCCTCCGCGTGGTTGCCCCGGGTGTGGTGGTTGAGGACCTCCCAGGCCAGCATGCGGATGAGGCCGCGGTCGGCCATCGCGAGGGCGAGCGGAGAAGGGGAGACGCGCGCGAGGTGCTCGTGGAAATGCCGCAGAGCAGGAGAGGGCGGTGCGGCGGTGGGAGACGGAGGTGGAGGAGGCGGCGGAGGTTGAAGCGGGGGATTGGGATTGAGGATGCGGCGGATTTCGGTTGGTGGAGGCGTGCATGGGAAGGAGGAGGAGGCGGAGGTACTTATAGCGGCGTAGGGAGGAAGATGGTGGAACTTACTTGGAAGAGCAACGCACGGCCAAAGTTTGTTACGGCAGAAAGTTTGCCACGCCAATTGTCGGTTTCTACTCCCTCCGTATCAAAAATATAAGACTCTCTAACTAGGTAGTACATGCGAGTACTTTCTACAATATCTTTTTTATGGATATATAAATCATATTCGTATGTGACTTTGACCTTTGTTGATAATCCCTCCGTTCACCAATATAAGTCACACCGGATCCATTTTAATTTTGACTACATACAATACTAGTATGAGTCTAAATAAGTCTAAATAGTATGAGTCTAAATAAGTCTAAATACGTTTGAATCAAGAAAATTGAAATGCTGGGTCAAATGTACTATTAGTGAATGGAGGGAGTATATCATATCCACCTTTTCTCTCCTCTTTCCCCTCGCTCATGTCGCCTTGAGAGTCACCTGCTGGCTTCCGGCTCCTGTCCACCAGATCCGGCGGCCTAGCCGGTCGGAGATGGTGGCAAAGGGGAGGCCGCCCCCTTCTTGTTTTAGGTATAGTATTAGTAGTAGTTGGCTTGTGTGCCGTCTTGGCTTCATGTCGCGAGGGTTTCAGTCGCCGGAGCTCCCAAGCTGCTCTTGGCGCACGGTGGAGGTGGTGGAGTGGCTCATCAACCTCCAGAGGATGGAGATGGCGAGCGGCGGTGCCTCCTTGGTGACCCTTTCAGTAAAGCTCGTCCCTGGAGCTTGGAGGGCTCGAGTTCCATCGGCTCCCCTGCTCTCTCTCCCTGTGGTCGTGGTGACAGACGGGATAAGGAAGGGGGTTGATGGCTCATGGCTTCGAAGATCAAATGCAGGAGTGTGTGCATATCTCGACATGTGCGACAGAGGATGCAACACCTAGAGGGGTTTCTCAATGTCGGCAGCTTTGCACCGGGTATCCAAGGCGACCGAAGCCACTCCTCGTCGGGAAGCGGTGTTCTTCCATGGCCTCTCTTCCTGCTTCGGAGGATCTTCCTAGATCTCGGTGTGGGATCCATCACCAGCGCAGCCTGAAGTGTCTTTGTCACAATAGTAGAACATGGGGTTCCCCTTATGCTGTCAAAGTGGGTCCACCACCTGTGGGCCCACCAAGAAGATGGACAAGGCCAGGAGTCAAGACTGGTAGGCAGGACCTGAAGGGGATCGTAGACGGAAAACAAAATTTTTCCTACCGACGATAACCATAAACTAGCCAGGATCTATACTATGCAGATATACTAATACGGAGGAGATCAGAATACATACCCTTGTAGACCGGAAGCGGGATTACGTTCCCGCACAAACGTTGTCGATGGAGACGACGATGCCGACCTCAGGGTCATGTAGTGGAAGAAGACGGCTCCGAGCGCCAAACGATGACGCCTCGCGGTTCCACACACGTACGGTGTGGATGATGACCTCCGGGCTCCAGATCCAGCAGAGCAGCGGAAGTGGAAGAGTGGATCTAGCAGCACGGCGATGTGCGTAGAGTGGAGAGATTTCCCTCCCCGTACGCGGCTCCAGAAACGAAACCATGCTTAAGGTAGGAAAGAAAAGAGGGAGAAATCGGTGTATTTCCAAAGGCATGGGGTCCCTATTTAAAGGAGGAGGAGGGAGACCATCTCCCTTGGCTAGGCCATGTGCGACTAAACCCCACATGGCCACCGCCGGCCAAGGAGGCAGCCGGCCACTTAGGTGGGCCCCATTCGGCCCACCTAGGCCGGCTGGCCCTCCTCCCTCCTTTTTTTCCTTTTTCTTTTTAGCGAATTTTATCTAATGGGCCTCTAAGGCCCATTTAGGTTTTAATGCCTTTTAAATTCGAATTTAACTAAATAAAACATATATTTAATTACTAATAACACTTATTAATATTAAATACATATTATTTAATTCATTCGGACTCCGAAACATCTTTTGTTGCCCTATGATCTCCATCGGACATGCCCGGAACACTTCCGGAGTCTCCGGTTCCTTTTCTCTCTAAATCCAATCTAATCGTCACCCACCCTTAAGTGTCTTACCCCACGGTTCGGGATCACTCCAGACATGATCGAGACATCCTCTCCGATCAATTACTAATAGCGGGATCTGGATATCCATGATAGCCCCTGTGTGTCCACGAATATCTTTCTTATCGTTTGAACCTTTAGACGTCCAGTCTCATCTCTTGCCTAGCGATACTTAGATTGTCCAAGCGTCGTTCTCCGGTATCACGATTACCGAGCATGACCTCGCCATTGACAAATCTATCTTTACTCGTCTATGATATTACATCCCGTGACCTAGTCACATGCTTGCAAGCTCATTGATGTAATCTCACCGAGTGGGCCAGAGTATCTATCCTGCTATGTGGACTGGCAATTCCCGCTCTTGATCACTCGCTTCTACTGCTTCCTTCCGATACCCGAAAGTGTCACCTTTATTGTCACGCTATATAAGACATGTCGTTTGATGCGATCAGCCGCATCTTCCAGAAGCAGATATTTGATATGATCTCACTGTCGAAGGTATGAACACTACGTTTCTATATTTTGGGTATGTCCATCAAATCATTCACCTAATGATATGACTCTGTTGTTAACCGACGCTATTGTCCATGATCAGGAAACCTTGATCATCTGTTACCCAACAAACTAGTTAAATAGAGGCTACTAGGGACCTGGTTGTTTTCATACCACACGTGTATTAATGTTTCCGCGTAATACAGTTATAGCATGGTATTAAACGTATTATGAACAAAAAGAGATATGACAAATAAAATCACTTTATTAATTGCCTCTAGGGCATATCTCCAACAGTCTCCCACTTGCACTAGAGTACAATCTAATCTAGTTTACAACTTGGTAAAAGCTTAACACCTATAGCTTCTCGGTGTTCTTCATGCTTGTCTCGTGGAAGAGGTTTCGTCAGCGGATCTGCAACATTCAGGTCCGTGTGTATTTTGCAAATCTTTACATCGCCTTCCTTGACGTACTGCCGTATGACATGGAAGCGTCGGAGAATATGTTTGGCGGTGGAGTGAGACCTTGGTTCCTTCACGTTGGCAATAACACCTGTGTTGTCGCAGTAGATGTTCACAGGGTCTTGCGCACACGGGAACACTCCAAGCTCGATGACGAACTTCCTTAGCCAAACAGCTTCATTTGCAGCATCCGCAGCTGCAATATACTCCGATTCCATTGTAGATTGGGCTACTATGGGTTGCTTCCCACTTCTCCAGCTCACAGCGCCTCCGTTCACCTTAAACACATAACCTGTTTGCGATTTCGAGTCATCTGGATCTGTGCAGAAACTTGCATCAACGTAACCTGTTACGCCAAGTTCCTCTCCACAGCCTCCATAAACAAGAAACATGTCCTTGGTATACTTAAGATACTTCAATATGTTCTTAACAGCTGTCCAATGATCCTTGCCAGGATTACTTTGGAATCGACTCGTCAAACTTAGAGCCAATGCTACATCGGGTCGAGTACTTAACATGGCATACATAATCGATCCTATAGCCGAAGCATATCGAGTGCCATCCACCTCGGCTCTTTCAAGGCCGTCTGTGGACACTGAGCCGTGCTCAATGTTTTTCCCTTGACAACCGGCACAAGACCCTTCTTTGCCAAATGCATATTGAACTTCTTCAATATCTTGTCAAGATAAGTACTTTGACATAACGCTAGTAGGCTGGGTCTATCGCGATAGATCTTAATGCCTAATACGTATGCAGCTTCTCCTAAGTCCTTCATCGAAAATTTACTGTTTAAATATTCCTTCACGCTTTTTAGAAGTTCCACATTATCCCCAATTAGTAATATATCATCCACATATAGAACTAGGAATGCAACTGAGCTCCCACTCATTTTCTTATAAATGCAGGTCTCTTCCGCATTTTGGACAAATCCAAAACTTTGATCACCTCATCAAAGCGAAGATTCCAGCTCCGAGATGCTTGCTTCAGTCCATAAATGGAACGCTGAAGTTTGCATACCTTGCCAGCATTTTCTGGACTGACAAAACCTTCAGGTTGCACCATGTACAACTCTTCTCAATGTTACCATTCAGGAACGCTGTTTTGACATCCATCTGCCATATCTCATAATCATGATATGCAGCTGTTGCTAGCAAAACCCGAATAGACTTTAGCATCGCTACCGGTGAAAAGGTTTCATCGTAGTCAATTCCATGAACTTGTCGGAAACCTTTGCGACAAGCCGAGCCTTATAGACGGTTACATTACCGTCAGCATCAGTCTTCTTCTTAAAGATCCATTTATTCTCGACGGCCTTGCGCCCTTCGGGAATCTCCACCAAAGTCCATACTTTGTTGTCATACATGGATCCTATTTCGGATTTCATGGCCTCAAGCCATTTCTCGGACTCGGGTCCTTCCATTGCCTCTTTGTAATTCGTAGGTTCGTCTTGTTCAATCAACATGACGGTGCAAACAAGATTACCGTACCACTCAGGAGATGTACGGGTTCTTCCAGACCTACGAGGTATAATAGCTCCTCGACATTTTCTCCCACTCCATCTGTTATGGAGGACGGTTCAGGAACGTTTCCGTTGCGCCACTCGGAATTTCGAGTTCAGGATCAACTATCTCGTCGAGGTCTATTTTCCTCCCACTTACTCCTTTAGCGAGAAACCTTCTCGAGAAAGGTGCCGTTTCTAGCGACAAACGTTTTGCCCTCGGCTTGGTGGTAGAAGGTGTATCCTATGGTTTCCCGCGGATACCCTACAAAGATGACCTTCTCCGATTTCGGTTCGAGTTTGTCAGGCTGCAATTTCTTGACATAAGCCTCACAACCCCAAACTTTCAGGAACGACAGCTTAGGTATCTTACCATGCCATACCTCATACGGTGTCGTTTCCACGGATTTGGATGGAGCCCTATTTAAAATGAATGCGGCTGTTTCTAACGCATATCCCCAAAACGATACGGGCAAGTCGGTGAGAGACATCATAGACCGCACGCTATCTAATAAAGTACGATTACGTCGCTCGGACACACGTTGCGTTGCGGTGTTCCGGCAGGCGTAAGCTGTGGCACTATTCCACAGGCCTTCAGATGTGTGCCAAACTCAAAACTCAAATATTCGCCACCACGATCGGATCGAAGGTGCTTTATTTTCTTGTTAAGTTGATTTTCAACCTCACTTTGAAATTCTTTGAACTTTTCAAAAGTTTCTGACTTGTGTTTCATCAAGTAGATATACCCGTATCTACTCAAGTCATCAGTGAAGGTTACAAAGTAACGATAACCATTGCGCGTCGATACGCTCATTGGGCCACACACATCTGTATGTATAACTCCCAATAATTCCGACGCACGTTCAACGAAACCATTGAACGGTGACCTAGTCATCTTGCCCATGAGGCATGGTTCGCAAGTGTCAAGAGACCCAAAGTCTAATGACTCCAAAAGTCCAGCTGAGTGGAGTTTCTTCATGCGCTTTATACCAATGTGACCAAGTCGGCAATGCCACATATACATGGCGGTATCATTACTAAGTCTAATCCTTTTGGCATCTACGCTATGGATGTGTGTACTACGATCGAGATTCAACAAGAATAAACCATTATTCACAGGAGCATCAACATAAAAGATATCATTCATCGAAATAGCACAACCCTTGATACTGAATTGAACGAATATCCGTCTTGCAACAAGCAAGAACCACTTATAATGTTTACACTCAGAGATGGTACAAAATAACACTTATTCAAAACCAAAACTAATCCCGATGGTAGATGCAGAGGGAGCGTGCCGACGGCCACCACGTCAACTCTTGATCCATTGCCGACGCGCATCGTCACCTCGTCCTTCGCCAGGCGCCGACTATTCCGCAACTCCACCTGTGAGTTACAAATATGAGCAACAGAGCCGGTATCAAATACCCAGGTATTACTACGGGCGCATGTAAGGTACACATCAATAACATGTATATCACATATACCTTTCTCTCTTCCGACAATCTTGCCGGCCTTCTTGTCTTCTAGGTACTTGGGGCAGTTGCGCTTCCAGTGACGTTTGTAATTGCAGAAGGAACACCTCTGGCCAGGCTTGACATCAATATCCATAGTGTCATGTTTTGGCTTGATGGTCAGTTTCATGTGTTCCATCCTGATTTCCAGTTCGGCCATTTCGAGCATCATTAGAATTTCCGACAGGGATTTCGATGTCCCCATCATGTCGTAATTCACGATTGCGTCCTTATAGCTAGGGGGCAGTGATAACAGCACCCTATCAATAACCAGCTCATTTGGGATCACATATCCCAATCATTCAGAAGCTGGACGCTGCCAAACATATTGGCCAAGTGCTCGCTTATGTTGCCGTGCTCTTCCATCTGGGCTGAGAAGAATAGCTGGTAGCTTCATACCTCTCACCCATGACTTGTGGTGCAAAAACAACCAAGAGTTCATGATTATCTCATAAGCACTCTTGCTCTCAAAATGGTTTTGCAGGTCGGCCTCCATGGCAAAGAGCATGCCACTCTGGACAAAAGAGGAAATCTCCGCCTTAGACTGAAAGACGTTCTTCACATCATCTGAGGCAGTATCTGCAGGTTGGTCACCTAAGGCGGCTTCAAGAATGTGGCCGCCTTGTGGGTATTGAGAAGGGACTTCAAGTTGCGGAACCAGGACACGAAGTTTGAGCCGTTGGTCTTAAGTTTTTCTTTCTCAAGGAACAGTCCTAGGTTGAAGGTGGGGCGAGACATCTACAATGGCATTTGCAAAACATAAGATATTTGTTCATAATAAAATATGGGTTCAAGTTTTCAAAAATAAAAACTACTAGAACTCCCACTCAAGATGAGTATCCTCGCATCGTCTTAGTGATTACACAACCCCCATCCATTACACTACCCCCATCAATCAGGCAGATAGCATAACTTCAAAGGTAGACATCGTATATCAATCACATCACCGCATGTGACTCGTGCTTAACCTTTCGGTACTTGTGTTCTGAGGCCATGTCTGTACATGCTAGGCTCGCCATAACACCCTTTGCCGTATTCGCGCGTGCAACGTGGCTTACACCCACCGTATGCGAACGAAGAGACGAGTGTAACCGCAAAGCGGTGTACCCCATAACGTAGAACTTTATTGGTGGTGCACAACAGAGGGAGAACACTATTATAGGAATTTTGGGAGGGATCATCTTATATTACTACCGCCGTGTAACTAATATATAGATATATATATACACAATATAAGATGCACATAATCTACATAACATCTAAATGAAATGTAATGCGACATGATATGTCTCCTCCGCGCCGTTGGTCTTCTTCGCGCCGACAGTTTTATAAACAATTTAATAAACCTACCTTGACCATATCACATTGCCCCTGCAAATAAAGTTAGGCGCTTTCTACTTTATCGTTTGCATATTTTACGTGGCTGCTAGGGCTTCCGCACAAGAACCGTTTCTTACCTATGAAAACAACCACAACAACGATAAGACAATTGTCTCTATTACACCCCTTTCAGGGCCCTCCATTGTAAGTGCAATATCAACTATTGTAGGAGATACAGACACCCGCCAGCCACATATACGGTACAAGCCGTATGTCAAGTGTGGAACCAGTCTCGCGTAAGAGTACGCGTAAAGTCGGTTCGGGCCGCTTCATCTCACAATGCCGCGATATAAACAAGTACACGCGAGAGGGTAACAAATGTAGAATCGGTGCCCACATTCAACATGTGTTCTAACCGTACAGATATATCTATGCATAGATCGGCTCTGATACCACTGAAGGGAATCGTAGACAAAAAACAAAAAATTTCCTACCGACGATAACCATAAACTAGCCAGGATCTATACTATGCAGATATACTAATACGAAGGAGATCAGAAAACATACCCTTATAGACCGGAAGCGGGATTACGTTTCTGCACAAACGTTGTCGATCGAGACGACGATGCCGACCTCAGGGTTGTGTAGTGGAAGAAGACGACTCCCAGCGCCAAACGATGGCGCCTCGCGGTTCCACACACGTACGGTGTGGATGACGACCTCCAGGCTCCCGATCCAGCAGAGCAGCGAAAGTGGAAGAGTGGATCTAACAGCACGGCAGTGTGCGTAGAGTAGAGAGACTTCCCTCGCCGTACGCAGCTCCAGAAACGGAACCACGCTCAAGGTAGGAGAGAAGGAGGGAGAAATCGGTGTATTTCCAAAGGCATGGGGGGGTCCCCTATTTAAAGGGTTTAGCCCCACATGGCCACCGCCGGCCAAGGAGGCAGCCGACCACCTAGCTGGGCCCCATTCGGCCCACCTAGGCCGGCTGGCCCTCGTCCCTCCTTTTTTTTCTTTTTCTTTTTCTTTTTAGGGAATTTTCCCTAATGGGCCTCTAAGGCCCATTTAGGTTTTAATGCCTTTTAAATTCGAATTTAACTAAATAAAAATATATTTAATTACTAATAAGACTTATTAATATTAAATACATATTATTTAATTCATTCGGACTCCGAAACATCTTTCGTTTCCCTCCGATCTCCATCGGACATGCCCGGAACACTTCCGGAGTCTCCGGTTCCTTTTCTCTCTAAATCCAATCTAATCGTCACCCACCCTTAAGTATGTTACCCCACGGTTCGGGACCACTCCAGACATGATCGAGACATCCTCTCCGATCAATGACTAATAGCGGGATCTGGATATCCATGATAGCCCCTGTGTGTCCACGAATATATTTCTTATCGTTTGAACCTTTAGACGTCCAGTCTCATCCTCTTGCCTAGCGATACTTAGATTGTCCAAGCGTCGTTCTCCGGTATCACGATTACTAAGCATGACCTCGCCATTGACAAATCTATCTTTACTCGTCTATGATATTACATCCCCGTGACCTAGTCACGTGCTTGCAAGCTCATTGATGTAATCTCACCGATTGGACACAGAGTATCTATCCTGCTATGTGGACAGGCAATTCCCGCTCTTGATCAATCGCTTCTACTGCTTCCTTCCGATACCCGAAAATGTCACCTTTATTGTCACGCTATATAAGACATGCCGTTTGATGCGATCAGCCGCATCTTCCAAAAGCAGAGATTTGATATGATCTCACAGTCGAAGGTATGAACACTACGTTTCTATATTTTTGGGTATGTCCATCAAATCATTCACCTAATGATATGACTCCGTTGTTAACCGACGCTATTGTTCATGATCAGGAAACCTTGATCATCTGTTACCCAACGAACTAGTTAAATAGAGGCTACTAGGGACCTGGTTGTTTTCATACCACACGTGTATTAATGTTTCCGTGTAATACAATTATAGCATGGTATTAAACGTATTATGAACAAAAGAGATGTGACAAATAAAATCACTTTATTAATTACCTCTAGGTCATATCTCCAACAGGACCGCCTACCTACCTCGTGGGAACCCAACAAGCTCGACATCGACAACCTACGGCTAAGGACTGGGAGACCCCCTGGGGTCACCCGCTACCCGGGTGTGCCACCGTACGGCGTAGAGGATAAGCATGCCAGCGCATGCTGGAAGCTTGTAGAAGACTTGGGCACCAAGACGGAGGTCAGGCTTTAGCTACGGCGCCATGGAGCGTGGTCGGTGGGGGCTGTCACACCCTGTCTGCCCCGCTTTCCTTAAAAGTGGACACCCTCACCTAACCGCGGAGGATACTTGGACGAGAAGAGGCCACGTCGCCTCCAAAGACCACCGGGGGGTTTTCCCGCCTAAAACCCCCCCATGCCCCTCGCGTGACCTGTGTGGTATCCCCTGAGCCTATAAAAGGAAGACCAAGGCCACCGAGGAAGAGGGACAGAAGAACAGAACACAAGCAAGACTAGCCTAGGGCATAGAGGGTAGAGAGAGAGGTGATCTCCTCCTGGTAGGATCTGCTTGTCGTCTACCTCTAGCCGCCACCCTGCCGGGTACACACCCGAGACCACCCTTGTAAGGTACATCATAATGAACACCTCAATCCAGACAAGCAGGAGTAGGGCTTTTAGCCTCCGAGCGGCCTGAACCTAGCTAGGTAAACTCTCTGCGTCTCTGTGTTGATTGCTCGAACATCAGATCAGAGAGCTTGGCGTGTTCCACCCGGGTGAGACGATTCTCAGCCTCCTTCGCGCCCCGTGCCGAACCTAAAAAGGGGGTATCCTTTACTCCCGGTGTTCGTCCTCCGAGACACGACAAGCTTGTTCCTAGGCGGTGGCGTGGGTGCCTAGACCTAGAAAAAGTGACAAATTTCCACTTCACTGATTGCCATCCCTGTTCGACTCCTGTCGGCTAGTGAAGCAGGAAATATTTGGGAGCATTGGAGTTGTAGACCTAGGGATTTCTAATTTACCTTCTACAAGACATGTGAGCTAGCGGAGGTGTTTGGTCATGAGTAGATTGACCATGAAACGGACAGAGGCACACAAGCGACAGGCTCCATGAGACACTTCTTTTCAGTAGGATCTGTTACTTTTTCGCTGAATATATGATATGGTCTCCAAACAATCTCTAGGCTCCAAGGTAGGCCACGACCCACCTGACCTAGAGCTCACTGGCGTTACTTATACTCTATGTCGATGACATTTTGTTATTAGGAAAGGATAAAGTATTTCTTGGGGAAGTAAAGTAATCATTGGAAAAGAGTTTTGCAATGAAGGATTTAGACGAAACAACATACATATTACGCATCAAAATCTATCGTGATAGATCAAGACGCCTGATAGGGCTTAGCCAGAGTACATACACAAATAAAGTGTTGAAGAGATTCGGCATGGAAAACTCTGTAAAGGTCACATTCCTATGACACCTGAACAGTGTTGAGCAAGAAGCAGTGTCCATCAACAGCTGCTGAGCGAAAAGAGATGGAGAATAAACCTTATGCATCAGCAATAGGTTCCACTCTAGCTCTGCCCATGAGTATCGCATGTTAAATGTTCCTCTGGTGATAAGGGCACTCCTAAATTATGACTAGATTTTCCCACATGAGCATCATGATACCTATAAGGGCACAACAAACAGCTAGCTTGGCCACTTCCATTCTATTTTCTTCTTTTGTCATCTCAGTTATTTGGGTTGTATTGAACTCCTCGCTGAACATTGCAAGAACTACTTGTTTCTCCTCGGTTTCCACTCTCATCTTGTTGGTTGCAACATTTTTTGCCTCAACCTTAGGCTGGGACATATCACACCATGGAAGCATGAAAATTTCAACAAGGCTAAAGACACTCTTTGAAAATGGTAACAAGCCTATGCACAATATGTAGAAAATTCTGGAAAGTCACGCCTTGTTCGACGGGGGAATTGTAATCGTGGCAGGAAAGGAATCCTGTGTGGTTCTAACAATCCGTGAAGTTTGGCTGATATAATTTTTAAAAAATGAAACTTAACTTCTAAACAAATAATTCTAAAATATACATTTTACAAATAACATGCGGTTATGGCAATAATTAGAGCCTCAAACATTTAATCTCCTATTTAAACCTGCTTGAGTGTGTATTACTCACCCTTTCCTTTTCAAATATTGCTTAGATTATGAAGTCATTGGAGAATATGAAGCATGAGCTTCACAAGATGGTGATGAACTCTACTATGAGCGAAGAGCCGGACTTATCCAAAGAAATTGAAGGTTTAGACTACATCCCCTATGAAGCTGGAGGTGTGGATATGCATAGTATTAAAATTCGAGTCGACTGGTCATAGTTTATTCTAAAAAAGTTGTTGAGCTCATTGGTAGTAAGTTTGACCTTTTCCGTTATTGTTAAACTAGTTCGGGTTGTATCAAAAGTAGCAAAAAGTTCTCAATGCACTAAGGAGGACCTTCAAGTCTTTGTACTCTTTTGCCTCATAATATTAAGTGTGTAATATTTGGACTCGCGTGTTTATGTCGTACCTCTAAGATATGTTATATCTATATAATGCATTTCCGTGAGTGCTATATCAATGATTTCCGCACTACAACACACAATTGCATGATGGGTCACCGCATGGGGTGAACGATCTAGGGAAAAATAGGTTGATTCGTGTGTCACATGTCCTTTCCGGGCCTCCCTTCCATTCCCATCCACTCATCTCCTCTTTTTGACTCTCCTATATTGTGAGCTCGGACACATGTTAAGACGACCCTAGAACGGAAGCGCGAGCAGCCCCAACACATAGCTAATAGAAGGTGTTTGATGTGTACAAACTGTCTTAGCTTTGGTAGTTTTCTTAGAAGTATGTTTGGTCAGTGGCTGACCTAGAAACTTCAAAAGCCCGACAAACATGTCTACAATGCCCTTTTTCAGACAAAATGTGATTGAAACCATGTAATACAAGTTGGCGTGCCACCCGGGTTGGAGGGATGATAGATCAGCCTCTGTGTGAGGTCTCATCGCAAATAATAGTCCTAATTTGTGGTCCGTATGTAGTCGTAATTTCTTAGAAATAACCACGATTTTCGTTGCAACAGTTTTCCGCCAGCCTTTTTCCCTCTACAATGTTGCGGCCATTGCAATAGCCGAGCTTGCTAATGTACGTTTGGCGATGCCACCACCCGTCCTAGACAACATTATCACCATATATCTCTTTCCTTCTTTCTATCTCTTTTCTATCCTCCATGCCCACCGTTTGCTGCAAGCCGGTGCGCCACCAGCTGCAAGTTCGTGTCGCAAGCCCGGACTATCGCCGGTGGCGATGATGTGAGGCCGACGACGGGGGACTCTACAAACATTGCGAACTGCTGGGAGCATCCACCACTAGTACTTCAATGGGTTAGCGCTGATGTTGGAAAGGGCCGCCACCGGTGTTCCAAGGTGCAGTCTTTTGCTGCAATCATTGGTGTTACTTGGTGTAGTTGTTGGTGATTTTTGGTTGCGAACGACTTTGATATCTGCTGCAAATAGATTTCACATAGGAAATTGTTAATTTTGGAAGAATTGTTTGTTGTTACGGAGCCAGGGGATCGTCCACAGTGAGATCCTATGCAACGGTCCAAAATTTCAACCAAAGACTAATAACTCAAAAGAAGAAAAGTTTGACTCCAATTCAAAAACCTCAAATCCTTATAGCGTCCACCCCGTATTCTCGGAGAAAATAGAAGACCGAACGCAGGCATCGCCACACATCATTCCGTTCTTAGCACATAAGCATGATCATCACGCCTCATCTTAGCACACTGCAGGCGTGGTCACCTGTTCATCACACTTTCATTGTAGACGGGCATCGGAATGCATCAGGATTCAGAACGAGCAAAATGCAGGAGTACATTACTAATCTTGGGCTCCCCTTATCCATTTGACGACTTCGAAAAGTGGACTTTCAACAAGTTGAAGACAAATGTGCAGGCAAGGTTCCAACGTGGAACGGTAGGTTCATGACCATGGCCGGCCGGGCCTTTCTCGTCAAATCGGTTCTCACTTCCCAAGCCATTTACCACTTGACGCCTCTCATCGTCCCTCCTGGGCTCATTACCACTCTCAACAATATTGAGCGCGCCTTTCTTTGGGCGGCTTCCGACAGGGTCTCGGGTGGTCAATGCAAGGTAAATTGGGAAACCGTTTGCCGGCCAACATCCCTTGGCGGCCTTGGGATTCAACACACCGACAAGTTCGCTAGAGCGTTGAGATTGAGATGGCCATGGCTACAATGGACGGACCCCAACAAAATTTTGGTCGGGTCGCGCAACCCTTGCACTAAGGAGGATATGGACCTCTTCTACGCCTCCACATCGATCACGGTCGGAAATGGCATGAAAACCTCCTTTTGGGAAGCTCCATGGCTTGAGGGTCAAAAGCCAAGAAACATCGCGCCCCTTATCTTTGGCATTTCAATGACGAAAAAATGGCCCATCCACCAAGCCCTTCTTAACAATGCTTGGATTGATAAAATCAAAATGGTTGAGTACTTCTCCATCGAGCATGTTCACCAATTCATCAATCTTTGGGTCATACTACAAGGAGTAGCTCTTCAAGATAACACCGAAGATACTATTGTTTGGAACCTCTCCAATAATGGACAATACTCGGCAAAGTCGGCGTACAAGGCCCCATTCTTTGGGGCCATCTCCACGGACATGAAGAAGTTGATTTGGTCCGTTTGGGCTCTCCCCAAGACGAAATATTTCGCATGGCTAGATTTGAAAAAACGGCTATGGACGGCGGATCGTTTGGCTCGCCGTGGGTTTCCTAATTGCGATCTTTGCCACTTTGCAAAAGGGCTCCCGAATCGGTCTCTCACCTCCTTGTTCATTGTTGCTTTACTCAAAGAATTTGCGGCCTCTTGAAAGATTGGCTTGAACTCCATCAACCTGACCTTGCCCCTTGGACGAACCTCAACCTCATGGAGTGGTGGCGTACCATGTCCGAAAGCGGTATGACAAACCGTAAAGCCATGGCGTCCCTCATCCTCCTCACATCTTGGGAGATTTGGAATGAAAGTAACGCCCGGGTATTCCGCAACAAGCATATTTCGTCTAAGTCAATCCTTACCAAAATTAAGCACGAGGCCAAACTTTGGGTCCTCGCGGGAGCCAAATGTTTTGGGGAAATAATGCCGGGAGAGTGATCCGGTTGTAATCTTTTAATTTTCCTTGCGCAACTCTTTGTCGAACCCTCCCTTAATTAATGAAATGGGGCAAATCTTCTGCCCCAACTTTTCAAAAAAAAAGTGCATTACTACAGTAATTCTGATACACCAGGACACAACGTAACTTCTTGCACTCAACTGAAAGCTGCAGCGGGTTCCGCATAACAGGAGAAGAGCTTTGGGCTTGGGCAGCTTGAGTCTGATACACTTACCCCCATTTGGTACAGTCCTCCTCTCTTAAAATTCGCTTATACGATCATCTTCTACGCTAATAGGCTTATAACTGTATCGATTATGATGCTTGAACGCTTATTACAGATCTGTAAAAGGATTCTGCATTCTTAAAAACAAAAACCGCTGATTTTGCTCCTTTGGTTTCTCCTCTGGTTTTGCTACAAAAATGAACGGACCCCTCCTCTTGCTTCGCTCCTTTGGTTTCCAGTTTTCCATATCCGTTATAATGATACATCAAAATTATCTCACTTCACAGCTACCTTTTGTCGACAGTTTTCCATATATGTGGCATTAGGTTCAAAAAACATGAATCCATGATCAGTTCCAAAGAGAAAACATCACAAAGCATTTGTTCAGAATTTATAACAAAGGAACAAATTTATACCATCCCTGAAGAATTTACATCCAGTTCGATGTTTGAGTGACCAATCCATGGAAAATCACATCGACGAAAAACACTGAAATGGTGACAAGTAAGAAAATGGATCGAAATTTGGGTCTAACCGTCCGACAGAGGTTTGCATTCTGCAAAACTCTACTTGATGACCTAAAAAAATAGAACTTCAGGCTGAAGCTTGCAGTCCTTGAAACGTTCTAGCAGATGCTTCCAAGTATCTTTGGTCTGCATGCAGAATGTTCACGTCAACAAATCGACAAGTTAGTATCAAATGGACAGAAGAAAGAATACAGGACCTATATCAAGACCGACGATTCACGAGTCACTTACCTCGACAGTTTCAAAGTCATATATGAGCCACTTGTCCTCGTCGTCACGAGCAAAGCAGACATAGCTCTCATCAGCACAGCAAATCTGCAAGAGTGTAGATTGCAATGTGGCATAAGATGAATGCTAAGTTGCAATGTAATTGCAAGGTATGAATATCGCATATATAAGCAGGAAATTAAGTAACTAGAGCATCAAACCAACCTTACAATACGCCTGTAGTAAAACTCAAAGCAGCAGGAGAGTGACGCTAGTAAAACATAGGAGAGAGAGAGAGAGAGAGAGAGAGAGAGAGAGAGATAAAAAGTGTGCAATAAAAGGTTACTCCAGCTTATGTTCTGCAAACACTACATGTGATTTCATGAGACCATTTTCTATTAGATATGAAGGGAAGGAAAATAATGCAAGATATACTTGTGAGAGCAGCAGAGGTTACAAGGTCCAACCAGGTTACCTACATATGATAGTTCTCCAAATGTTCATTCAATAGAAAGTTTATACGAAAATCCTTAGCGACATAAGGATCACACAGGCTGTTGATTCTTGCCGAAATTCTTCTGTTGAATCTATCAAATATTTTGATATCAATGAAGTAGACAGGAGATGCCAAAGATAGAACCAGTTTGACACCTTGAAAATATCTCCTTAAATACTATATGATATCACCAACTCAGATATAATGTATCATAGTCAAACCCCTTATCCACTTCTTCAGAGATAGCAGAAATGCCTTGTCAAGGTAACCTAGACAGTTTGAACCTGGTGACAGTACAATTTATTACCGTGCTCCATTTTATTCCACGAAAACAGTCTTATGAATGTGGAGCATTAGGCACATCTCAAATGCCTTGTCAAGGTAACCAGTATAATACCACATTTATGCTGATAATGAGAAGCGTCAGGCACATCTCAAAATTGACAGTATACACAGTTGCAGTAGTTGTGAACTAAAAGTATTTGGTCAGTTCAACAATCCAATTTAGGAGAAAAGAACAGTTTGCTGTGGACGTACCATGGAGGTGACAGTATACATAGTTGCAGTAGTTGAAGTATCGGCACTTGTGCAAAAGAATCCAGCGTCAACGGGAGACGTGATGCCAGCCAGGACTTCAGAGAGTGTCCCCTTGCTTTCACTGGTACCCGGCCAGTTCAAAACTGCAAAACAATACCAAAAGGCAACATGATTAATATTTTTGTTGTAAACTACTGCAAGCTTTGACGATTTCTAAACCTAGGAACAGCCTCTTGAACCAGCACAGCAAGAATTTCCAATTACAGTTAACACGAAGACACATATATCTTTCTCTCAGAATATTTTCATTCTAAAGAAACATGATTCTATTTTTGAAGAATTAATTTAGAGGATAAGAAGTCAGATCACACTCATTATTGTACACATGTAGTAATGTTGAACTTGGATTCCAAGATATGTTGTATTGCAGAAATTGGTAAGAGTTATAAATCTCAAATGTCATTTTCTGTTTTGGCAGAAAAAGGGCCACATAAATTGCAACTTATTATTGAGACAAGCCACTTTACCTATTGTAAAGAAATGTGGTGTGTTTGAAAGAAACAGATCAATATTCAGCAGTGTTCCACATTCCTCGCAGGTGTTGTCCTTACAGAACTGTTCATCCAATAGAACTGGAAGCTCTGCAAAAGACTTGATCTGCACAGGAGCATGATAACCTCTAGTCAACATTTCCTACTTGCTAGAACACTGTTGGATCATATATTCACGTATACAAGTTTGGAAAGACAGAAAATGTACTGCATACGGCATACCTTTGCTGTTTGAGGTGAACCAGCATCAAGTTTATGGAAAAGTGCGGTATATAGGTATTTGCCAGAACACTTCCCACACTTGTAGCTCATTTGCACATCAAATTTTATCCCAAAAAGATTATGTGTTGGGCATATGCAATCTCCGCACGTAATTGGGTTCACCACATCTTTCTCGGTCTCCTTGTTTAAACTAAAACGTGAACAAGTTTCTGACATATGCAATCCAACGAGAATTGTGGCCACAATCTCAGAAGCAAAATTTGTCCCAGCCTGCAACTAGAAATTCATTAACAAGGTTACCTTGTGAAGACACAAAATGTGCACGCGTAATCAAAAAGGACTGAAGCAGAATGCAGACGTTTTTAGTTCAATACTTCACACATACCACAACAGAAACAACATAGATTGGCAGAGCTTACACACCAAAGTATAACAACAACATACCTAGATTTGCCTCATTCTAGTGCATATATTCGGTGTCAATATTCAGCTTGCGTAGAGAACAAAAAATAGAAATAACTAATTAATTCTGGTATGAACTAGAAGCGTTTCCTTCTGTTAAGTGTAGAAGTACCCATCTATGCTCTGCTGAAAACAGTCACAAAGCTACAAAATCACCACAAACTAAATGAACGCATGCAAATAAAACAAATTAATGGTAGCATCAGTATCAGACCAGCTTATAGCCTCTGCTTTCACGTGGTAAACTACTAATAAATTTTTGTTTCACCAAAACGATCATACAAATATATACGGCGGAGATTAAGGTATAAACCTTTTCATCAAAAGTGGTGCAGTCTACGATTCCGCAGAGAAGGGTCTTCATGTAACTCAGTACAACATCTGTTAAGTCATGGTCATTTTTCTCCCACGAAGAGAAGATTTCATAAAATTTCTGAGCAATGCAGGGATTGTCAACGGACAGAATCCATACAAGTGGCTCTGTTAGAAGCTTATCTCTCAAATGCCTCAGGTTGCACAATGACTGCACGCATACATCGAAAATTATAAGCTGGTAGATAAAAATCACATGACCACATGCAAGTTTCTCTTACTCGTATTATTAGACTCAAGATAGACAGGTCTTTATCAGCATTGTTCTTGTTCAAAACTTTATGACTCTGTTGGTAGCTGGAGGTGCTTGCAATTTCCTTGACAGATTGGCCAGAAATTCCTGTATATGAAACGATCAGAAGTATTCATATTTTATAATTGTAGTAACAAGACTCCTCTGAGGACAAATGGGAAAATACGAGATTATTCTAACAAGTACTCTCTCCGTTTTTTAATATAAGATGTTTTACCTTTTGTACACATTCACACGCACACAAATGTATGTAGACACATTTTACTTTATATGTTCACTCATTTTAGTCTGCATATAGACAACATGTGTATCACCTAAAACATCTTATATTAAAAAACGGAGGGAGTAATTTCTTCAAAAAAAACGGAGGAGTATATTCCAAGAGGTTTAGACTGAAACCTATATATCAAACAGCCTCTAATATAAAATTCCTAGGGATTGAAATCCTACGTAATTCCTTGAAATTCCTCTGAATCAAAGAGGCCTTTTATGTTTCTTCCAAGGTTTAGGTAGGTGAAATATAATCTTTTACTCCCTCCGTTTTTTAATATAAGATGTTTTAAGTGGTACACATGTTGTCTATATGCACACTAAAATGAGTTAACATGCACACAAAAATGTGTCCACATACATTTATGTGCATGTGCATGTGGACAAATGCTAAAACATCTTATATTAAAAAACGGAGGGAGTAGTTATGAAACAAAAAGAACAAAGCACTTGAAAGAGTCAATGTCACATGAGCTCAAGAATACATCATTCTATCAGCAAACGGGAAATACAGCATCGCGCTAACCTAGAGAATCATGCAATTACAGAACAGATATTGACACGATAGTGGTAATACCAGAAAATCATGAAATCTTGGAGCAGATCTCAAGCCACACATACTCCTCACATTTCTATCGTAATTCTACTCATGCAGTTACAGTAACTTTGCTTCTTTTCTCATTTAGTTTGTACATAACAGGCGTGATTAGTGGGAAACAGTTTTTTTAGATGGACTGATGTTTAATACTTGTAATCATGATCTCCTGTTTCCATAGAAAAAAGAACAGAAATGGTCACTTGTGCTGGAAAAACTTGCAGTTTAGCTGTCACCTTTTTTATCTAGTTCCACCTCTGCAATTCTTGCAGCAATGTTCATCACACTTTCATCAACGTCAGTTGGTGGATCCGAAGAGCTTTGGTCTACCATGGTCCCAGAATTTCTATTTACAACACGAACCTCACTGCACCATTAGTGAAACATGTTAGCTTCCTTAGTATATTATCGGATGGAAAAAGCGGACATGAGGAGTCACTAATTAATTTGTTTGTGTAGTTGAGACCCGCTATTTCCCATTCGTCAGTTATGATAAATCCTCATAAGGGTAGAGAACTCAAGTCAATAATGAAATGATGAATGGGTACATTGCACGCATAGATAACCTTACCAAAATATTCCAGTGAGTGATACTGGCTAAGACATAGAATGTGGATTTACTGGTGTGGTGATAGTCAGTGTAGAGCAAAGTACAACTAACCAGAACTATCTAGAAAGAGCAAACCTGCAAGACTTTAATATTGGGTTGTATATTTTGTACCTTTCTTCACATTTTTCATCAGCCTTAAGTGTCTCGTCTGCACATGAAGTCTGTAAGCAATTTCACCATATTAGCATTCGATTTATGCAGATCAATTGATAAAATATTAGCACATCTTAGGAATTATTCCACATAAATAGTTTCAGCAAAATATAAAAATATAAAGATAAAGAGAATAACCTTTAATTTTTCTGGCTGTAGGTTGTCACTGCTTTGATGGTCAGGGGCAGCAGGAACTTTACCAAATACAGCGTCAATATTGGCATCACCAATAATCCTCTGATGATCACTTACATTACGAGCAATCCACTGTTTTACTCCTATCTGCAGAGATGGTTATCAGTTAGCACACGATGAGCAGTTGAGCAAGCAAATGGATATAACTAGAGAAACCAAGCATTCCAGATGTTAACAAACCCATTGGTATGATCTCGCAAGGGGAAGGATGACTTCATGATAATCCAGAAGAGAAACTTCGAGGAACTTAAGCCACAATTTATGCATTCCAAAACGAAACTCTTCAAACTGCAGTTGACAACCAAGTCAAGCATTAGTCTGATAAACATTATTATTATCAGCAGAACAGTGAAATAAGGAAGAATGCTAAGCTGAAAGCATGTCATGTGAAAGTGCTAGACCTCAGTGCTAAGTGCATCTTCAGGCAACATCTTCAGCTTCTCCTTAATGTCCTCAAGGATATCAGATCCTTCTCTGCATTTCCTTTGTCGCATTTTAGAGAGGGGCTCTGCTTGTATTCCAATAGATGGTGAAATGAGCAAGGATTCAAACATATCTTGCACCATTGGTAAATGGAAGGCGTCAGGCTGGCCTGAATCTTGACGGAGAGTTATCCCATCCAACGAGTGATCATCCTTTGATGCATTTTCAGTAAGATCTGGACCTAGAACTGACTCCAACTTCTTCCAGAGCACATCTCGGTGCATGCTGCGCATGTGTAGACAGAGCGATTCAGTGTCCACAAACTTCCTGCCATCACAACGCGAATTGGGGCAAATCAAGAAACTCCATGAATTATGCTTCTTGAGATAGCGATGCGCATCAGATATGGCCTTTGCTGCAGACTTGTCGAATCTGTCATAGTGCGCGTGCAGCACGTCAACCTTGACTGATATGATCCCCTCGTGGTGCTGCGTGCTCTTGATAGAGGGCCAGTATAGTGCGGCCACAACTATGATATGCTTGAGGAAGACGCGGAGCTGCCTCTTGACAGAAGATACTCTGGCATCACAATCTGCGCCAGGAACAGTTACAGCAGGAGGTATGTCGTCCAGATTGGGGTCAGTCGGGTCCTCGATGCGAAGTGCTCGGCGGCACTCTCTCTCCGATTCACCGAACTCATCCAGGACGAACAGGACCTTGGCGTGGAACAAGGCGATGAGGAGCGAGCGGTCGAAGACAAGTGCCGCATCAGAAACCAGGGCGAGAATGCGGCCCAGATGCCGCTTCTTGTCAGCAGCCAGATCGAGGGCACGGACATGTTCCAACTCGACATAGACGAGGAGCAACTGGGCGCGCGGCGAGTACGGATAGCTCTCGGAGAAGAGCCTCGCGCGCTTCCGCACCTCATCAAAAGCGACATCCCCGCCGAACAGCTTGGCGGCCTCGATGGGCACGATCTCATTGTTGACCATGGCCTCGAAGTCCTGGATGACGGCGTTGGCCTTGAACATGGCTTCGCGCTTCCTGGTCTTGGCGGTGGAGCCGACGACGACCTGGTCGTACCCGACGTGGTGCACCGCCGGGTCGACGTGGTCGGCCTCGGGCACCGCGCATATGCGGTCCAGCTCCACCTGCGCCTCGGCGAGCCGACCGCAGGCGGCGAGCGCCTCGCCGTGCGCGATGGCAGTCATGACGCAGACGGGCGCGATCCGGGCCGCGGCGGAGAAGGCGTCGAGGGCGAGGCGGTGGTGGTGCAGCTCCACCGCTAGCGCGGCCTCGTCGTCGTCGGAGGCCCTGTCCTTCCACGCCGCGCTCCCGAAGTGGCGGTGGAGGGAGCCGAGGAGGTTGAGGGCGAGCGCGGAGCCCGGGTTCGCGCGGGCGAGCTCCGTGGCGCGGGCCAGCGCCTCCTCGTGCTGGCCCGACTTGTGGAGATCTACGGCCTCCCGGGCCTGGGCGCGGAGGCCGCGAGGAGGAGCCATCGCGAGAAGGTGGGCGTGGGAATGCCGAAGTGGCGCGGCGCGAAGGGGGGACGCGCGCGAGGTGCTCGTGGAAATGCCGCAGAGCAGGAGAGGGCGGCGGTGGGCGGTGGTTGCGAGTCGGGGACCGACCTAGGGTTTGGGCGGAGGAGGAAGAGGCGAGGTGGTGGTTGAAGCGGGGGATTGGATGCGGCGGTTTTGGGTTGGTGAGGCGTGCAGGGGAAGGAGGAGGTACTTATAGCGGCGGCGAGGGAGGATGGAGTAGGAAAGACAGCAAGAGACAAGCGTGCGATCTCGGGGCCAACGGGTCCACTCCACTTTGAACGGAATCAGCCTCTTTGCCCTCTTTGGCCAGTTCTTCAAATAACTCCAATGAGGCAATGACAGACAAAAGTTTGTGTTGTTCCTAAATTTCAACTTTATTGATTCAAGCAATTCATGTTACAAAAAACAGGGGTGTGACAACGGTTTGCCACTTTCGTTTTCGGATGAATTCTTGTCAGGGTCAAAACCTTCTCGACGTGGCAGAGCCAGCTACGATAACGCCCATGGGAATCGTTCCTTTCTTGAAGGCACCGATGTGGCTTGCTCCCTATCCTTCTCAATGCTACAAGTGGAGACCTTTGATCCCCTCGGACTAGGTGGCGGCGGAACCTTTGGTGGTGTCTCCTTTTATGTTTGGCTATTCTAAGTGGTTCTTAGTATAGAGAAACATGTCACCTTTTATGTTAGGTTTTGATATTATCTACAACTTTAAGGAGTCAATAAAGGATTTTCTTATTCTTTTAGTTACTGATATTTTTGGGTCTCTCTAGCTCTCATTATTCTCAATCGAATGACGTCATCCTTTCTTCCTCAACTCCGGCGAGTTCCCTCCCCCACAGCCACCGCCGGCCGAACCGCCGACCTCCCCGCCCGCGGCCGGCGCGCTGCCGCGACGCCTTGCCGCCACGCCCTGCCCCAATCTCCTCCTCCTCCGGTCCGCCGCCGTCCCGCCCATCCTTCTAACCCCGTCCCTTCTTCTCCGGCGCCAGCGAACCCGCACCCCCCAAGTTAAGTTTGCTCGTCGCCTCCGCCGCCTCCGCTGTGGCCAGCCGCGGCTCCGGCGGCTTCGGCTCGGCTTGACCCCACCGCCGCCGCGAGGAACAAGAAGGACCTCGGGCTAGTACGAATCGCGATGCATAGGAGGAAGGGTGGATGAATCGATTGAGCGCTAAGCTAATTCTCAATCGATTGAGAATTAGCAAAACCGGATATTTTTTGTTGGTTTTCACTCCATCCACAATTGGGAACTAGTAATTCGTTTGGTCTACAATGATCTTGGATGGGCTGGTGAAGGCGCCTTCTTGGAGCCAATGGTTCATCTCTCTGTCGATGGTAGTTATCCTCGTCAGGATAGTTCTTATGAGGGACTCCCTTGGCGGCCAGCATGTACCTCCTCATCGGCATAGTTCTTATGAGATGTCTTGCTTTCTGTTTTGCACTTCACGTTGACCCGGCTTACTTTAACTTTCAGTGCCTTGCTCAGTAGGTGTTTTTAGCTTATTTCTTGTGTGCGAGGGGCGTTGGATGTAATCTCGTTTAATACTAACTTCCACCAATTTGGAGTTACTAATTTACCCCCAGGCTTTGGTCTAAAAAAGGGGAAACGGGGATGCGTGTCGCTGGCAAGAGCAGCAGGAAGAACAACCAACGCCGGCAACAGGTTCCACGGCAGTAGGAGGCCCAAGCCGCCGGCCGGAGCTAGGGACGATGGGCTAAAAGAGAACACAGTAAATTATATTGATATACATCAATTGGTCACCTGGACAACCAAGCCGACCGAAACAACAAAAAATTCGGAAGGGAGCAGCTGCATGGTATCAGACCAAGAACGGAAGATGTACAGATTTCATGTTACTACTATCGACAGTCAAGTCCGGTCTGCCTCTGCTAGAACAGGCGATGATGTAACTATACAACAGATGTAGAAGAAATAAATGAAGTGTACAAGTTGGACCCTGCTGATGGCTGAGATTAACCAGGAACAAATGGGTGTCCTAACTCCTGTGTGTGTGTGTTGTGTATCCAGTCAAAGATGTAACATCGTCAGACCATTGCAGCTCTGCGCAACATCGTCAGACCATTGCAGCGCAAGCCCCCAGTTTCGACTCCGGGTACAAGCAAGTGTATGGTGCATGCTTCATCCTCTATCATTTTAGATAAAAGGCTCGATGAACCCGACTTTGAATTAACAAAGCCCTCAACCGGCAAGGAGTACCTCTATCTGCAAGATAAGAGATGGGGATATGATACATGAAACTGCATGTCAATGTGGCGGCAGTTGGCTCTACTGCTGTGATGACCCAAAGCACTGAGCGGCAGCAGGCTAACTAGGTGCTCAATCGCTCACTGCTCTGCTCCTGCTGCTGCGCCTGGACCATGGTGCTGCATCTCCTATCTGCAACATAAATTGGAGATGCTCTATCAAAGTGTTATTTGTAAGCAGCACGACTTCTGTTGTTCTGTTAGGATGTTGAACTGCCATCTGCACGGTCGAATCTTGAAATATTCATTGCAATGAAGATATGATATTTACATCTTCTCATGACTAGATAACACACTTATTTTTGTACCTTAATTCTGCTTGTAATTCCAAATTTATATAGCAAACTGGAAAAACGATTGTAAAACTAGAAAGCCCTTGCAGGAAGATCAGAGACATAGCAATTGCTAGTGAACTCTGGTGTGAACGTAGAATGCATTTTGAACACTGGCATCTTGTTCATGAAGTGATGGGCTAATGACGTGAATTAGAACTTACGTTGACTGAAGTTGGAAGTGAGGATCGAAAATGAAGAGTTCCCTCTGTTCGTCCGTTGGATTTCCCAACCATCGACAGAACATCCACGCTGCCCCAGCAACGGATGAAACAGACAGGATTGCCAAGAAGCCGAAATGGGAGACATCATTGGCAATTATAGCCATCGCAAGCATGACCAACTCTGCAAGGCTTGCAATTGAAACCTCCATTCCTCCGATAAGGTTTGCTTTTGAAGCAGGAACTCCTGTTTGGATGATCTGTGTCCCGACAACATCATAAGACATGTGCCCCAGCCGAGATAACGCCTGCAAATTACCACGAAGCAAGCACAATGTTTACTCTATTGTATTCGCCTAATTATTGATCTAACTCACAATTGAAGCGAGGAAGATGAGTAGAGGTGTTCTCTGTGAAATGGATCCAGCCCAATACACCGTAAGAGCAATTGACAAGAGTGAAGCTTGAAATATCAATCCAACTGCCCCCGCCTGGTACGTACAACGTAAGCAGTTCACATCAACTTGTAAAAAATAATATAAAAATAGAACCAACATATCAAGACACAAAGGTTTTTTGCGCTTTCTTTAAAAAAAAAAGAAATGGAACCAACAGACCATAGACCAACCTTTAGAATTCCAACTCTTTTCACCAGGCTTGAGGAGATGAATGTTGCAACAAGGCCCATAATAGAACACAGTCCACTAAAAGCACCGACAATGGATGGACTAATACCTGTTAAACATTGGCTATTAATTTCAAGACACTTCTCTGGAGTTATAAATTTGAGCTGGGGAAGTGAAACATACCACGATGCATCAACAATGCAGTCATTATGGCCCCAGGAGCAAGTGCTACATTGAAATTTAGAAACACGGTAGCTACACTTGCAGGTAGAACTGTCTGCTGCTTATACTCATTCCAGCCATGCTTGATAGAACTCAGGCCATTTTGAACTGAGCGTTAGAGAGAATATTAGACGGCCATCCACAGAACCAAAACTAAATAAGTGATCATCTAACTTCCTCACTGGGATGATCCCCTATGATATATATTAGGGTGCATTGCTAGGTTCTGTGTTAGGTTTTTCCCCTATGATATATATTAGGGTGAATTACTTGTTTTTCTACTTAATGGTAAGGTTGCAAGAAATCACACGTTCTCCAAAAAAATCTTCACATATCTTGCGGACATCCAATAGATCAGCACAAATAGATTCATCGCTGGAGGTTCTCGACGTATCAAGCGCATGACAGGAGACACTGTTAATTAATTGGCCCAACATAACCTAAAAAGACCATACAACATCTTGTGAGTATAAGTATATGCTACTTCTGGCAATTCATGATTCAGCTTATTAAGATATAAGAATTATACCAGAATAGGAAAACTGCATATCATTAGACCACAGGAAATCTTCAAACAGGTCACCGGGTCGTATTTGGTCAGCAGAAGACCGAAAACTGCAGCGCCAACGGTCTGTGACATCCAAAACGTGTGTTATGCAACTATAGTTTTTCAACTCAATACTGACTGCATGGTTCCATGCATTAAAGAACAGATTAGCATGATAAGAAGATCAACCAAACAACAACTGTCTGCTAAAATCATCATAAAAATTAAAAAAACAGATAATGATATGCAAGCTTGAGAACATTAGGAACATCTCACCTCACAAAGAAGATCAATTCGATTAAGCATAGCATTAGCTTGAGCTAATGCAACTGGCCTGTTTGTTCCTGCTAACTTCACAAAGAAAAAAACCAGCAAGAGAGTCAGTTGGTCAAAATACAAGAAAGCAAGATATTATTTAATGTGTGTCTCTTATAATTACAGGTTTCTAATAAAAGTATAAAACGAAAAAAGAAAGACCATACGCCCATACCAACACAACCCAGTCCCTTTCCATGGAAACTCCAAGTGCCAATCCTGCAAGCCTTTCAATAGCTCCAGCCACCACTAGTGCAATGAACCACGGTCTGAGGAGCAAAGTTGATGTAGAAGCATGGCCCACGTTTTTGAGAGCATAGATGACCATGGCAACTGATATCAACTGAGTGGCTACCTGCCAAATCGAGTTGAGCAGAGAACTGGCATTAATTATTTTACATGGGCATAGAATTATAATCTAAAGCAATCGATTTTCTTTGCCTATAATTTAAGAAAATAGAGAAAAGAAAATAAAGACAAGCACCTGGACAGCATTCAATCCTGTGTACATGGGTATTCGAGGGAAATGGTCCATAAGCTTGCCAACTATTGGTGCCCCAACAAATACTGAGAGCTGTATATCATTAAAAACTTAGATTGTTGATTCCAATGGTATTCTCTTGAATTTATAACTGGACAAGTACCTTTCCGAAGAAGCCGACAATAGCGACAGGCAATAGGCTTGGATGAATAATTGCCAGGGCAGCAGGCCAGGCAAAATTCCAGAGTTGTTCCACAAGGTTACCAAACAAGTAACTAGCATAAAGAGCTGCACACAAGATGTTAAAGGGGTATTAAAGTTCCACCGTGGATGGATCGCCAAGAGACTTGCCCTTCCATTATCTAAAAAATATGTAAAAATGATAATAAATCATAGGGTCAGATATACACTGCTTGTCAAATTGCTAGGCCTTGAAAACTATAAAACATTAATCAGCAGCAATTATGAAATATTAACTTGCAGATATTTTGGTTACATGCATTCACTTTTATAAAACTAGAAGTACATCACTAAGTTTTTTTTTTTGCAATGAACACTATTAAGTATTAACTGCATAGAGTGGCGCATTAGAGTGTAAACGGAACCATGAGACACCCCCCCCCCCCCCCCCCCCCCCCCACCCCCCCTTACCATATAGTCCAGCAGGGTGAGCTGGAGTAGCGGCCAATATATGTTGCTCTCCTTCAGACAATACCTGCATTATAAACAGACTGTAAGAAGAGGACAAAAGAAAAAGCATTTGATAAAGAACACAGAGGAGTAAAGAGGATCCTTACCGGCAACTCTTCAAAATCGGTAGCATGGGGAGTACTATCATGAAGAGGAAAAGGACTGGAGTCTAGAACATCTCCTAGGATATGAACAACTGGAATGGAGCAGCCCGGCGGTAATGATGGGTGATCATCAAAAGCCTCTTCCTCATTTACATTGCCAACATCGACCTCAACATTTATCACATAACACCTTCGGACAAAATTGTCCAACCTGGAAAAATACCAACATGTTAATTTAAACATCGCAACTCGAGAACAAACACAACAACATCACAAGGTTAATCTAGTAACATTGCTAATTCTTTACTAATCGAACTGTCCTTTCTTAACGACCTCACTGGATGACTGGATCAAGGAATTAGCACAGATGTTGTAGCGAAAACACAGAAACAAAACAATACTGACAGTTACTAATTTCCTCTTTTTCTTACAAACTTCATTACCATTTGGAGAAAAGATCAACTAGTAAAAGACAAACACCACCTGCATTCCCTAGTTCATATGCCCAGCTTTTAAAGAAGCCTAAATCTGCCCCCACCTTATTACACTTCATCTCTTCACCACCAACAACAAACCAATAATCCCAAGCCCCCCAGCTAAAATCAATCGACCTAAACTTCCGACATGTGGCTTGCAATCTGCGGCAAGCTGCTTCCATAGAGGCAAACTTCTCACCCAGCAGAGCATCTCAAACACCCCAAAAGGAGCCAGCTATGCGACGCAAGGGTAGGCAGCAGTGCAGCACAGCAGCAAGAAGTCACCTGAGCGCGGCGACGCCGGGAGAGGCGGGCCTCAGGCGCAGCCTAGGCACGGCCGATGGATACCCGCGGCGGCGTAGCGTATGCGTCGACGAAGCGAGGAGGGCTGAGGCGGCGGTGACCATTCCCATGGCTCCTGGGCGGCGGCGGCGGCAGCGCGACTACTCATGCATGCAGCCTCTTCAGGACCGGGCGCCGGCGGCGGGTCGCGCTCGCGGGAAGATGCCGCCGCCGGAAGCGTGGCCTGCACCGCGCCTGCCTTATCCTGATGAGGTGGGGGCGGAGGTGGAGAATGGAGCGGCGAATTTGCCGACGAGGCAGCGGGCAAGAGAGAGCGGAGAGTCCAAGAGGATAGAGAGGGAGATAAAAGGAGGTGTCACGGCCGTCTGATTTAGATCGGACGGGTGAGGGTTTTCGAGTAGTCCGTGATTTTTGTTTTGAAATAAGGTTGTTTGTTTGTGACTGGGAAGGCGTCCGCCTGTCACCATTCTGAGACGCTAAATTTGGTTTCCTCCTCCAGAAATCCAATTATTAATTTTTTCACATTAGTGAAATTTACATTGCCTCCCGATCTCATATGCTCTAGTCTAATAAAAAAATCAAAACAAAATAGTGAAACATTCAAAAAAAAATCTTAAAACAATGGTAACACAAATGGTCTACATACGTGCTAAGTTTCTTGATGAAATAACATTTTTTATTCTCTTTGCAAAATAGACAAATCAATGTCTAAAATGGGATTTAAAAATTATCTTTTTTTGATAACTGGTTTTGTTTTTTCGCACATCACAGCACATATGTCATTTCATCATGAGCATATATTCGTAACCAAATGTTTTTAGAATTTTTTGAAATGTTTTACTATTTTTTATTCGACAATGAGCATGTGACCTCGGGATCCAAAACACCACTCTGCGCTTTGAAACTAAACTTTACAACAATTTCCCACCCTACTATTTCACTTTGAGCCTCTCATAGGTCTTGAAAGTTTTTTTTTATAGAAATCAGCCTATATGAATCATCTTCTATGGGTGCTTTCTTGGACAAAGTAATGTGAAAACAAAAGGTTATGTGTATATCTTCCTACACACCTACACTTGTATGGAATGCACTTTTCAAATGACATCGAAAAAATTATTTATCTCTATCTCAATCTCCCTCGCACTGCAAATATTCAAGTGGAGCATTAAAAACTGTTTTTGCAAATCTTTGTATTTTGGTTCCGTACATAACCCAATAAACCATGATATTCTAATTCTATGTTTTCATGTCTTATTGAACTTAGCTAGCATTGAATCATTGAAATAACTAATGTGAAGGACGTAAATTGTCCTCTTGATGATGCACAATGTAAGACGAGTAACCAAGAGAGAACAACTTTCCCCGATAGCTTCTGCTTTATAGACAGCTTCTAGAGCGTCGCTAAGAGCAGATTTTTGGTGTTGAACTAGAGTCTGATCATATCAAGGTAGGAAAGGTCGAGACTTTTCTTACGTAGTGTAGGCCCTCCTATGATGCCAAAAATTGCACATGGAAGCATTTATTTTGAGTAAATGTAGTGGATTCAAAATAAGTGTTAGTTTTGAATTGGGGTTTAGTTCAAAATTACGACACTTACTATGGATCCGAGGTAGCATATATATGACCTCTATGCCTGCAAAGAGGTCAGTCGTTCGGACGAAACTGCCAATCAGCAAGTCATGGCGGTTAGATGCATGGATGAGGGATTGAAGGAAATTTGGAAGGATTGCAAAATTCCTTTGTAAACCACTTGAATCATATGACTGAAATCGCCAAACACCTACTAATGTGTTTCTAAACCCCTCTGTTCCACGGGAATTGAACTCAAACATCACTTTATTTTATTCTATTTACAAAATTCACGTGTTTGGGAATCCAATCGAAATTCACGGCATAACATCTCAATCATTTGACTTTTTGCGGTTGTATCGGTTTGATTCAACGACGTGAATGGTAAAATATTATGTTACTCCCTCTGATTTAAAACAAGTGTCACGGTTTTGAGCTGTTGGATAATTAGGCAATAATTACATGATTAATTCCAGAATATTAAGCATGACAACAGCAGCTACTAACATGTTAAATACGAACATACTAGTGGTGCAACACTCTACCTTTAGCAACTCTCCTTCAACTAGCAATGTGAGACTAAACTTTAGCACCTCCCACAGCCAAGTCATGGAAATGTACATGAGCCAATTTGAGATTTCAGAAATTGCTTATTTGGGCTGCCCACTAATGGGTCCAAATTCTAACATGAACCGGTAGCATCAAAAAATAAGTTTTGAAAGGACGATTGAGTTTTTCATTTCTACTAGCTTAGGGAGTTGGCAAACTCTCAGGTCTCATAACGCGACTTGTGCCGTAACAAGGTGGCAGGTTAGATATTAGCCACGTCGAAGTTCTGGCCAGCTTGCATACTTGTACGTACGTACCATCCTGGACCTGTGGTCCGTAATTTCTAAGGCTTTCATCTGCTTAGTTAGTTTCGACCGTACACGTAACTTTGGCTCTCTCTCCGCCACGAAACCAAATAAGGAGATCTCTCGATGGATTGAGAGAAAACGAAAGAAAAGAAGAGGGTACTTTCGGAGTGATATTTTTTACCCTTTTTGCAGTAGCAAATGGAGCTTTCTATACGTAACCAATGTGCCGTCGTGATCGCTTTGTCACGCCAAGCGCCAAATGAACGTGTGCACGATAGATGCGTTACTAGGGAAGTGCTTTTCTGTGCCGTACCAAAAACTGTTTCTGTGGCGCATGGTCGGTGCGCCACAGAATTCTCGCCACAAAAAATATTATTTCTGTGGCACACGGAACCATGCGCCACAGAAAGTAGACAATTCTGTGGCGCACCTCCAGAAATGCGCCACTAAATTATTTTTCATGCGCCACAGAAAGAATTTCGATTATTTGCTGTATTTGACAATAATGTATCTGTGGCGCACTTTGTTCGTGCGCCACAGAATATGGTGCGCCACAAAATTATTTACTGTGCCCCACTAAATTATTTGCTGTGTATATTATCGATTATTTGTTGTATTATCGATTATTTGCTGTATTTGACAATAATACAGGTATATTACAGAATTTATACAGAAAAATAATAGAAACAGTAATATATTTTGACACGGTATTAAAACAGACAGATAAATATGTACATCATCACTTAGAGCCCGAGATACATACATATATAGTGACAATTAAGTGCCAAATTAATTGTACAAAAGTTCATCTCATGTCACATAAGTCATAGTACAAATAAAGTTGTCATCGATTTCCCTCTGATGCAACCCTGGAGATGGATACAACGATGTGCCATTTCACCGTCCCAGCAAGAGACCCCACAGCAGTGACTCAAGAAGAAGAGACTCCAGCGGCGACTCAAGAAGAGACTCTAGCGGTTCCTCCCGCAGAGACCCTCGACAAGTGGGCAGAGGCTGAGAAGCCAGATTCAGCGTGGGGCGCAGGAGCCGACGATGATAAGTGGGCCCTAAGCGAAGCCAGATTCAGCGTGGGGCGCAGGAGCCGACGATGATAAGTGGGCCCTAGTGATTGCTTAGGGCCCACTTATCATCGTCGGCTCCTGCGCCCCACGCTGAATCTGGCTTCTCAGGCTCAGCCCACTTGTCGAGGGTGCGGGAGGAACCGCTGGAGACTCTTCTTGAGTCGCCGCTGGAGTCTCTTCTTCTTGAGTCGCTGCTGGGGTCTCTTGCTGGGTCACTGACGGAGAACACGTCTAGCTCCACTGGTAGGATTGAGCCTTCTGGTGTATCGGCTCCGGGAACGGTTTATAGCATTCTTTCGTCATCCACGTCCTCATGTCATTTTGCTTGTCTAGGCGTTATTCGATCTCCCACTTAGACAACCCTGGAGATGAATTGGGATATATATTTGATTAATAATATAAATAGAGTATTGTTTATTCATTTAATTAAGTGGATAAGTCTATAATAAAGAAAATAAAGAAGCACTTCTATCGAGTGAGGCAAGGCTTTCTTTTACAATACATCCTACCTCTGGCGTTGTGTAAGGACCCCCCCTGCTTCCATGACATCTTCCAAAATGATTTGCGATAACTGCCTCTGGATGTGATGGAAGTCTTCTCTAAGCTCAGAATCGGTGATTTCCCCGCATTTTTGCTCCATTCTTGGAGACTAGATGGCCACCTCGTAGTCTCTACATCCCGGACAAGCCATCCGCACGGGGTGATACCATGTCTTCATACCCCCGGATAGTCGTCTTAGGAGCTGGCTTACTTCTCTTCCTGTGCTTCTTCTTCTTTACCTCTGGGGATGCTGGGGGTGCATCTTCTGTAGTAGGCACATTGATTGAGTACTTGTTGGAGCCGAAGCTGATCACTGGGGGAGGCCCTTTTCTCCCTCCCTCAATCCAAACCCTGACAGACTCACATACGGTAGTAAAGATCGACGTGAACGTCGTTGTCACTGCCTGTGCGATGACCGTCTGAATCATACTATTTTCCTCTATCGGTTCCTCGCCTCCTGTTCGAGAACCCCCGGTCTCGTTATTGTCAGCCATGTTCGTCTCACCTATAAGAAAAAAATGTCGAAGTTAGTACACCAATATAAGAAAAAAAATCACTTAATTAAGTACTAAGATACCCGGCCCATGCATTAGTCGCAATACCCCATATGTCTTGTTTTTAGCAAAGCCATGCCAAAATTCACGAAAAAATTCGGCATGACCTTTGCTAAAAAAGGGACATATGGAGTACCCGAATTTGCCGGAACGGAAGTTAATCGACGTTCCGGCAAACTCAAGAGCCTCATGGGTACCTGCAGACATTTCACAAATCATGTTGCCGGCATCTCCGGCCGGCCAACAACAAACACATATCCACATCTGCCGGCCGACAACAAACACAATACCACATCCACATCTCCACATGTCCTATTTTTAGCAAAGTCATGTTAAAATTCACGAAAAAATTCGGCATGACCTTTGCTAAAAAAGGGACATATGGAGTACCCGAATTTGCCGGAAAGGAAGTTAATCGACGTTCCGGCAAACTCAAGGGCCTCATGGTTACCTGCATAGATTTCACAAATCATGTTGCCGGTATCTACGGCCGGCAACATCCACATACACGACACGCTGGTCGGAACACAAACAACCACGGCACGATGGTCGTGATAGCACAGAACACATGGTCACCGGGTTAACCAATGGCTCACCAAAGGGGGAACTGTAGTTGAGGAGATAGTTGATGTAGTCGAAGCCGGTGGTCTGCACATGAAAAAAATAAGAAAATTCACATCCATATATATCTTCATTTCCTTTAAAAAGTACCAACTTTGGAGCATTTCTAAAGCATCAAATCTTGATCCTATTTCACATTAACCCTCATGGATCTCTTGTACTAAGTTAGTACTTCATAATTAACCCCAGAAATAATTTTTGGAATACATCTAGAACCTTAATTGAAGCCATTTTTGTAGGTATGTTTAAACAGTGACCATATTTAACTTAGCAAAATTTCAAATTTTTTTGGTCTCCAAAATTGACTAAGCACCACTAGCAGCAACTAGAAGTATTAACAACTACTTGCAGCAAGCAATCAACAACCAAATCATCAATTTTTTCAAAAAAAATTGGTTTGGCATTTCACCAAACACCTTATGTGCAGGTGTGGAGGGGAGGGAGAGGGATGGAAGAGAGGCAGCACCTCGGGGAGGGGATGGAGAGGACGGTGGTGTCGAGGCCGGCGGCGTCGGTGTCGAGGCCGGCGGCATCGGTGTCGAGGTGCGGGGCGCGGCGAGGGCGGGGCGCGGCGAGGGCGCTTGGAGGGAGGGGCGCGGCGAGCGCGGGGCGCGGCGAGGGCGGGGCGCGAAAGAGGACGTCGCCGGCGGCGAGATCGGCGGGGGAGGAGAGGTCGCGGCGCGGGAGGTGGCCGGCGTGGGGAGGACGTCGCCGGGCGCGTCGTGGGCGCGCACGTGTCGGCCGGTGCGTGGCGTGTGTGTACGTGGGCGCGAAAGAGGAAGCTAGGCCGAGCCAAAAATATGGCTAAGTGCCAGAATTCTGTGGCGCACCAGGTGGAGGATGCGCCACAAAATTCGTTGGCATGAATTTGTATTTCTTTTAAAAAAACACAAACACATTTGTTTTTCCTTTAAAAAACACAAACACATCTGTTGTTCTTTAAAAAAACATTTTTGGTTATATTTAAAGAAAGAACATACATACATTAAAAAAAGAATATACACACATTTGTTAGTATACCATTATTTTATTCATGATATACATATATATGATTGTCTGTCACACACACACAAATTAATACATCAAAAAAGTCTTCTTCATCTCGGCCGGTTCCGAGCTAGCTTCTCTTCTTTCCCTTCTTCGCGGTTGAATACTTTAGGCCAGGCATCTTGAGATTTCTTCGCGTGAACGGACAGCCTTTAGTAGGTAGGGATGTCTTCCTTCTTTGTTTACTAGTAGTCGGCATGTCGAAGTACTTGTCGAACTCCTCCTCGATCTTCGGATCGCCGTTTTTGTCCAAGTCTTCCTCGTTGGCATCTCCTTCCATTCCGATGATGCTCCTCTTGCCCCTCCTCACGACAACACGGCTAGGCTTTGACGGGTCGGTAATGAAGAAACATTGCTCAACTTGGCTAGCGAGTACCCATGGCTCATTTTTTGCGGAGGCGTTCTTCGATTTGGCATCGGGTATAACCATGGTGGTAAAATACCGGTCTTCTTTGACGACGTCCTTGGCCCATCTCACACGGAACATTGGCACCAACTCTCCACAGTAGTTGAGCTCCCATATCTCCTCGATCCTTTCGAAGAATCTTTCCTTGACAGTAGCCTCGTCATCGGCGTAGGATAGCATAGTTACTCCTGAGTTTTGATATTCGCTATACCTGTCCTTTTCCTCGGTGCAGAATCTGAAACCGCCGATGTCGTACGACTGATAGGTCTTTACGTTCTGCCCGGGGCCCTGTGATAAGGAGAATATGAGTTTTTCCTCTTCCGTAGATGGCTTCCTGCTCTGTGCTTCAAGCAGTTGCCTTTTCTTGAACCAACGCGTCAAGCTGGAGTTGTGCTCTCTGATTACGTCTCCCTTCTTCCTCTGCCGTCTCATGTCGACGTAATTCTGCTCGATTAAGATTTTGTGCTCTTCCACATAATATTCGGTCACTTTTAAGTGTTGTAGCGCGACCCGGTGAGCCCTGTCGAGGTCGTCTTTTTTACCATCGTGGTGACCAACTCCATCGAGCCTGCCGAGGTGTGTCCTGGTGGGCAGACCGACATCCTCGTTCTCGGTCCTTAGATAATTCTGGCAGAAGGAGATGCACTCGTAGGTTAAAAATCCCTTGGCCATGCTTGCGTCTGGACGGGCCCTGTTGCGAACGTATCCTTTCATGACACCGTTCTGCCTTTCGAACGGCATCATGTAGTGCAGGAACGTCGGACCGAGCTGCCTGATGTCATCAACGACATGGAGAAGGAGATGCACGCAGATATCAATGAATGCGGGCGGGAAGTAAATCTCGAGCTCGCATAGTATCACCACGATCTCTTCCTCAAGCATGTCGAGCTGCTTCACGCCGATCGACTTCCTGCTGACGACGTCGATAAAGTTGCAAAGGGCAGACAACGTATCACGGACGTGCTCATCCATTAACCCTCGGATCGCAACGGGAAGTATCTGTGTCATCAGCACGTGACAATCGTGAGACTTCATCCCGGTGAACCTCTTCTTTGTTGCATCCAGATATCTGCTTATCTTCCCCGAGTAACCGTGAGGAACTTTGACTCCTAGAAGGCACCTGAAAAACTGCTCGAGCTCCTCCGGACTCATACTGAAGCAGGCAGCGGGAAGCATCACCGTGTTCTTCTTTGCCCTTTTGCGGCGACCTTGAGTCCCTTCTGTCTGATCATCATCATCATCATCGTCGTCATCACTATCGGGGGCCTGAAGTTCTTTCCTGATGCCAAGCCATTTCAGATCGTATCTTGCTTTCGTCCCATCCTTGGTCTTATCCGACATGTGGCAAAGTGTGCCAAGCAGACTCTCGGTAACATTCTTCGTAATGTGCATCATATCGAGGCTATGTGGCGTCTTGAGGACCTTCCAGTACTCCAAGTCGTGGAAAACAGACCTCGCTTTCCATACACCCAGCAGTGGATCTACCTTCGGTCGCTTCTTTCCCGGCGCTGGGCACTCCTTCCAGTTTTTCAAAAGCTCGTCGATTTCTGTGCCGCTCCTCGGGCACGGGGCTCTTTCGGGCTCGTCTTTACCATTGAACAAATCACCGCGTTTTCTCCACGGGTGATCCATGCGAAGCCACCTTCGAGCCCCTGGGAACACGGTTTTCGAAGACCCGGGATCCCTTGGTAGCTGGAGATGCGGGGTCTTATCCATGCACTTGACACATGCGCAAAATCCGTGACCTACCTGGGCCGATACATATGAGCAACCAGGATAGTCCTGCACCGTCGTGAACAACGCGGCTCTCATATCAAAATAATCAGCTGTGTAGGCGTCCCACGTACGGGCTGGCGTCTCCCACAACGTGGCTAACTCCTCTTTCAACAGCCCGAGATACAGATGTATGTCGATACCTGGTTGTTTCGGCCCCTGAATGAGAATACTCATGTGTATGTACCTTTGCTTCGTGCACAACCACGGGGGAAGGTTGTAAGGCCATACAAATACTCTGGTTGCCGAACGGATTGAGTCCATCGGTGCTCATACCCAGCCTGACGTTCCTTGCGTCGCCCCCAAAATTTTCGAAGGCCATGTCCAATGCTTCCCACTGGCTAGCATCTGAAGGGTGTGTCAGGATCTTTCCCTTCTCCGGATCTTCTTGGGGCTTCTCCCTTTCCGCATGCCATTGCATGAGCTTTGCTTCCTTAGGGTCTACGAAATACCGCTGCAGACGGGGAGTGATAGGAAAGTACCATACCACTTTTCGAGGAACTTTCTTGTCCTTCCCACTCTTGTACCGTCCTTGGCCGCACACCGGACATGTGTATCTGTCCTTGTACTCGCCCCGATAAATTGCGCAATCATTGATGCAGGCGTGGTATTTAACGTGCGGTAGGTCAAGAGGGCACACGACTTTCTTGGCATCCTCGATACTAGTTGGCAATGTGTTCCCCTCGGGAAGACGATCGTGGAAGAATTTCATGTTCTTGTTGAAGCTCACGTCGGTCCATTTGTTTTCCGACTTCATCTCCAGAGCATCAAGCGTTACTTGCAAGCGCGTATCCTGTGGCCGGCACCCAGGATACAACGGAGTCTTCCCGTCTATCTCCATTTGCGCCAGCTTGGCTTTCTCTCTGGCTGCAGCTCTGTCGTTGCTCGTCTCCTTGAGTAGCAGTTCTTGAACATGAGGGTCCTGCAAGGCCGAAATTAGCGAGGTCTGCGTGTTCGCGTCTTCTCCACCACCATCTACTCCTTCATCATGACCGTGTCCGCCGGCATCTCCTTCGTCACCATGATGATCTTGTTCGCCGGCATCTCCTTCGTCATGATGATCTTGTCCGCCGACATCTCCTTCGTCATGATCATGATGATCTTGTCCGCCGACATCTCCTTCGTCATGGTTGAAGCCTAACATGAAACCGCGCCTGAGCAGGTGATCCTCCAATTGTCCGGAATCAGGGTCGATCCAGCTCACGAGTTTGCATTTTCGACACGGACATCTTATCTGGCGCCTGTTGCACCGAATCATGTCCGCCTTCGCTTTTTCCTTGTATCTACTGATTCGACCGGAGCTCATCCTGACGACCATGGTTGCGGCCTACGCGGTATACATAGAGCACAAACAAGAGTATGTTAATTAGAACCGCAACATGCATGCACACACATTAGTTGGCCCATGCATTAGTCGCAATACCCCATATGTCCTATTTTTAGCAAAGTCTCATGCCAAAATTCACAAAAAAATTCGGCATGACCTCTCCTAAAAGTAGGACATATGGAGTACCCGAATTTGCCGGAACGGAAGTTAATCGACGTTCCGGCAAACTCAAGGGCCTCATGGGTACCTGCAGACATTTCACAAATCATGTTGCCGGCAACATCCACATACACGACACCATGGTCGGAACACAAACAACCACGACACACATCCGGCCATACACACACCGTCGGCGCCACCAAACATGCATATGCATGTTCATCATCCATGTAGATCCATGTCTCACCTAGTAGATTCGGTGCCGAGACGTGACCGCGATCGATGAGAGAGCGTGTGATGTTGGAGAGAAACTAGTGGACAAAAAGAGATGTATTGGAGGCTCTCCTAAACCCTCACCAATAATCTATCAAACAAAATAGGTTTAACTAAAAAAAATGGAGAAAACTATGGGCAAAATGGGAGGGGAGGGAAGAGAAATACGAGCTAGGTGGAGGTGGAGGAGGAAGAAGAGAAGAAGTAAATGGTGGTAGGTAGAGGGGTTGCCACCTTTTTGTAGATCTGGGGCAACATTCTGTGGCGCATGCATCTGTGGCGCATGCATCACAGAATGTTGCCCCCTTAAATTATTGGTGGGGCCGCACCATGTTTTCTGTGGCGCACCGTGCTAATGCGCCACAGATAAATTACCAATGCAATCATTGGAGGGGGCCCCACCGAATTTTTGTGGCGCATCTGGATGGATGCGCCAGTGGCGCATCGGATGCGCCATAAAAAGGTCACCAGATATTTGTGGTGGCGGGACCCACCATGTTTCTGTGGCGCACACATGCACGTATGCGCCACAGTATTTTGTGGCGCATTCGGAATGGTGCGCCACAGAAATATTTTTGTGGCGCATGGTCGGTTTGGTGCGCCACAGATAGGAAATCCACATAAAGGCACTTCCCTACTAGTGCGTACGTGAGGGAGGGAGAGGCAGCGTGGATCTCTCCACGACAGATGTAAACGAATGGCCTCCGTTTCCTACGTGTTGGATGTGGCGACCAGCCGGCGGACGGGTCGCTCACGGCATGGTCGCCGTCGGCTGATCTATGGCAAACAGTTCCCAGATGGTCTTTTCGCCACGTGACATGAACTGGTGGTTTGGAAAGGATGATTAATGTGGACAAATCTTAGCACGTACGGAGTAGCTCTAGATGCTGAGTGGAGATTTCTGGGTCTGAGTTAAGAGTGTTCCTGCTATTTTTAAAATTCAAAAAAATCATATTTACGAGTTTCAAGAAATTCAAAAAAAAATCCAGATCTAGCCAATGGTGTATCCCATAAACATGAAAGAAAAAAACAATTTCGAATACTTTGTATTCTGAGCTATACAAAAATAACAAAAGTGTTGTGCAAAAGAACAAACACAAAAAACTACAAACTAATTTGCAAAAGCTTGATTACAAATATGTTCACGGCCGAATATGCGGATGGGCTTGGGCCTCATGCCTATGGGCCATGAGTACATGAGTGGAGAAAAGTGACAATAGTGGTGCTATTACCATTCCGAAACAAATGATTCAAACATCGAGATTACATCTAATGAGAGAGAAAAGCCAACAACAACAACAATAAGCTCATTGTGCCAATTATGTTAACAGCGAAAAGGCCCATTATGTTTGAAAGAAAAATAGTTTAGCCAATGGCCAGGCCTCGAACCGGCTGGGCGAGCACAGGCGCTTCTAGCTAACTGAGAAACCCTCGGTTCTTTGAATATAGAGAAATAATAGAAAAGAAAAAGAAATAATGCACTATGTGCCTGTTGCATGCCGAGTTTCCACCTGAAAAAGAGTCGGACTGCTGAAGCTTCCACCGTTGACTTGCTAATTTTTTCAATCTATTTCTGTCAACTTTAAGGAACCTACAGGGCAAAGAGTATGCTTACTGACAAGCTATATGATAAACAAGTTCCTCACTAGGTAGTAAACAGGATTTGATGTGTTTACTCTGAGAGAAAAAATATTTCTTTATTATAAATTCAATACCAATGCTGCAACCAAATATGTTACTGGATTTATCTGCAACATCCAGATGTAGGAGTGCATGCAAAGACTACTGAAATTTGTTTGTTTTCTTCATGAAACTACTGAATTTTGTTAGCTGACCTGCCTGACCATAACAATGTTTCCTGCTTGGTGTAGTTAAATAAGACTGCAAAGCCACCACAGATATAGAAACTTCCACTGAATTATTACTGCGATTTTTTTTTACAGAAAACAATGAACCTGATCTCACCTAGTCATGCACAACATGAGAAAATTAACACTAGAGGGTTGAAGAATAGATAATCAACTATGAACTATTTGCCTTACTAGATATTAATGCCAGAGATAAGGAAGAACCGTCTTGTGTTCATTCTTAGAATATCATGTCCGGTTTACTTTCTATGCATCATATGAGACAAGTAGCATTGTAAATTGAGAGGCTTGTTTCTCCACAAAACAACAAACTTGCAGCAGCCTTCTAATGAATTAAGTGGGTTAACTAAATTTAACGACTGACTAAATGATATGCTAATAATAATAAACATGTTTTTCCTATATTAATTATAGTTAATAAAGAGGACAAAGGGAGGCACCGCTGAAGCCGCTCAGAAAACGAGTGGGTTCTTTGTCCCTCATGGGATGGGGTGGATTGGGCTGGGAAAATTCCTTTCGTGAGTATTTTTCAACCATATTTGTCCTTTTTAGACTATGAGTACACACATGCTACAGTGCACCACAGTCATACTCCCGTAGCCAGGATAGAATGCTGCTGACCTAGACTCCTAGAGTGACCCACTTGAAATCTAGTGACCAAAATAAGCAAGTTTGGAGTTCAGAGACATACTTGAACCAGCAGTACTAGTTCAGTCATCCATAATATAATTTGCTCCAAGGAAAATACATGCAGCCCATGGGAGGAAAAGGAAAACTTGAATAAGTGTCAAAGGAGTTGTGTTCTGTGTACACTTACATATACTGCAGACTGACTTTCAGGTTTCAGCCGCTTGTCTGGATCTCCTCTTCAGCCTTGCTTTGGTCCTCCTCCTTCACCATATTTTCATCACCCCAGGTTCGGATTTCCAGTGTGGGGTGGTTCGGAAGGAGAGTAACTGTATTCCTGATGGCATCCTCCGATGCCTCCACCTCCTGAACCGTGGCACCAGCACAAATGATCGTGACGATAACATGCATAAGGGAAGAGAGGTGCTGGATGCCAAAATCAAGATTCCTGCCCGCATCTAATGGAACCTTCAGCTTCTCAAGGCTGGGCATGGCCCCTACTTCAAACATTAGGCCTTCCCCATTGCTCCAGCAGATGAAGCGGAACTCCTTCAGGAACATGAACATGTTTCTGTGTATGGCAACTCTTTGTTTGGGAGTAGTTGATTCTGTTGACAAACAGAGAAACAGCAAAGCAGGTAGCTCCCCAAGGATCTCTAATGTTTCTTCTTCTACTGGGTTAATATTGATATCTAGGTAAGAGAGGTTGTCAAGTGATGCAATCCAAACCGGAACCCTGGGAAAGAAATAGTAGGCTTCCATCTGGAACTCCTGGAGGAGATGAGGGGACGGGAACCAAGAATCCAACAAGAAATCTATGGAATAGCCATACATTTCTTTTAGAGGAATGGAATAACCATAATCACACTGAATGCATAGAGACCGAAGGTTGAGCCTGCCCAATTTACGGAGCGATGAGACCAAGTTCTCCACAAAAGCTTCTTTGTTACTGTGTGTATCGATGATGCACCAGCGCAGCCCAAGAATCCTCAGTTTGGTTAGTCTGCCCAGCTCCAACAAAGAAGATGCCAAACTGTCCCACTTGATTTTGATCTCTCTTAGCTCCTGCAGAGAATGCAGATTCCCAATTCCTTCAGGTAATTCCAGATTGTTGACACGCAAACATGTCAAATTTTGCAGTTGAACAATGTCTTTGGGCAATTTTCTTATCTTTGTCCATCTTATATCCAGGGTCTGCAAATTCTGTAGTTCTCCAAATTGTTCAGGAAAGGCTGAAATGGTTCTAACATCGAGTCGCAGATATTTCAACTGACTTAGCTTCCATACATGTTCAATACAACTGCTTTCCATCTCCTCGCCATTTTCTATATCAAGTACTCGCAGAAATCGAAACTTCGAAAGAGAAGGCATCTGTTCAGTGTACCCAAAAATACTGAGAGACCGACAATGGGAACTGATCGCTGTTAGTGGAACTACGATGTGCTCCTGGGAATAACAGTTGACAGATAGTCTACGAATCTTATGTTGCAGCACTAATTTCTTATTTTGGTCACCGATGAAAGTGGCAAAGTTTTCTTCAATTGACTTGGATTTAAGGAGATCAAGAATCATATCATGGACTCGGCATGAATCAACTTGACCATCAAACTGAATGTTCACTGGCTGAATCATACTTCTATTGATAAGGTCATTAAAATATCGCTCTCCTATTTCTTCCAAATCTTGTCCACCCTCTGTATTAATAAATCCTTCAGCAATCCACCTCCTTATCAATCGATCCCTCTGAATTTCATGATCTTCTGGGAATATACTCAGGTACAGTAAACATGTCTTCAAATGGTGGGGAAGATCATCATAGCTTAGGGATAATATTCTTCTCATCTCTTCTACACTGGCATCTTTTTCCAGTGTTGAACCGATCGAATTATATACTCTCTCCCATTCTTCATTTGTACTAGCTTTATTAGCCAATAAGCTAGCTACTGTAACAATCGCCAATGGTGAGCCACCACATTTTTTCAATATTTCAGAGGTGACTTCTTCCAATTGAGGAGGGCATATACCTCCCGAGCCAAATATACGTCGCACAAATAAACTCATGGAGTTCGACGCAGTAAGAGGTGCTATTTCATAGACATGATCATGGTGAGGAGAGCAACATGACTTGGCTATAGTAATACTGCGAGTTGTCGTCACTATTTTGCTTCCAACATTATTCGGAAACAAAGCACATTTGATAATCTTCCATGCTTGACTACTCCAAATATCATCAATGATGACAAAGTACCTACAGTACGAAAATCCAAATGCATGCTCCATGTAAGCTATTATAAATTAGTAAGTGCTAACAAATAAAAATGGAACAACTCCTTTGTTTCAATCCCACCATGCATGCAAACAGACCTAGGAAGCACTAAAACCTAAGAATAATTTAACAGAAGATAACCTAAACAAGCATGCTAGTACCAATCAACAATCCCCCAAAATAATAAATAGGGGTACAGAGTGAGAACATTACAATAACTGCACTCTTGATTTCCTGAATAGTCAGAAATACTGAAAGGAGTTTCCCTAGACTGGGAACAGATATATAGTGAAATGAAGGGAGTATGAAGTATAAGTAACAAAATGCTTCTACGCTACACAAAGAACATGTGCTTCAGGAATCAGGGTTTGTGCAATTATCTGCTAATGGAATACTGGATCACTTCTCTTTTATGTGTCACTAATGATCATCATCCCCTAAAGTTTGATCACAGAAACAAGTAAAAAAATGTGATTTTTTAGAATATGAACTATACACACATATGTTCAGTATATATGCCTTTCTCTAGAAGCAGAAAAACATTTTCTATTATATATTTGATTTAATTGAACAACAAAATAACAATAGAAAGTAACAGAATGGCTTATATATGTAAATCCAGTAAATCAACCCAATGTTTAAGGTACTGACTAGATGTGGATATTGGTCATGCACTACCAAGTACCAACAGCCAAGTAAACATCTAAAATTCATGTGTACCTTTTGTTCTTTAGAAATTCTCGGGTTGCATTGATGAGCTTTTCCTCGTCCCAGATATCTATGTTAGCATACTCTTGGTGACTGACTTGAGAGAGTATACTTCTTAGGATCTTCTTCACATCAGGCTGTTGTGACAAGGAAACAAAAGCTCGACACTGGAACTGGTCCTCCAGCTTACGGTAGACCTCATTCACAAGTGTAGTTTTACCGACACCCCAGGACCCACAACGGATATCACCTTTAGCTGCTGCACCGACGCACCGACCCCCTCCATTAGGCACTTGATTAGCTCATCTCGTGGCTTGTCAATACCAACAAGCCCATCTGGCTCAGCGTACAGCGAAGGCAAACGAGGGTCAATGGCTCTTGAAATGCTAGGCTCGAAGGTGCGGTCATCGAGCTTATACCTCATACGTCGCTTGCTTGCATCTTCAACACGTGCCTTGAGCCCCTGGATTTGGCTGGAGATTTGATGGTGTGCCCTCAGCGCTTTGAGCTGCTGGACCAAACTTTGGATCAGCCCTGCAGCCTTAGCAATGTCAGTTTGACCAACGCTTTTCATAAATTCGTCGATGCAATCCTCGATGTCATAAGACATCTCCCGGACTTGGTTCCTCCATTCCTTCGTCTGCACATCAAGATCGTAGTCTACCTCTGCCAGCCTATGAAGGAGCGCATTCATGCTGCTCAGCTCATCTTTCATGAACTCTACCTCTCTGCGTACACCCTTCAGTTTTGTGTACTCCTCCGAAAGCAGTGAAGTGAGTTTGCTGATGACAGATGTCATCACCCCTGCTAAGACGCTCACCATCTGTTGGAAATTCAATGGGTTTATCGGTCGAAATGCCCAATTTCGTAGCAAATCTAACCCCAAGCTTCAGCACAACAAAGTAGACACCTGGTGATATAGGTATGCATCATCAAGAGAGGTAGGTACCATGATGACTAACAACCACAGCAATCATCTACCGAACAAAATGTACACAAGAAAAGCACATAACCCCAATAATCTCATAAAATAGCAAACAAATAAGAAAAGAAAACATGCCCTCTAGAGTGCATATGTAAACCTGCAATTCCTATCGAAATCAATGGCTCTCCAAGTTGCGCAAACCTAGACACATGTAATGAGGACCATGCTAATTATTGGAACAATTCCAACAGCAATAGGTTGTGTGTGATCGTCGCTCAACTAGAAGAACACAGTTATGTGTTTAAATACCTTTGTGTTGTAAGTATAAAAGAAATGGAACTGCATAAATTTTTGGAAATTACTGCATGAATAGATGTTTTCAAAGCATCGGTTCATAGACACAATAAACAATATAAATAGTAGGGCTCCTGATGCATCTAAAACCAACATCTAGTGGAAACTCATGTCGATTGCCCAGAATGTACAGTGCTCATAATGAGTGTATCAAGGTAGGATGGTAGCAGTTAACTTGTTACTGTCAAATCTATTTCAGCGAGATCTATGCCAGTAAAATAGAACGAGACACGGCATAAAAGGAGCGCGTCATGTATTAACCTGCGCGCCGCCAAGATACCGCACAAATCCTCAGGCACACACGCGCAACCCGTACCTATTCGTAGCAAGTCAGGGAAGCGCCGCAGCTGGCGAGATCGGCAGAGCAGCAGCGGCGACCGCGAGAGTCGACACCGCCAGAGCGGAGAGCGGGAGCCGCGCGTTCTACAGGTGGGCGCAGAGGACTCCGTTGTGGTGGCGGCGGCGGCGGGGAGCGGGCGAGCGGCGACCATGAAGCATCGAAAACGAAGGAAGGAGTGGATGTTTTTGCTTCTGGGATGGCTGATAGCCTGAGACCACAGGTGCGAAGGCAGTGTCAGAACAGTCAGTCAACGGCCGGGTTTGTTGACCCTATCACATATCTTTTTTTTTAAATAATATACTTGTATTCAAACGGAGAGAAACAAAGTACAGAGCCAAATACAAGCAAAGAGGAACCAAGAACAGCAGAACTGGCACAATCCATCTTCAACCTCGAGGTCACCAGGCGCGCAATCCCTCCACCGTCGAAGACGCCGAAGAAACCAGCCGCCAGGAACACCCACCATGGGAGCAGAAGAACTCCAAGCCCGAAGGCGTTGAAGAGCCGCAGTATCCACCAGCTCCGTGGAGCTGGATCTGAAGACGAAGAAGCAGCATCGGCCGGGGGCACTCCCCAAGCTCGAACTGCCCCAGATCTGGGGCCAGCGCCACTCCACCTCACCGGAGATGGCCAGATCTTCCACCTGCACACCACGAGCCCGCACAGCCGCCGTCTTGAATCCCCTCCGCCGGCCTCCTGTACACTCGCCACCAACCTGCCGTCGCCGCCGGAGATAGCAACGGCAGAGAGGTGACTCACCCGCAGACGACGCCGAAAAGGGGGGCCGCAGAGCACCAAAAGGCCAACGCCGACGACCCCACCACGCTAGCGCCGCCCCCAAGCACCATATCTACACGCCGGAACGCAGATCCGGGGATTCCCCACCCTCCCGCCGCCGAAGCGGCCGGCGGAGGGTGAGGAATCCCGCAGATACGCCGGCGGCCCCCGGGAGAAACCGAGTCGCCTCTGTGCACTGTAAAGATAGGGAGGTTCCAGAAAAAAGAGCGAGTGTAAAGTTGTGTGACCCTATCACATATCACACTATATATAAAAGTTGGACATCTTCTCGCGATGGTAACGATTGGAGTACTGTAGATAGGGTGCTTTTTGCGTCAGTTCCGTTGCCAATTCCTGGACGCGCGTCCCTTCTGGTACTGTAGACGGCGACCGATTCTTTTTCCTTTCTTTTTCTTCTGCCCTCTCGGTAACCTGTTACCGGCTGCCTCCCTGTTGCCTAGGTTGTGCTCCTTTCTTTTGCCCTCTCGGTAACCTGTTACCGGCTGCCTCCCGGTTGCCTAGGTTGTGCTCCGCAATTTTTGCCTCTTCTTCGTTCGATGCTGCGGTGGACTGCCGGTTTCCCAGTTTCCTGCCTCAACAAATATCTAATGGTGGACCCGCCGCAATCCACCGCTTTGGCCGAACAATCCAGCGACACCACGCCGCTCGGACTCACCAATCCCAATCTCCATTCCCAGCTCGAACCCTCCAGGCCTCCACGTCGCGAGATGCTCCTCCCCCGCCCGCACCCGCTCCCTGCTCCGGCCCTGCGGCCCAGACCCGCGGCTCGGAGACCGCCGCCTCGGGCTCGGCAGCGACCTCCCCGCCCTCGCGCCTCCGCGTCCACCTACAACTCCGAGGAGGACGCCTTCACCAGGTGCTCCGGGTACCTCTTCGAGGAGGGGCGGCTGGCGTCCGAGGGGGAGCTCCCCACCGCGTACGACATCCACGGCATCGCGGCCGTCTACCGCCGCCGCCCACTCCTCGTGCTGCGGCGCTCGCTGCAGATCGGGGCCTCCTTCGGCCGCTGGATCGCGCTGCGGTACCTCGACGGGGTCAACGACCGCGCCGACGACATGTTCGAGGTAGGATGCTGATACGTCCAAAACGTATCTATAATTTTTGATTGTTTCATGCCATTTTTATGCTTTTAGCACTTGTTTTATATTAAGTTTATTATTTATTTGGACTAACCTACTAATAGTTGCAAAAGTGCACAATGTTCTTGTTTTACTCTTTGATGTGTAGAAATTATCAAGAATACAAGAGGAAACCTTGTTGGAGTCGAATTGGGACTTTCCTGAAATCTGTCTGAGAACTTTTTACGAAGATTGCCAGTTTGACCCTCGAAGATGACGTTATATGGAGACCTGGCTGTTACGAAAGTTGTCACAATTTTCCATACGAAGATTTTAAGCCCGAGATCAGCCCAATCGGAGTTCGGACGCGGCCTGTAGGCCCGTTTTGGTGGAACCCTAAAAGGGGGTGACGGAAATCCGAGAAGATATATAAAGGGAGGAAACCTAATTCGTGGAGGACTCCTCCACCCACGAATTTCAGCCACCAAAAGCCACGTTTTTGCCTCCCCCATGGATCCCATCTCCATGGGGGAGGGCTCCCAAGAAGCCATGAAGGAGGGAGGCTAAGGGGCGGCGCTCCCCAAGCTTGCCGGCGGCGGGGAAAGGAGTTCCCCGCACCGCCGGCGCCGCCGCCGCCCTGCGCCGCCGCGCTGCCCCTCTCCGCCGTCTTCACCGCCATCTCCATCACCATCTCCTCCTTGTATTCAGTGGTTCATCCTCCCACAAACCTCTGTACCGTCCTATGTAAACATGGTGTTTGATGCTATAATATTTATCCTATGATTTACATCATGTTTCCGTAGTTTATTTGTCTTTTGATTGCTTAATTGAATGCATGAGGTTCATTAGAGTTGTATGTCTATATGGTGCTGTCCTTTGGTGTCCATTATATTGTGCGCGCATGGATCAAACACCCTAGGGTTGGTAGTATTTGTAACGAAGCGGGGGAAGTTCTGCCGGAGTGACAGAAACCTGAGAACGCGAACCGATTAGTTGCACGTATGGGAGTAAGAGGACCTTGAACTTAAGGCTATGGTTGGGGAAACCTTAATGCATTGTTAGTATTTGCGGATGCTTTCTAACAATCCAATCATATAGTACTTGTAATCCCAAGTAGTGGAGTGCATGTATATTTAGCCTCTCCCACATAGAAAACTGCATCGAAGACAATGAACCAAGTACCTTCACTAATTAATCTTGGACAAAGCCACCACAATTACCACCACTTTTCCACACTCATGGTACTGTTAGTATATGGTTACTTAGTGTATTTTATTGCTGCAGCACTAACATTTACTTTCTTGTATTTATTATCTTGCAAAACTACCTCTCATACCCGTATTGCTACCGTAGTTTTATTTCTAGATAATGCAAACGTTTAGTGTGCGTAGAGTTGTATCAGTGGTTGATAGAACTTGAGAGAATACTTATCCTACCTTTAGCTCCTCGTTGGGTTCGACACTCTTACTTATCGAAAAGGCTACACGCGATCCCCTATACTTGTGGGTTATCAAGACCTTTTCTGGCGCCGTTGCCGGGGAGCCATAGCGTAGGTTAATGTTCTTGTGTGCACTTGTTTGCTTTATCTCTAAGTAGTTTTTATTTTCAGTATTAAGTTGTTCTTTATCTTACTATGGATAGGGAATGCGAATTACAAAAAAAATTAGGTGTAGTTGTTATCTAAAAACGTTTTCAAAAAGAAAAGTGATTGGAAAGATGAGTAATGGTTAAATGGGGGTCGACCTTGAACACTTGTGTTCATGCCTATGAAACCAAAACAAATCTTTCCATGGAAGCTTTTCATTAAAAACATGTAAATATTGTAAATATTGTGTATATACCTCTGTACATAAAAATAAAATGATAATCTTAGTTAATTGAAAGTTGATAGTTTTACTTTGCTGTCCAGAAACAGATTTTCTGTGCTCCACCGTATTAAATGTTTAAAATCACCAGAACGTGATCTTGATCTGAAATTTCTTGAGTGCAAAGTGATGCTTATTAGCTTTCTTTCATTAGACTAACTTTTTCTGATTTAAGGTACGTAGATAGGTCGAAAAATTCGATCTTTACTGACTGTTCTGTTTAGACAGATTTTGTGCTTCTCTGTAAATAAAATCGTGATAAATCTCAGAATAGTATTTTGACTTGAAAATTTTTGTGCATAAACCTGAGATTATTATCTTTCTTTCATTAGACTAAAGTTTTTCGATTTGAGCTACTTAACTATCTCGTTGAATGCCATCTTTACGGACTGTTCAGTTTTGACAGATTTCTTTGTTTATTCAATATTGTACTTGGTGTTGTTAGTTTCATTAGTTTTTCGACGGACAACGGAAATCATGAACACCTTAGTATATACAGTGGCTAATGTTGAGTAAAATTATAAAACTTGTCAATGCTTGAACATGAGTGGATTTTATTTAATGAGTACTAACCCTACTAATGAGTTTTGTGAAGTTTTATGTGGATGTAGCTTATAAGATCTAATCAATATGGTGATATGAGATGAATAAGAAGACGCAAGAGCTCAAGCTTGGGGATGTGTAGGTGCATCCCAAGAACATATTCAAGAAGATACAATCATCTAAGCTTGGGGATGCCCGAGTCATCCCCCTATTCATCAACTAACATGAGGTTGTCTCGTTCATACTCTATATTACCCGTCCACATGATATGTATTGTCTTAACTTGTATTATAATTGCTTTTATATGTCTTGGTTTTACCTTCTTTAGTTTTATTAGGCTCCTTATTTGGTTTCGATTGCTTCTTTACTTTCACTTATAAATTCAAAATAACAAAAATATTTTCTTTTGTTTTGCTTCTTTGTTTGGTTCTTTATTTTAATTTTATTTGGGTTTTACTTTTGATTTTTATTTAGAGTTTTCCTTGCTGTAGCTAGCATGTTTAGGTCTTGCTTAGCCTCTGGTTTCTTAGTTTATCAAAAATAAAGTACCAAGTTTTATCCATTTAGCTTAGTTGATACATATGTAAAAAGTGATTTTCTGTTTTCGGTATCTACTGCTTATTGCGCGATTTTTCATATTTTACTGGAAGCTCTAAAAATCACGAAAAAATTACTGATGTTGTAGCACCTAATCCTCTGCATGTACAAAAATTGGCTAAAATTTCGGGCATGTTTAAGTGCACCTAAAAATTGCGTTTTCCAGCTGCTTTTTTCTGGACAGATTCTGACTTTTGTTGCAAGAGTGGCCTCTTTTCGTTTTCATTTGATTTTTAATGGTTCTTACCTTTCATTTATAAGTTGGCCATTTAAGCAACCTTTCTGTAACTTAAAAACAAAATTTTATTTGGTTTAATAGTAGCACTTGGGAAATATTATCTATTGTACTAATGTCTAACCGCAGAAAAGAATGGGAAAGTTTTTGTGTTGAAGTTTTTTCACAGAGAATGAAGGAACACCAAACTATGGAATATTGAAGAATTACCAAAGTCATAAGCTTGGGGATGTCCCCGCATCCCTCTTCATCAATAACCCCACGGTTTGCAAACCTTTAAACTTTGTTTTTTGAGCAACATAGGAACTTAACTAAACTTGAAGCGGCTGTATTTTATTATCTATTTATCTTAGCATCAAACACCAGTTACATTAATAAGTGGATCGTCACATATTTTATTTATCCTCTGTTTTCAATGTTTACTTGGTTAATGGATTACTTGTTGAAACTTAAAAATGATGTGTGAATAATACTGTTTAGTAGTTTATGTTTTCTTATGGTTAGTCTCAACTAGCTAATAGTGCATATTATGTTATTTTGATATCAACATGCATTGTCCTGTTCATAAGATGGTATGGTATTGTGGTATCCTCCTCTGAATAATTCACTTGAATCGACTTGGCACATGCTCACACATGTTATGACTGAAAAATAAAAGTCAATTAAGCCTTGATGATCTATTTTGCCTCAGAGTTTTAGTATCGTTTTTATGCCTCCGTTAATTTTATTTTGTCGCAAGCATGATTATGACCGTTATCGCTCTCGTGGTTGTCGCTTCCCAGTCTATTGCTAGCCTTCACTTGTACTGAGCGGGAATGCTGCTCGTGCATCCAAATCCTTAAAACCAAGTTATCCCAAAGAGTCCACCAAAAAATTCCTATGCATGGTATTTCAAGCCATTCCAAGTAAATTTGCATGTGCTACCTTTAAAACCTTCAAAATATTTCTCTTTTTGTGTCAATGTTTACTAGCTCATGAGGAATTAGTGTGGTTATTCTTTATTCTATTTGTCAAATGGACTTTTACACCTGGACTAGTGGCATATACATCCGCTTATCCAATAACTTGCAAAAAGAGCTGGCAACGGGGTGCCCAGTCCCAATTAATTACAACTTTAACCAATTAATTCTCTTCACACTTTTGCCCTGATTCATCAGTAAGCAATGACAAACAGTGAAATACCTGAATGTGTGTAAACCAAAGAGAAAGAGGGATGATCTGCCTTGCTGGTAGAAATAACGTCCTTCATGGGAGCCGCTCTTAAAAGTCCGTTTGACAGGTAGAATACTGTTCTCACCCGCTACCATTCGTTGACAATTAACAAACACCTCTCAAAACATTTTTACCTCTGTTTTTAAAACAAAAAGCTCTAGCACGTGTTAATCCCTGCTTCCCTCTGCGAAGGGCCAATCTTTTATTTTTATGTTGAGTCACCATCCTTTCTTTGAGCACTTCTTCGAGAGCATAGCTGTCGTTCTTAGTGTAATGTGCTTGTCCCAGAATACGATTAATTGAGGTATAACCATGATGCTTTTATCTTTGATATCTCTATATCTAGTCTTCACTTGAACTTCAGAGGTGCCTTGGCATTTATGTTTTGCTCCACAATTAAGGGCAAGCGAGATACCACTCTATCATGCTTTATTATGGTCATTACAATCTTGTTGATGTTTATAAATTTCATGTTATAAGCTCTTAGTTCGTTGATACTTTTCATTAGGAAACATGATTGCTAAGTTTTATTATCCATACATCATGCAATTGTTAAAGACCTGATCATAGCATTTACAATCAAAAATTATTTTGTTATCATTTACCTACTCGAGGACGAGCAGGAATTAAGCTTGGGGATGTTGATACGTCCAAAACGTATCTATAATTTTTGATTGTTTCATGCCATTTTTATGCTTTTAGCACTTGTTTTATATTAAGTTTATTATTTATTTGGACTAACCTACTAATAGTTGCAAAAGTGCACAATGTTCTTGTTTTACTCTTTGATCTATACTACTATTAAAAGAGCAAACATGTGTTGTGCTGCGTTGATACATTAAATCAGATCCGTTGTTCATTGTGATCAACGTTGTAGATTAAATAGCGAAGCGGTATGTAACCCTTTATGCGTTTTAATCAGCTAGCAGGGGCGCCACCGCGACGAACCGCATGCCGGCCGGCGGGCTAGCAGGGGCGCCACCGCGACGAGCCGCATGCCACCCGACGCCGCCGCCGGCCGGCCACGCCCGCCTCCGTCTCCATCTTCAGGCCTGCACGACTGCTGCCGCTGTCTTGGTGGACGCACATGACCGTCTCGTAAGGCTTTCTTCAAGCACCTTACCTGAACCGTACGAAACGCCATCTCGACGCCGGTGTGCCGTGCTGCTGCGGAATAAGCGCGAGGGTCAGGGAACCGGCGGCGGCAAGAGATTTCCGACGGCAGCGACGCCCCACAGCATAGGGAGCAGGGTCTCCGGAGGGGCGCGGATGACGTCGCTGAGAGGGAGGGGATTGGGTGGCTCCTGAGCTTGTCTGATGATTGGAAGGTGCTTTGCGCCGTCGGGGAGCGGGAGGGGATGGAGAGGACGACCGAGGCGAGTCTGTATTGGACTATTTATATATGTCCATGTGCTTGACGGCTTTGCTGAATCTTTAATTTGCTTGCATGCAATCGCGCATGCCAGCCGACGCCGCCGCCGGCCGGCCACGCCGCGCGCACGCCGCCAGCAACAACGATGACGCCGCCGCCGGCCGGCCACGCCGCGCGCACGCCGCTCTCTGGACGCGCAAGCCAGCAACAAGGACGAAGCCGGCGGCGCGTATTTATCTTCCCTCTTCATCCTTCTCCTCCATCTCCATGAATAGACAAACAGAGCAGAGGATCGACTTCCCTGGCAAGTTGTCTTGCCCAACACCGAAGCCGGCGGCGCGTACATGACCATGAGCTTGCCTCCGTCTCCTTCTCCATCTTCAGGCCTGCGCGACTGCTGCCGCTGTCTTGGTGGACGCACATGACCGTCTCGTAAGGCTTGCTTCAAGCACCTTACCTGAACCGTACGAAGCGCCATCTCGACGCCGGTGGTGGCCGGCAGCGGCCGGCGGCAGGGCGAGCCTGATCAGGGTTGGTGGCCGGCCACTCCGCGCGCACGCCGCTCTCTGGCCCGCACAGCGGCTTACGACGAACGGTGCAGGCGTGAAGGATGTGGACGCGAAAGGAGAGGCCGGAGTGAGCGTCGTGCCGCTGGATGCCGGCAAGGTGGAGGTGGACGACGGGATGTGCGTCCTCAAGCAGCCCGTCGCATGGGCCTCTCCGGTCGTCTTCAAGCGAGGTGCCGGTGCACTTTGCGAGATTCCCGCTCGGACGACACGGACTGTGCTCCAAAAAGAACTCTGCTACGACATGGACTGTGCGCAACCCCTCCGACACGGACTGTAGTCAACCACGCAGCCATGGGTTGCCGCATAAAAAGGACTGCACTCCCTCGATTGAAAACAAAACTCGCCACGCCTGAATTTCGTCCAAGATTGACAACTCAGTCGAAACCACATCTCGAAATTGGCACGCCCGAAATTCCGTCCAAGATCCTCGCGAACCCAAGGTACAGGTACAACTCTTCCTTCCTTCAACCCGCACGACCCTGTCAGTCTTCATGTAACATTGGATTCGATCGAGTTCAAGTGCTCAACCTGTAGATCAATGAACCACAGATTCGATCGAGTTCAAGTGCTCAACCTGTAGATCGATGAACCACCCAAATTGGATTTTGGTTTTCCCTTAAGGATGTTGAGACTCTTTCTGAATTTCTATGTCAATTACTTCCTTGAAAATTTGGTAGCTCTGATCATAAGTTTCTCAACTTCAGATGATATTTTATATAGGAATAGAACCATCATCAGTGCACCTTGTGCTTAAAATTTGGTAGCTCTGATCATAAGTTTCTCAACTTCAGATGATATTTTATATAGGAATAGAACCATCATCAGTGCACCTTGTGCTTTATAAGAACACGGGAGATTCAGTTTTCAGCTATTGTCAAATTCTGGCCAAACTGTTCTCGAATTTATCAACAATTCAAATAAACTCCGATTGAGCTGAAAATTTTACAGTATGTCAAGAATAGTTACAACTCGCTTATGCAAAATTTGTAAATATTTCGGAGGTCGTTTGGTTACACAAATAAATTGAAAACAGATAGAAGTTTCAGAAAAAAAACATAGAGCAGTTATAAGATTCAGAAACAGCTGACTACAGCCAATTTTCCTTTTTGAATTATATATGTACTGTCCTCTCTCAAATTCGCTTTGATCTTTTTTAATTTGGAGTATAAGTAAACATGGTTTGGTTGTTTAACTTAGATTGTTTTATGATTGCAGAAAATGGATAACAAAGTTGCATTAGCCATTGTTGAAGATTTGGATAACCGACCTTTTAAGAAAACAAAATGCTCTGAATCAAGTGATTTGGATGATCCATTGCCACCACCTACCATCTCCAAAATGCTCTGAATCAGGTGTTGTTCATGGATCTGATACAGAGAAAACTGCATTCCGGTTCGTCCATCTTCTTTTTAGATGATTAGTTGACATAAATTAAGTCTGTCTCTCGAACTATGCTTACAACACTGTGAGAGATGGGAGGGAGGGTACTGCTGGAGCGCTACTGGTTGTTTCTTTGAATTCTAGATTTCAGGAACGGCTTTACCATCTCAACAGTGTACTGCAGTTCCTAAACGCGCCTTCTGCTTGGGTACATCCCCCTCCCCCAAACTCAACCAAACTCAAATACAACAACGGCTGTGATTGATCGATACCCCTTCATAACGAAGGCTTGATGGTCTTTTGCATAATTAAACAAGGATTAATTAAGTGGTATTAAGGCCTGTAGAAACCAGTATAGCCCAATTAGGCGTGTACACATATGGCACACGTACATATGCTTCTGCCTACGATCCTTAAGTCGTGGTGGCCGTGGTCGGAGGAGAGGAGTAGGTCGCCGACACGCGGCACAGGCGACCGACGGCCGAGGAGCGGCAAGGAGCAGGAGTGGGCGGAGATGGCGGAAGAGCGACGGAACGGCCGCCAACAAGATCCAATGCGGGTCTAGAACCTCGCCCAGAGAGTACCGCCGTCGTGCCCTAGAGCAGCCACCGTCCCGTCTCGTTCCACCTCGCTGGAGCATCCCAGCTGTGCTGCTGTCTCCACTCCCTCCGCTGTCTTTTTTGGGCGCTCGTTTTCGCATGTGATCAGCGACGATGCGATCGACGAAGGGGCCGATCCGATGTGAGGCGTTCGACTTGGGTGTTCCCCGGATCGAGTCGTGAGGAACTTCTGCGACATACCTATGGGTATACGGGGCCTGGACTTGGGCTATGCGGGCCACGAATTTAATAAATTAAATGAACTAATTATGGGGAATAAACGAGTTTCAGTTTTTTTTGGGGGGGGGGATGCACGGAAGCAAAGCTCCCTAAACGCAGTGCCTTAAATCTTGGTATGAAAAGCATAGATATACTATGCTTAAATTATACTCCTACTCCCTTATATTTAAGCATGTAGAATAAGTATTTGGAATCATCTATTTAAATTAAGTTTTTGTGTGTGTGCATAATATTATCCTGAACTTCAAAGATCCATCTTTGCTGTAATCTGTCTATCTTAGTCCCCAATCCAGTATCTTGCTAATCCCCATCTCAGTGCTTTGAATGTTCTAGGCATCCAAATTTCGCCCCCCCCCCCGCATTGTTTGCTGCTCTTCTTTGGCCAATAAATTCCCACGATGGTTAATAGATTGACAGAAGGGTACTTATTTTGTTTTGTTTAAATTTTTAATATAACAAATATAATTTACATATTATCAGGTTAGTCGTGCGTTGCACGTACACGTTAACTAGTGTGTAGAAATTATCAAGAATACAAGAGGAAACCTTGTTGGAGTCGAATTGGGACTTTCCTGAAATCTGTCTGATAACTTTTTACGAAGATTGCCAGTTTGACCCTCGAAGATGACGTTATATGGAGACCTGGCTGTTACGAAAGTTGTCACAATTTTCCATACGAAGATTTTAAGCCCGAGATCAGCCCAATCGGAGTTTGGACGCGGCCTGTAGGCCCGTTTTGGTGGAACCCTAAAAGGGGTGACGGAAATCCGCGAAGATATAAAAAGGGAGGAAACCTAATTCGTGGAGGACTCCTCCACCCACGAATTCCAGCCACCAAAAGCCACGATTTTTCCTCCCCCATGGATCCCATCTCCATGGGGGAGGGCTCCCAAGAAGCCATGAAGGAGGGAGGCTAAGGGGCGGCGCTCCCCAAGCTTGCCGGCGGCGGGGAAAGGAGTTCCCCGCACCGCCGGCGCCGCCGCCGCCCTGCGCCACCGCGCTGCCCCTCTCCGCCGTCTTCGCCGCCATCTCCATCACCATCTCCTCCTTGTATTCAGTGGTTCATCCTCCCACAAACCTCTGTACCGTCCTATGTAAACATGGTGTTTGATGCTATAATATTTATCCTATGATTTACATCATGTTTCCGTAGTTTATTTGTCTTTTGATTGCTTAATTGAATGCATGAGGTTCATTAGAGTTGTATGTCTATATGGTGCTGTCCTTTGGTGTCCATTATACTTGTGCGCGCATGGATCAAACACCCTAGGGTTGGTAGTATTTGTAACGAAACGGGGGAAGTTCTGCCGGAGTGACAGAAACCTGAGAACGCGAACCGATTAGTTGCACGTATGGGAGTAAGAGGACCTTTAGCTTAAGGCTATGGTTGGGGAAACCTTAATGCATTGTTAGTATTTGCGGATGCTTTCTAACAATCCAATCATATAGTACTTGTAATCCCAAGTAGTGGAGTGCATGTATATTTAGGCTCTCCCACATAGAAAACTGCATCGAAGACAATGAACCAAGTACCTTCACTAATTAATCTTGGACAAAGTCACCACAATTATCACCATTTTTCCACACTCATGGTACTGTTAGTATATGGTTACTTAGTGTATTTTATTGCTGCAGCACTAACATTTACTTTCTTGTATTTATTATCTTGTAAAACTACCTCACATACCCGTATTTCTACCGTAGTTTTATTTTCTAGATAATGCAAACGTTTAGTGTGCGTAGAGTTGTATCAGTGGTTGATAGAACTTGAGAGAATACTTATCCTACCTTTAGCTCCTCGTTGGGTTCGACACTCTTACTTATCGAAAAGGCTACACGCCATCCCCTATACTTGTGGGTTATCAGATGCCCCGCTCCTTAGCTTCGCTCGCGTGCAGCGCGGTTCTCTCCCATCTTTTACTTTCCTTTCTCACTTCACTTCACCACAGCACTATTTTTCCTTCAATTCATTGCAGGTTTGCTATTTTAATCCTACAGCAGCGCCAAACACAGATGGAAGTTTGCAGCATATGTCCTCGTGTTGTTCAGCTCTTACAATCTTAGAACTGTTTTCAGTGCAGAAGTATGATTGCTCACCGGATGGATGCAGATGTTACCAGCTAGGCAAGAAGATATGCATGACAATCTGCTGATATAATATGGAGACTAATTCGTGCAGCATAGTTAATTCCGTGTATAACTGACATTGTTTCTGTGTGTGCACTTTGTCTGGGTTGGTGAGCACTTACCCCTATAGTTTCTTCTCATATACCCAGTATGAATCTAGGATGGCTACACAGTCAAAGATATCGCTGACCACTAGATTTTGTTCTCCAACTTTCCTTATGACGATTAGGAGAAATCCTTCTATAATCGAAGCATTTAAAAAATATGGGCATTTTGTAGGTGTATCCTTCATAGATAACTGAAGGTCAGTTCTGGCCATTTTTAGGATGAGATTCTTTTTTATGCATTTTTTATATATTTGTTCATACTAGCAAATTGCCCGTGCGTTGAAACGGGGTTATAATCACCTATACCATGATATTTTGTGTCAAAAAACATTCATTCACTATAAAAGTTACAATTTGTTCAAAACGGATACAAATGGTTATAAAATGTACTCTATAGTTATGTTGTTATGTTATGGTGTGAATTAGGTTTCACAAAGGACAATGCAAGTCCATTTCAATATAAAATTAAGCATTGAAGCTTTTTTGTCATGAAAAAAACAGTGATAAGAGATTTTTTCGGAGATCAATTTCGCGAATCATATTTATAACACCTTTTAATTTTTAATTGATCACAGGTAATACAAATGTTCATCTACTTACAGTGAATGGAAAAATACACCACACTTTAGCTACGTCTAATTTGCTCCGGGGCTAGCTGGTTTAGGTTAAAATAATCAAGATATAGCATACCCACACTTGGAGTTGATTGCATCCATGGTCACTTCCATCCTGGAGGCATCAGCGGGAACACCAAGGCAGTTCAATCTTCTACTATACCATGAAGCTGAGCAGAAAAATGTGAAAGAAGGGTAGGCGCAACCGCGCAAGTACCGGCTCTGTCCATCATGTCAAGGCGCAGAACAACCTGCAACACCACAGTCCGCAATGATGCTTGATTTGAAGAAAGGGAGCAGAGCAGAGTAGCGGCGCAACTTGATTTCAAGAAAGAATTTGGCAGAAACGACGCCCAGCTCTCCTTTCTTCTCCAACCCGTCATCTCTCCTCCACTTCTTACTGTGCAAGCTCCCTCATAGCCCAATCTCGCCCTGGCCGATCTACCTGTCGACAAGCTCCGTGACGGCCGCAGGCGCCGCCGTGCGCTGGGGTCGGATAGTAGGAGACGATTTGCAGTCGCGTCCTTCGACGGGCTGATGCATGTAGGGGGCAGGGCGTCGCCATCTCCGCTTGCAGCGGCAGGATAGGACGCCACCTGCGGAGATGCACGGAGGGGCAGGTAGCCGCTGCCTCGGCTTGCTGGGGTGGGGTAGGGCGCCACCGGCGGAGATGCAGGGGAGGTGTACGCCGTCCATCCATGGCGCGCTTGCCCTCAAGGCGAGGCGCAAACCTCCGACGCGGCGGCGGTGGAGCGGGCCCTAAGGCGAGGCGCAGGACTCCTGGGCGGCGGCGGCCGCGAACGCTGGGGGGAGGCGGCGGGGTGGACGGCAAGAGGTCGCGCGTTTGGGGCGGCGGATTTGTACTGCGCGTTTTAGGCGGCGCCTCCTCTCGTGCTCCGGTGGGCTGTGGCGGTGGGCGATAGAGGGAGCGGGAAATCCTTCTATAATCGAAGCATTTAAAAAATATGGGCATTTTGTAGGTGTATCCTTCATAGATAACTGAAGGTCAGTTCTGGCCATTTTTAGGATGAGATTCTTTTTTATGCATTTTTTATATATTTGTTCATATGTGGTCTAGGAAAATAATGACAGGGGATGCTTATCTATATCTCTATAATCTAAATTGTATTTCTTGTAGGTTTCTACAGGGACTCTTTCAGTACTCCAAATATTCCGTCGACGATGAGGATTCTTCGTCTGCTTGGTCTTTGATGGACGTTGATTCTGCTGCTGAGGATGGTTCTTCTTTTGATTTGCCTTACATGGACGCCACATGCTCTTGGATTCCTCTTCCGTCTGTTAGTTATTTTGGTCCTGATCACGCTTATCCGTCTACTTCTGCTTGCTGTCCATCTGGGTGCTCAGTTGATTCAGTGTCCTCATAAGTTTGTGCAGCAGCTGTTGACTGACGCTGAAAGTTGCCCAAGCAGCCAAAACTCCATGCTCTTCTTCCCTCTCCGTGAGTTCTTGCGAATAAAGCTAGATCATGGTCACTCAGATGTACTTCATGGAGGCGGCAGGGCGCGATTTGTGACGGCACACAATCTCTCCGAAGGGAACATCATGTTGTTCAGGTAGCAAGGTAACTTGGTGCTTTCAGTTGAGATGTTCCTGCAGAATGGGTTTAGAGCTGCAAAATGACCATGTTATTCTTTTTAAATATAAAGTGATCACATTATTCGTGTTGTACAAAACTTCTGCAGGTAAAGTGATCACACAGCCAAGAAACTATATCATCAACTGGATCAATCCAAGACTGAGTTCAATAGAGATAATGTTATATGATTAGGAAGCAGATCATCTTTCTTCCCAAAGTTCTCCACTACTATGCAAAGGATGCTGCATTACAGTTGCCTGCTCTGATTGTCAAGGTATGCAGGAGCATGCGTGAAGCCCAGCAAAAAGAAATGGGAAATATCTAAGTGTGTTGAATGGTTGCCGTACGAGTCTTCTTTCAGATACACTTCACAGTAACTTGGGTGAGTAAACAATGCATCTTTCTTCCTCAAATTGTGCTTGCATGACTGTTATTTTCTGGCTTTGGTTGCTATCGCCCATGTCTTCCACGCGTGTGGCTACAAGTTACATTGTCCGGTGGCATGTCAATCGGAGACGGCGTGCACAATTTCAGTCACAACATCCACCAAAATACGATCTTTCAGTTTCCTTATACTCTGAGCTGTACTCAGTTAGTTACTTCTCTTTGTGTTGTTGATATTTATTTTGTTTAAATCAAAGGCCGATGTATCAGTTTATAAGGTGTAATTAGTTGCTAACCTTTGTTTTTTAGTTTGTGCTCCTTCAATTGATTTTCTTACAAACTTTTAGTATTATATTTTTAGGTGCAGCAGGCTCATTATCTTCACATGAGTACAACAAATAGCTGGCCTTGCTGATGGTTGTTTTCTTCACAAGTGAGCTATGAATGAATTGAATTAATTGATTATGGCCAAGTATGAAGCTTCTGTAAGAAGCAAACATGAACTTACTGCTTTTTTGAGCATTTTTCTTACAAGTAATGCTTATTTTGGTAATATTAGGGAAGCCCGAAGTATATATGGTTGACTGTTTCTTAAAAGAAAAATGTGGCAGCTACTATAAATAGGTGCTTACTACCCAGTATGCTATTTGGTTTAATGGCTTCTTAGGGAGATACTTAATCTGTGGTTTTCCGTAGTCTCCAGCAGTTTCTAGCCCCTCTTGAGGTTTATAGGATGTCTACTGCATCGACCTCCCTATTACTGATCTGAAGATATCTCCTGTACTTATGATTTTGTTGTACCTTTATGTATACATAAAATTCCAGTACTGTCTATCATGCAAATTCACCACATAATCTAGCAAATTCGAGTACTGTCTATATCATGCAAATTCACCACATATTGCTTATAATTTAGCAAATTCGAGTACTGTCTACATCATGTAGGTGTTACCACATAATTCCCAATTCACCACAACAGGTAACCTGACTTGGTGTTCTTATCTTCCTATGCAGAAAATGCACGTTGTAGATTAGATTGCAGATTAGAATGTGCCACTCTCCTTTAGGCCAGCGGTGATTGCAAAATGTAAGAAACTGAGCAAACTTCCCTTAATTTGCGTGTGCTTCTTTGTCTTAGCAGTTAGCAGTGCACAATCACTTATTTTTACTCATACAACTACCACCGGAAGTATCTCTCAGGTTCACTTTCAAGAGCATGATTTATGTTGTGATTCTTCTGCAGTGATGCTGCAGTGGTGCTGAAGTACGTGGGTTTTATGGTAACATATATTGCTGTTGTCGCAGATTCTGCAATTTTTAGTGTCGGATGAAGGAATTGGATAGCTCTTTCAGCTTCTGTGTTTCTTAACTACTGGTGATTCAGTCTCCATAATCCGACAAATATGCTCATTCTTACATGGATGTCAGTGTATGATCTTGGAGGAAGTAAAGATCGGAAAGTACTTATGCCGATTTTTTTCTTGAAAATGGTGAATATGTACTATATATATGTAAGTAACTCAAAGGATCACACTTTAACTTCATAATTTCATTCCATTGGCAGTTGCAAAGAAAAAAAAGTTACATCCGCAGTGAGACGAAATCTTGAACATAGAGCTTCTTACAAGTGTTTGGTGAACATTGATGACTTTTTGCTTCCAAACTCCATGAGGCCTCATCTTGAGAAGTTTTATGAAAATGTAAAAATTTTAGGCCACACAAGACATGTAGATGTACCTCTAGACAAAAGTGTCAATATTGGAAATGGCTGTATGTTTTTAATATCTATGGAGTGCTGGCTCATGAAATTGGCTCTTTACTTCCGACATACTAAAAAGTATAGTTCGAAGTTTACTCTGCTGTGAGTTGGGTCGTAGAATGACACGCCGCGCGCCATCTTGCCTAGTAACTATATATAAAGGGGCGACAAGATCACGGCCTCTCAGCGCACCTGTTATTGTAGTTACTGTAGCTAGGAACAGTAGCTACAGTACGAATCCAGGCCATCCGATCGCCGATCAACGGCTCACAGCAACCTCCACCCGGTAAACAGTCGCGCCACTACTGTAGCTGCACGCTTTTTGGCGCGCGGAGTGACCCCGCTAAACCGGTCACGTCCGGTTGCCCACTGCCCGCACGAATTTTGGCGCGCGCCGCTGACGGTGTTGCCCGGTCGCAACTCCCTGCTAGCCGGTCGCCCCACTCCTTGCTAGCCGGTAGCCCTTCGCTTCGTACGTTTCTTTACAGAAAACCCCCCGCGAAGGACTGATCTGCGATTTTAGGAAACCTCAGGGACCTATCTAGAAAACTGTGCACACACTTCCCCCTCCCTCTTTCTCTCTCACGCGTGACGCGAAGGTCGCCGTCGCCGCCGACGCAGCACGCTGCCGTTACGCTCCTCCCCCCTCAGATCGACCCGCACGAGAAGCTCCGCCGTCGCCTCTCGCCGATTATCGCCTGCTGAGACGCCCCAGCCGCACCGGAATCATCGCTGCCGTGCCCCTGCTCCCTCTGTCGCGTCTGCTTGCCGCCGGCGCGACTCGACGGTCCGGTGCTAATAGAAGTCGCTTACTCTCCGTCTAGCGAAGGTGCCAGGGCAGGGCTTTTTTTAGTAATAGTGGGCGGGTCTCATGAGATTTCATCATGCTCCGCCGACCAAACTGTAGCGGCGCCGCCACTTCCGGCCAACCCGCGTGCACGCGCCTCCGAAGCACCGAGCCGCGCGTCCTAGATGGCGGTGGTTCGACGCCGGCGTGCTCGCCGTGCCCACTGCCGCCATTGCTGACGCCATCCACAGATCGCAGTGGGCCCCACCCGTCAGCGGTTTATTCTTTTCCACAGAAACCTTAGAAAATGCTAAATTTCCTGACAGGTGGGTCCAGTTTGCTTACACAATTTTCAGAAAAAAGATTAATATTGTAAAATCAATAGTTTAAAATCTAACCATCAGAAAAATATGAAAAAAATGTCGAAATGACCAGGAAAATACATGCTAACTACTTACGACAAAATACAAACATTTTTGGTCATTTTAATTTGGCAAATATTTAGATACAACCTAAATACATTCCCTCTAAATAAATGGAGTTGATTTTAAAAGATACTTATATAGTATATTCCCCCTGATTATGGTGCTTAATTAAATATCTATGTCAAACTACAAACATATTTGAACATTTAAATTTGCTACAAAATTTGCAGATACTCCAGACGAGAAATTACGACGAATTTTAACATTTTGAATCACAACGTCCATGGTGGGCTTTACTAGGTGATGGAATATAAGAGCTACTTTTGTTTAATTTCGACGATTATTTTTTAGTGATCTACAAAAGATAAGAGAAATGTGAAATATTCCGAGTATTGTGTAAGCAAAAGCAAAAGATAAAAAAAAGATAAAAAAGAAGTACTGTTTAAGCAATGTTCCAATTTCTTAAACAAATGATAATGGAGTCATTTTTTTTACAATACTCCGAACATTTTACATCTCTCTTAATAATGGAGTCATCTGTCTAAAAACCATAAGCAATGTTCCAATTTATAATAACGAAGTCGTTTGTTTAAAAAAAAATCACAAATATTTGGAGTATTATTTCAGCAAAGGAAAAAGATAAGAGGAATGTGAAATGTGAAGTATAACAATAACTTCAAATCTATCCGTCCGAAAAATATGACAAATATATCAACATGAACACAAAAATAAACGTTGACTATTTATGGCATACGATCAAAATCCAAATTTGAATATTTCGAAATTTTGAACGCATTTCAAATCTGAGCATTTAATAAACGCAAAAAATAATTCAAATATAACAAATATATCAACATGAGCAGTAAAATAAACGCTGGCTATTTATGTTGTATGATCAAATTCCAGATTTGAATATTTCAAAAAAATTAAATGCCTTTCAAATCTGAGCATTTAACAAACATAAACATAATTCAAATATGAATACAACTTATAAATGCAAACTTTTTTTGAATTCCAATAGATTTAAATCCAAACAACTTTTGAATACAAACATTTACAAATTTGAATTCTTTATACCGCGATATTTCTTCTTTTAACGACACAGGCGCGGCATATGCCGCGCCAAGTTGCCTAGTACTCTACTATAAGTTCGTTTCCTGCCTTCTCACCCCTCCGGTTCTCTTCGGCCTATTCGGTGCTGCCACCTCGCTGTTGATGTGCCGACATGTGCTGATTCTATTGGGCGGGGGCTCCAAAAGGGCATGCTTTTGATTGCGCTGGGCTGTTTTGTCCTGTTCGGTCCTTCTTTGTTCTTCGCTTTGCTCGTTTGCCTTGCCTTTGTCCGCGCCGGTGGCTCATTGGTTCTTCTCTCTGCGTTTGCCGGTTGTCGTTCGGTCGCCAGTCTGTTTGCCGGTTGCTCCGTTTGGTTTGATCGGTTGCCGGTGCGTCCCCGGTTGCTAGGCCGACGTGAATATTTTGGTACGTGCTGGTTGATGCGTGTTAATTTTCTATTCTTTCCGTGTGTATGTGTTCGATTCGATGTATCTGCTTTAATGTTTTTTGTCTTGTTAGGCTCATATGCCAACTTTAAAGATGGTCTTAGAATTTTGTGATCATTGCTGCATTGGCTGTTTCATTTTCCTGCACCGTTTTGACTTCTTCATATGCCTCTTTGTGTTTTCTATGGAGTCACGTTGTGTTTTTCTGCCTTGCATTAATTGTGGTGGGTCAGGCTGTCTCCCAATTATTGATTGGTTGATTCGTTTTCCATTCTCCATGTCTTCATTGCCTGCCTATATTTGTTTCTCGTTGCTTCAGTGGTTTTTCTTCAGGCTACCAGAAACAAGAGAGCGAGAGATGGCGGCATAAATATGGGAGACGTTGTTCCCGGAGAGGGTGGGGGAGGCGGACGGCCGCTGCAATCAAGGACCTCGCCGTCGCTAAGTTTGTGCAAGGCGGCGTTGCGTCGTACTGTGCGCCATGGAAGCATACGACGTCGTGGTGCAGTGCTGCGACCCCCCACTGCTGGTCGTCCACCGCTGCATTCAGGTCTCCGTCGACAGGCAGGAGCACATGGCGGCGACATCGGTGCACACGGCGATTGGCGGGCGTGCCGGACTCACGGAGGAGGCGCTCGGACGCGCGGCCAAGGACCTCCTTCGAGCCAAGGACCGCCAAGTCCGCGCCGGGTGGCGCCAGGGACCAGGATGCCATGTTGCACGCCAGGGAACTGTACGACGCCTTCGAGATGCGTTGCGGTCACCTGCTGCTGGTTTTCCGCCGCTGCAACCAGGTCTCCGTCGACGGGCAGGTGCACACGTTGATCGGCCGGCGTGCCAGGATGTCCAGCTCGAGCAGGAGGTGCTCGGGCTACCTCGCCGTCGCCAAGTCCGCGCAGGGAGGTGCTAGGGACCAGGACGCTAGCTGCACGCCGGGGAAGCGTACGACTCCGTGGAGCTGTGCTCCGCTAAGCTTCGACCTGGATTAAATTTAAATGAAAAATGAGGTCACTCAGGTCCCAATCAAAAGCTGAAATATATAAATGTTAGAATGAAACTATAATAAATATAAAAATATATTCCCTCCGTTATTACTAATACTAGAACGACATCCTGTGCGTTGAGGCGGGTATCTCTTAAGAAATTTAATAAAATACATGAAACCTGAAGTTGACTAAAGAAATATGCAAGATTTAGTTAATCATGTCAGTCAAGATGCTAAATTTTTTAGACATCAAATGTATGTGTGATTTATAATTTAAAGATCGTCATGGTTAGGGGTGTATCTAATTAATATAGATAAGATTATCAACGGGTTGAAGACACTGATGTTGTGGATGGCTTGCATGAAGATGGCATGAACATTGCCGCATAACATTTCTAGAAACTTTTTTAGTGAATACATATAGAAGAGTCCATAATTTTGAATAACAGCTCTATGATTTTCATCATTAAAAATAATTGGCAAAAAGTTCACGGGATTTACTTGTGTAACTAAATAGCGACATGGTGTGATCTTATCATTCAAACATAAAAAAAATGATGTGGACAATTTGATGGGCTAAAAAAAGATGTGGATGCTTGCATGTAGATATAGAAAATAAGTAATAAATGCTAGTGGGATGACATGGATAATTGATTGGCTAAAAGAGCTAATGATGTGGATAACCTGCATGTGGAGATAGAAAAATATTAATTACGCTTAGTTGAGTTTTGTTTTATAAAAATATAGATAGATAGATTGGTTGTTATACTATGGGACATAGCGAGTAGTAATTTGTTACGGTATCTCGAATCTAAAACATAAGGTGTCGGTGCATTGTCGTTTCGCTCACGTGTTGGTACACTTCACTTACTTTATGCAAGACACAACCATATGTGCATGCTTATGTGACGATCTTAAGAGAGCAAATTGCACATAACATCAATGTTTATGGTAAAGTTATACAAAACACGAAATCATAACAACTTTATAGTTTTTCTTAGGGCTACAACTTTTATAGGACAAGGAAGCCATCACTCCAGAGTTTGATTGCTCATCACCATGTGGAGATCCACCCTGCCCTTCAATACTGAAGTGGTTGGACGTTCTTATTGCTCAGTATGGGTTAAAAGAAAGTTAACTTGAAAAAGGTCTAGACAAAGCTAATAACCAAGAATACAAGATTGAGTTGACCCACAACTTTTTGGATGATAAGTTAGTAGCACATGTAGTAGAGGATCCAGGATCCTCAGCAGTGTATCCAACATCGGGGGCGGAGCTACGACAAGGCCGACCTAGACCATGGCCCGCCCGGGAATTTTGGGAGAAGAAAATTGTACTCCACTAACACTAGCACACCAACAACATGTATCCTAGCATTTGTGTGTTTCCTTCTAGCCCAGCCCGCCAAAAAATTTCTTTTAAGATCCACCACTTCCAGCATGTAGGCTCAGATTTCTGTACATATACAAGTTTAAGAAAAGGCAGCATAACGGAACAATCTATAGAAACTTAGAAAGTATGCAAATAAAAAATATTAGAGCATCAACATAACATTATATATATATTAAATGAATCATAGCACTTTACAAGTGATAGCCTAACGGTAGAAATCTATTAGTGATTTCATAAGTTAAACGATCATCATGCCACTTTACATGCTTCATTTTTGTTTGTATAATTGTGTATACGCTACATAAGAAACGAAACGTGCATGTGCCATTCTGCCATTGGGTGTTGTACTGGGCCAGAAATGGGTCAACCAAGTCCTCAGTTTGGCCCATTAGCTTGGCCTGGAAGCCCAAACCTCCTTCCCCCTGTCTCTTTTGTCTCGTCCTGTCTCCTGTCTGCTCCCGTTCCGGCAAAGTGGCAAACCCTTAACCCTCCCCCGCCGGACTACCGACGACGGCGACACCGACCTACGCTCCCTCGGTCGCCTAGTATCGCGCCTCCATTCCTTCTTAATCCACTTCCATCAAATGAAATATTCCGCCTGTACCCTCCCCCAACAATCCCCTTGACACATAGGAAAGCGTCTTTTATGGACAGGACTCGCCGGGAAATCTCAGGCTCCCACAACGCCCCCTTTAGCTTTGTTTGCCTCGTCATATAGCCACTGGCGAGTGATCTCGGATGATTTTGGCTGACCTTGGGTGGATCTGCACGACTTTGCCGCGCACTTCACTTGTTTCCTGTTAGTGAAAAATCCCCTTTTATTGACTCATCGACTGATCTTTAGTTTTCTTCCTGCAGCTTGCGTGCATCCTCATATGACCAGAAAGTTATTCATGGAAAAAATCTCACCTGCTCACTCACTGAATCACCTTCTCCTTTAGCTTAATTTGCTTTGTCATTTCACCAGTGACGTTCTTCGCACCTTTGTTCCTTTTCCTACCCGGCCCGGGTGGTTGGAGCGATTTTCTTAGGTTACGCCTAGATCAGATAGTGAATGTGGTCTATTCCTGTCTTTCTCATCTTGATCATAACTTGACCGATTACCCGGAATCTTTGAGAAAGTTGCACGCGCTCAAAATTTTCTGACGAATCTGAAGTGTAATGTTATTCTGAAGATTTTTTTTCTAGTGCATCTTGTTTGCTTAAGAAAACTTCCTAACACTTGCCCCTTTTGCAGTTTTATAAGTTTGCTATCTTAAACATGGTGTTTAGCATGGAATGAGATTCCGATCTGTATGACCTGCCACTAACTAAGAAGGCAACTACTGACCGTCATATCTAAGTAATTGTTTCAGCAAAGTCAATGTCTTTGACAAGCGTGACTAATCGTGCATTGGAAGCTTAGCTAATCGTAGATTCCCTCGTGTAACATTAATACTCCCTCCCATCTATATTATTTTTCATTGAATCGGATGTATCTCGACATGTTTTAGTTCTGGATACATCCGATTCAGCGACTATGGATCGGAGGGAGTAACAGTTTGCTCCAAGAAACTTGTTCCATTATTTGGTTCTATTTTTCATTTCCTTTCTCCCATTTCCGTTGCAAGTTGAGGTCGATAAATGGTGATTTATATCTTCTGACTTTATATACTTCTATGTTATTGAGATGTCGAAATCCGTATACATTGTGTAATCTTCTCATTAGGTGGCTTATGACTGCTTCTCTTGACAGTTTGATTATGAAATGTTGTTTGTACGATTTGTGCACTCTTATACGGTAAGATGCTGTGGGTCCCTCGCTTCTTTGGCTGTTTGCTCGCTGCGGCTTTCCGACATTCAGTAACCATCTTCATTTTCTTTTTCATGGATACTTTGACTAATTATGCATCTATATAAGGCTTGGAGCTTCAAACTGGCAGTCACGAAAAGACCCAAACCAACACATGTAGAGGGATGGAGGCCCTTGTATGTGCCTCACATGGAGCCATGGTCTCCCTGCTAAGAAAGCTGGGTGATTTGCTCTCTGATGAATACAAGCTTCTCACTGGGGTGAAACGTGATCTCATGTTTATTAAGGCTGAGCTTGAGAGCATGCATGCTTTCCTCAAGAAGATGTCTGAGGTTGAGACCCCGATGAGCTGTCCAAGTGCTCCATTAAGGCGGTGCGGGAGCTGTCCTACGACATGGAGGACGGCATCGATAATTTCATGCTCTCCCTCGGTTTTGACACCAGCTACAAACCCCGTGGCTTGAAGGGTCTCGCAGGCAGGTGCATGGACTTACTGACAAATTCCAAGACACGCCATCGGATTGCCAAGGAAATAAAAGTTCTCAAGCGCGGTGCTATGGAGGCTAGCAGTCGGCGTGCTAGGTACAAGGTTGATGGTGTTGTCTGCAGGCTGAGCAGGACAAGGATAGACCCTCGCTTACCAGCATTGTTCACGGAGATGACAAGGCTTGTTGGCATCGGCGGACCTAGGGATAAAGTCATCAAGTTGTTAACAGAAGGGGAAGGTGCATCGGTGCACAGCTAAAGGTGGTGTCAATTGTTGGATCTGGAGGCCTTGGAAAGACTACTCTCGCTAATCAAGCGTACCAGAAGCTCGAGGGGAAATTTGAATGTCAAGCTTTCGTGTCGGTGTCCCAAACACCTAACCTGAAGAAGATTTTGAGAAATATACTCTTCCAGATCTGCTGGCAAGAGCGTGTCAGCAACAAACAATGGGACCAGCAGCAACTCATCAGCACAATAAGACAATTCCTCAAGGATAAAAGGTATGTAACCTTATTTACTCATGAAAATCTTGTTTTGGAACTGATATGTGTGTCATCTCGTGAATAATTTATACATTTCTTTTTTGTGTCAGTGCTAAATCAATTTTGTCTATAGGATAGTATATGTGGATCATGCTTACTACTGCTATTCATTGATTGCAGCTTTAGGAATGCATGTTTTAATTTTTAAAGTTTGTGATAGGTACATCATAGTAATCGATGATATATGGAGCACGTCAGCATGGAGAGCAATCAAATGTGCTTTTCCTGAAAATAGTCATTCCAGCAGAATAGTGACAACAACGCGCATCATATCAGTAGCCAAGTATTGTGCCTCTCAGCACCATGATCATGTTTATGAAATAAAGCCTCTTAGTGCAATTCACTCGAAGGGCTTATTTTTCAAACGAGCTTTTGGCTCTGAAGGTGGATGCCCTGTTCATCTGAGGGAAGTTTCAGATGAAATATTAAAAAAATGTGGTGGCTTGCCATTGGCGATTATTACAGTAGCTAGCTTATTGGCAAATAAAGCTAGTACCAAAGAAGAATGGCTGAGGATACGGAATTCCATTGGTTCAGCACTTGAAAAGGATTCAGACATGGAAGAGATGAAGAAGATATTGTTCCTTAGTTACAATGATCTCCCCTACCATTTGAAGACATGTTTGCTGTATCTAAGTATATTTCCTGAAGACTACGAGATCAAAAGGGACCGTTTAGTAAGGAGATGGATCGCTGAAGGTTTCATCACCACGGAACGTGGACTGGATCTGCAGGAAGTTGGAGAAGGCTATTTCAATGATCTGATCAACAGAAGCTTGATTGAACCGGTTGAAATCCAGTATGATGGACGAGCTGATGCTTGCCGCGTCCATGATATGATTCTTGACCTCATTATATCCAAGTCACTTGAAGAAAATTTTGTAACCTTATCTGGTGACAAAAATCTCAACTCACTGCAGCATAAGAAGGTCCGTCGACTATCCCTCAACTATTATCATACCCAAGAACATACTAAGGTACCTTCAAACATGATTGTATCTCATGTTCGATCCCTCACCATCTTTGGATGTGCTGAAGCTATGCCTTCTCTTTCAAACTTACAATCTGTAAGAGTTCTAGATCTGGAAAATCGAGAAGTTATGGAACACGATTATCTTAAACATATAAGCAGGCTTTCTCAGCTGAAGTACCTGCGACTTGATGTAAGAAGAATCACTGCACTTCCTGAACAACTAGGGCAGTTGCAGTATTTGCAGACCTTAGACTTAAGATGGACATGGGTAAAAAAGTTGCCAGCGAGTATAGTTCAATTACAGCAACTTGGATGTCTGCTGGTTAACAGTGCAGAGTTACCTGAAGGGATTGGGAATATGCAAGCTCTTCAGGAACTATCAGAGGTTGAGATCAACCAGAACACCTCTCTGTCTTCTTTGCAAGAGCTGGGCAGTCTGACAAAACTAAGAGTACTTGGGCTGAACCTGAATTGGCACATAAGTAATACAAATGGTGGCATGAAAGCTTATACACATAACTTGCTCATGTCCCTAAGCAAGTTAGGCATGCTGAACCTTCGATCCATACAATTTCAAAGCTACCATTCTTGTTCCCTTGATTTCTTACTTGACTCTTGGTCTCCTCCTCCTCGTCTCCTCCAGAGTTTTAATATGTCCATAGACTACTATTTCCCCAGAATCCCAAGGTGGGTAGCCTCACTTGACCACCTCTCTTACCTAAGTATCTATGTAAATCCAGTGGATGAGGAAACATTCCGAATCCTTGGGGACATGCCCTCTCTATTATTTCTCTGGTTAACTTCAAGAACAGCAAGACCTAAACAAAGTCTCATCATCAGTAGCAATGGATTCCGACACCTGAAGGAATTCTACTTCACCTGCTGGGAGACTGGAAGAGGGATGATTGTTGAAGCAGGAGCCATGCCTGAGCTTGAGAAGTTCCGAGTTCCATTTAATGCGCATGGTGTAATTTCTTCGTGTGGTGATCTTGATTTTGGCATCCAGAATCTTACTTCGCTCAAGCATCTCCATGTCGAGATTGTTTGTTATGGTGCGAAGGTTGGGGAGGTGGAGGCCTTGGAGGATGCTGTGAAGAATGCCGCTGGCTGTCTTTCAGATGAGCTCACTCTTGAAGTGAGTAGATGGGATGAAGAAGAGATCGTTAAGGATGAGGACCATAAACTGGCAGAAGCGGAGGCTGATGCTGACAATTGAGTGCGTAACACATCATTGAGGTAATATTCATTCTCTTATGCCACAAGCCGTTTTTTTTTTGTTTTTTGCATTTCTTAGAGATTTTGGGTATGCCATGGTGCAATCTAGATTGTCTAGATACTTACGCCAGGTGGAATGCTCTGACCTGAATACTTGATTCGTTTAGTCGGCACCCTATACCCATCTACAGTGGAAGGCTTTCTGCATTCAGTCAATCTATGTAGAATGAATTGATCCTAAGGAACCCACTGCAAGTATTACTGTTTGGGTGTGCATTTAAGGGGTAGAGACTGGAATAGGAATGTAGGATGAGCATGAAAAATCTATGTACTTCTGTCAGAGGAGATTGAGCAGACGTAAATCCAATCTTTGTCAATTATTTATGCTGTTTTTTTAGCAACAATTATTTATGTTGTGCATAAGTGATGCAGATTCAGTAAAAATAGTCAATTTATTCGTGGGAAAATAGGAGATCATACGTCCACAACCACTTTATTTTCTCTCGTCTTCTGAGTGAAGCTTATTTGTAAGGTCCTTTCACAGTGCACACATCTCAGCGAAACTTTTTGGGTTTTTTGTGGTGACGGTAAAACTTTTAGTTAATTTCCCTGCTGTTGCTAGCACATCTGACACTTTTTTTCGAGAACATATATGTATCTGTCTCCCCTTTTATTCGGTAGTGCAAGCAATCCTGTTCTTCTCAGCAATTAGGCGGTTTAGTAAGCCAACATAGGATTGCTAATTTGATGTTGCTGCTACTTGTGTATCATCAGTATTTTATCTTCCCATTAGCTCAGTGTCCACATCCCTTTTGCTGCCACTTGATTGTTACGTCCTGCGACTTTGAAGTTAAGTGCAATCTTATCAGTACTAGTTGATTTTATGACAGACTTTTCATTTGTTCATATAAAAGTTTCATCATTCCCAGTTTGCTGATTATTTCTGCCACTGTTAGGAAAATGCTGCATACTTTAAAAAAACTCACTCAAGTCGGCCTCATTTCATTTGCAGGGTTCATGAATGGTGTTCACTTTGAGGTGCTAAAAATCTCTACAGGGACACCTTATTTAGCTGAAATGCTGAATACTCCATGGGGAATGGTTCTTTAAGGTCGTTTTATATCTGCTCATTTTAGTGGTTCTTTTATGTGGTATTTAGCTCAGTAATGAATCTGGATGAGCGCTCTCAGTCGTCAGTTGTCGATCAGTTGTACAATGGTGGTTGAAATGTTTCACGTTTGGAATGCTCGACCACGGCATCTAAATGTTTGAGGGTCCCATTTGGAACACTGGATTTTTTTCCTGTGTCGTGCGGGGAATGGACGGATTGTTTGACCTTTGAGACTTTTAACTGCTTGATGGAAACCATTTGACTGGCCAATTCCAAGTCCTGTTTTTTATGTACATTTGTGTTGAATTTTAACATCTCAGAGTTTTAACATAATCATTATGTGGTCATGGAACAGGCTTGTTGTGCTTACACTTTAGTTATAAGTTTTTTTTCGTGCTTGATTCAATTGAATTTGTTACCTACACAGTAGACACATACTTTTTTATGACTGTACTTTAATCAGAAAACCTGCAAAGAAAAATAATAATTCTATTGACCAACGGTTCTGTCTGGGGATTATTTTAGGCAACTAATTAGGAAAAATGCTACAACAAGAAGTCAAGAGCAAAACAATGACTAGCTATCATGATTTGTATACTGTAGGAGTGTAATTTGACACATTCCTAATCCAGTCAAATTACATTTCAAAACTTCTCCAAGAGATAACCATACACCAATGGAGACAATCAGACAAGCATACGAGGGCAGGGTGATGGATCATCGTCTCTCGGGTGTATTTGCTCTTGGATAAACAGTGAAACACAATTTTTTTAAAAAAACTAAAATAAGTCTGAAGTGTTTTCGAAAACACATATGTCTGTGTCTCGTATGTGTATGCAAAATTTATGAATAAAAGACATAGTGTCTCCTAAGCAAAATAAACAAAACTTGGTTTCTGAAAAGTTAAAAAAATAATTCTAACACATGCCGCCAAATCTCTAATTTTTCGAAGAAAACTTAAATGTACGCGTGGAACTTGGACACATGTGTAATTTTCTCATAATTGTTACATAATAACACCAATTTTTCACCACGGGAGCAAATGCCGATGAGGTGAGCTCGTGTTTGACCCTAAAACCCGTAGGGATTCGACATGGGCCACATTTGTCATGGCCTTTTTCTTTCTAATTCTGAGTACAAATATGAAAATTTGTTTTATTGAATTTATTAGTCACTTTGATAGATGAGTAAAATGTTCACGTTTTTGCTGTAAACATGAAATGTTAACAATGTCGCAGTGAATGCTCCATGTATCGTAAAAAACAATGTTCATGTATTTCCTAAAATTGGTTCTAATATGTGAAAAACATTGATAAAATTTAAAAAAATGCTCATGGTATAAAAATGGAAAATTGTTACAGTAATTTATTCATTCCGAATTATAAATATTTACAGCAATTTTCTTTAGGTATATTAGTAAAATTAATAACATAAATAATTACAACAACAACAAAGCTTTTCATTCCCAAGCAAGTTGGGGTAGGCTAGAGGTGAAACCCACAAGATTTCAAAACTAACTCATGGTTCTGGCATATGGATAGCTAGCTTCCACACACCCCTGTTCATGGCTAGTTCTTTGGTGATATTCCAATCCTTCCGCAGACTCCTCCCATGTCAAGTTTGGTGTACCACAGCCCCTCTTAACATTCATCAAACCATCAGGCAGTGGTGAATTATAAAAATAATGAAAAGTAAAACTAAAAATAAATAATTAGAACGCTAAATTAAAAATAAAAATGAAGTAGAAGAATGAAAAGTAAAAGTAAATAAAATAGAATACGTGATGGAATAAAAAACAAAAAGAAACACAAAAATGAATTGGATCGCCGCATATGAGGCAGGCCCATCGCAATATAAGCGGGCCGTGCTTTGATACAGCTCCGTGAGTCACCTCTCGACTCGAGGCCTCGGCAAAAGGGAAGAAGAGAACCCCGGCCGCAAGGAAGGAAGCAGGAAAGCATCGGCGGCGGCGGCGAAGATGGTGAAGGCGCGGATGACCACGGCGGACGTGGCGGCGGAGGTCAAGTGCCTCCGCCGCCTCATCGGCATGCGCCTCTCCAACGTCTACGACCTCACCCCCAAGGTCCGCCCTCCACTCCCCCCTCCCTCTCTTCTGCTCGCGTCAAACCCTAGGCACGGAACACTAGCGGCATAGGAGGCGAGTAGATAGGTACATACAGTAGACAGCGATCAGATTCGAAGGCTCGTGCAGATTTCTGCGTGGTTGTTCACTCGGGGCTAGGTTCTGATTTTGTGCTACTTGGTTTGGTACTGGAAGGCTTGTGCAGTTTGATTGAGCGCTGGTGGCACCTGGTTACTTTATTACAGCAAACGAGTTGGTTTAGCGATGAATTAGAGTACATAATTTGGGGGCTAGGGTAGGTCAGTGTAGCCCGTCTCCAGTGTGCTGCCCTGTTTGCAATTCGGCATGCTCCGAGGATGCATTGTGTCGGATTCTGCAAATGTTTCATTCTGCTGTGGCTGTGTTTCTGAAATTCTAGTAGAGTCAAAATTTCGAAGTTAAGTGAGACTCTTTGTACTTTATCAGGCTGACTATCTTGTTCAACGTATGCTTGTACACATTTCATGCAATGGTGTTGTCTAGTGCTTAGAGGAACAAGCGCTTCCTTAAATTATTTCTGTTTCCACAGTAAAACTGCTGACCAATCCATGAACCACCTCCTTTACTGGATTACTAGATTTTAGTTGTAGCAATCTCGCAGGCTGCATCTCATTTTGGTATCTACCTGGTGATGTTTTACATGATCTGTTTTACGCTTGGACAGACTTATATCTTCAAGCTGATGAACAGCAGTGGAATCACCGAGTCAGGGGAAAGTGAGAAGGTGTTGTTGCTGATGGAAAGTGGTGTCAGGCTGCACACCACTCAATATGTTCGGTGAGATGCTGCTCACAGTTGTTGACATATATGTTTATTTGATGCAGTAAATTGTTTCAAAACATTAATGCACATATCCCCTTTGTGTATCTGTTTCTTCAGTGACAAGAGCAGCACACCTTCTGGCTTCACTCTCAAGCTGCGGAAACACGTTCGTAGCAAGAGGCTTGAAGATGTCCGTATGCTAGGATATGATAGGGTACCCTTCTAATTTCTTCATTTCCTCCTGGATAATCTTTTGAATTCAGCAGATTTGTACTTGTTGACGGTTGAACCTTTTAATGATGTCGTTGTTTCAACTGCAGATGATCCTTTTTCAATTTGGACTTGGCAGTAATGCACATTTCATAATTCTAGAGCTGTATGCACAAGGAAATATCATTCTCACAGATTCGGAATACACAGTGATGACACTACTCCGTTCTCATAGGTCATTGTCTAATTTGTTCCGCACTATTTTGATTCACTGTATATATGATGTGTCATTACTCTGTTGCAGAACAGAGTACCTGGGACAAGAAATTTTCATACTATCCTCCTGCAATCCAAATATTCTCTTGACCTTTGCTACTTACTGTTTGTCTATTGTACTCATCTTTTGTTGTGAAACTTACAGAGATGACGATAAAGGATTGGCTATCATGTCGCGCCATCGCTATCCAGTAGAAGCTTGCCGTACTTTCGAAAGGACTGACTTAACAAAGTTAAAAGCGACACTGAAACTGTCTAATACAGTCGATGACGGAGAATCTTCTCAAGCTACACCTAGTTCAGTTGATGGTCAGCAACCTTCGGAATGCGCCAACGATGGAGTGCCTGTTACTGATAAATCGGAAGAACAATCTAAGAGAGCTGAAAAAAAGTCTGCTGCAAAAAGTAAGCAGTCAGGTTCAAATGCAAAAGCAAGTGATGGTGCTCAATCAAATAAAGCTACTCTGAAGACACTTCTTGGGGAGGCATTGGCCTATGGCCCAGCGCTAGCGGAGCATATCATATTAGATGCTGGGTTGCTTCCAAGTACAAAGGTTGGGAAAGATCCAGAGAGCAGTATTGGTGATCATACTATTCAGTCTCTAGTAGAGTCTGTTACAAGGTTTGAGGACTGGCTCGTAGATATCATCTCTGGTCAAAAGATTCCTGAGGGGTACATTCTCATGAAGAATAAGATGGCTGCAAAGAAAAGCATCACACCTTCTGAAGAGTCTTCTTCTAACCAGAAGGTTCGCCCATTGTTTTCCTGTCTCTCTTTGTACTGCTGTGTATGCGACTGTGTAGATTTGCTATTTGTGTTTCTTTCTTAGTGATGTCTGTTGCAGACCTATAGAGGATTTTGTTCTTCTAATTTATGTTGAGGCAGCAGCACCTTTGCATATGATATGGTAAATTCAAACCAATGTACTAACTTTTATTTTGCTCCTATACGCAGATATATGATGAATATTGCCCTATCCTGCTGAAGCAATTTAAGTCAAGGGAATATGATGAATTTCAGACATTTGATGATGCTTTAGATGAATTCTACAGCAAAATAGAAAGTCAAAGGGTGAATCAACAGCAGAAAGCAAAAGAAGATTCAGCAGTCCATAGACTTAACAAAATAAAGTTGGACCAGGTTCGCCCCACCTCACTCCATCTTATGCCTTGCAATCACATTGCTCATAATTTGCTTGAGTTTGGTTCTATTTGAACGACCTCTCGCTTCCAAACATGCAGTATATTAGATACCTAATAGTCCATTCATCTGGTCCGCCATGCAGGAGAATCGTGTGCATACACTGAGGAAGGAAGCAGACCATTGCATCAATATGGCAGAACTAATTGAGTACAATTTGGAGGATGTCGATGCAGCAATTACAGCTGTTCGTGTTTCGCTTGCAAATGGAATGAGTTGGGAAGCTCTTACTCGCATGATTAAAGAGGAGAGAAAGGCTGGAAACCCGGTAGCTGGTCTAATCGATAAGCTCAGTTTTGAAAAAAATTGCATTAGTCTGCTTCTTAGCAATAATCTTGATGACATGGATGAGGATGAGAAAACTGCGCCTGTTGAGAAGGTATGTTCCACAAACACCTAATTTGTACCATGCTCATTCTCTCTGTCATGGAAATATCAAATATTAATATTCTTTGAACACTTGAATTTGTATCATATTGGTAATGTTGGATGTGTGATTATGCGACCTAAGGTGTCATATTCCACCAACAGTTCTATTTGGATTGTTGAACTTTTTACCCCTGCTATTTATACTTCTATTAACATTGCACTGATTTGTGTACGTTCTTTAAGCTGAACATACCACTTGGTTAATCCCCTTGTGCATCCGCCTTAGCTGGCGTAACTTGAAATTTCTAGCCTTCCATTTCTTCAGACAGCCAATTCTACTAAGTACATATTCTCGCGGAGCCACCACACTACTCATCAGTATTTATATTGTATCAGTATATCGCTTGTCTTTGTTTTGCCATACAAAATCACGTGGAGTTTTTTTTTTCCTGAATTGAAATATCGAAGATTGATTAGAGGGGAGATGATTTGTATTTATACAAAAAGGACGCGCCAGAATGGAAATTATGAGTCTAATTGGATGCATACTGCATTTGACCTTGCTTACATACTGTACCTAAATTTTCCATGTGACTCAGTATACCACTATTAATTTCTCTATGATGTTTTGTTATCTTCATGACAAACTTTGTTTTCCTTTCTTTTAGGTAGAGGTTGATTTATCACTTACGGCACATGCAAATGCTAGGCGGTGGTATGAAATGAAGAAAAAACAGGCAACCAAACAGGAGAAGACTATCACAGCGCATGAGAAAGCTTTCAAAGCTGCCGAGAAGAAGACACGTCTTCAGCTCGCTCAGGTTTCTCACTTCCTTACCGCTGTGTATACTTGTATTTGTTACCCCCTTGTACCTATCAAGAGCCCCATCACCAGCAAAATGGCTGTTAGACATTTTCTTCATATTAGAACATGTTGATTAAGTTTTAGTTTTCCTTGTAAATAAGTACATAAGCTGATGCAAATCAGCCTCATCTTATATCCCCCTCGAGAAAAAAAACTACATTCTTCCTCTGGTTTCCGTCTTAATGGAATCATTTTTAATAATAAGAGGCCAATGAACAAGTAAAACGCTTTACCTGTCTTCTAAAACCAATCATTCGTGTATTTGGCTTGTTTAGTATACTTACACTTTACAGTAATATACTCCAAGAATCATTGTCTTGTATTATATTAAAAAACCTCCATATCTTGACATTTGTAGGAAAAAACTGTGGCTGCAATCACTCATATGAGGAAAGTTCACTGGTTTGAGAAGTTCAATTGGTTTATCAGCAGTGAAAACTATTTGATTATCAGTGGCCGTGATGCTCAACAAAATGAGTTGGTTGTCAAGCGGTATATGTCTAAAGGAGATTTGTAAGTACCCTTACTAGCTATTAGCCTATTACCCATTTATAAGCTTATTGCCAAACTATCATTTAATTTTTTCCGTGTGTGCGGTATTTTGCAATTGATAATAGAAACATTACTCCATTGACATGCCTTGTAAGTTTTATACTGTAGTGCTGTGTTTAATATTTCTTACAAAAGATACTGGCTTGTTTTTAATCTTGAACAGGTATGTGCATGCCGAGTTACATGGAGCTTCCAGTACAATAATCAAGAACCACAAACCTGACAGTCCAATACCACCCTTGACGTTAAACCAAGCAGGATGTTTCACTGTGAGTCAAATATGTGATTATGTGTATTACTACAAGTGTTATTGCAATACTTGTGAACTTGAGTGTTCATATGAATTATCCCTATTGATCACGATTTTCTTCTGCAGGTATGCCACAGCAAAGCGTGGGATTCAAAAATTGTTACAAGTGCTTGGTGGGTATATCCTCATCAAGTTAGCAAAACAGCCCCCACTGGCGAGTACCTCACTGTTGGTAGTTTTATGATCCGTGGCAAGAAAAATTTCCTCCCACCTCATCCCCTTGTTATGGGCTTTGGTATTCTCTTCCGTTTGGATGAGAGTTGCTTGGCATCTCATCTAAATGAAAGGAGGATCAGGGGTGAAGATGATGCCCTTCCAGAAAGTGAAGCTGAGCCTCGAAAGCACCAAAGTAATCTTGAACCGGATAACATTTTTGCTGCTGACAATGAGGCGAGTGACGTAACTCATGAAAATGAATCAAGCAGGGACCATACAAGTGTCCACCAAAATAATGATACAAGCCCTAGTAGCATGGATACTGCTGAGGTATCTGAACAGATTGCTGGAACCAAAATTGTGGAAAACAATGGAACTTCCACTTCCAAGGAAGAAACACATGATGATTCTGTTTCATCTCAACTGGAGGATCTACTTGATAAGAATCTTGGTATGGGCCCTGCCAATTTGTTGGGTAAAAGCTCTTTGCTCATCAGCAGTAGTTCAAGTTTAGCCGAAGACGCTGATGAATTTGATGTGAAGACATCAGCAGTAAGAGAGAAACCATATGTATCAAAAGCAGAGAGAAGAAAACTGAAGAAGGGCCAGAATACTTGTGAATCTACTAGTGACCCCCAGAATGGTGAATCTGTCAAAAAGCCGGATAACTCGCAGCACGAAAAAGGCAAGGATAACAAAAAGGCTGCTAATGGTGAATCTGTAAAAAAGCTGGATAACTCGCAGCATGAAAAAGGCAAGGATAACATAAAGGCTGCTAATTCTAAAACAAGTCGTGGACAGAAGGGCAAGCTTAAGAAGATTAAAGAAAAGTATGCAGAGCAGGATGAAGAAGAAAGAGAAATCCGTATGGCTTTGCTTGCAGTAAGCTCACTGCCTACCTTTTGTTTTGTTTGCGTTGCACTCTCTTCTCCTTTTGCGTTGGAACTGAAAACCTTCTTTTATTGGTACCAGTCTTCTGGAAAAGCTTCTCAAAAGGACAAACCTTCACAAGATGGAGAAGCCACCACTGCAAAACAATCAAAACCATCAACTGGTACTTCACACAACTTTCTCGCTTTAAAATTTATCCTCGTGATTGTTCAGTTACATTTTTGCGCTTATAATTATATTCTGTAGCATGATAAAACCCTGTGCCGACTCCCAGGTTAACAAATCCTCTGAATTTGAGAAAAAAAAAAGACATCAGTAGTTCGTTCATGTCATGCCCAAATATTCAACTTTTGAATAAGTGGTGTAAATTACGACATTTGTGGCTAGTTTAGTCTCTTAGCTGAGCTGTCATTCCTTTACCCTTGCAGGTGAAGATGACTCATTAAAAATTTGTTATAAATGCAAAAAGTCTGGACATCTGTCTCGTGATTGCCCTGAAAGTACATCTGTGGTGGATTCAACTGATGTCAATGTTGGTAGAAGCAGAGAAGGTATTGATAAAACTGCTGCTCCTGTTGGTGGCAGCATTGCCATGGATGAAGATGACATCCATGAACTTGGTGATGAAGAGAAGGAAAAGTTGATTGATTTGGACTACTTAACTGGAATTCCGTTGCCAAGTGACATTTTGCTGTATGCTGTACCTGTATGTGCCCCTTACAATGCATTGCAGACCTACAAATATCGTGTAAAGATCACACCGGGCACTGCAAAGAAAGGGAAAGGTACATTTCTACTCATTCTGGAACATGAAGGCACACCGTTTTGCCTTTCCCGCGCCCTATTTTTTTTTTGGTAGATCAAGTGTTCTGATGTCTTTGTTTTGTTGGTTTCAGCTGCCAAAACTGCTATGAGCTTATTCACGCACATCCCTGATGCCACAAACCGTGAGAAGGAACTAATGAAGGCATGTACGGATCCTGAACTGGTGGCTGCTATTGTTGGAAATGCCAAGATAACAGCTCCCGGCCTCACTCAGTTGAAGCAGAAAGGAAAAAGGGCTGCAAAAAGTAACTAGTTTGAAACCGCTATGACCTTACACGGAAGTGCTGATCCACTCCTGTGGGATCCATCTGCAAAAAATATGTAAATGTTGCCATCTGTTGCTTGAGGCACATCTGGAGGTAGCAAGCTGATACTCGTAATATCTTAATTTTTTGGTGATCCATTGTGGAATGATGTAAAAAGCTACTGAAAAAAATATCTCAAACTTCATTTCAGTATCGTGTACAAGTTTTTGTGTGTCGAAGTTTTGACATTGCACCTGTAATCTTGCATATAAGGTACAATCTGTTACTACAAGGCAAGAGAAACAAGGATAATGCCAGGAAATAAAGTATGGCAATCGGCTATAGAAAATTCAGTTAGCTCCATGAGACGAAGCATTACTTGCTGCTTCTATTCTTTGTATCTTGCTAGGCTTCAGAACCGTCTCTGCAGCCTTCTCTGGAGGGCCTAGATCATTCATCGACGAGACGAAGGGCACGACTGCCATGTTCACATCCAGGATGATTGGGTCTCTGAAGAATATGCCCATGCCAGCTCCTCGACCTGAATCCATCCTTTTGGTTACAGGAAGGTGTGAATGTATTCCCCGAATGCACTGCCAGTGGTCCTCAGCTAAGGTGATCTCTTTCGATTCGCAAAGCATGACTGTTGTAGTGGATACTAGCGTGGTCGTGGACAGTAGATTCCTCCTGGGAACTGTAGAAATCTTTTCGTTCACTTACAGTTTGCAATAATCAAAGGTCTCAAAGAAATTCCATATTCGCAATGATTTATATCGTACTTTGCAAATTAATGCAGATGTACTTAGCACAAGAAAAGTTTCAGACCACATGTGCGACCTTAAGAACAAGGCTCTCGACCATGGCTGTTACTGGTTCAAACCACGAGACTCTAGACTTCTAGTACACTTTACAACGGTTCACTTGCTTACTAGTCAACATTTAGGCCAAGTAATTTTTAGATGTTATTAGCTCACTCCCAGTGGCCCACTGGAGCAATGTTCTTGGAGTGAATCATGTACTCCAATGTTTACAACTTTCTTCTTTGACAGGTGAAAACATGATGACAGAATGTGTACCATTTTAATCCACGCATCAACTTTGTCTGATTGCGTGACTTTCTACGTCAGGAGTTCTCTTGAATCTACCCACTGCTAACTGTTCCCATCCTGTCAGCAGTCATGTTGTCTGTACCGTCCGTTTAAAAAAAGAAAAAAAAGTTGTTGTCTGTACTGTGGATTTTAGCGGCATATATGCATACAAAGTCTACAAAAGAGTGGTACTAACCGAAAATGTTTGCCGTCTATTATAACCTCTCAATTTTTTCCTCATTGCTTGGCCTGTAACAATCAATTGCAGAGGAAAAGGCCTGGTAGTCCTTTGTCGAATGCACGATAGACTTGAGTGCTTGCTTGAGTCGGTCTTTGCAACGAGTGAACCTCAGTCACAAGGGTTTAATCACACTCCAATTCTGGTGACAACGTAACATCCATGTGGAAATTTCACTAGCTAGGAAGCATATCAAACTGGAATTTTTTTGCAACTTGTTAGAGTATGGCATGCATACGGTTATTATGGTTATTATGGTAGTATAGGATAGAGTTAGGATCCGTTTCCATCTATTCCTGACTTGACTTGTACTTCAAGATGATCCCCTGTACGCCTTTATATACTCGAGGCTCAATAATACATCTATCATATTCCGCCAATCTCATAATTCTACATGTTATCAGAGCGGCACGATCCTTGACCTAGCCGCCGCCGTCGCTTCCGCACCGCGCCGCCCCTGGGGAGGCGATGTCCATGATCTCCGCCGGGGGCCGCGCCGCCCGTACCTAGGGTTCGTCCGCCGGTCGGTTGATCGGCTGACAGTGAGACGGAGTAACTCCACTGAAAGTATGCTGGAGAGTAAGACAAGACAAGCAAATACATCGCTCAAACTGCCGCCAAATTCACCGTAGGAAGAGGCAACGCAGCCGGCTGGCAGTAGCTTTCAGGAAGCGCCGCGACTTAACGCGGACTGGGGGACCGCTTGCTTGCTAGAATTACAAGAATGGGGCAAAAACGGCGACCATGGACTGAACCAGTTTTGCACGTGTTGCAAAGTGACGGAGAGTGCAGAATGTCGAGGCTCAGGAACATTCCATCAAACGAAACTGTGGAAATATACACCGTGCAGGTGCACTGCTGCCTCTGTTTTTTTTTTTGAGTTTTACTGCTGCCTCTGCTGGTGCGCGTCAAACCTGTCGCAGGCGAGATAGACGTAAGCACCAGTTGATTTGGGTTTGGGCCTTGGGGAGTTGGCGAGACTCGAGAGGGAAGCCAACAACTGGGCCGCTTGGGCCGTGCAGGACTGACTGAGGGTGAGTTCAGCTTTGGAGATGTTACGTCACGTTCAAAATTTTCCCCTAAAAACAAAAAAAACGTGACGTTCAAATTTTGCTCAAAAAAAAATGACGTTCAAACGATGCAAACACCGTTAAAGACCATTTTCGGTTAATTAGTGGGACCAGAAAAAACTGAAGCAAACACCCTCGTCAACCGTCGTGGAATACGACCGTAGCGAGGACACAAATAACCACCCTGATATTCAACACAAACTGCACACATCATCGAAAACAAAACAAGGAACGCGGCCGTTGCCAATCAGTCTCATCATCATCAATTTTCAGCGATTCTTGTTTTCGACATCTGGGTATGCCTTGTCAAATCGGCCTCATGAAACTCACACCCGCCTTTGAAAAACATGATCCGCTCAAACTAAAATTGTGATCAACTACACGATCAATACATGCACGTATTAGAGCAGTCACAGTGTTGCCAAAAGCCTAATATGCCATGTAATGAAACATGATATCAGTGTCAGATTGAAAAATTCCCCACATCTATCTCTATCTATACTTTTTATAAAGCGAAACCCCACTAACTATAATTAATGTATCTATCTCAACATGCAAGTTGCGACCTTTGTGGGATTTGGAGGAGAGGGGCTGGGAGTTTTCGTTGCTGAACATACAAAAGAAGCAGGCTCTGGAGGAAAAGAAGACGCTACAGCTTTGGTCAGGATCAAGGACAATTTGGCAGAGGAAGTGAGCGCAGAGAAACTGGAGCTGGGACTTGCTAGCACATATCCGTGGAGGTGGGCATGGAAAGCCAAGAGGGTTGCTGCAGGTGTTTTTCTGGTGAAATTCCCCTCGGTGGCAAAAGTAAATGAGGCGGCCATCTACGAGTGGGTGCCACTGAGACAAGCAAATATAATGGTTAACATCAAGATGTGGTCCGATGAATCTTTGGCGGCTGGGAAGCTAACCACTGTGTGGGTCAAAGCCAGAGGAGTACCGAAAACACTAAAGAATTTCCATGGTCTATGTGAAGTGGGATCAACCTTGGGGCTGCAAATTGAGGCTGACATGGAACACCTCAAGAAAACTGGGCAGGTCCGACTGAAAGTGGGGGTGGTGGATCATCTAAAGATCCCCAAGTAGACTCAGCTGGCTACCAAAAAACTGCTTTACTACAGGATATTCTTTCAGCTTGAAGAGGTGGTGGAACTGGGATGGAACAAAGAAGAGGATGATTTCCTGCAAGATTTCGAAGATGTGATAGAAAGTCAGCAAGAAGAGAATGAAAAAAGAGATCCCAAGAGGCACAAAAATAATGAACAGGGTGCTGCTTCACCCTCTGTCAATCTACAGACAGAGAAACAAATTATGGCCAGCACCAAAACCATCATTGCAATGGAACAGAGAGAGCAAAACTTAAGAACGCAGGATGAGGAGGATGTCAGAATAAATCAACTGAGAGCTGGGAAACCCATGTCTAAGCAAACAGAGGAGCCAGCGGATAAGGAGACCTTGCCTGAACAAACTGGTGAGAACAAAACAGGAGAGGAGTCTGAGAAATCCACAGAAGAGAGAGTGAGGCTGTCAGATGTAGATATGGATGAAGATTATGATGCATCACAATCCATGAGCTTTGGTGAACAAGTCAAGGCAATTGGCCTGGGAGGAAGCAAAAAGAGCAATGAGCAAGATAACTCGCAGGAAGAAGTGGGAGAGAATGGAACGAGGTTCAGTAGCAGACTTGCCACAAAAAATCCTGAAGACATCTCGGTGATGGAAAGAGCAAAAAGCATCAAGTCCAAGACACTAGAGAAGGAAGAAGGTACTACACCGAGTTTCCCTACTGTGTTGAATTCGGATAATGTTACTTTGTTTGAGATGGCAAATCTGTTAGGTGTTGATTTAGGGGCTTCTTTAGAATTAGCTGATCAAAATATTGATCTTATTCGTGCGCAAGAAAGAGCTAGAATGGCAATTTTCAGTGAGAAAAGCAGGACAACTAATACTAGAGCAGAGCCTGATAGTGAAGCATTACATCCAGGTGATGTAGATGCGATACTAAAAGAGCTTCTGGCTATTAATAATGATGGGAGAGATGAGGAGATTGAAAATTTAAATTTACTGGACATGAGATCGCCTGTGTCGAGCAGAGGACAGAAAGATAAGACCTCTATTGAGGCTTATTGTGTCAAGTCCCCTGTAAGAACAGTTGTGAGGCGGAGGCGGAAAACTAACAAAAAAAGATGTTGAACGGATTAATCTGGAATCCAAGAGGTTTAGGAGACAAAAGTAAGAGAGATTTTATTTGTGAAACCTCAAATAAAAGTAACCTTGATTTTATAGGTATTCAAGAGACAATTAAGCAAGACTTTTCTCCTTCCTTTCTTGATTCGATTGGAGGAGAAAGTATGTTTAATTGGACTTGGACACCTGCGAGAGGGAGATCAGGAGGGATTTTGCTTGGAATTAATTCTAACACTTTTAACATTTTGGAAAAAGAAATGGGAGAATATTTCATTAGAGTTTTGGTGCATAGTAAAATGGAAGACTTCACCTGGAACCTGGTTGTTGTTTATGGGGATGCACAAAATTCTGGGAAAGCTAAGTTCCTAGTAGAATTAGTGCACGTCATTAAAAACACAAAGGTGCCTCTTTTTATTGCTGGTGACTTCAATCTTACAAGGAGAGAAAGTGATAGAAATAAACCAGGTGGATATAATAGATGGAGTTTGCTTTTCAATGCTGTGATAGCGCAAGGAGAGCTGATGGAAATTCAGCTTAGCGGGCGGAGATACACCTGGTCGAACAACCAACAGAACCCTACTTTTGCGTTGCTAGACAGGGTTTTAGTCTCCCCCTCATGGGAAGAGGTTTTTCCACTAGTAACAGTGACTGCTTTGTCGAGGGATTTGTCTGACCATACTCCCTTGTTTATCTCAACGGGAGAGATGTCAAAAATCCCAAAACAATTTCAGTTTGAAAATTGTTGGTTCCTCAGACCTGATTTGGAAAAAATAGTTTCTACTGTGTGGGCGCAAGATTTTGGGGGTGCTTCGAGTCTAGACAGATGGCAACGTAGATACATAGAAATGAGAAGGAAACTAAAAGGATGGAATGCAAATTTTGAAAGTGAGATGAAAAAGAAAAAGAAAGAGCTGGCAGCAGATTTAGATAGACTTGATAAGTTAAGTGAGAGTAATGGGCTTACAGCAGATGATTGGCATCAACTGCAAAAATGTAGGCTGGAGATAAACAAAATCTTGAAAGAGGAAGAAATAAAGTGGTTACAGAGATCAAAAGAGAGAGAATTGCTGGAGGGAGATAATAATACAAAATATTATCATTCCAAGGCAAACGGGAGAAGAAGAAAAAATCGAATAATAAGTTTAAGACAAGATGATGGGGTGATAGAAGGGCAGGAGAATCTTAAAACGTACATCACTGATTTTTATAAAAACCTCTTCGGGGATACAGGGAGAACAAGGGTCTCCCTAGACCCCATAGGGGTCCATCAAATAGATAATGATGATAAGGACATTTTGGCAAAAAGGTTTACTATTGAGGAATTGAAAGAAGCAGTGTTTAGTATGGAGAGAAATAAAGCAGCAGGGCCGGATGGTTTTAATGCTGAATTCTATCAAAAATTCTGGCAGTTAATTCATGTAGACCTATTTTGCTTGGTGAATGATTTTTTCGACAACAAAATTGATATAAATAGACTGAATTATGGGGTTATCACATTAGTTCCGAAGGGGGCTGATGCTGATAAAATCCAAATGTTTAGGCCTATATGTCTACTGAATGTCGTGTTTAAAATCATCACTAAAATGATTGTCTTACGTTTGAATCCTATAATTGGGAAAGTGATCAAAATAACCCAAACCGCTTTTCTCAAGAATAGATTCATAATGGAGGGGGTGGTAATCTTACATGAAACTCTAAATGAGATTCATGTTAAAAAGAAAGCTGGAGTTCTCTTTAAAATTGACTTCGAAAAAGCGTTCGATAAAATTAAGTGGCCTTTCTTGTTACAAGTTCTGGAGATGAAAGGATTCCCTCATAAATTTAATGACCTGGTTATGAAGATTGTAACTGTAACAGCCCACTGCTAGTAATGCACATTATGAGTAAAATTTTCACTTTTTCATCTCATACATGCATCTTTGCATCCACTTGGAATTGCTAAACAAGCACATGTTGGGTTGGCAACATCGGGAAAACAAAAGCAATATTGGTTTTCAGGCAACTTAAACTCAAATGAGTTGTTGGTGGCTAAACCAACTCAACTAACTTTTATATTTGTCAAGGAAGCTCCAAGAGCTCGAAGTATTATTTTGGACTTGTGTTAAAAGCTCTAAAGTGCTTTCAAATTCAAACCTTCCAAAAATCCCTTTTTAAACCTCTTCAAACAAAGGTCGTGCTTAACATCTTATCTTGAACCCTAAAAATTTGTGGAGCTCATACCTTACATGAGTAGCCCACATGAATAATTTCAGCCTTTTTGGGATAAAATAAGAAGCTCAATTAAATGATTTGAAAATGGGGCAGAAAAGAAAGTGAAACAAGTTTGTTCTACAAACTTGTTCCAAATGAGCTCCAATTTTTACCAGAGGCTCTCTGTAACAAATAATATTTTCCCACCAAATTTCATTACATTTGGAGTTGCCCTGGTACCCCAATTAAATCGGCAAAGTTCAAGACAGTGCTGGATGGGACCTGTTCGTGATGTTTATGAAACTTCCAGGGACCTATTGGTAAAATCATCTTCTCCCTCCCATCTCCCTGTAGCGACCGAGCACCATGCTCGTGCCGCACCACGGTGCACGCCGAGCTGGACCCTCCCCTGCCCTGTCCCTCCCTGCAAGGAGAAGAGGAGCACCCGACCCCTAGCCCCACCTGCTCCCTCACTGCTCCCCTGCTCTCCTCTCGCCCTCCGTTTTTCCCCACCATGGCCGCGCCGCATTTTGAGCTCCGCCGCCACGCCGCCGACGATTGGAGCTCCTCCGCGTGAATCGAAGACTGCAGAGAGGTCCGCCTCGTCGTCCTCTACGTGCTCCTCCGTGGAATCGAGCCGGAGTGCAGGGAATCACCGCCGCCGTCGTCATCCTCTTCGTCTCCGTCCGCCGCGCGCCGTGCACGATTGCGGCCAACTCCGGCCACCTCCGCCTCCACCGCGAGCACACACGTCCCCAGGGTGAGAACCGCATGCCGTAGCACCTTCCCCTTCCCTCTTCGTGCTCTGCCTCGCCGATTCTGTGCTCACCGTAGCCGGTGGCCTCTGTTAGTTGGCCGGCCTGCCAGCCGGCCCAGACCGGGCTGGAGGCCGGGCTGCCTTTTTTTTTAGGGGTTATTTTTTTTATTTCCCCTCCCTTTTGCGTATGTTCCTCGCTCCTTCCCCGCGACGTAGTGACAGCGACTCGATGATTCCTTCACGTTCCATCGCTCTCTCGCGGAGTCGAGTAAATAAAACTTTTATCGTTGGAATTAAAAATAATCGAAAGTAAATAATTAAAAAGAGGATTTATAAAATTAATAACTTTTAATCGGGGCCTCCGAAAAAGGTGTTCCTTATACCAAAATGTTCAGAAAAATATGAATCACCCAGAATCATCATCATCATGCATTTTTGATTACAACTACCATCATGTACTCCTAGTATTAACAAATCATTAAGATAAATATGGGGTGTTTTTCTCTCTTGTTGAGTAGCTATCTCGCACCCCCCCCTTTAAAATTGGTAGAACCTGTGATAATAATTCCAGTGCATTAAAAACGTCATACCATCATGTGTTTGCGCATTGCATCGGTTAAAGCATGTGTGGTGATTGATTGTTTTCCGTGTGTTGTGTTTCGTTAGATCAAGCAACCGGGGTTACTCCACAATACCCCGAGGATCCGTACTACCAGTATCCGAACAAGGCAAGCGTAATCCCCCCTCTGAGCATATCTTATCCTATGTTTCCGCAACTATTTTCTCCACTATAATATTGCATGCGGTTCCAAATGTCAATTTTGCTTGGATTAGAGTATCCTATAGTTGCATTAAGTTTCCGATGCCAATTACCTGTTTCCCTCCAATTATCCATAGGACTGTACTGTTGGCCTGAAATAATTAACTATGCAGCGTTGATGCTTAGCCATGCTTAGTTAAAATGCTTAGCGTCCGGTGGATGTTTCATGGTTGGAAACAGGTGATTGAGATGTACAGATGATGGTGGAGAATTTGTGGTGACAGGTAAAAAGATGCTAAAAGGTGGGGATGAGAGGCCACTTTGGTATGGTGGTGTTTTGTCTCACTCTCGCCGCCTAGGTGCGAGTTCTTTACCTCTTGAACCAAGAATGAGCGCGCTTCCATTCGGTGGGGTATATGGAGCCCTCGTCGACCGACTAACTTGTGGCGGACTAGCCGAGGGTCCTCTAGTTTGGCTTTCCATTTGCGCGTGCGTTGAGATGGTGGCCAAGACTGAGATGAGGATGGTTGTGTCAGGAAAATAAGTGGCCGCGGGACAGGGTGCGAGAAGGTACCTCTTGTCCTACCGCCACTGATGATCCTGGGTTAGTCTCAAGCAAGGTAAAGGTTGTAACCGTTCCCACTCAGCCGGCTTTCCCCGGAAGAGAGCTACGTGTAGGCAATGAGCCGGGCGGTACCGAAGGTAAACACAGTGCACCCCTGCAGGGTTAAATCTTTTCGAAAAGCCGTGTCCACGGTTACGGACAACTTGGGAAAGGACGATAAGATCATAGAATAACTTTAACGGAATGATTAAAAACTGGGTACTAGAGGTACCACTCACGAATGCAAGGTGAGCTTCCTCGAGGGTGATTCGGGGAGGTGCCTTTGATGAACAGGTACAATGGTTGATGATGAAAGGTGATGAAAGAAAGAGTACTTCTTACCTCTTTTAAAATATTCTGATTAGTCGATGCCTTTGAGTTATGTTTTATAAATAAAATCAGCTTTATGCAAAACAGCCATATAACTTTGAAAGCCTCATCGAGCTATAAGCTCTTAATCTTGCGAGTTCGTCGAACTCAACGTCGTTTGTTTTGTTTCAGAGGAGGACTTCACCGACCTCGAAGGTGGGTTCTTTGTGGACGTCGACGAGTAGTCTGGGGTTCCCAGGTGGCAGCTTGGGACATCCCGGAACAGCTGGCGCTGTGATGTTTATCTGTAGGCCTCTTAGGCCATATTTGGATCTTGTTGTTTAGAACAACCTAATTCGCTTCCGCTTGTTGTAATGTTGGGTCTGTGACCTCTGGTTGTCATTTGCTATCTTTCTCTATTATAAGAGTTGAACTATATGATTTGTGTCGTAGAGTCTGTGATGTGCCAGTTGTTCCACAAGTCTTGATCTCTCTATTATGCATTGAGGGTTGTGCCTGTGTTAAGGCATCAATCGGGGTGTTGCGTTGCCGATGATCCATTCCGAGCAACGCCTGCCAAAGGTTTTGGCCGGGGATTGGTAAACCCGTAACCTCCGGTTGTATCGCTTAACCGGTGACACACAGCATCACTGTATAACAGTCGGGTCGGGGCGCCACAAGTTGGTATCAGAGCAGTACTGCCTGTAGGAAACCCTTCTACTGGTCGATGTTGAGTCTAGTGTTTGTGAAAATATTTTTAACCTAAAAATGAGTTGTGAAAACCATCTTAGGATTCTTTTTACTCCTTATCTGGTTACCCTCTAATCTCGGAGCAATCTTACCTCGATTTGAGTTTAAAGGTTTTACTCCTCGTCTGTTACTTCAAAATGATTAGAAACGGGGTGGGTTCGACCTTTAGTGTTATGTGTCACGTTGCTCCCGCTGCGTTGCAATCCCAAATCAACTCAGATGTTTCTACAATCAAATCATTTGATCCTTTCTTTGGGTTTTAACCCACGGACTTGAACATAAGGTCCCGGATTGTGTCAACTAGAGTGTGTTAAGTTGTGATTTCTTAACTCTCACTAGTAGCACATGATGCTGATCTTTGACCCAAGTTCTATCTTGTTGTTTTCCTTCTCGCAAAGTATTATCGTCCCTAGTCTGTGTACTTGTGTAGACGCTAATGCTATTGTTCGACCATTCGGAGAAAGATACTAACGTGTCATTGTCAAATCTCCAGAATGGCTCGAGGAGGTCGTGGAGGCCGTGGTGGTCGCGGTAACCACAATGATGATGAGGATGATCTGCCGCCACCACCCTCGATGGCTGAGGTCTTGATGGCCATTGAGGAGAACCGTGGGCGCAATGAGCGCTTGCTTGAGCAGTTGGTGCAGCAGAATGCACGGAGGAACGAGTGCAACACTCTCACGAGTTCCTGCGTTCCAGCCACCCACCTTTGCTGATGCTAAGGAGCCACTGGAAGCTGATGATTGGCTTCGTGCTTTGGAGCGCAAGTTCTCCGCGCTGCATGTCCCATTGGCTGAGCAAGTCAACTTTGCCACCTATCTCTTGGTTGGTGCTGCTGGCTGTTGGTGGGAAAGCCATGTGGCTTTGTTTCCAGCCAACCATGTCTTCACCTGGGCTGATTTCCGCACTGCCTTCCGTGCGGAGTACATTCCCCAGCCGATCATGGACTTGAAGAGGAGGGAGTTCCTGGATTTGCAACAGGGACGGATGGACCTCCGCACTTATGGTCGTGAGTTCAACCATCTCTCTCGTTACGCCCCAAGGGACGTGACCAATGATGCTGACAAGCAAGAGCTGTTCCGCAAGGGTCTGATCCGCAGCTCCGCTATGAGCTATTGCCCTTCAGGTTCCAGACCTATCAGGAGCTGTTCAACCAGGCTTTCACTCTTGAGCAAGGAAGAAAGGAACTTGAAGCTTCCAAGAGGCCCGCACATGGGGACCACCAGAGTTCCTCGGGTTCTGAGAGCAAGAAGCGCAGGGTGTTTGTTCCCTACAGCGCCGTACCTCGTGCTCCATTCATGCCGAGAGCGCAGGATACAGGCCACCTCCTCCGCGCCCCACTACTTCGACACTTGGGGTAGGCGGAAGTGGGTACCGTCCTATGCTACCTGCTCCACCTGGAGTCACTTGCTACACCTGTGGCCAGGCTGGCCACTACTCCAGGGAGTGCCCCCAGAAGGCACCTCTCGCGATAACTCCTGCACGAGCCCCTGCCACTCCAACTGGCAAGGCTGGACCTATTGTGCGTGGTCGCCTGAACCACGTCTCTTGAAGAAGCTGAAGATGACCCCGGCGTTCTTATGGGTGAGTTACGAATCAACGGCAATACAGCTACAGTTTTGTTTGATTCTGGAGCATCGCATTCATTCATATCCATAGCTTTTGCAAAAGACCACAAATACCGTTCGAGAAAATGAGCCGTCCCTTGGTGATCCACTCCTGGTTCCAAATGGCAAACCGATGGGTTACTCCTGAGGTCCAGATTAATATAGGTTCCTTGTCTTTTCCTTATGCCTTGGTAGCTCTGAAGTCCAAAGGCATTGATGTCATATTGGGCATGAACTGGCTAGCAAATACCGGGCTAATCTCGACTGTGCGCCAAGACCATTACTGTGACCGCTCCTTCCGGTGACATTGTGAAGTATTGGCCTGCAACATCAATACCTCCGTCCGCCATCGTACCCGCTCACCTGAGATCCTCCTTTGCTTTATGGAAGGCGAATCCCCTCCTGAAATCCAGGACATACACGTGGTGTGTGACTTCCCGGATGTGTTCCCGGAAGAATTGCCTGGCATGCCTCCTGACCGAAGTGTGGAGTTTGTCATAGATCTACTTCCCGGTACGCTCCAATTTCCAAGAAGCCCTACCGTATGCCGGTGGAAGAGTTGGCTCTGTTGAAAGAGCAAATTGATCAGCTGTTAGCTAAGGAGTTCATCCAGCCTAGCAGTTCACCTTGGGGTTGTCCGGTACTCTTTGTCAAGAAGAGGGATTCTACCGTGCCTCGTCTAGTCTCTGACTATCGACCGTTGAATGCGGTGACAATCAAGAACAAGTATCCTATTCCTCGCATCAATGATCTGTTGGATCAGTTAGCTGGTGCAACGGTATTCTCCAAGATGGATCTGAGGTCAGGCTACCATCAGATAAAAATCAGAAAGGAGGATATTCCAAAGACGGCATTTGTTACTCGTTATGGCTCATATGAGTATACCGTCATGTCCTTTGGTCTCACAAATGCCCAGCTACTTTCATGAGGCTCATGAACTCCATCTTCATGGATTATCTTGACAAGTTTGTCGTCATTTACATTGATGACATCCTCATCTATTCCAAAACCAATGAAGAGCATGAGGAACATCTTCGTTTGGTTCTGACAGACTTCGAGAACACCGCCTCTATGCCAAGTTCTCCAAGTGTGAGTTTTGGTTGGATAATTGTCTTCCTTGGTCATGTGATATCCGCTAATGGTGTGGCTGTCATTCCTGACAAGATTCAGTCCATTCTGGATTGGAAAACTCCAATGTCAGTCAAGGACATCGTAGCTTTCTCGGATTGGCGGGTTACTACCGCCGATTCATCGAAGGTTTCTCCAAGATAGCCAAGGCCCTGACTGACCTTCTCAAGAAGGATAAAAAGTTTGTATGGTCGGCCGAAGCTGAAGAGAGTTTCAAACACTGAAAGCCAAGCTCACGTCCGCTCCTGTGCTTGTCCTGCCGGACACAGCAAGGATTTCGTCGTCTTCTGTGACGCCTCTCTACAAGGCTTGGGTTGTGTGCTAATGCAAGATGGCCATGTGGTGGCATATGCTTCTCGCCAACTTAAGCCGCATGAGCTCAACTACCCAACTCATGATCTAGAACTTGCCGCTGTGGTCTATGCTTTGAAGCAATGGAGACCATACCTGTTTGGTAACCGTTGCGAGATCTTCTCGGATCACAAGAGTCTGAAGTACCTCTTCACCCAGCCGGATTTAAATCTCAGGCAAAGGCGTTGGTTGGAGTTAATCACGGACTATAATGTGAGTCTGAACTATCAACCCGGCAAAGCAAACGTCGTGGCTGACGCGCTAAGTCGGAAGTCCTATTGCAACAATCTGATGATTGAAAGGCCAACCTGCTCTTCATGAAGAGTTTGCCCGTTTGAACCTGGAAATTGTTCCCTCGGCTACCTTGCAAATCTGGAGATCAAAGCTACTCTTGTAGACCAGATTAAGGATGCTCAGAAGCTGGATGAGGGTATCTGAATATCAAGAGAACATTGCTAGTGGCAAGGCCAAATGTTTCTGGAAGATGAATCCGGGTTGTTTATTTTGGTGACCGTCTAGTGGTGCCAAAGAACCGGAATTTGAGGGAGCTCATCTCCAAGAAGCTCATGAATCACCTCTCTCTATTCATCCCGGTAGTACCAAATGTACCAAGACCTTCGACCACAATTCTGGTGGACTCGTATGAAACGAGAAATTGCCAAGTATGTTGCTGAATGCGACACATGTCGACGGGTAAAGGCTGAACATCAAAGACCTGCCGGCACTCTCGCCCTATTGCAGTCCCGAGTGGAAATGGGATGAAATTGGTATGGACTTCATCACCGGGTTTCCCCGATCTCAAAAGGGCAACAATGCAATATGGGTAATCATTGATCGTCTTTCCAAGGTTGCTCACTTCCTACCAGTCCGTGATGATATACGGGCAAGTCAACTTGCTGACTTATATTTGGCTCGTATTGTTCCATTGCATGGGGTCCCTCTGAGGATCATATCGGACCGTGGAAGTATCTTTGTCTCCAAGTTTTGGCAGAGTTTCCAAACTGCTATGGGGTCCCGTCTCAACTTCAGTACCGCCTACCATCCTCAAACTGATGGTCAGACCGAAAGAGTGAACCAAGTGTTGGAAGACATGCTTAGGGCATGTGTATCTCTTTTGGCAAGGTTGGGAAAAGTATCTCCCTTTCGCGGAGTTCTCCTACAACAATAGCTATCAAGCTAGTCTGGGCATGGCTCCATTTGAGGCTCTATATGGAAGAAAATGCCGCACTCCTCTAAATTGGTCCGAGACCGGAGAGAGAGCACTCTTTGGTCCGGATGTGATCAATGAAGCTGAGGAGAAGGTTCGAATCATAAGAGAGAATCTGAAGATTGCTCAGTCTAGGCAGAAGAGCTACTATGATAAGCACCATCAGGAAATTCACTATGAAATTGGTGATAAAGCTTATCTCCGCGTCTCTCCCCTTCGTGGCGTTCGCCGCTTCGGTATCAAAGGGAAATTGGCACCTCGCTATGTTGGCCCTTTCACCGTTCTGGCAAGCGAGGAGATCTTTCTTATCAATTGGAGTTACCGGTCAAATTCCCAAATGTACATGATGTGTTTCATGTCTCCCAACTTCGCCGGTGTTTCAAGGATCCTATCCATGGGGTCAATCATGAGGAGCTAGATCTCCAGGAAGATCTCACTTATCGCGAGCATCCTATCCGTGTCCTGGATGAAGCCGAAAGGAAGACCCGTAACAAGACTACCAAGTTCCTCAAAGTTCAGTGGTCTCACCATTCCGAGAAGAAGCAACTTGGGAAAGAGAGTCTAGTCTTCGTGAGGAGTATCCCGACTTCTTTCCGCAACCTTCGAATCTCGGGACGAGATTCCTGTAAGGAGGGTAGAATTGTAACAGCCCACTGCTAGTAATGCACATTATGAGTAAAATTTTCACTTTTTCATCTCATACATGCATCTTTGCATCCACTTGGAATTGCTAAACAAGCACATGTTGGGTTGGCAACATCGGGAAAACAAAAGCAATATTGGTTTTCAGGCAACTTAAACTCAAATGAGTTGTTGGTGGCTAAACCAACTCAACTAACTTTTATATTTGTCAAGGAAGCTCCAAGAGCTCGAAGTATTATTTTGGACTTGTGTTAAAAGCTCTAAAGTGCTTTCAAATTCAAACCTTCCAAAAATCCCTTTTTAAACCTCTTCAAACAAAGGTGGTGCTTAACATCTTATCTTGAACCCTAAATATTTGTGGAGCTCATACCTTACATGAGTAGCCCACATGAATAATTTCAGCCTTTTTGGGATAAAATAAGAAGCTCAATTAAATGATTTGAAAATGGGGCAGAAAAGAAAGTGAAACAAGTTTGTTCTACAAACTTGTTCCAAATGAGCTCCAATTTTTACCAGAGGCTCTCTGTAACAAATAATATTTTCCCACCAAATTTCATTACATTTGGAGTTGCCCTGGTACCCCAATTAAATCGGCAAAGTTCAAGACAGTGCTGGAAGGGACCTGTTCGTGATGTTTATGAAACTTCCAGGGACCTATTGGTAAAATCATCTTCTCCCTCCCATCTCCCTGTAGCGACCGAGCACCATGCTCGTGCCGCACCACGGTGCACGCCGAGCTGGACCCTCCCCTGCCCTGTCCCTCCCTGCAAGGAGAAGAGGAGCACCCGACCCCTAGCCCCACCTGCTCCCTCACTGCTCCCCTGCTCTCCTCTCGCCCTCCGTTTTTCCCCACCATGGCCGCGCCGCATTTTGAGCTCCGCCGCCACGCCGCCGACGATTGGAGCTCCTCCGCGTGAATCGAAGACTGCAGAGAGGTCCGCCTCGTCGTCCTCTACGTGCTCCTCCGTGGAATCGAGCCGGAGTGCAGGGAATCACCGCCGCCGTCGTCATCCTCTTCGTCTCCGTCCGCCGCGCGCCGTGCACGATTGCGGCCAACTCCGGCCACCTCCGCCTCCACCGCGAGCACACACGTCCCCAGGGTGAGCACCGCATGCCGTAGCACCTTCCCCTTCCCTCTTCGTGCTCTGCCTCGCCGATTCTGTGCTCACCGTAGCCGCGCGCCGTTCGTCGCCGTTCGTCCCGCGTGACCGGCCGTGTATCCGGCCTAGGCCGGGTGGAGAGCCGTTGCTCTCTGGCCCATGGCCGGCCCGTCAGCCGGCCCAGGCTGGGTGAGAGGCCGGTGGCCTCTGTTAGTTGGCCGGCCTGCCAGCCGGCCCAGACCGGGCTGGAGGCCGGGCTGCCTTTTTTTTTAGGGGTTATTTTTTTATTTCCCCTCCCTTTTGCGTATGTTCCCCGCTCCTTCCCCGCGACGTAGTGACAGCGACTCGATGATTCCTTCACGTTCCATCGCTCTCTCGCGGAGTCGAGTAAATAAAACTTTTATCGTTGGAATTAAAATAATCGAAAGTAAATAATTAAAAAGAGGATTTATAAAATTAATAACTTTTAATCGGGGCCTCCGAAAAAGGTGTTCCTTATACCAAAATGTTCAGAAAAATATGAATCACCCAGAATCATCATCATCATCATGCATTTTTGATTACAACTACCATCATGTACTCCTAGTATTAACAAATCATTAAGATAAATATGGGGTGTTTTTCTCTCTTGTTGAGTAGCTATCTCGCACCCCCCCCCCCTTTAAAATTGGTAGAACCTGTGATAATAATTCCAGTGCATTAAAAACGTCATACCATCATGTGTTTGCGCATTGCATCGGTTAAAGCATGTGTGGTGATTGATTGTTTTCCGTGTGTTGTGTTTCGTTAGATCAAGCAACCGGGGTTACTCCACAATACCCCGAGGATCCGTACTACCAGTATCCCGAACAAGGCAAGCGTAATCCCCCTCTGAGCATATCTTATCCTATGTTTCCGCAACTATTTTCTCCACTATAATATTGCATGCGGTTCCAAATGTCAATTTTGCTTGGATTAGAGTATCCTATAGTTGCATTAAGTTTCCGATGCCAATTACCTGTTTTCCCTCCAATTATCCATAGGACTGTACTGTTGGCCTGAAATAATTAACTATGCAGCGTTGATGCTTAGCCATGCTTAGTTAAAATGCTTAGCGGTCCGGTGGATGTTTCATGGTTGGAAACAGGTGATTGAGATGTACAGATGATGGTGGAGAATTTGTGGTGACAGGTAAAAAGATGCTAAAAGGTGGGGATGAGAGGCCACTTTGGTATGGTGGTGTTTTGTCTCACTCTCGCCGCCTAGGTGCGAGTTCTTTACCTCTTGAACCAAGAATGAGCGCGCTTCCATTCGGTGGGGTATATGGAGCCCTCGTCGACCGACTAACTTGTGGCGGACTAGCCGAGGGTCCTCTAGTTTGGCTTTCCATTTGCGCGTGCGTTGAAGATGGTGGCCAAGACTGAGATGAGGATGGTTGTGTCAGGAAAATAAGTGGCCGCGGGACAGGGTGCGAGAAGGTACCTCTTGTCCTACCGCCACTGATGATCCTGGGTTAGTCTCAAGCAAGGTAATGGTTGTAACCGTTCCCACTCAGCCGGCTTTCCCCGGAAGAGAGCTAAGCGTAGGCAATGAGCCGGGCGGTACCGAAGGTAAACACAGTGCACCCCTGCAGGGTTAAATCTTTTCGAAAAGCCGTGTCCACGGTTACGGACAACTTGGGAAAGGACGATAAGACCATAGAATAACTTTAACGGAATGATTAAAAACTGGGTACTAGAGGTACCACTCACGAATGCAAGGTGAGCTTCCTCGAGGGTGATTCGGGGAGGTGCCTTTGATGAACAGGTACAATGGTTGATGATGAAAGGTGATGAAAGAATTAGTACTCCTTACCTCTTTTAAAAGTATTCTGATTAGACGATGCCTTTGAGTCTTGTTTTATTAAATAAAATCAGCTTTATGCAAAAGAGCCATATAACTTTGAAAGCCTCATCGAGCATATATTAGCTCTTAATCTTGCGAGTTCGTCGAACTCAACGTCGTTTGTTTTGTTTCAGAGGAGGACTTCACCGACCTCGAAGGTGGGTTCTTTGTGGACGTCGACGAGTAGTCTGGGGTTCCCAGGTGGCAGCTTGGGACATCCCGGATCAGCTGGCGCTGTGATGTTTATTTGTAGGCCTCTTAGGCCATAATCTGGATCTGGTTGTTTAGAACAACCTATTTCGCTTCCGCTTGTTGTAATGTTGGGTCCGTGACCTCTGGTTGTCATTTGCTATCTTTCTCTGTATAAGAGTTGAACTATATGATTTGTGTCGTAGAGTCTGTGATGTGCCAGTTGTTCCACAAGTCTTGGTCTCTCTATTATGCATTGAGGGCTGTGCCTGTGTTAAGGCATCAATCGGGGTGTTGCGTTGCCGATGATCCATTCCGAGCAACGCCTGCCAAAGGTTTTGGCCGGGGATTGGTAAACCCGTAACCTCCGGTTGTATCGCTTAACCGGTGACACACAGCATCACTGTATAACAGTCAGGTCAGGGCGCCACAGTAACAGGAGGGAGTGTTGGGATCAAAGTAAACGGAGAAGTGGGGCCTTATTTCCGAACGCACCAAGGGCTTAGGCAGGGAGACCCTTTATCTCCATTGCTTTTTGATCTTGCTGGTGACGTTTTAGCTATTATGATGGAGAGAGCGACAGAGGTGGGGATCCTAGAAGGCTTAGGTTGTAATTTGGTAGAGGGGGGAGTATCCATCCTGCAATATGCAGATGATACTATCCTTCTATTGAAAGATGACTTTGAACAAGCTAGGAACCTGAAGTTTATCTTGTGCCTTTTCGAACAAATGTCGGGGCTGAAAATCAACTTCCATAAAAGTGAAGTTTATTGTCTCGGGGTAGAAGAGGAAAGACAGAAAATCTTTGAGGAAATTCTCACTTGTAAGATAGGTTGTTTACCAATGAAATACTTAGGAATACCGATAGATGAAAAAAGACTAAAAAACAGTGACTGGGATCCTACAGGAGAGAAATTAGAGAAGAAATTGGGCTGCTGGAACGGGAAAAATCTCTCAATTGGAGGGAGGACCCTGCTTATCAACACATCGCTTTCTAGCACCCTTCTCCATATGCTTTCCTTTTATAGGATTCCAGTGGATAAGAGGAAATATTTTGACAAGCTGAGGTCAGGGTTTTTGTGGAGTGATAAAATGGAGAAGAAAAAGTACCACTTGGTAGATTGGAAGACAGTCTGTCTTCCAAAAGACCAAGGGGGTTTGGGTGTGTTGGATCTAGAGATTATCAATATTGCTTTGCTAGCAAAATGGTTATGGTAACTTTTAATGAAAAAGGACTCTGGCAAACCATGTTGCAGAATAAATATTTGAGTAACATTACTTTGGGCCAATGTACTGCGAAAAATGGGGACTCGCATTTTTGGCAAGGTTTGATGGAAATAAAACCTCTGTTCTTATCCTGTTGCAAGTTTAAGGTAGGTAATGGGAGGAGAACGAGATTCTGGGAAGACCTATGGAACGCAGACACTTGTCTTGCGACACAATTCCCTAGGCTGTATGCTGTTTCTAATGATTATAACATCACTGTTCAGAACGTCTTTTGCTCAGGGATTAATTCCTTGTCTTTTAGGAGGAATTTAACCGGAGTCAAAGCCACTGAATGGGAAAACCTGAAAAAATTGTGTCAGGAAACTATTCTCACAGAGGAGGATGACAAATTAATCTGGCTTCTTTCGGATACCAAACAATTTTCTGTTAGGTCCTTTTATCTGGCTATGCAATCGTTTGGGAGTGTGCCTACAAAGTTCTTGTGGAAGGTTGGCGTACCTTTGAGAGTGAAAACCTTTTTATGGTTGATCTTGAAAAAAAGTATTCTAACGCGAGACATCTTGCAAAAAAGAGGCGGGAATTGCACAAAGAACTGTCTGTTTTGTGGACAGGATGAGAGCATTAACCACCTGTTTTTGAAATGTCCTTTGGTTCGATACATCTGGAACATTGTTAGTGTGGCGATCGGGATTAACTGTCATTTCGATGATGCTAATTTCTGTCTCTCGAACTGGCTAAATGGTTTCAGTAAAACTCACAGAAAGAAAGTGGCGGTGGGAGTGGCAGCAGTCTTTTGGGGGATTTGGAAGACGAGAAACTTAGCTTGTTTTGAACATAAATGGCCTACTGAGCCGATTGAAGTAGTGCACAAGATTTGTTTTTGGATTGACCATTGGGCTAATTTGCAGAAACGGAAAGCGTAAAGCAGGAACTGCGGCTGGGCGCAAGGCTACTGGTGCGGGTCGCGGAGGACATCTTTAGGGGAGCGAGGAGCTGGGCGACATGGAGGCCAAGGCTGGGGGGTTGATGACTTCAAAAAAGGAATGAAGGCAGCTGGAGGAGATCCTAAGCTACTGCTGGGAGTGAAACTAGAGGAAAGGGGAAAGATTAGTAGTCTGTGGTGTTGTTGGGTTGCTTCTCTTGTTTTTTTTTTCCTGCACTAGTTTCTTCTCTTTGGTAATGTAAGAGAACCCTTACTGGTGGTTGTGGCGTTTTGGTGGATCTTGTAGCTACCGGTTTCGTTAATGAAATCGGGGAAAACCCTCTTATTCAAAAAAAAAATCTCAACATGCAAGCTATCCACATAACTTAGTCTTTTAGCCAATCAATTGTCCACATCATCCCACGAACATTAATTACTTATTGTTTATCTCTACATGCATTTATCCACATCATCTTTTTCTTTAGCTAATAAATTGTTCACGTAATCTTTTGTGTCGCTCGAATGATAAGATCACAACATCCCGCTATCTAATTACAAAAATAAATCATGTCCAAGTGAAACACCGAAATTAGTTTATCCAATCAAGTGAATTTTTTGCCAACTATTTTTACTATTTCAATTATGAAAATCATATAACTCTTATTCGAGATTACATGCTATTCTATATGTAACCGCTCAAAAAGTTTAGAAAGATTACGCGGCAATGTGCATGACATCTGAATGCAAGCTATGCACATAATTCTTTTATTCAGCCCGTTGATTTCACCTTATCCACATCAATAAGGTACACCCGTGAATCATAACGATTTTTAAATTATAAATACACATACATTTCATGTCTATTAATTTTAGCCTCTCGATTGTTACGAACAACTAACTCTTGCATATTTTTATAATCAACTTTATGTTTCAGACATTTTATTAATTTTTTAAGAGATATTAATTGTTCTAGTTGTATAGATTGCCAAATCTTTCTAACCAAGAGCCCGGTTAATATATCATTAAAATATAGCTTCTGTCTCTTCAACTGTCTCCAACAATCTCTCTTCCCACATGGTACAGATTCCAATCATTCTCCACATACATTTTATTGATTAGTAAGAAAATGGAGCGACTCATCTACTTGTTCCGATGCATCTTTGTTTTTGGCTTTGCCACTACACTCCACGGCATAGGCAACCGATGTCAAAAGCCAAATTTGCTATATGGCACCCCAATTTGGCACACATTGTGCCCGCCCTTATGCAGTATATATAATTATATATGCATGAAGTTTTTTCATCAATTAATTGTGTGTATATTACAGTCCATGTATACATACGCATACTCAATCACTCAAGACCCTATGGGATCAGCCCACGTCACGAACGATGCTCCTCCTATATCTGTTTTATCTTCATTCGGAGGTTTCTCGCTGCCAATTGGAACTTTGAAGCATCGATCGAGCATGAACATAAAAACCATCCATTTCACTTTACCATCGACGACTAAGCTAGTCAGATCGGTCAAAGCGTGCACCAACGTCATGTGGTTTGCCTCAGTCGGCCGTGATTGGTGGACGGAATAGTCAGCTCATCTTTTTTTCCTTCCCTTCTTGCAAGCTAGCTAGTGTGCAATAGCTTTGTCAAAAGTTTGGTTAGATTTTGTTCCATTAATTTGGAAATTGGTCATCGTTTGACAACTACAGAACTCTTGGAAGGTTTCGCCGCATTCAGCCTGCCGTGCCAAGGGGCGCCAAACACGTAGTGCCGCCTTACCTTACCAACCAAGATTTAGTTTGGTTGTGCTCCAGTTAAGTAGACAAGCTAGCTGATGTACGGAGTCAACGGGCTGGACCGGCCAGACGACCATAAGTGTAAAGTTGTTCTGTTTTGACACTAGTTTTTCGTTGTATTCTTCGGTTTATGTTCACACACGTATGGCACGGTATCCGTCGACACATTATTTGTCTAAATACAGATATATCTTACGTTATATCCTTATTTAGATAAATCTTTCTAAATACGGATATATCTTACGTTATATCCTTATTTAGAAAAATATGCGTCTACTAATTCGGTACAGAGGGAGTATACAGTATCGGTGATGAAATTTCTGTAAACAAGTTAATGTTGAGTGTACTCCATTAGAGGTTTATAATTTATATACTACTCCCCAGTTACTAATTATAAAATGTTTTAGATATTTCAGTGTGCACTATTTATGAATTAAAATGAGTGAAGATACACACTAAACCTGTCTAAATATATATGAATCTGATTTTTTAAACATCTTATATTTAGAAATGGAGGGAGTAGAAAGATAATGAATGCATGTTTATCCTGTAGAAATCTGGTAACGGTGTACTCTCCAAGTCTCCAATGATGCTGGGACTACTATCTTCTTCTTCATCTCTCACTCTCAAACCACACCGTGTGGCCTTTCTCATCTTAATTATCTCTCCTCATGAGTAGGTTCTCACATGGATCCGCGCGGGACCCATACAGACGTGATGATGATTCAAAACCAACTGGTGCAGCAACATACGTGCACCAATATAAATGTGCATTTCTGTTTTGAATATCGAAAACGACGCTACCTCGATTCAGTACAATTGTACCGTATGTTTTGCCTATTGTGAAAGGCACCTTATGTTTGCGAAGGATTGACGAATCAATAGCAAGGCAACATTTGTGAAGTTATGCGTCCGCCGAAACACCTATGTATATTGTATGCTATATATTTTCTGAATATATACTAATGCACGGTATTTATTGTTATAATACGAGATGAACAATAACGAAGAACGATAAGTAAACACTGCAGAGGACACGAGATTTAACGTGGAAAACCCTTGCAACACACAAGGGGAAAAACCACGGGCGCCAGCCAGCAAACAACTTCACTATTTCGGTGGGTGTTTACAAACGCCGTGGGTTATCGAGTAGACGCGATAAAACCCTAGCCGGCGGCTTACAAGGTATATAAATAGTCGGTGGCAACGATCCATACCGGCGACGGGCCTCGCTCCGCTCGTCAGAAGATAGCCTCCTCAATTGAATTTGGATCACAATATAACATTTATTTCTACGAAAAATGATACTATTCCACACTCAAGGGGGGATTCTAAAGCTGCCTGGCTCGAGCCTAGCTAGGCAGCTAGGAACTGATTGAATTGTGCAAGCTTTGCACTCTACAATGAGGATAGATCCATGTAAAAGTTGTCCAATTAATGATTGCATGCACAGATGGACTGCTAGCTCCATATCCATTATGGGAAACACTTAGCTACATAACCAAAGAAAGCCGGGGGAGATGCAAGCCTTAATGCGACCACTGAATGGGGATGAAGCAAGATCACATGCCTTCCCATTACATCAAAGCTGAAAGCCTTAATACACTCTTTGTGATGTGACATACATATGCAAATTCTATATGTTATAGGTACATATTAATTATTTGGAACAATTTATGCTATCTTTTACACATTTTAGATTGATGCATGTGAGTTGTTCAGTTTATCCATGAAAATATATGATTTGATGCGCTGGATATTGGGTATGGAAAACTCAAGTATATCCACAAGTCACATGCATATCTAGTGGTGGGTTCAGGAACCTGAAGATAAGTATTCACAAAACTATGAAGCAGATATTGTGTTCAGAATTGCAAAAGTCAACAAAAGAACATATAGTTTATCACCATTTCTTGTCCAAACTTTTACAAAATGGAATAGAGAAATCACATATATAAATGTTTTGGAAAACCGGAAATCAGTTTTGGGTGGTAGGAGCATATGATCCCACTACCCAAAAACTGCGCTTTAAAATGTCAAAACAATACAAAAAAATCGGGCGTTCACATGGATATTCTATGTAATTTGCACACAAAGTTTCACGGAAAATAAGCATTTTTGTGGCTTGTGTATAAAAGACAAATTCCGGTACTCCAAAATGACTTTGCACCATACATTTTTTTTGTCCTTTTGCACAGCGCACAAAAAATGTCTTTTTTCCCAAATGTTTTTTGTGCGCACATAGAATGTCCGGATGTACATCCAAAATTTTGTTTGAATTTTTTTACATTTTAAAAAGTATTTAAAATGAATTTTTATAACGAGTGCATCTTGCTAGACCCACGAGTGAGAACACTTAGAAAACATTTGTTTTCTTTGTAGGAACAACGGTCTAAAGATGTACATGTACAGTATCTCACTTTTTTTCTTCTAAACAAGGCTTTGTTTCTCTTGTTGGGAGGGCGTGTGTTCATGTGTATTGATAATTTTATAATGTTAAGAGATCCAGCCACATATAAATAGAATAAAAGTATCCACACATGCAATTATGTCTAAATAAGAAATAATTAATTAAAAGAAAATCTAAGAACACATGCACTAGCAAAAAAAGGAAAAAAAAGACAACTAAATTGTTATCTAGGCCAATTGTAGGACTTGGGTTCAATTCGCACTATAAGATTTTGTAATTAATTAATTTTCGTTTTTTTCTAGTATCTAAGAAGAAGTAAAATATCGGTAAAATCAACAACGTTACAAGAAAGCTTTTGAAATCCAAGATTTGCGGCATATTAAAAGGTGGCAATGAAAACATGAAGTTTTATGAAAAAAAATTAAAAATAGAAGTAGTTCAATACCCGTGAGAGCATGCACTCTCATATTCAATATACCACACGATGAATCGACTGCACCTCTTTATCAGTTTTAGTATACTCCATTATTAATTACTGGATACCCCAGTAGTATAATACATTCGTTTAAGAGGTATATTGAATGTGGGAGTATGTAAAAGGATTACGGAATATGGTGATTTTAGTGGAAGTTCATAAATTATTTGTAGGTTTTCTTGAGTCCTAGTGATCTTTGAGAATACTTCGAAATTTCATTTATTGTTTATTTCTTTCAGTAAGTTACATTTTCATTCGAATTCTTCTATTCTCTCTGTTTACCTTTATAAGGCATTCTAGATATTTAAATATGGACTAAATACGGATCAAAATGAGTGAACCTACACACTACATACGTCTAGATACGTGCATTTTTGAAAAAAAATATAGAATGGGTTATAAAAGTGAACGGGGGGAGTAGAACATTTCTTCTTTTAACAGAAAACCTCTGTTCCCTTTTTATGTGAACATCTTGTATCCCCTTTTGAAGTTTTCTTTTATATTCCCAATTTTGTTTCTCGATTATCTCTAAATTTTGTATCTGCTCCTGGTTATTTTCCTAATAGGGTTGCGAGTGCTCGAAAGCATGGACATGTCATACCTGATGAATCACTTTGACTCGTGTAAGGAACCGAGGACCAGGCAATTATGTCTAGCACTGTAAATTAGATGGAGAAAGCTTGTTTATTTTAAAATTTACGGAACAAAGCCGAGTTTAACCAGTTATTGAAGAACAAAAGTACTAGTCATCTTTCTAGATGATAAGACATCTCACGAGATAGGCGGAGAGAAAAGTAGACCGATCGAGTCGTAGCTGGCTGGCTGGCTACCGCATGTGTTGCCATCACACATTAAGCTGAGCCGTCATCCTACAGTTAACCCCAAAGTTGTTCGCGGCATCTTTAAAACCTAGCTTTCCTGGCGTGGTGCCGGTGCGCCCATCCTACATGCCCATTTCGGCAATTCCAAAGCGGGACACCATCAACTCATCGTCTCCGCGTATACGTATATCGATGCTGCGTCCCACTCTTGCGTCGACGAGAGAGAAAAGGTGACGGCGGCTCCCGCCGTTTCACGAGGCGCGCGTGGCGGTGTTCCAAAACGAGCTTAGAGGTTGGGGCGCACACATCTCTCCATAATATTAAGGCAAAAAAGGCCCCTGCGTGATGGCCATTGTTCTAGGGAGAACAATGCCGTTGTGGCAAAAGAGTTCCAGTTCTGAACCCTCCCCGGTCAACCCACCTCGCCGCCGCGGATCCGGCCGTTTCCTCCCCTCCGCCGGCTGCTCCGGCAGCGGGAGGGTGGGGGAACGCCGGATCCCGGTGTGTATATAGTGTAGGGTTAGCTAGGGTTTCTGCCGGCGGCGCTGGGAGGGCGTTGGCGTCGTCGGTGGCGTGTGGTTGTTTTGCAGGTGGGGATCTTTCCCTCCGACGACGGCGCTCCGGTGGAGTTCTGGCGTGGATCTGCTGCCTCCGTCACCCTCGCAGCTTGGTGCTGCCGTGGGCGACGTCCCCGTGCCGGAGATCGAAGACGAAGGTCTCGGCTTTTGAAGTTCTTGGTGCAGCTCGAGCTCGAGCAAGTTGGCGACGCGACCGATGGCGCAGGATGGAGGATCTCCGGATTTCGAGTTCCGACGACTTCCCGTCCGCCTGGGGACATCTGCCGAACCAAGGTCAGTGTGGCGATGCGGCGGCGGCGCGCCGTCGGTGCGTTCTGCGGTTCGTCGGTAGCTTTGCGTTGCAGGAGAAGGACTGGTTTGTAATTTTCTGCTTCGAGGAGGTCCTTTCTGTAAACTTGCTGTAAGCTTTGGCTGTATCTTCGCAAAAAAAAAGTGCCATTTGGGCGGCCTAGCTTCCAATTATTCTTCACGGGATTGATCTGGGTTTCAAATAGGTTATACATAAATTTTATTGCGGGTCCATTGTAGTTTGTTGTACTTTTGTTGAGATTTCACTTATGTCTCAGAAGTGTCATATGAGGATTTAGGGCTCCAGTTTCCCACGTCCCAGTTTTTTCCGACGTCCTCAAATTCGACGGGTAGCACAAGGTACCGGCCATAACCACGCCGTGCATACGTGGTCGTCGTCGCCGACATACGAGTAAGAGCAACCTCGATCCGACAGCTCTGCCTCTCTCTCCGGACGCGGCAGATCGCCATCACCGGCCGCATATCTATTCACGGCCTTGAGCTTCACCTTAGTCTCCTCTGAGGCTCCGGCAACAAGGTGTTTGGGGGCTTGCCCGAACAAGTTTTCATGTAAAAACAATTATTGCATGCTCTCTCTGATGAGTATCTATGGACATTTATGTGATCCTTTTTGCAATACTTTGATGTGTAGATCATGTCGGATAGCTGCCATGAGTTTTTATAACAGGAATTCATGATGAATACATCACCCGATGTTCATCTGATGATGATGAAGACATTTTGATTATATGTGCACGCACAAAGGAAACAAGTAGTCCTCTTTCATATCTTTTGTTGGATAATTTATCAATTTTTTAGGATTATAGAATTTGAAAATTAATTTAAGTTATTGTCTGAACTATGTTATTTGAATCTTTTAATTGTTGTACAATTTATTTGAGCACTAAAAATTATGTAAAAATATTTTACTATGCCAACAAGAAATAAGGCCAAAATGAAAAATATTGGCGCAAACAGACATGGGTGTGTCCGTTTGTAGGGCGCCCACCAGTAGGAAGTATCTTATAAAAGCTTACATATTAGTGGCGTTTCCGCCTAGTCACAAGCCACTAGTATTACCAGTTACGTGCCACTTTTTGGCACCACTAGTAACTATATATCGGTCCCTCCTGGAAGCACGCCACTATTAACTATATATCAGTAACCTCTCCCATCGATCTGCGCCGTCCTCCCATGTCCGCGCTGCCACCCTCGGTCACCGCCTCCTCCACTCCCCTCTACCGTTGCTCTTCTCCTCCATCGCATTGTCCCATCCTCGATCCCTCTCCCCCATCGATCCGTGCTGCCCCCCATCCTGTCCGCGCCGCTGCCTCGACCCCTTGCATCCGCCTCACCGCCTCGACCCGCCACCCTCCATCGCCGACCCGTCGCTCTCCCTCCGTGAGCCTCTATTCTTTTATAATTTATTGATTGATTTAGTAATTTAGAATTGATTGATGTAAATTTAGATTTATTTTGTCAAATTGGTAAGCTTCATTAGGTTAGGTTTGTTATATTCATTGTTAGTTAAATTAGGGTAGATTAATTTGGTTGGGTGAAATTTGTTAGTTAAAAAAGAAATGGAGAAGAGAAAAAGGATTCTAATAAGTTTCAAATTTGATACTTTGAACCAGTTTTCGAGCTATCGATATACCTTTTATTGCATGTATTCAAAATGAATGCCATATTTTGGTGAAACATTCCTTGCGTCAAAATGATGGCACTCATATATGTCCATTATTTAGTAAAGGTCATGCATTTTTTTCAATTCAAATAATAAGTTTTTACTTATTATTTGTTTGCGCTCACAGTTCCGTGATGTGAGGAGGAAGGTGCAAAAGTCGTGTGTGTGCGTCAGTGGCGGACCCAGAAAAAAATTGGAGGGTAGGCACAATCTAAAAAAATGTCGCACCGCGATTTTTTTTACCAAATTGACACAACATTGTAGTTTAACACATATTTTTCAAATGAACGTGATTCTGATACAAATTTAAAACATGAACAATGTCTTACATGATGAAGTATAGCATAAATAGACGCAATATAGTTATTTCTCTTCATAATCAGTTCTATAATTACTAGAGAAACATATAACATCATGTATAAGAAAGCTAATGATTTCAGTTATAGGATCTAGACATTGTCTAGTAGACCAACTGAAGAGGCGGTAGAAAAAAAGTAGAAAAAAGGCCCAAACAGCTAACCTGGGCCACGAATTTGAGTTCATATTAGGGGTAGTCAGGAATTTTCACAGAATTCAGGGTGGGCCACGCGCGGCCCACCCTCTGGGTCCGCCACTGGTGTGCGTGTGTGTGTGTGTGTGTGGGGGGGGGGGGGGGGATTGGATTGGCCATTGGTCCATGCCAGAGCAGGTGGCACACACCTACGACCTCCTCGATGTGTAGTTGTACGGGGAGAGGGTGGTCCTCAACTTCTCCAGACGATGTGGAATTCCTTGCGCTGGAGGGTATCATGATAGTCAACTTGGCCCAGTAGAGGAAGCACCACCAGGCCGAGGGGGGGGGGGGGGGGGGAGGAGGAGGAGGATTGGCCATTGGTCCATGCCAGAGCAGGTGGCACACACCTACGACCTCCTCGATGTGTAGTTGTACGGGAAGAGGGTGGTCCTCAACTTCTCTAGGGCCAAGACGATGTGGGATTCCTTGCGCTGGAGGGTATCAGAATAGTCAACATGGCCTAGTAGAGGAAGCACCACCAGGCCGAGTTGCAGCTCTACGGCCCCTTGGTGATGTGTTTGGTGCAACAGCCATGTGTGCTAGAAAACAACCAGACGATGTTTGAGCACCCTTCCCACAATGCGGGCCCTTCTCACGGCGTGAGCCCTTCCCACGCGCGGGTCCCTCCGGTGTGCGCGATATTGTTGAGTGGAAGAATCACGAGGAAGAGGTGACTGATGACGACCTCTTTGACTATAGCGACTATAGTTTAGGATATCAGGATGTTCAATATGCAATTTCATTGTAGTAGAGTTTAATCTGAGATTTTTTTGTTTAATATGCAACTTAGCTTAGTAGAGTTTAATTTGAGGATGTTTTAAATGATAAAAATAAAATTGAGTTATTTGTTGCCTTTTTTAGCCATGATTTTTTAGTGTGGCCAATAAAAAGTATCATCCAACAAAACTCTGCTAATATCTAGATAACATGTGTATGCGTATGTATGCACGTAAATTTTTTTAGAATCTTTTGATTTCAATTACCATTTGTGAATTTTTAAAATACATAGAGCATTGTAACCGAGGAGCCAAAACACCTCATTCCAACTTCACATCTTATATACCATGTCTTGTAGTAACCACGGTTGGACGGCCGATTCCGCACAACTAATCCTTTTTAGGGTATTCTTCTTTGGAAGAGTCTGGCCTACTCCATTGCGACTGTACGTGTGTGCTAAAATTCTTAAGGGCGCCATTTACTGTTGCTAGCACATTTGGATGTAGGATACGTATGAATTTTTTATCGGCTTACATGGCGACACTCAGATGTCGTTTCCCTCTTGGGGGCATCGTTTGAGAACAAGTTTTGCGTGCATGGTCTAGTCGTGGTGCGGTGCCGCTTCTATCGCGTTGGCGTTGGCGAGTCTCGGCGGCATGGCGCAGCGAGGTCTCGACGGCGGACGTGTGTTGATGGACGCGCGCAGGTGGTGGAGCTGTCTGACACCGTGGCGGTGTCGATGGCAGGCCTGACAAGGCTAGTGCTTTGGTCCCTGTTCTGAAGATGAAGATGGGTTAGAGAAAGACGGTGACGACGAATTCTGTAGCGTGTGCATTGGTGCCGCTGAGGGTCTGCTGCACCGGTTGTGCCCCTTGCTCGCTAAAGGGCAGCTTGGTGCAGCCTTCGGTCTTTTGATGATGCACGTTGGTGTATTGTCATTGCACATGGCTTTTTTCTTGGCTACCCCCTTCATCAGTTTTGTAGGTGTAGCGAACTGTCGCTAGGTTGGTGGCTTCGTTTCGGCTTGATCTTTGTATTCCTCTTGTATGGTTTTGTTGAATAATTTAATGAAAACGGCCATGTGTATCCTTTGAATGCAGAGGCTGGGGGTACACCTCCATTTCGAATTTTTTTGTCCCGTGCCACATAACTGGAGAGAATCAAGGACTAGCTTCTAGTGTTGCAATACCGACTACTCCCTCCATCCCAATGTATCTGGCACCATCGTTTTTGTGTATTAACTTTGACCACTAATTTGATAAAACATTATAATATTTTTTTTAAATACGAACTCACGATATAACTTTTGTGATATATAATGCTTATACTTTTGTTAAATATGGCAAACATAGATATTGAAAAACGTGTGCCGCCTAAATAGGAATGTAGGGAGTATCTTTTAGATGAACCTGAAACCCAATAGCTAGCCAGACACTGTGGACAGTCATCTGATCTGGCCAATTTTTTTTTTGGCAAAACACAAATAAAAAACCTTCCGCCAACCATTGTAGTTGTTGTGTACAACTATTTTTTTTTTTTTGGTTCTTTTACTTTTTACTTTTTAGTTTTTAAGTATTCGTGTTTTAGACACCGTGTGTACTTAAAATGTACCGATACAATGACTGCATGTTTTTCAAATGTCCCCAATTTGGTAGTAATTGAAAGTGCAACCGCAGAGAATATGAAACAAAGTTGTTTCAGATCAGTTGAATGGAATTTTGCTATCGTACTGTTAAAATTACATTTTTGTGTTACTTAACTATGTTTCTCCTTCCCCGCAAAAAAGAAAAAAAAATATGTTTCTAATTTTTTCTTATATTTATATTTTTCATTTTCTTATTTTGGTTTATAAAAAACTATATATTTGTTATGTGATAATGATTTGTTATGCTACTGAAGATGTTTTAATATGTATTTTGCATTTTATTTTTATTTCCCATTTGCATAATTGGTTGGCTGCTTCGGCGGGTGATTTTCGCAATTGACTGTTGAAGTGGTGAGTCAAAAAAAAAATCAGTCGACTGATCAAGTACTCCCTCCTATCCGTTTTAAGGACTCGCGACACTTAAATAGGATCGTAGGGAGTATTACAAATCAACTGCATGCATGCACAGCAAAATGTTACACTTTCGTCGTGGCAAAGAGGAACTAGTACCATCAACCAAGCTAGCCCTCCCGCTCCCTTATCCCTTCCCTGGCACTGTTTGGGATAGGCGACCGCGAGGCGACCAAAAGTTCCCCAGCTCCCGCCGGCGGATCCGCCGCTCCCCTTCGCCTCCGGTCGCCGTGAGGCGCCGTGAGGCGGAGGGGAGCCCCGGGATCTCGTCCGCGTGTAGATAGGTAGGTTTTCAGTAGGTGTGAGTGCCCTGGCGCTGCTGTCGACGACGGAGGCGATGGCGGCGGTGTGTTTGGGCGTGGTGGTGCTCCCCCTTCTTCCCCCGTTCCGGCCTCGTCGCCGGGGAGGTTGTGGAGCTCTTCTGTCGGATCTCCTTCTCCTTGCTTGCTCTTCTGGACGGCCGTGGTGGCGGGGGGATGAGCAGCGGGAGGTGGGTGCTCTGTTTTGGTGCTTGGTTTGCAGGTGGCTTTCTTCGGTGATTCTACTCCGGCCGGCCTCGGTGGCGAGGGGAGTGGAGGCTGAAGATGGTCGGGGGTTCGCGGTGGTGGTCCTGGACGACGGCGGCTCGGCTGGAGGTTGGGCGGTGTCGGAGGGCAGGCGTTGTGACCGTGCTCGTTCAGCGTGCTTCAGCTCCGTCGCGCGGCGGCGGACGGTCCTTGCGGTCATCTACATGCTGTGGCGGCGTCTGCTCTCCGGTGGCTTGCGGTACGGCGACCTCGCCGGCGTCTAGGAAGCTTGGGGCAAGCTTCGGATCTGATTGCGTTTCTTCTGGCGGCTGAGGGTGCTTTGTGCACTTTTCCAGGGTTCTTTTGTAATTTTGTGTTTGTTCTGGACCTTGCTGTAAAAGTGTCTGGCCTCCTTAATATATGATCAGATCCTTCCTCAAAAAAAAAAAAACCAAGCTAGCCCTCCTCCTCAATAGTAAGATGCCTTTTTAGTTGTAAAAAAATTCGCACGAGCGGATGCCTTGCGCCACCCGTCCTCGTTCTCTCTCCCCCCTCACAACCATTTCACCACGTGCGTATTCTCTCTTCCTCTCCCGCTACTTTTCAACCTTCTCTCTGCTTTCTCACAAACACTATAAAAGGACTTCAGTACTTGGCATCTCTCTCACATTAATCTCTCTTTCTCTTGCTCTTCAACTTTTGTCAGGTATAAGCTAGCCTAGCTAAAACATGGCGTCCTCCCCAGTGCCACTCCACGACGACTCGCGGCGCCAGGAGGAGGAGGAGGGGACGGAGCTCCGGCGCGGTCCTTGGACCGTCGACGAGGACCTCACACTGGTCAACTACATCGCCGACCATGGCGAGGGCCGCTGGAACTCACTCGCCCGCGGTGCCGGTACGTACGCCCGCCGTCACCGCCGATTCTTCGACCTCCGGCCATGCATGATCGATCGCCCATCGATTAATCCTTTCTTAAAAACTGATCATATATATCATCCATGCATGCAGGGCTGAAGCGGACGGGGAAGAGCTGCCGGCTGCGCTGGCTGAACTACCTCCGGCCGGACGTCAAGCGCGGCAACTTCACCGCCGACGAGCAGCTGCTCATCCACGACCTCCACTCCCGCTGGGGCAACAGGTAATTCATCTTCTTAACGTCGCATGTCACGCTCATGCATACAGTAGGCACAGTACTAGCTAGTAGTACATCAACTAGCCGGCTAGCTCCAAGTCCAATCTACATAGCTAGCTAGATGTGGACTAGCTTGCACGTCAAATCAACTTGAAAGCCTCCAGCTCCATCGGATGGCACACTTCAGATTGTACAAGTCTAGCTACCTAAATGGGAATACGATGCATATGGGTGGCAGCATGGCCACATGCGCCATATGCATATGCCTTTCTCTTTCACTAGACACAACGGTGCATCAAAGCTGCACGTCTCTTCTCTCTTTCCCTTCTCCATACATTTGGAGAGTGCAAAGCTATATCTAATTATCACTGAGTTAATTTGGTATATATTCGCGCGTGGTGGTTCTCCAAAATATTTATGCAGCATACTCTTACTAGTCTGTAAAGATTCCACTTACTAATACTCACTAGGTTCCATAGCCAACACATACTTAAGTTATATTTACTATAGATTAAGATTCTTCATGCACCATAGATGTTTCCCTAATCGCATATTCCCCCTTGTTCTTGCACATGAAGGTGGTCCAAGATAGCTCAACACCTTCCCGGGAGGACCGACAACGAGATCAAGAACTACTGGAGGACAAGGGTGCAAAAGCACGCCAAGCAACTCAACTGTGATGCCAATAGCAACAAGTTCAAAGATGCCATGAAGTATCTATGGATGCCTCGCCTCGCCGACCATCGTCTCCATCAAGCATCTACAATTGGTGATCATGTTGTGCCTGGGCCGGTGATGGGCTACATGGAAAGCTCCGGCATGGTGACGTCATCCTCAGACTCGTTCGCCTCGGAGTCATATGATGGAGGGGTCTATGCAAATGCGAGCATAGGGGAGATGGTGAATAATGGGGATTGGACCCAAGAGCAGAATCAAGGGTTTTGGCCCGAGTTAAGCCAGACTTGCCAAATTCAAGACTCCGAATTGTCTGGGTGGGTACAAGGGTTCTCCGAGGGCCTTGCCGAGAACTTTTGGAGTTTGGAGGACATTTGGAAAATGCAATGAATTATATTTATGTTGGAAAGGGTTACGTGCATATATTGTTTATGCCCGATGTTGAGTTAGATATACTTATAAGAAAGCCATTAAAGCTAGTGTTAGTTTATTCTAACTTCAAAAGTGACAATTTTATAGAAAAATGATTAAAGTTCCTTTTCCTTTATAACTTTTTTGGTCGGCTGTTAAATTTTTCCCCTCTTAAGGACTCATTCTCCTAGAAGCTAAAGGGACCAGGGGAGAGAGATCATGAATTATGTATGATATGTGATGATAACACAATATACAACTGTATGGGTTATTGGTATTGAAACTTATGTTCACTCATATTTATGGGTTCAAATATCATCTCAAGGACGTCACGTCTAGCACCGAATTTCAGAACTGTTTATTCATGCAATAATCTGCAAAAAAATCATTTGTTCCAGATGGCTCATAATTCTCTAAATTTCGAGCGGTTTTGATTAACTAGTGCTACAGTAGCATGCTATTATATATGGAGAATAACTACATGTGTGCCTCCATTATACATCGGAATCAATATATGCTCACAAAAGTAAAAGAAGAAATAAATATAGTAGGAACATACAAGCTAGGAGAGCAAATTCCATTTACATTGGCCATGCCTTTTATCTCCAAGAGGAAAGGAAGAAAAGTAGGCAATAAAGCTAAGCTGCACCACTTTGTGTTTGAGTCGATCATACGCATATATATGACTCCCCAACAATAAATACTGCATCTATCTATCTATGCATGACTAGCTTGTACTTCGAAGCTAGTACCACTCCATAGATTCTCCAAATCATTTGTCCAATCTCTCCACTAGCTTTTCTCTGAGCTACTACATAGTACGTGCATGCTCTGGCCATCCACGCACCCACACGTGGAGAAATTCCCAGCCGTAGCTTTTCTGGGTTTTCCAGTTTGCACAAGGCACTGGGCATGTGCTGCTACGACAAGAAAAGAACAATCTAAGCTAGCTTGCGGTTTTTCGCTAGGTCACATCTTGTGCCCGATAATGGCATATATGCGTCGATCGACGGATTTGGAAGCAATAAAGCTCGCTTTTAGGTGCCGCTTGGAAGCCACTGCATGCAATGATCGAGCTAACTAAAACCCTCGATGCAGTTAATGGAGGAACCACTTGCTGCTTGTTGATGGGCAGTTAGGCGCACCGCGCACCCATGTCATGCGCTTGTCTTGGTGTCTCTCTCGTACGTTTCAAGAGTCACCGATCCACCGGCGACGGCCGTAACATCGACACGTTTAATATCGATCCAATAAACGCCAACACGGCCTCTATAAGTTCACTCGAATACTTTTTTTTATCGTAGAGATGGATTGCTGAAGAGAGGGATCACTAAAATAACTTGCCAACACATCTTATATTGTGGGAGAGAGGGAGTAAATAATTAAGTGACAGATAAACCATTGGTTGTATAATAAGATGAGCAGTTGTAACCCCAGCCCAACAGGGATCATAACCCTATGTTTAGCGCATAATGTCTTGTTAAAAATAGATTATTCTTTGAGAAAAACGCATCTATGGTATATCAAGTTGCCCCATATATGCACATTGGTTAGGATGTCGTATTTTGCCAAAATTGAGTCAGAAACATGCCTCGAGTGTGCACATTCGTCATTCCGTGACGACACCGCTGTCAGAGCCGTTAAGTAGGCACGTGAAGGGCACCTAAGAGACCCGTTGAAGTGTTTATTTTTACAAAAAAACCTGTAGTTTTTCCTATTGAACTAATTTAAAAAACCAGCACCGTCTACATATTGCAGCAAACAGTTATGTGCAAATCCCCATTTCCAAAATTTGGCTGGAACTCTAAACTACCAAATCTCGAGCAGGTGTTGCGCGTGTAGGGTTTGTTGCAGGGTGTAGGTGTTGCTGCAGGGTGCACTAGTAATACTTCATCTGGAGCTCTACTTTCCTACAAACATAGCAAAATATAAGCATGTAATCAGCAAAACATAAGAATGTAAATAACAAAAAAGAGTAAGTAGTTATAGTTACCTGGTGCTGATTCTTTCTCATTTGAAGAGATGCACTAAGTGGTTGAGTGCAATTATTGTACATATGCCCACTTAATTTGCAGTTGTTGCATGCAATTGTGCCCATTCTAGAATAAATCTGTGGCTGTGGTGCTTCATGCCCAGCACAATGGTTACATGCCCAGCACAATGTCAGGAGTGGCAGTCTTTACCCACAAATCTTCACCAGGCACAACTGGTCTGTAAGCCTCCAATTACATAGGCTTCTAGAAAAATATATGCAAAAATCTTTAGGATGCTGCTTGGACTTCTGTATTGAAGATATGGCATGGCTATAGGGAATTTCATTCATGTCCCATCTTCTACAGCCATAAGTTTTATTTCCCAAGTGAAAGAGCATATTTTAGTCCCTTGTGTTTTGTGTGTTAGTTAACAACACTAGTGAACATTTGACTAGGTGTTAAGTGATGCAGGTCTTAGTGGTACATAATACTTAATTGCATCAACACCAAAAAGGAGAAGAAAAGGCCTGAAGAATTTCTCAGTTTGACAGACCGGATATTCCAGCCCCAGTGGGGGCGGAATATCCGGCCCTCAAGTTTTTATCGAGGCCAGATTTTCTAAGGACGAAAGACGTCCAAGTGTGCGACTCTCTGGACTCCCCGGATATTTGGGGCCGGAGATTTCCAGGAGGCCGGAATATTCCGCGGGGGGGGGGGGGGGGGGGATATTCCGGGGTTGACTTAGACCGGAATATCCGGCCTGCCTGTCTTCAACGGTTACTTTTGGCTCGCCCAAAACTTGAAGACACCATTATTGCAAGCTCAAGATTTGCTAGATCTCCCAATCCCTCCATCCAAACTCGTTGATCTTTGGACGATTGAAGGAGAAGGCCCGGTCTACATCTTCACCAAGCCGTTCTTCATTTCCCCCTCATTCACTTGAGGGACCTTTGCTAGGATTTCCTTTGGGAAAACCTAGTTCATTATTGTACTCACTTGTTGTCTTTGTGACAGATTTGTAGCTGTTCGGGAGCCCCCAACCCAATTGTGGGTTGTGCCCCGGATCGTTGTTGTAAGGGCTCCGGATTCCGCCTTGAAGGATTCCGATAGTGGAAGGTGAACCAAACCTTTGTGGTGCGGTTCATCGGAGAAGAAGGTGACGCCTTTGTGGCGGTTGAGTTTTGACCTTCGTGGTAGCTCACACCTCTCCAACGAGACGTACTCCCCTAAAAAGGAGGAACTCGGGATTACATCCGTGTCTCCGCGTGCTTTCACTTCGGTTACTTCTATCCTTGTTTATAGTCTTTACTTCGTGTACCTTGTTTAGTTGCTAGCTTGTCATATAGGTAAATTCACCTTAGTTGCATATCTAGAGAATTTACCTTTTGTGTCAAGCCTAATTTGAAAAAGTATTAAAATTGAAGTAGCACCTATTCACCCCCCTCTAGGTGTCATACGATCCTTTCAATTGGTATCAGAGCCTCGGCTCTCTTGTTGGGCTTAACCGCCTAAGAGAAGTATGACACAAAGTGATGATGATCCGCGAAGGACCAAGCCACTCCGGCATCCATGGCCGATCTCAAAACGATGGAAACATCATTGAAATCGTCCATCGATACCCAATTTGCTGAGATGCGTGACTTGCTCAAGCAACTCGCAAGTGGCAAGGTTCCTACGGAGACCATCCCACTAGAGGACTCCGCTAACTCCAATGACGGTGATACCGAGGAGGAAAAAGAGAAAAAGAAAGGGGTTGAAAACTCCGACCTTAAGAACCCTCTCCATCCACAACCAAGCCGAAGTGGGAAGCCGAGTACCATGAGGTCTCTCCTCATGGTGTCTACTCTCCCGACCCACTTATCCCTCATCCTCGCATAAATACCTTAGGTCCTCCACCTAAGCTTAATGCATTGGCTTTTACTAGTTGGCAACACTCAATGAAATCTCATGTCAACAGTGCCTCTATCGAGCTTTGGAGGATCATACGAGTGGGATTCAAGGCCGTGGATCCAAACAACTTGACAAGAAGAGAGGTGGTTGATGCTCAACTCAATGCCTCCGCTCTTCACATGCTTGAACTTGCCGTTGGAGAAAATGGTATGCATCACATTCAACATGCCTCCAACGCCAAAGAAGCTTGGGATTGCCTTGAGGTGGCATTTCTTGGAAATGAAAGCATGAAGAGGAATAGATTTGATGCCTTGAGCAATGAGGCCGAAGGTTTCTACATGCTTGATAATGAAACTCATGAGGAGATGTATGGAAGACTCAAGATTCTTGCCAAAGCCTTTTATAATGTGGGGGCAACCTATGTGGATGATGCTTGGATCAAAGGAAGTATGTGAATGCTCTCATGCCCTTCGAGCCCGTTGACTTGAAGGCCATACAAGGAAGACACAACTACCTTGACATGTCATCCAATGAAGTTATGCAAGAGATGCAAGCCTCCAAGGTTGCCACCAAGAATGCTCTAGACAACCGTGCTAGGGCCATGGGAATGAAACAAGGTCCCTCTCTTGCTTTGAAGGCCAAGGTTGTGTGCCTTGATGAACATGATGAAGTTGAAGCATGCCCGAACAACATTCCTCCCGATGATCTTGAACAAGCCCTCCATGGTCACATAGCTCTTGCAACAAGGACTTTTTGGCGTGACCCGGCCAAGGCAAAGGCTCAAGTTGATCAACAAACAATCCAAGTGGGAAGAAGGAGTTTGCTAATAGGACAAAGACTTGCTACAATTGTCATAACAAGCATCACTTCATCAAAGATTGTCCTTATGAGAATAGAGAGCAAAACGGTGGAAGGCTTGTCCTCAAGGGCCAATCAAACATGATTCAAAAGAAGCCTTTTGTCAAGAAGAAGCCATTCTTCAAGAAAGCACCAAGAATTGTGTTGATGACTCAAGAAGAGTATCCTTCCGAGGATTCCGAAGAAGAAGAAGAACCCACTCGTGAGGTGGCCGCATTGGCCATTGTATCAACTCCACCTCCTTCTCTCTTCGAATCCCCCAATGAGAACCTCTCCATCAACACCGCTCGTTGCCTCATGGCTCACGTCACCGAGGTATCATCTTCTACTCCCAAGACTATGCATGAAATAGATGATAAAACTAGTCTTGTGATTAAGAAAGAACTTGTTGCTTCCGATACTATTGTGGCTAACTTGCAAGGTGAAACTAAGGCATATGTTGAGTCTCTCTTGAGACAACTTGATGCGGCCGAAGAAATCCTTGATGACAAGGGAAAATTGAGAGAGAGGACGCTCTCACCATTGCATCCTTGAATGCCTCTCTTCAAGAAGAGAGTGAATATAGAACTTCTCTTGAGGAAAGACTTGAGTCCCTTGATGATAAAAATGATGAAATAATTGCTAAAATCATTAAGGATAGAGACCATGTCTTTGCTAAATATAAAGTGATTAAAAAGGAGAAAGCCGAGTTTGTGGTTGCTAATGCTAGACTCCTTGAGGATATGGAGAAACTTGACAAGGCTCACAAGGCCTTGGAAAGTACCCACTCTCTTCTAGTCAAGTCTCATGAGCAACTTCAAACTCAACTTTCTAAATCTAACTCACCTAGCACTACTACTCCCTCTTGTGATCATGCAAATGTTATTGAGGAAAATGCTAGGTTGAAGGTTGAGCTTGCCAAGGCCACTAGTGCCAAGACCTCTATTCCTAAAGGTAAAGAAAAGGTTGTTGCTCAAATTTTGAGCAAAAGCCACACAAAGGGAAGGAGGGTCTTGGTTATGTAGCCAAGGCAAAGAAGAAGAAGAGCAACAACACAAGGCCAAGCCCGCACAAGCCAAGACTCCCATTGCGAGTGGAATGCCACTAGGGGCAAGACCACTCGTAGTGACTTTGCGGGAGATGCTAACCTCACTACATTTTATATGTTGATTATTATGGTGATGTTTATGCAAAATATGTTGGTCCTTATGATGGTTATGTTGCTATTCTATTTGGGTCCCAAAGACCCTTGTTGCTAACAAAGAGGACCCATTGCAAGATGGGTACCTAAAACCAAGCAATGATTTCTTGTAGGACTATGCTTCCGGTGGGTCTAAATGGGTGGTTGATAGTGGATGCACTAGTCATATGACCGGAAGCAAGGAGATCATGACGGAGTTGGGACCAAATATAAATCAAGCATCCGTCTCCTATGGTGATAAATCAAAAGCGGAGGTAAAGGGCCTCGGCAAGGTGGTAGTTGCAAAGGATATCACCCTTGTAAATGTCATGCTTGTCGAGTCCCTCGGTTACAATCTTATGTCCGTTCGTGCACTTAATAAGATGAATTTTGATGTCCATTTTACTATTGATATGGTGGTACTCTTGAGGAGCAAGACTCTAAAGGTCATGTTCGTTGGGTATGTTGAAAATGAGTTGTTTGTGGTGGACTTTTCGGGGTCTACCAACACTCAAGCAATATGCCTATTCGGAAAGGCCGACGTGGGATGGTTGTGGCATCGCCGCTTGTCCCATGTCAACATGAGAACTTTGCAAAGTCTTCACAAGGGTGGCCACATTCTTGGACTAAAAGACAATGTTTCTTTTTCTAGAGATCGTCTTTGTAGGGCTTGTGTTGAAGGAAAGATGCATGATTCTCCCCATCCAAGCAAGACCATCATTTCATCAAAGAGGATATTGGAACTTCTTCATGTTGATCTCTTTGGTGCCGTGCCTCAACCAAGTCTTGGTGGGAAGAAATATTGTTTGGTGATTGTTGATGACTATTCAAGATTTACTTGGGTTTATTTCTTCAAGACGAAGGATGAGACCCAACAAGCCGTCATCGACTTTTCCAATGAAGTTCAACGCCAACACAATGTCCCTATATTGGTCATTAGGAGTGATAATGGCTCCGAGTTCAAGAACTACACCTAAATGAGTTTCTTAGTGAAGAGGGGATTCGTCATCAATATTCCGCTGCATATACCCCTCAACAAAATGGTGTAGCCGAAAGAAAGAACCGGACTCTCATGGATATGGCAAGGTCTATGTTGGCGGAGTTTAAGTCTCCACTTTTCTTATGGGCCGAAGCTATCTCCACGGCGTGTCATTCATCAAACCGGCTATTCTTTCGCGTTGGCAAGAAGTTTACACCTTATGAGATGCTCACCGGCAACAAGCCCAATGTCTCCTACTACCGAGTATTTGGTTGTAAGTGTTTCTATAAGATCAAAGGTGTTCGTTTGTCTAAATTTGAATCTAAAGCTTTAGAGGGTGTTTTTGTTGGGTACGGTGCCGAATCTCACACCTATAGAGTCTATGACAAAACCGTTGGGAAAGTCATAGAATCTTGTGATGTGAGGTTCGATGAGAATGACGGCTCCCAAGTGGCGCAATTTCATGTTTGTGATGTAGATAATGAGAGCCTCAAGATGCTATAAGAAGAATGGGCATTGGTTTCCATCGTCCCGTTGAGATTCATTACGAGTCTCCTCAAGCAAGTCCAAGCTCCATTCAAGTGGAGACCTCTTCATCACAAGTTGAAACGGCGCCTATCATGGAAGCAAATGATGCACCACCCCAAGAACAAGTTCAAGACCCTCCTCATGTTGACCAAGTTGCTATGCAAGAACCAAGTTCTCCTATTGTTGATGCTAGCCAAGGTCATGACCAAGATCAACCCTCTCCTTCCATTGTTGAAGATGTGCATCAAGATGATCAAGGTCAACATTCCGGTCAAGACGGGGACTCAAATGATCAAGATGATCAAGAGATACCTCCAAGATGCAATAGAGATATCGAAGCCCGTCGTAAAGCAAGAGTTGCAAGGACCTTGGAATTAGGAAGCCATAAGCTAGAAGATTCTTGGTGATTTGAAGAGCAAGGTGACCACAAGGGCAATTGGCAAGCTTTAGTGAACATCAAGCACATATCTCCATGGTAGAACCAAAGAAAGTGTTTGAAGCTCTTGAAGACCCGGATTGGTTGGAAGCTATGCATGAAGAGCTAAACAACTTCAAGCGCAACAAAGTGTGGAATTTAGTTGAGAAGCCAAAAGATTGCCGCAATGTTATAGGCACTAAGTGGATTTTCAAGAACAAGCAAGATGAACATGGAATGGTTGTGAGGAACAAGGCAAGATTGGTTGCACAAGGGTACTCTCAAGTTGAAGGCATTGATTTTGGAGAGACTTATGCACCCGTGGCTCGCCTTGAGTCCATCCGTATCCTTCTTGCTTATGCATCACATCATAACTTTAAATTGCAACAAATGGATGTGAAAAGTGCCTTTCTTAATGGTCCTTTAAAGGAGTTGGTTTATGTTAAGCAACCACCGGGTTTCGAGGATCCCAAATTCCCCAACCATGTCTACAAGCTTGATAAGGCGCTCTATGGTCTCAAACAAGCACCTCGTGCTTGGTATGAGCACTTAAGAGAGCTATTGCTAGACCATGGATTTGAAGTGGGGCAAATTGATCCCACCCTCTTTACCAAGAGGGTTAAAGGGGAGCTTTTCATATGCCAATGATGTCTACGCACACTTCTATTCTTGTAGACAGTGTTGGGCCTCCAAGTGCAGAGGTTTGTAGAACAGCAGCAAGTTTCCCTTAAGTGAATCACCCAAGGTTTATCGAACTCAGGGAGGTAGAGGTCAAAGATATCCCTCTCAAGCAACCCTGCAATTAAGATACAAAAGTCTCTTGTGTCCCCAACACACCTAATACACTTGCCAAATGTATAGGTGCACTAGTTCGGCGAAGAGATAGTGAAATACAAGTAATATGGATGATTATAAGTAGTAATTGCAATCTGAAATAAAAATGGCAGCAAGCAAACATGTTGCAGAACTTGTTGTAAACGGTGTTTCAATGCTTAGAAACAAGGCCTAGGGATCATACTTTCACTAGTGGACACTCTCAACAATAATAATATAATTGAATACATAGATATTTCCTCTTCACTACGCTACTCTGAGTTATTCTCTCGTTGGATAACGAACACCAATCCACCGCGTAGGGCTATAAAAGCACACCTTAAAGTCGCATTCCATATCTAGGGAACCCCACACTGTCAACTTGAGCGCCCTAAATAGTACTAGACAAACACCGCAATTTCATAGAGACATCCAACGCAAATAATAACTCATGATAAGTATTCCTGTTATCTTTAGCCTAAGAGCCACACACGGGGCGCACACTGTCAACTTCGCACCGTGGGACAAAGGTGACTCCGGAGATTACATTAATAAAACCACTTGAGTAGCATATAAGATAATGAATAGTAACATCTATGGATTCAACTAGATTACAAAGCTCATGATCACACCATGGGAGGGAGAGATAAACCACATAGCTACCGGTAGAGCCCTCAGCCCCGAGGGAGAACTACTCCCTCCTCATCATGGGAGTCAGCAACGGCGATGATGGAGGCGGTGGCGTCGATGGAGATGGCTCCGGGGGCAATTCCCCGTCCCGGCAAGGTGCCGAAACAGAGACTTCTGTCCCCCGAATTAGGGTTTCGGATGGCGGCGGAGCTCTGGAACTTTTCTGGGGAAATCGTCGATCCTTCTAGGGTTTTCGGGGTAGGAGCAATATATAGGCCAAAGGGCGTCGTGAGGCGGTGCACGAGGTGACGACACCACCCCTGGGCGCCGGTAGATCCTTGGCCGCGCCGAGCCCACGTGTAGGGCCCTCGTGGCTCCACTTCGTCTCCCCTTCGGAATCCAGGTGTCTTCTGATAAAATAGGGGCCTCCGTAAATTTTCGTCCAATTCCGAGAATATTTCTAGACTAGCTTTTCTGGAATACAAAAACAGCAGAAAACAGGAACTGGCACTGTGGCATCTTGTTAATAGGTTAGTCCCAGAAAATGTATAAAAATGATATAAAGTGTATATAAAACATGTAGCAATTGATATAAAACATGCATGGAACATCAAAAATTATAGATACGTTTGAGACGTATCAGCATCCCCAAGCTTAGTTCCTACTCGTCCTCGAGTAGGTAAACGATAAAAACAAAATAATTTTTGAAGTGACAAGCTACCATCATAATCTTGATCAAATAGTATTGTAAGGCACATGTAAATGAATGAAGTGATCCAAGTCAATGGTTTATAGTTTGCTACCAAATAGATAATGAGTAAATAATGAATCACACAAGCTAAACGTTTTCATGAATAGTACTTTCGAGACAAGCATCAAACAGTTTTGCATAAGAGTTAACTCATAAAGGAATAGTCTCTAATAAAAGATATTTAATCAACATAAAGGAAGAATTAAGTTTCAGCATTTGCTTCAACTTTCAACATATTTATCTCATGGATATCGTCAACACAAAGTAGTATAACAAGTCCAATACGTAGCATATAACGCATGTTGTAACAAAGTTGACACTGGTGTTTGCTTGTGGAAGACAGAAAGAATAGGAAAACTGACTCAACATAAAAGTAAAAGAAAGGCCCTTCGCAGAGGGAAGTAGGGATTAAGTCATGTGCTAGAGCTTTTAGGTTTTGAAAAACATATAGAGATTGCATAAAATATTTGACACTCCTCCCAACCTTGCTAACACAAGCCATGGCTAACCGAATCCTCGGGTGCCTTCCATCAATCACATACCATGGAGGAGTATCTAGTTTTGAGAGGTGTTTGTTAATTGTCAACGAATGGTAACGGGTGAGAACAGTATTCTACCTGTCAAACGGACTTTTAAGAGCGGCTCCCATGAAGGACGTTATTTCTACCAGCAAGGCAGATCATCCCTCTTTCTCTTTGGTTTACACACGCTGGTATTTCACTGTTTGTCATTGCTTACTGATGAATCAGGGCAAAAGTGTGAAGAGAGTTAATTGCATCAAAGCCATTTTGCTGCATCCATGTATTTCTTCAGTTCCTCACATCTAAAACCAGCAGTTTGGAAGTTTAGATATGCCTAAGGCAATATCGTTGTGGACAATTGGGAAAATTGTGTTAATTGTATTAAGTAATCCCTTTTCATTTAAAAGCAAAGATAAAATTTGTAAATATGTAGGGATTGTACTAGCATTTTAGTTGATTTTTACTAGCTTGTATAAACACGTAGGAATTATACTACCATTTTTAGTTGATTTTTATTATCTTGTATAAATATGTAGGAAATATACTAGCATTTTTAGTTGATTTTTACTAGCTTGCATAAACATGTAGGAATTAAACTAGCATTTTTAGTTGATTTTTACTACCTTCTATAAATTTGTAGGAATTATTCTAGCATTTTTAGTTGATCTTTACTAGCTTTTATAAATCTATAGGAAATATACAAGCATTTTTAGTTGATTTTTACTAGCTTGTATAAACACGTAGGAATTAAACTAGCATTTTTAGTTGATTTTTAATACCTTCTATAAATTTGTAGGAATTATACTAGCATTTTTAGTTGATTTTTATTATCTTCTATAAATTTGTAGGAATAATACTAACATTTTTAGTTGATTTTTACTAGCTTCTACCAATATGTAGGAATTATACTAGCACTTTTAGTTGATTTTTACTACCTTCTATACATATGTAGCAATTATATTAGCATTTTTAATTGATTTTTACCAGCCATATAAATATGTAAAAAACATACCTTGTTCCTATCGGATATGATAGTTTTATTCCCAAACAGCTCGGACTCCCCTCCAATTGCATATTCAGCTGTGTCAAAATCAACACCACCTGGCTTTGTCTTCTTTGTCGACAAGTCCAAAGGCAATGGGATATATGTTGTACATGTGTGCTTTTTCCAAGGCAACTCTTCTTTGGAGGAGTCATGGCCTTCTCCATTTCCATCGTACGAGTGTGTGCTGAAATTCTAAAGAGTGCCATTCGCTTTTGCTAGCACATTTGGAAGTAGGATATATACGATTTTTTATCGGCATACATTGTCCTGAGCAGAAAAAAAAACATGGAGAGAATTAAGGACGACCTTCTAGTGTTGCAATATCGACTACTCCCTCCTTCCCAGTGCATGTGGCACCATCATTTTTCGTGTCACGACCTTGATCACTAATTTGATAAATAAAATATCAGTTATTTGGTGTAAAATTTATAATATTAATTTCTAGTCTCATGCTTAACCAAACTTCAGCTGTGTCTAAAACCAACACTAACTAGCTTTGCCTTCTTTGTCGACAAGTCCAAAGGCAATGGGATATATGTTGTTATAGCCATCCTGCCAATGGAATCGAGAATTTGCTACCTTGTGGTCGTAAGTTTAACAAAACAACCATCCAAACATGCACACAAATATTAGATGCATTCAAATCACGGTTTTTGAGTGGCTGATTAGTCGTTGAATAGTTGTCGATTAATCACCATGTCGTTTTCTAGAAATCAGGGTGACTCGCGACTAAACAACGACTTATTTTGACTATAGTGTGACTTTCGTAGACTAATCGTCGAGTCGCGGATGAACAAATGAACAAACAATTGATGAGAAGTACTCAGAAATAAATGGTCTACATCCCTTTAAAAACCTCTGAATTGATGCACCCAAACACATGAACAAGCCATGAAATCTTGGATTTGTGCTAGGATGCTCTGCTATCATCTTAGTTGTTACACGATGCATCTGCAAGGGCTGGACTAACGAGCTGCTCAGATCGTTAAGGCTCGGCTCGTTATGAATCGTGACCGTTAAGGCTCGGATCGTTAAGCTCGTTATCCTTACGAGCTAAATATAACCATTGGCTCGGTTCGTTATATGTTCGCGAGCGTTCGCGACCAACTCGTTAAGACTTGTTAAGAAGATGTATCTGGTTATTCAGCGAATTAAGCAAGCTATCAAGCAAGCATCAGGAGCAACAGATTTTGGACATAGATATACTTACAAAAATATGCTGACATGCATTTGTCAAAGACCTACCGTGTGCAAACAATACTAAAAAGATGCAGATTTGCAGCCTACTGCCACGTTGCTAACGAGGTTAACGAGTAGCTCGTGAAACTCGTTAGTGTGATTGTTTAACTCGTTAGTGTTAACGAGCTAAAATTGCTACTCAGCTCGGTTCATTAAGAAAACGAGCCGAGCTCAAACGAGTCGAGCTACCGAGCGCTCATTAAGATCGCTGAGCTTCGAGCTTTATGTCCAGCCCTTGTGTAGATAATCCCTTAGCCTCTTGTACTGCTGAACATGATCACCAAGAACCACTCTCACTGCTTCATTCTTAACCCTGTAGGCCATAGACCTTGGCATTGCAACTCCATATTTCAGCTTGGCATTTTCTATGAGTGTCAACTTTGGTTGTTGGATAAGTTCTTATACCCACTTGGCATTGACTTTACATCATTCCCTTGATGGTCCACATGTGTGCTCCAAGTGCATCTTCCTTAAATATAATGTTTGTTCACCAACAATTTTAGAACCAGTCATAAAAACAACCCTCTTCTATGCACTTGGCTATAATCCCGTCCTTGCAATTTCTATGTAACCAGTAATTCCTCAGTTGTGCTATGTGAAACTGCTGCAGAGCCCTCCTAAACCCGTACACATCAATGGAACACATTTTCAACCAAATTGTTTTTCACGCTTCTTCTCATCATACCATTTCCTAGGATCATTCTTTTTTGCACTACTCTTAATTCCCTTTGTCAGCACAAAATCAAGTGCTTCAAAATGGTCATCATCATCTGATCCCAAATTTCCATATCCATCTCTGTCTTCACTACTGGAGGGGACAAAATCAGGCATGGAACTACTTTCTTTGCACAATGAGATATTGTGGTGGGCCCTGAATTTTAGGCTTATTCATTTTCTTCTCTGGCCCAATAATGCAGTGACTGTCCTCCTCCGATTCATTGTGTGAAACATAAAACGAATCTTCCTCTTCTGACTCATCTTCCCTCAGGCTAATTGAATATGTTGGTCTCTTCTTCTTCAGATCAGTTTTCCTTTTACTGAGCTCAACTTCTTCTTTCCTCCTCTTTGCAGCATTTTCCTCACATTTATACCCCATCTCAAACTGGAAATCTTCTAACTAATATTCATCCTTTTTTAATATATTTGAACTACTAGAATATTGCTCTGATGTGTGAGCACATACCCCTCTGCTGGACTTTGTTATTTTTAAACATAACTCCTTGCACGTTAAAATAATAAATAACATGTCTCCCATCTCTAATATGGGAATATGTTCTTCAGCATATTTTGCATTAATATCTGCACCCACACGATCTTTGCCCTTGATAAGAGTGATTGAAACACACTTTAATCCTCATACTTGGCAAGCATTTCCTGGACCTTTGCCATGCCATCAATTAGTGCCATCACAACCCTTCATGTACCCTCCTTTTTCACATAATACATATTGTCATTGAAACCATAACCCTCTTTCACTATTAGTGCTAACATATTCAGATAGGTTATGTCAGGTTTCCCTACCTTCCTTTCCAAATTGTTTTTGCCATCTAAGTGGAACCTAACCTCCCATGTATCAATTAATCATCCAATCTACAAAGATAACGGAAAATTAATTACTTTCCTACTTCCCCTAATTCGGAAACCTAGACAGCAAATCGAGATGCACATTCTCTGAAAGAGCTAATGATGCGGATAGGGACTGAAAACTTACTCGACACCGCAGAGAGAGGAGGTCCAGCGATGGCTATCCATCGGTCTAGCCTTCTAGACATTGGCCGCCACCGGGAACAGCGAACAATTAGATGTGGGAGGGTTGGAGCTACCGTAAATCTCGCCGTCGTTCAGGCCTAAGTACCCTAGCCCTGTGACACACCTGCAACCGTCTTTCATATGGCGGCGCACTGGATCCAGCTTTGGGCTTTCTTGCTGCCTTCAGACCAGCGAGACCTTATGGTGGCTGGATGTGCGCGACTCCTGTTGGTGGCACAGGATTTTTTCTCCCGGCATACGTGGCAGCATATTAGTAGACTTTTGTAGTCTTTTATCTCTGTTATTTGTGTCGGTTGAGCTGCGCCTTGATCTTGCGTGTTTTCTGGTTTGTAAACCTTGAATAATTGCTACTTGAGACTTTGTAATAATCGGCTGTGTGCATCACTCGATGCAGAGGCTGGGAGTAATAAAATTCCCTTTTCTAAAAAAACACCTACAACCGTCGCCTCCGACTTCGGCACCTCCTTGCTCTCCGCTGCCGGCGGGATTGGTAGTCTCCTTGGGGGAGGGAGAGAGCCCGCGCGGGAGAGAAGTGTATGAGAAAACGAGTTCAGACCAGCTAGTTTTAGGACAAAGGCGGGTCCGCTAACTGCCGTTAATGGTTGTCTGAGCCGGTCGTCTCCGCGTTTGCCACGTCACCCTGACAGTGGGTCCCATTGTCAGAAATGTCGTTAACGTGACTACAACCAAACATCAGTGCTATTTGAAAAGAACCAGCACAATGCTGGTGGATTTTTGCAAAAATTACGTATCCTGGTGGATTTGCAAACTTCGCGCGCAATTGTGGTGGTTTCATAGAATTTTCTCCATGGGATGCGTATATAAGTTGGTGGTGTAGATAACATTGGATTGGATGCTGAACATGCTAGAGCTGCTGGTCTCAAAGTGTTCGAGAGGGTTTAAAAATCTTAGCCACTGCCGCCTTCACACCCATGTCGAGCAATCAGATCTAGCAAATCACCCAGAGACGTTCCTCGTGTAGATGTGGATACCTTGGAAACTGCGACTAAGGATGAACCATAAACCATTGAGGGATGTTGCGAGAAGGAGGAGGTTGTTCGGCTACGATGATTGTCGCGATGCCTCGACTTTACTTCTGCTACGAATCTGCAGGTGAAGTGGTAATCCGTAGCATGGTTTTTTTTTAGGGAATCCATAGCATGGTCTTGGTTGGTACAAATTTTGAATATACGCGTACCGCATGCCACAGCCCACAACAGAACAGCGGTAAGTTTTAGATTCAAGGCCAGGCAAAGGGTGCGCTCTGATACCTTCGATAGCATCTGAGTGGGGTAGGAGCCTGATCAAAGATCAAACTGCAGAAGCGCTAATTTGGGGGGTCATATAAATTTTGGGGATTTTTTGTAATATCTGCAGATTCTGCACGCTCGCAATGGCTGCTGGGGTTTACTGGAATTATTAGTCCGAGTGTTCCACAGCTGCTACACTGCTTTATAAAGGCAATCGAATCGCCAAAGGTAAAAGGAGATGATGTAGGTGAAAATGACAGCAATAAAAGAAAGAACAGCTGGCGGTAACAGTTAAAAGGGAAACAAGATCTATTCCATTGGATCTGATCTTCGTTAAATCGTAGCCTTACATGAAAGCGTTATGATCTGCTACAGGGCTTTGCTTGTTGTCGCTACTTCAGAGATACAATTGAACATTTCGAGAGCGAGCTGCTTGTGTCCAGACAAAAACTTTGCTCCATCACTTGACTTACATGCTTAACTTTGTCAAGTGTGAATATGCCTCAACTGACGTCAGCGACTCAATGGCTCAATTTCAATGCTCCATGGATGATGCCGAAAGGCAGATAGCTCGTATTATATCTTGAGCCTTAACTGAGTAGATTCCAATACCTGAGCGTCGATATGCTAGCTAGAAGACGGCGAATGGAAGACAACAGACATGATAGATCAGTTAAGCAAACGGACGACGATAAAAAGCACTTGAAGACACAATTTACCAAATATACTGACCATAAGAAGGTGAATAACGTCATTCTTCGGCGATGTGCAAATCTTGTTTTGATATGACGTAGCATCCCATGGCAGTCCCTGGCTCGAAGAAAAAATCTTCTTGGAAATGGCCAGCCTGCTTGCTAAGAATGTCATGGGAGAGATCGTCAATGCTTAGTATCCCTTCAGCACGGAACCCATCTGCACACACGAGGAATTCGGTCCCCACAATAAATGATCCAGTAACTCGAACACTCATCCCTTCTTCTCCATGTGCACAACAGGAAACCTCCTCCATTACATGAGCAATCTTCTGACAAGGGCTAGTACCTCTCAGCATTGTCCTTATTCTTGACAAAGTATCGAATATGTCGCTCTTACCGACATGTGTTTCCCCTGAGAAACTAGAATAAAAGACATAAAACATCATATCAAATGTCTCATACAGTTCCTGCAAAACAACTTTAATTTGTTCTCAATTGCCTTCGATTGGTAACAGGAATAATGTTCAGTTATAGTTGCAGAGCAAGGCTAAAAACACATGGCCACATGCCATCAACGTAGTGGAAGCAGGATCACTTTGAACAACAGAAAAATACAGTAACGGATTCACTACAAGAGAAACGTAGCCCAAGATTCCCATACCTGAAAACAGAATCTCGTTTATAGAATGTCTTCAAGTAACACCATTGATCATCATTGCCGTCAAAGATGATGTAGTAATGTACGGCAAGCATCTGGGATAAATACATTGATATGACTGTAAGTCATGTAGATGACTAGCTTGGACCAATGCTACCCACCCAAGTATCTCTGACAGAGTAAACATGCATACATACATGTACATATGATTCAAGTTACAAGCAAGGAACTTACCTTGGTCAGTTGGTCTACCAATATACATATGATTCAAGTTACACATGCAAATACATTTTCTACCGTTTTTTTCATATGGAATCAAAACAAATTGGAACTCAAAATATCCGGACAATTTTTTCTGACACCTACCAGCAGCAACAAAAAAATCTTAATGAGGTCTGAAATTTAACATCAAGATTTTAATCCCGGATAAGAATTCTAGATTAATATGGGAGACAATTGCGGTAATTACCGAGTCTCGGTTTGTTAGTGGCATTGTCCTACTGTCTAGGCATAGCTAATATCATTGTACGTGAACTTGTGGAACAGCAGTTTCAGTTTCCTGCCATATTTAAAGGCAGTAAGACAGAAAAAACAGAAGCTAGCAAAGGCTATAAAGAACTCACATGTGCTATCTGTGATAATCTTTCTGCTGGATCATGAACACTTTTATTGTACGCTGCCAAGTCCACACCCGGTCCCTCATATTTCTTTATGAAGGAATGAGACAAAAGCTACAAAACGTTCAGTATATGATTCAAATAAGAAAAGGTTCGACTTCAGAGAACAAAATAAACTCAATTTTCTTCTCCGTTTAATATAAAAATATTGACATAGTTAGTTGACATTGCACAATTTGGTAAGGGATTTCAACATATTACACTGCTTTTCGGCAATAGCACCTTAAGACTGCTAAATTTTTGTGACAAATACACCCTAGGCTGCTTACCTGTCAACTAAAGGACTGAAACAATCCATGAGACATTAATCTCAGTGTCTCAAAATCCTATACTGCATAAATAAAGCTCATCACAGAATTTATGCAGTAGGAAACCCTGGAACTGTTTTCTCTTAGGAAAGATAAATCGTACTAGACATCACTTTACCTGATCACATGTTAGCCTTGCGTCAGCATCTTTTTGCAAGCAAGCATCGATGAACGAGCAAAACTCTTCTGAATAATTTTCTTGTGGCGGTGTTGGCGATGGATCTTCCAATATCTGCAAGGCTGCAACACAGTGAGGTGGGCAGGGAGGATTGCATTATACATCAATAATATAATACTCATAAAAGGAACTGGTATAGACAGTGACCGAGTACTGCATCATAGATCAGGACATTCATGCAGGAAAGCATGAACAAAAAAAATCAGTTCGAGTAGAGATGGGGAAACAAGCCAAATTTAAAATTAGATTTTAAACAATATACCAAAACAGTGATATGCAACATTTTGTAACCAATTTACTAGCTTAAGAAACCAAGATACAAATGCGATATTAGCCAGATATTATACACATGAATGAAGATCATGTTTTGTTCCATAAATACGATGATAAGCAAAGGCAGTAAAAATATACAAATGGTCACTGCTTGACCACCATTTCACCTGAAGCATGAGATCGGCCTCGCCCCCAGTTACATCATATGGGTATCTTCCGATTGCACACTCCAACGCTGTTAAGCCAAGGCTCCAGATATCAGCAGCATATGAGTAGTCTTCGTTCCGAATTCTCTCAGGAGACATATATGTGACACTGCCCAGAAAGGTAGCACACTGGAAGACAATTACTACACAAATATATGGCTTACTAAATCCAGATACTCAGGTGTTGACTTACTGCTATTCTAAAACAGCTTGCTTATGTTAAGAGAACGTTTTTTCGCCTAGAAGTAGCATACCATGGTAATTGAATCATGGAGTCCAGAAGTTACACCAAAGTCTGTAATTTTGGTGTCACCCTTCAGATTTAGCAGCAAATTTGCCGGCTTTATATCTCTGTGTACTAATCGCCTCACTTCATGCAAGTAGCGAAGAGCCTAATAAATTAACATAGACAAACTAGTCACTAACAGAATATGTCATTTCACAGGCCTTATTTGAATACAGCTAACACCAGAAGATATTGAGGTAGAAGACTCATACTAGCAACACTTTCTGTAGCATATGTGAAAGAACTGGTTCTGCTATAAATTTCTTGACTCTGAGAATATCAGCTAATGAACCACCATCCATATACTCAAGAGCAAAGTATATTTCTCCGGAATGTGGGGTGTAAAAAACTCCTTGGAATTCAACTAAACCAGGATAACAAGCTGCTTCTGATAACGTTCTAATCTCATTGAGAATCTGTTGTCTCTTTTCCTGTAATACATATCAGAGAGTACATTATAAATACAGAATTTCATAAAGAACTCAACAGAAAGGTCTCTGTTATGATATCAGAGATCAAAATAAATACTTTGAACCAAATGCACCACCGGTTTAAAGCCAAGTAACTGAACATATAAATCAAGACTACAAGACTACACAGAGAACTCGGATTAGTAGATATAGCTTATCTCAGTCATGTAAATTAACTGGGCCCAATGCTCATAATATTCAGATCTAAATTCTCTGCACGGACACTAAATCAAGGTCCATCAAGTTAAGGTTTTGTGTATTTTTCCAGTCTACTTGGGGCAGCTTGGTCCAGAAAGTTTGCAACTAATGCTGGTGTATATATAAATTAAATGCAGAAGAAATTCTGCACTTCTAGTTTACATGTGAATATTAACAGAAAAAGGAAAAGGAAAAAAGGGTGCACATAGACTTTGTTTTATGTAACAAAGAGGAGCTGTAAAAGACGAACGGAAAATGTCACCTTATGCCATAAGGACTACAAAAATGACACACTCACCTTCTCAAAAATTTGTATCTTCTTCAGTGCCAAAACTCGATGAACTGGTACATAAATAGCTCTATGGACAACACTGCTTGCACCATTGCCAACTGAATCAAAAATATGCATATCATGAAAAGAACATCGGTATTTCTTTTCTGTAGAATAGGCCTCATCGGGTCTAGTTGTTCGCTTATGGAAGCCAAGCTCATTGATGTTATATTCATCAGAAGATCTACTCAGTAAATTGACAGTTCCACCATCCAAAACCTACACGAAAGAAATATTAAAAATGAGCATGGCTATATTTATAGCATACTTACGAAAACAAACATAACGTACCAATAAAAGTTATAAAACATAGGGGTCGACTATTCTGCAGGTGACTAAATATAGCTTTATTTTAAGCGAAACTCTCAACTGTTGGAACAAACTCAACCACTCACAACACCCGCTCACCTCCACACACACACGCAAGCACAAATCCCCTATTCCATCTCCCACGAACTCCGCAGCCTCTTCTCTAACTCCAAGTGCTTGCTATCGCTTTCTCTTGTTGGGGACGATGGTAAGCAGCGCTTTCAGGGCGTCAACTTAATAAAGAAACAAAAAAAGATGCAGAGATATTGCGCAAGTTTTTTTCCTGTGAGAACATTTTGGGCTAACTGTGACCGATTTCAGTAAAAAATAAGCCAATGTCAAGAGCCATTATGAAGGAAACAAAAATGGCGCAGTACTACAAGCAACAGAGAAGGCATTTGTCAAATTATAAAGAAAGCAAATAACAACTGAACAACACGAGAAAATTCCAAGTTATAACACTTGCGTCAGGCTGTGCAGCAGTTTAAGTAATTTAGTACTGCAGTTTGAACTGGTAATTCATAGTTGTACCCAGGAGTGCAAAAATGACTTTTTCAAATGCCTAAGAAAACGCGAAAAAATGGACATGTACATGTTCGTGTCCTTTGGGTGTCTGCAAAATTTCATCGAAAAAACACCAAAAATTGTGACCTATGTTAAAAAAAGTAGTCCAAAGAAATTCTTTTTAGAGCACTGAAGTTTTGTCTTGTACAGAAGACACAAAGAAATGAGACGAACATGTGCAAGAAAATCAGAGTGTTTTGTTTTCTTACTACATTTCATGATTTTATTGTTCATCCCAGGAGATATTTTGCCACCCTCTGTTTGAACTTACTTTAAATAGTATCAACGTCCCTTAGTACGACTTACAAACGCTGGCAAAAATCTATAAGGAAGCCCAAACCAAACTAGTATAACTTTTCCAGTATTCTATTGGTCTCTCTAGTATCTACATAACACGGTGAATTCCTACACATAAATCTTGTTCCATGTCTCTTTTGTTTTGGAAAAGTAATGAATTAAAAATTTCCCCACACTTTGTCCCATATCTTTCTAGTACATTTTGTTGATGGAACAGCAGTGTATATATGTGCAAAATGTTGTGCTCTCTCAGATCGTGTTTGTTCCCTGAAACCTCTACTGCATATGGAAACACCTTCTCCGCTACATTTGTGTCGTCCGACAGACTAATCCTAGCAGTTAGAAGCACACTAAAATATCACTGCCACGAATCCTTGAAATAATCATAGATCTCGAACGCCTGAAATGGAATCAACAAGGGAGGGAGCCGTTACCTCACAGTCGTCACAGGAGTCTTCGGCGGCAGGGGGCGGCACAACATTGCCGTCATCGTCGAAGCAGATGGGCTGCAGCCTCTGCTTCAGGTCCTCCAGGCCAGCCATGGCAACGCAGCGCGTGCACCAGACAAGGCCGACAGGGAGGGGAAGGGTGGGCGAGAGGGAGAGGGACTGAGGCAAAGAGAACAGAGTGATGCTTTGATTTTTCCTCTGTTGCTCCGGGACCGGGAGCAAGAAGACCAAATTGAGATGGATGGTCGGCGGCGGCGCAGGTGGGTAGGTCGGTAAGTCCTTTGTGCTATGCGTCACCAGTCGAAAAGCGAATGATCGAAGCCTCTAGGGAGAGTGGGCTTGGCTCATGGCTGACGCCGGCGACCGGGAAGGAGCCACCGGCGCCTCCTCTTCGCTTGTCCCACGTGCCGCCTTCCCGATAACGGGGGATGGAGGAGCGGAGGCACGCGCGCTATACGACGGTCGACGGCGTACGGTCAAATATTCTAATGCGGCCAACGTTCCGACGGTCCCAGCGACGGCCACCGGCCTCCCGGCATGGCCAACACGACATGCCCACCGGCCCCAGCTATCCACGTGTGTACCGGTGGTCCAAAACTGCTCACCGTGCTGCTTGCACAGTAAAATGGGATCAGACCGCCTCCCTCCTAACAAATGCCTCCTGGAACCCAGCGACGGCCACCGGCCTCGGTGGACTTTACTTTTTTCTTTGAGCTTCAACGGCGAGGAAATATCTAGTGCTATGCTATCATCTAAAAAATATCAATTTTAAATGTTTTGTTTTAATAACATTTAGGCAAAATGTGAATATTCACGAGTAATGTGTCTACAAACTCCAAAAATTTCAGGTCCAAAATCAAAACACATTGTCGCAGCAGTGGAACATGGGGTTCCCCTGATACTGCCAAAGTGGGTCCACCACTGGGGCCCACCAAGAAGATGGACAAGGCAAGGAGTCAAGTTCAGCAGATGGGTTAGCTCATCTGCCTCAAGGACACCTGACAAGTTCGACAGCAACGCTCTGCGGCTAAGGACCAGGCGACCTCCCGGGGTCACCCCCTTGCCCGGAGAACAAGGCGGAGTGCCCACGGGTCCGTGCGCCCGGCAGGAGGTCAGGCGTGCCCCGAGTCCTCCATCCGTACCGCTGAAGGGATAAGAACGCCAGCTCGCTGGAAGCTAGTGGAAGACTTGGGCGCCAAGATGAAGGCCGCGCCCTGGTGACGTTGCCACGAGCGTAGTTGGTGGGGCGGACAGGCTTTGTCCGTCCCACCTTTTCCAAGGGCGGACGACCGCGTCGCCCTCCAGAGAATGCTTGGAGGAGAGGATGCCACGTCTCCTCCAAAGACCGCCGAGGGGTTCTCCCGCCAAAAACCCTTCACGCCCCTCGCGTGCCTATGTCGGATCCCCTTAGCATATAAAAAGAGGACCATGGCACCGAGGAAAAGGGGGGGGGGGGGGGGGGGGAAACAGAGGAAGAAACCGAGAAAAGAGAAGGAAGATAGATCACAAGCAAGACTAGACTAGGGTTCGGAGGGTAGAGAGGGAGGTGATCTCCCCAGGGCAGGATCTGCTCTTCGTCTACCTCCGGCCGGAACTCTGCCGGGTTCATCCCAGGACACCCTTGTACACCACACCATGATGAACACTTCAATCCAGACATGCAGGAGTAGGGCTTTTAGCCTCCGGGCGGCCTAAACCTGGGTAACCCCGTGTGTCTCTCTATGTTGTTTGCCCGCGTGCCTCGACGAAGAACTCGACGGTCTTGCTCCCAGGTAAGGCGTCTTCCAGCCTCCTTCGCGCCCCGTGCCGAACCTAAAAAGGGGGTATCATCTACTCCCGGTGTCCGTCACCCGAGACACGACATCTGGCGCACCAGGTAGGGGGTGCAAGCGCTGGATTCGTCTTCATCATCCTCAAGTTCTGCGTCAAGTTCTTCACCGAGTTCTACATCACGCACTTCGTCCGGGACCAGATCTGAGTCGAGCTCTCCGTCCATCTCAAGACCTTCGTTGAGCTCTACGTTCGCGGCAGGATCAGCAGCCAGTTTCTCGTCCGCGACGGAAGCTGCCCTGAACTCTTCTTCTCCAACAAGGTCATCAGCACCCTCCGGCCAAGGTGGACGGTCGCCTCATCAGCAAGCAGGAAACATGTCAGGAACTCGGGAGGTCCTTGGTGAGCCAGCAAGTCAGTCAACTCGGAACAGCTGGGGGCTAGGGGAAGCCTTGGGTGCAGCCCGAGCGCTTCTCTCTTTCCCACCAGATCAGTGCAAGAGCGATCCCCGTGCGAAGGCATGGATCGCTAGCTTGGAAAGTCTGTTGAACTATGCTCACCAATGCCACGCTCCCACGAGTTCTGCACCGACTATCGATGCCGGCGCCGCCATTCCTGTACCAGCACCGCCGGAGGGAGTGCAGCCGAGGATCTTCATGGCAAGAGGCCCATGGAGCCTCTTCACGAAGGCACTGGCCAGAGCTCTAATCCGCGGCGACGCTCCCGGGAGGAGATGGAGGATCAGGCAGGACAGCACCTCAAGACCTGCTGCACGCCATACCCAGCGACCGTCCTTGATCTCTACCGCCTGGAACAAGAGACTGGGGAGACGCTGCGTCATTACATCTGGAGGTTCCAGGGCGTCGTCGACCGCATTCCCCCGGCTGATCTCCGAGAGGTCTCTGTCATCGTTGTCTTCCACGTCAACGTCCGCAACCTGAAAATGCGCGAGAAACTGAGCCTTCATGCTGTGGACACGTTGGAGGACCTGTGGAACATAGCTGACCGATGTGCCCGAGGAGAGGAAGCTCTCAACCTTCCTCCCCGCTAGACTCGCTGAAACATGTCACTGCAAGATGCACCCGGAAGTGTCAAGTTACCAATTCAAGGGCTCCTGTGATCAATGAAAGATAAGTGCTCCTTGAGCAAATCCTCTCTGTGTATAGCTATCTATTTTGCAGGTATAAAACATGTGTAAAAATCGGGAACATGGCTCGACCGTCGAGCGAGCACTCATGGGGTAGCGACTCTCCCGGGGGTAAAAAGCGGTGCGAGACCTGATACTTCCCGGGGACGTGCGTGCCAACAGAGTGAGCGGCCTTCTGGGAATCGGTAGGGCTTGTGAGGGCATTCCTGACCGGTCAGGGACTCACAGGTAAGCTTACATCCCCGAAGGATCCCTCAGAAAGACGTGGAGACAGTAAAAACATTCTAAGCTCAGTAAAAATACTCGCAAAGTAGAGCAGCAAAGCAAGTTCTAGCATGTTACATTCAAGTTTTGGAGCTGATTACCCCCAAGAGCAAGGGATCACCGTAGCACCTCTCAATGTGGAAGTAAGGTATCGATCCGCAGGAGCAAGAAGGAAAAGTTATCTATTCCCTACAACTAAAGTGTCACAAGTTTTAGTTGATTATGCACTAAACAAGTTTGGAGAACAAGGTGGTTGATGGATGGAAGTAACCAAGCAAGAATGTAAAAGTGTCCCAATCCTCTTCAATGCAAGAGGACAAGACAAATGGTAGCAAGCAAAAGCTCTCAAAGAGAGAGAAAGCCCAATCCTCTATACAGCAAGAGGACAAGCTCAAGTGTGAGTTTCTTATAGGAACAATGGACATGGGTTCACTTAATCCTCTCTCCCTCACCTACTGTGGTTATCATGTTATAGATAAAGTACACACAATTGTCATGTTTTAATGGTAGCTTTTATAACGGCTATATGTCCTAAAACACATAGTTGAAAGAAGTACTCATTTGTGTTGCTAGGTCACCCTCGTAAGGCTAGCGTGGTTGCTCTCACTCCCACATCATACTCTTTCTTTTTACCCCCAGATAAAGGATGTTGGGCGGTACTGTGTCACTCAATACCTGTGCCGTGTCACATCGGCCATCCCGTACCCACATACATCATACTTCATAATGGACAATATTCTAGACACTAGTGCAATGATTTATATTTCGTGTGTGTTACCACATCTCTCTCATCTATCTACACTTGGTGGTGTCAATCACCTCATGATAAAGATAAACAAGGCATTATGCATAAATCAAACCATCACATGCATCATAGAATATCTCCAAAGTATGACAAGTCATAAAAGATCCAACACAACAGTAAATGCATAACAAATATTATCTCACACCACAATATCCACCATGGGAATTACATAGATGACCGTAATCATGTTCAGCAGCTCATACGGTACTAATTAGTGAAGCTCAAAGAGAGGAGAGATACATAAGTTACCACCACAAACCCAAGTCCAGGGGGTGGACTACTCCCCTTCATCATGGAGACGGTGGAGAAGTCGTTGGAGGAGATGGAGACCACCCCGGCAGCGCCCCGCCGGAGTTCTCCCCTCCAATCTGCAGCTCCTGATCTCCGTTTCGGTGTTTCTGTGTTTCGGCGGCGCTCCTTCCAGAGAACGTTGGGGGACAATTTTTATAGGCGTTTTTAGGTCACGACTAGGTCGGTGGAGCAAAGATCGACGGCGGCGGAGCCTCGAGGCCCAAAAGAGGTGGTCCCACGCGCCCAGGTACAGGGGCCGCGTGGGGCCCTCTCATTTCCAGTTGGTTGGGCTTATGGCCTTCATTTTGAGCCCATTGCGTTCGTCTCGAAAATTCTGAACCGTGCTCTTTGGTCTTGCCCTTTTTGGAGTCCCGAAGCTCCCGGAAAGTCTGAAACACTAAAAAAGACTTTTTCTGGAAAACAGGGTTAATTCCAAATAAATGGGAAAACTATGAAATATTCCCAAAATCATTATAAAACATTGATATAACGCTTATATGATGCAAATATGATTGGAATAGAAGTAAAATAATGCAAAGTTCATGTATGCATTTTACATGCATCAACATCCCCAAGCTTAACCCATGCTCGTCCCGAGTATGAAGGTGATAAAACTAACATGGACTTTGCATTTTAATACTAACAATGGATATCAAAGATGATTACTATTGCTACATAGAGTCAAATGATTCATTCTTAAAAGGAGTAGCAATATGCAAGATAGTTTATGAAGTGATATCAAGTATTCAATGCAAGGATGTTCAATGATAGTTCACAAAGTGTAACATAACAGATAGTAGTATGGACATTCTTACTTTTGCATACATGTGATCCATAGAGTGATGATGAAAATCTGAATATGATAGGTGGACACTTTGGAAATATGTATAAGTGAGTAGAGGTAAAGCATGCATAAGTTTCATCTAACCTCCAAACTCTTCTACTTAAGTTAATGATTGCAATGTGGTAATACTTGGTGTCAAGCTCTCATTCCCCTATCATAGCATCTTGAATGATTATAGTTTAATGTGAGAGCAAATATGAGTAGTGTGCTTGACAAAGTAAAGGTTAGGTGTCTCATGCCCCTTGAATACAAGTACCTACACCATGATTACTCAACTTAGGAAACAAAGCAAGTTCAAGTTATATATCATTGTAAGTAATAATAGTATCATCAAGAGCATCAACTGGGGTACCTCTTGTCCCAGATTATGGAACAAGCCCATATCAAAATGACAAGACAAACAAACAAGATAAACAAACTCAACACCCTTTTTATTTACCATTGGAATAGCTATTTATCATAAGGTGTATCACAGACGGTTCACCATAGCATGTAAGTAAATTTCCACCATGAATGATTCATGGCTTAGATTAGCGGCCCAGGCGTCTCTTTAATCATTTATACAAACTCATTTAAACTACTTCATTTCCACCTCATTTCACCATGATAGGCATCCATAAACAAAAGTACATGATATCAACTAAATGAGATGAAGGAGCATGTTGAAAGCTTTGCATGTGACAGCACATATGGGCTAACTCCCAACCTCGAACATTTATCAAGCCACTAGCATCATAATCTTAATCACAATGGGTCATGTTTTATTTATTGTAATGATAGTAAAATGTGCATCAATTTCGTGAGAGCTATATAACCAACTTTTCCCATGGCAATCAATAACATAATCATTTTCACTCAGAGGTATAGATAACACAAATATCATGATGAACATACTCGGAATAGCATATAGCTAGTAGGTAGATATGGTGGACTCACTGGAATAACTTTGGTTGAAGGTGTTGGAAACAAGTTTTGACTTGTTGGAATGTTTGGGCTAGCAAAAGGGAGAAAGTTGACCATCCGAGCCGCGCGTGAGCTGGGCGCGCCTTTGGACACCTCTTGGCCATCCGAAGGAGTAAAGGAGGGTGGTTTTTATTGGCTGGCAACGCCAAGTAGGTCACCCGGGGAAAAGACATTCGCCACAGAAGCATCTGGAGACAAGAAAGCATCAAGCATATTGAGGACATGAAACAGGAACGGCATAACCCGGGAGCCCGAGTGTACCTTCTTGGTCTGGCGTCCTGGCATCTGGGCCTTCTCTGGGGCAGGCCGGGGAGGCCACAGTCGCGCTCCCCGCGCCGCTCCCGCGACGACCGTCGTCTTTCGCCAGTGAGGGAGGGAACATCCCTCCGCCACAAGCTCCAAAGCTGGTGGCGGTGTCATCTTCCACCGTGTCACGCCGCCTCTTGCTGGTCTCCAAGGAAGGCGAGCCCCTGCACCTACACATGGTCATTTTCCTTGGGGAGGAGAGAAACACAAAAGAGCTGGAAGAAGTTTGGGGAAAAGCTTACTCTCGGGTGCGCTTGTTCCCCAAGGATGCCGGCACCTCCGCAAACACGGCAGAGGAGGCGTGGGGGCTCTGTTGATGCTCGCCCGGAGAGGTGACTGGTCCCGCCGCAGGAGGCGAGCGGTGGGAGGACGTTCTCGGCCGTGGGACCAAGACAAAGTCGGCCGTGTTGGTCTCCGCGTCCATGAGGTCGCCATCGCCGCCAACCACCTCAGCGGGCGGGAAAAGAATGCTTGCCCCGGGTCGGGGACAACGGTGGTCTCCGGAGAGCGATGCGGGGAAGAAATCTTCTTCCCCACGTCCTCACCATCGTCGTCGTCGTCATCTTCATCGTCGTCGCCGTCTTCGCCATCGTCTTCATTGTCGCTGCCGTCGTCGTCGCCAGCGGCGACCTCGTTGCCGTCGCCATCGTCTCCGTCGTCGGAGCCAGCGGAGTCCTCCCCGGATTCTTCTTGTTCGCTCTCTTCTTTAGACTCAGGGAGCTCTCTTTCTTAGTCGGAGCTAGATGGAGCCTTGGCCTTCCGGATCATCGTCCCGGTGGGTTTGGGCCCATGATCAGAGCGGCCCACAATTCCGAAGGCATCACAAGTCGGCATTGAGTCCAGAATCTCTGCCTTCTCCGGGTCGTCACACAGGGGCCGGAATCCTGCCGGCAGCTTGTATTTGACGTCCTGGGGGAACATCCCGATCATGTTGTCCCGGAGGAGGGTGCGGTCCATATCAGGACTCCTCAGACGAGATGGATCCAGGGGGGCCTAGAAATCCCAAGCTGGGTGTGGCCGCTTCTGCAGAGGCGCCAAGCGGTTGCGAAGGAAATGGGCAACGATGGCAGCTCCGGAAACTCCCTTCTCACGAAGGAGCCTGAAGCGAGCTACCACAGCCGAAAGATCATCATCCTGATAGCTGACGCACCTCCAGGTCTCCAAGCTCACTGGATGTTCCGTCGGTTCTTCAAGGAGTGGCAGGGCTTCTAGCACCTCGACCAAGAACCAGCGCTGCCTCCACTCATCCCACTTGGACTTGATTGCCATGTGAGGGTAGTTCAACTTAACCTTCTGGCGGAAGCAGAAGGTGACACCGCCCCCCATCCAGCCGTCCTTCCGATGCGGGGGTAGAAGAAGTGGCGGAACAGAGCCACAGACGGCATCACCCCGACGAACGCCTCGCAAGCGTAGGCGAAGACCGTCAAATCCAAGATCGCGCCCGGGGTCAGATGCAGAAGCCTCAACCCGTACGCACGCAAGATCTCTAAAAAGTAATCTGAGAAGGGGGGGAATAAGTCCCATCAGCATGAAGCCGTAAAAAATTGGGATCTGCCCGGGCGCCCTGGTCTCCGAAGGTGGGAAAACCTTCGTCGGCACTCGAGCAGAAGCATCAGGCGCGTCGTCGGACTCCATCACTCCGAGGTGCCTAGCCTTCCGCATCATCTCGGCGTTGTCAGCATAGTCACTCGGAAACAAGGCATGCCGCCTGCGAAGCTCTGCCCGCTCGGCGCCGCGCTCCGATCTTTGCCGCGCCCTTTCAGATCTGGGAGACAGTTCCTGCCTCAAGAGTGAGGACCTGCTGGCCCTCTTCTTCAGAGCCGCGACCTTCACTCGTGCCATTGGAGCAGAAAGAGAGCTGCGGCGGCGGACGGCAGAGGCGGCGGCTCGAAGCTAGGGGAGGAAGATGGAAATGGAGGCGGCGATTTGGGGATTTCGGAGATTTGGGGGAGTAACGACTACAGTGCTGCGAGGCGTGGCTTATAAGGCATCCCACGCGTCACATCGCGGCCCCATTACTGCGACTGACGCGGGGATCGAGGAGACGTTCCGCTTCAAGCGCTCCCTCCCGTTGGATTCAAGATAGATGTTGGCCGTCTGTGCGAACCGCAATGTTCGCCACGACCAAGTCCAAGAAGGCTCGGGGGGCTCGTCTCTACTTCGCCATGGCGAGCCTCCGACAAAAGAGTCAAGGCAGGACGCCGGTACCCACTTTGGCCAACTCTTTGGCCATAGCCCCGGCAGCAACTGGAGCAAGAGCCGCCGGGACCATGCCCGGGGGCTACTGTCGCAGCAGTGGAACATGGGGTTCCCCTGATGCTGGCAAAGTGGGTCCAGCACTGGGGCCCACCAAGAAGATGGACAAGGCAAGGAGTCAAGTTCAGCAGATGGGTTAGCTCATCTGCCTCAAGGACACCCGACAAGTTCGACAGCAACGCTCTGCGGCTAAGGACCAGGCGACCTCCCGGAGTCACCCCCTTGCCCGGAGAACAAGGCGGAGTGCCCACGGGTCCGTGCGCCCGGCAGGAGGCCAGGCGTGCCCCGGGTCCTCCATCCGTACCGCTGAGGGGATAAGAACGCCAGCTCGCTGGAAGCTGGTGGAAGACTTGGGCGCCAAGATGAAGGCCGCGCCCTGGTGACGTTGCCACGAGCGTAGTTGGTGGGGGCGGACAGGCTTTGTCCGTCCCACCTTTTCCAAGTGCGGACGACCGTGCCGCCCTCCAGAGAATGCTTGGAGGAGAGGATGCCACGTCTCCTCCAAAGACCACTGAGGGGTTCTCCCACCAAAAACCCTTCACGCCCCTCGCGTGCCTATGTCGGATCCCCTTAGCCTATAAAAGGAGGACAATGGCACCGAGGAAAAGGGGGAAAACAGAGGAAGAAACCGAGAAAAGAGAAGGAAGATAGATCACAAGCAAGACTAGACTAGGGTTCGGAGGGTAGAGAGAGAGGTGATCTCCCTAGGGCAGGATCTGCTCTTTCTCTACCTCCGGCCGGAACTCTGCCGGGTTCATCCCAGAACACCCTTGTACACCACACCATGATGAACACTTCAATCGAGACATGCAGGAGTAGGGCTTTTAGCCTCCGGGCGACCTGAACCTGGGTAACCCCGTGTGTCTCACTGTGTTCTTTGCCCGCGTGCCTCGACGAAGAACTCGACGGTCTTGTTCCGGGTAAGGCGTCTTCCAGCCTCCTTCGCGCCCCGTGCCGAACCTAAAAAGGGGTATCATCTTGCGGTGACCTAGCACACCACTGCATATTGTAGTGTACAAGTCGTTGACATAACACCCACGAAGGACTAATCCGTAAATATTACATCACTCAGAGTAGTACAACAGAAACATTGCGGGTCCACTTTATTACACACTGCTAAAGATTACAAGCCAGAAATGCATAAAAACATCGACGTCTTCCTCTGACATGAGAGGAATGTCTATTATTGCGATGTTGACAGGAGTCAACCTACAAGCGATAGAAAACAGCAAACTAAGAACCATCTTGGCTCAGCCGCTAAGTAGTACTAGTCTAGTCTGACTCGGCCAGGTTCCTACTATGATGACTTTAAGTCTCCACCTCCTCCTCTTCGGCGTTGTCGGCTCCGTAGGCGATGATGTAGTCGACGCCTTCTATTCCTCCAGACAGATCAGGTGCTTCAAAATACACCTCGTCGGCATGATATGCTCCAAAGTCGTCTTCAGCGATCTCATCAGAGTCTAAGCAGAGATCAACGGAGGAAAAGGGTGAGCAACACTAGCGTTACCCAGCAAGTTCAAATAATAGATGATAAAGTGTATGATGCACTAACTACCATCCTGACCAAAAAGTCATGGATGTATATGCAATCTTTTGTAAAACATTTTTAGGAAAAGGTCTATTTTATTTTAGAAAACTATGCCCCCAGCCTCCACGGGTCTTTAGTCATCACTTGGGATGCCTTTCCCGCAGCGTTCTGTAGTTCCCTCCTGGAACAAGGATGTGACAGTCACAATTTCTTTGTTTAACTCTGCAGAGCTGCACCACTTTACCCAACAGCAGCCTGGCTCCTTTTGCTCTCTTGCACACCATGTGTGCTATAGCCAGAACTCAGGGCAACAAGTCATGTGGAGTCGCCTCCCCGCACAACACATATCCGCCCATTTGTGACGCGGCTGGTAACTAAGACCACTGGCCCGCCACCCCTCCCAAGCTTCTATTCCAGTCACTCCGTCGAGTGGGAAGGTCACGCGCTTCCACGCAGTTGGCCGCCGCAACGGACGCAACCAGGTAATAGCCTGCCGAGGATATGTGAACGAGGGAAGAAACCTCTGACGAGCCCATCCATAGTGAATCTGTTGGCTGATGCTTCAATACGGCGCAAGGATCACTGGGCCATGGGTTATTAATCCTAGGTATATACTTTCCCATACAGTGGAACCTCCACCACAACATCAATCCGTGGTTCCACTGCCAGCCAACCATATATGTATAGCATTTCACATCATTCGAAAATAGGTTTTTCTTTTTCATGCAATGATAAACCATAGTACTTTGTAATTACTTTGATAAAATTAATCAAGTAGGACATGCAAGTTGGAACTTGCCTTGAGACTGACAGGTAATGCAGTCTAAAGCTTCCGACGAATTGGGACCTTCGTGTTCTGAAAATCAATATCATTGTCTGTATGAGACAATGTTGAAAAACCAAATACATGCCAATATGCATATAATGAGATGATTTTTATTCTTTCCCAAAATTCCCCAGAATTTTGTTAAGGATTTCTTTAAAAATTTCTTTGATTTGAATTTTATTTAGGATGAGTAACATGACAGTCATAATGTAGTTCAAATAATACTTTGAACTTGATATATAATTTTCCCATATTATTTTCTTTTGAAAATAATTTGAAATATTTCAAAGTCATTTCCACTTAAGGATCATTTGAATTTTTGCTATAAGAATTAGTTTTCAATAAACCAAATAGACATTTTATTTGGATTACTTATTTTCTTCTGATATCTGTAGATATTTTTAAATTATTTTTATGATTTTATTTGAATTTATAGCAAGTTTTGAAATTTGGAAGAAATTTGTAAGTTTAAAAATTACAAATAGGTCCTTGGTCAACACTGGTTCAACCGAACCAGTCCAACCCTTTCTCTCTCTCTCACCACGCGCCCGTGCTCGACCTCTCCTGGCGCTCATGTCGCCCGTGCCGTCGCCGCCTCGCCCCGGCCAACTCCGGCCATCTCCGCCGCCGTGCCGTGGGGCAAAATACTCCCTCGCTCCACTCTTCCACCTCACCGGAGCGATTCATCCCTCTCTTCTTCTCGTGGCCGCGCACAACCCAATCCCCTAGGGTTAGGGTTTCGGTGCCGCGCCATTTCTTCTCCTTCTTCTCCAGCGTGCTCGCCATGGCTGGGCGCAGAGCTCCGCCCTCTGTGCCGCCGTGGCGCGGTGGTGCTGGTCCACGACCTCCGTGTGCCCCCTCCACTGGTAGCGCGAGCACTGCCTCGCCGCCGTGGAGCTACGGCCATGGACGCACGGTAAAAATCTTCTCCTCCCTCTCTTCTCCACTCTCTACCCTTAGCTAGCTCGAGATGCTGCTGTAAGAATTGATTTGAACATATTTCCTTCGGTTGTTTTAGGTTTTGTGATGAACAGATGATGATTCTAGATGTATTTCTTGGATATGTGCACTGCCTCCTCTATGTGCACACAGAGGTGAATGGTGTAGATCTAGCAGGTTTAGATCCATCCATTGCCTCTGGATGCAATGTTGGGAGCATTTCTTGCTCACAGAAGATGAAATTTTCTTTAGAAAAATAATTCTGAGCTAGAACTAGTGCTAGCTGTGATGATTAATTGGTTTAGAGCATGATTTGATCATGTTTTGCTCACTGTGATGCCTCCTTGTAGAGTTACACAGTAGCTTTCTTGATTAAAAATGATTTTTATGCTTTCCTGTGCTTCTTCTAAGTGCACAGTTCTGATATGAGCAGCTAATCCAGCTCTGCTGGTTCACTGTCATGTGGGTGATGCTTTATTAAGCAAAATAAGAACAGATGCTACACTAAGATCAACCCCTTGCTTCTGTAGATGCTCAAACAAAATGATATTGCACTCAACTGCACTTCCTGTCTCACTCTGTCCTATTACTAGCACAAAACAGAAGTTCTCTGCTGTGCTAATTACTTTTCTATAGCACCTTACCTTGCTTGCAAGGTTCTGTTAAGAACAGATGCTAAAAATCACTCATGCATGGTTCTGTCATTTACAGAACCTGCTAAATCACTCTCTAGCTCATATTTAACAACCTTGGGTGTAGAGCAGATAAAGCTACGGTAGAATCTGATCTTGCTCCAGGGTTCAACCACCTCTTCTGGACTGCTTCTTGTGATTCTATTATCTTCTTCTGCTACTAGCCTCCTTCTTGGGTTTAATGGCTTGTGGTAGATGGTTTAGGTGATCTCCATGATTGGCTTGTGGTTTTTGGTTGTTCTTGGTGAAGAACAGATGGATTTGTGATCTGGATGTGATGATGGTTGTGCACTGTATGTGTTGTGATGGCTGTGAATTTGTGTGTTCTTGTGGCTACGGCTTGGGTCTATATTTATACACATTTGAGCACTTCTGTGCTTGTGACACCAGGATAACTTGGCTGTGGTGACTAACCTACTTACAGTGGCCCTCTTTGCCTCGAGCTGCTCTATTTGACTCATTCCTGCACTCCTTTTCACCTAGGAGATCAGCTCAGCTCTGCTGCTGCGCAGTTCATTCTGACTCATTGCTCCTATCTGGTCCAGATTTCTATGTGGCAATGCTTGGCTGAGAATTGGGGATGCTAAAGATAGTCGGTTTGCTAATTAAACTCAAGTGTGTGGCCAATTAAGCTCATTGTTAGCTTAATAAGTGGTTTTAGGGTCCATTTGCCTAATTAATAGGCAAATGTGATTCCATATTTGTGGGCTCAAGTTTTATTTGTTTCCTGGTTTTATTGTGGGGATGTAAATTTATAAGTTGCTTTGCTTAAATGATCATGAGATCAAAATGCTCAATTAGCACTTGTTGCCTTTGATGTTTGTTGCCTGAAGATGATTTCTGTTAAGTGCTAAGCTTAAGCCTTTGCCCCTAATGTTGCCTTTGGATTTATTGAGCATGATCAAACAGATCAGTCCCTTTGTTGCCTCAGGATTTTATTTGCATTCTCCACACTAGTCTAACCAAACCATAGTTTTGGTTAGGCTAAAAACCAGGTTTCATACAACAACATGCCAGCACCAAATGGTGTTGGCAACATTTTAATCATAACCCCCATTTCTACTTGTTTTTGTTGTTTGTTTTGCAGGTGAGAAGATGAAAAAGACATGAAGACTTTAGTTTAGGATTTTTTTAGTACTGTTTTTGTAATCTGTCAAGTGTTAAAATTTATTTGTAATGAGATCTTGTAAATTATTTGTGTTAATCATTTGTATCATTTGTATCCAAATGTTTCCCAAACATTTGAGTTGAAATTTTTGTAATACTTGTATATCTATTTCTTTTAGAGTTTCTTTTGGAAATATTTGTATATGAAATTGTGATATAGATGAATAGTTGTGAAGTGGATGAAATAGAATAATTTATTATTTGAAATGATGTCCTCACAATTCTTGTGATTTATGTCTTGTTGTATTTGTAATATGTGTGTATAGAAAGAATTAGGAAAGAGTAGAATTGTTTTTAACTTTAAGATTATTTCAAATTTCCTTTTGAAATCAAATGAAATCAGATGAAATCAATTGATTATGTTGGAGAAGTACTAACAAAGGTTTTGAAAATATGTCGTAGAGTTTATCGACTCCTCTCGACTATCTGTCGATGTCTGACTCCCAGAACATCGACACTCGTCTGGAATCAACTCTCGAGTCATTTTAACACAAAAGCGCGAAAATTTTCCAGATTTCACCAAAAGATGCATGAATGCACAAATGCAGTTCCTATTTCTACCCTCTCGAGTCTTATAACTGCGGGGTATTACATCCTCTCCCCCTTAAACTAAACTTCGTCCCGAAGTTTCTTTTCTGGTACCTGAACAACTGTGGGTAATCTCGTCGCAAATCTTCTTCTTTTTCCCAAGTTGCTTCTTGCTCTGAGTGGTTCTTCCACTGAACAAAGCAAACTTGATTGCTCTATTCCTTAATCTTTTCCAATTCTCCCTCAGTATCTTCTCAGGCTGTTCCTCATATGATAGGTCTGGCTTTAAATTCAACTTTTCAAACGCAATTGGTCCTTCTGGTGGCTTTAAACACTTCTTGAGTTGAGATACATGGAACACATTGTGAACTTGTGATAATATAGCAGGTAACTCCAATTCATAGGCTACCTCACCTTTCTGGCTTAAAATTCTGAATGGTCCTATGTATCTAGGACTCAATTTTCCTTTTACTCCAAATCTCTTCACTCCTTTGTAGGACTAACTCTTAGATATACCATATCTTGTACCTCTGGTTCCCACTGTCTTCTGGATAGATCAGCGTAACTCTTTTGTCTACTCTGAGCTATTTTGAGACGATCTCTGATAATATCCACAATCTGCTGTTGTTCCTTTATGTACTCAGGTGCAAATTCTTTACTCTCCCCTACTTCAAACCAACATATTGGTGATCTACACTTCCTTCCATAAAGAGCTTCAAATGGTGCCATCTGAATACTACTCTGATAACTATTGTTATAGGAAAATTCGGCTAAAGCTAAGTGTTCATCCCATGATCCTCCAAAATCAAGTGCACAGGCTCTTAACATATCTTCTAAGATTTGATTTGTCCTTTCTGTCTGTCCACCAGTTTGTGGGTGGTATGCAGTACTATACTTTAGGTTTGAACCCAACTGCTTGTGAAGTTGTCTCCAAAAAGCTGCCGTGAATATGGATCCACGATCTGATACAATACTTTGTGGCACTCCATGCTTGCTAACTATTTCCTTCACATATAAATCTACCAATTGTGCTGCGTTATCTTTCTGATTAATGGCAATGAAATGGGCAGTTTTTGTCAATCTATCCACTATTACCCATATAGAATCCTTATTTCTCCTTGTTTTGGGTAAACCTGTGATAAAATCCATACTGATCTCTTCCCATTTCCATTTGGGAATTGGTAGTGGTTGTAATAATCCTGCGGGACTCTGATGTTCCGCTTTACTTGTCTACAAGTATGACATTCTGCAACATATCTTGCAATCTCCCTTTTCATATTATTCCACCAAAATGTCTTCTTCAAATCCATGTACATCTTAGTACTACCTGGATGTATAGAATATGGTGTTTCATGTGCTTCTTTCAAAATTATGCTCTTGATCTCTTGGATATCTGGAACACATATTCTACCATGATACCATAATGAATCAGTTTCTGGCTTCAAGGTGAATTCAGATCTTCTACCTTCTTTAATCCTGCGGATTTCTTCAGCTATGAATTCATCTTCTCTTTGCCGATAAAGAATATTTTCTTTCAATTCCATCTCTGTTTCTTCAATAACTTCCATAGCTGCAATACTATTCAACTCTGGACCTTCCCAGATTTCAATACCAGCTCTTTGTATCTCATTCCTCAATTCCTTGGGCATTCCTTCTTCCATCAAAGGATTACAATTCACTTTACGACTTAATGCATCTGCCACTACATTGGCTTTTCCTGGAGTATAGTTTATTGTCAAGTCATAATCCTTGATTAACTCTAACCATCTCTTCTGCCTCATATTCAGTTCCTTTTGTGTGAAGAAGTATTTCAAACTCTTATGATCCGTATATAGTTCACACCTTTCTCCATAAAGAAAATGTCTCCATTGCTTTAAAGCATAAACTACTGCTGCTAACTCCAAATCATGTGTAGGATAGTTAAGTTCATGTGGCTTTAACTGCCTTGATCCGTAAGCAATTACCTTGCGATCTTGCATCAATACACAACCTAATCCATTTTTAGATGCATCACAATATACTGTGTAAACTTTTCCAGTTTCTGGTACTGCTAACACAGGTGCTGTTGTTAACTTTTCTTTGAGTTCTTGAAACTCTTTTCACACTTCTCCGTCCATTCAAATGGAACATTCTTTCTGAGTAACTTTGTCATTGGCCCGGCTATCTTAGAAAATCCTTCAATAAATCTCCGATAATATCCGGCCATTCCCAAAAATCCTCTAATTTCCTTAGGGTTCTTGGGTGCTTCCCATTCCAATACTGCTTTTACTTTCTCCGGATTGACTGCAATCCCTTCTTTACTGATCACATGACCAAGAAATTCCACTTGATCCAACCAAAACTCACACTTACTAAATTTGGCATATAACTGATGTTCCCTTAGTGTCTGTAACACAATACTTAAGTGTTGTGCATGATCTTCCTTGGTTTTGGAATAGACCAATATATCATCAATGAACACTATCACAAACTTGTCCAAGTATGGCATGAAAATCTTGTTCATCAAGTTCATGAATATTGCTGGTGCATTGGTTAAACCAAATGGTACTACTAAATACTCATGATGTCCATATCTTGACACAAATGCTGTTTTGGGAATATCCTCAGGTTTAATCTTTATCTGGTGGTATCCTGACCTCAAATCTATTTTAGAAAATACCCCTGCTCCTCTTACTTGATCAAACAAATCTTGTATCCTTGGCAACGGGTATTTATTCTTAATGGTCACACTATTCAGGTTACGAAAATCTCCACACATTCTTCTTCCTCCATCTCTTTTATCCACAAATATTACTGGTGATCCCCAAGGTGATACACTTTCTCTTATAAATCCTTTATCTTCCAACTCATCTAATTGCTCTTTGAGTTGTACCAATTCCTTGGGACCCATCTTATATGGTGCTTGTGCAATAGGTGCTGTACCAGGAATCAAATCTATGGTAAACTCAATTTCACGATCCGGTGGCATCCCTGGTAACTCATCTGGAAAAACATCCTGAAATTCCTTAACCACTGGGATTTCTTCTATCTTAGCTTCCTTCATAGCATTCAACTGTAAATCTGCTCTTAACTGACTATGCTTATCCCCTTGGTATACTGTTCTCATACCTCCTGGTCCTCTCAAAGACACTGTCTTTTCTGCACAATCTATTTGAGCTCCATGATCAGATAACCAGTCCATCCCTAAGATGACTGCTATATCTTTCATGGGAATTACTAGCAAATCAGCGTCATATACGCGATCACAGATCATAATTACTTGATCCATTTTGACTTGCGTTACTAACAATTTTCCCCCGGCCGACATGACCGTTATGGGTACTTCTAACGGCTGACATCTAATCCCATATGCATCCACAAATTGTTGCGAAATAAAAGATGTAGTAGCTCCAGTATCAAACAAAACTTTGCCAGGATGAGAAAGAATTTTGAGCGTACCGATCACCACGTTGTCGGTGTTGTTGACTTGCTCCAAACTGGTGCAATTCAGCCTTCCATATGGCTTCCCTTTGCCCTTATCTGCTGCATTCCTTCCAAATCCTCCATTCCTTGGCTTGAATCCTCCTCCACCTTGGTTATTTCCTCCACCAGTTCCTCGGCTTATCTGTTGATTCTGTTTATTTGGACAATCAGGCTTGATATGTCCAGCTTGTCCACATCCAAAACAGATGATTTGGGCTTCTGACAATCCTTCATCAGATGTCCTCTCATTCCACAATTATTGCATATCAAATTGTTAACAGGATTGAAGCTTCGTGGAATAGGTTTCCTTCCTTCAGTTCTAAGCTTAGGCCTAAAACGTAGATTTGGTGGTTGTCGTTGGACTTGAAACTTCCTTGGTTCCATCCTTGCTTTCTTCCTTCTTTCTTCCTGGAGTAACTTATAATCATCCTCCAATGTTATTGCTGCATCTACCAGCTCCTGAAACTCCTTTGGTTTTGTCAACCTCAACTGCATCTTCATAAAAGGACTCAGACCCTTCATGAATCTCTTCTTCCTTTTCTCCTCAGTGTCTACTTCATCTAATGCATACCTTGACAATATGTTGAACGCACTGACATAACGTCCAACAGGTAACTCATTCTGTCTCAGATTCTCAAACTCCCTCCTTTTTAATTCCATAATACTTTCAGGAACATGTGCTTCCCTAAACCTCTTCTTAAACTCCTCCCAAGTTACAACATGATCAGCAGGTAGTGTTGCCACTATGGCTTCCCACCATGATGCTGCTGGTCCGGTAAGCAAATGAGTTGCATACCTAACCTTCTCTCATCAGAACATCCACTGTGTTGAGCTTTCGTTCAGTATCTGCCACCCAATCTTCTGCGTCCATAGGTTCTGGAGCTCTTGCAAATGGTATGGTCTAGCATTTTGGAAATCTGATAAGTCACTCCTTTAAGTACTTCATCCCTTCCTCGTCCTGCCTGTATTCCAGCAAATCTTGCAGAAATTTATTCTGCCTTTCCTGGTCTTGGCGCCTGCCTTCTTCCACCATCTGCATATACTGCATGAAACTTTGCTCCGTGATTGGCCTTGGCGGTTGTGGTATTCCTCCTGCATCTGCATCTTGCTTCTCCTTAAGTTCACGTTCTTGCCTCTGCACATCACTCTCCTCACCGATGTACGCCATTACCCTCTAGTCCTGTTACATCGAATCAGAACTCTCCATTACATTATGCATATGCACTTCGAGTCCTATTCCATGCACAAGTACTAGTCAAACAATGGAAAACAGAAAAATCCAAAGAACACAAAACTTTTCAAACATATACCATGTATTATACATGTAGGATTACAAACATGGGTACATAATAGTAACACACTCTAAAAGTGAGTAGGTCTCACTTATTGCTACCAGCGTCCTTACAATATACGTACAATACCCTATATTAACATATTACACAACTACTGCTTCACTCCGTCCTGCTCTTCTTCACTTTTCCGCATACTTCCCAGGCTTCCAGTGACAGTTACGCCTGGTCCTCCTGAGAATCCCGGGTAACTTCACATTAATGGTAGGCTGATATTCAGGGTCAGATGGGCTTGCTTCTAACGTCATATCCGTCATGGCGAAGTAACTATCAAGATACTTGTATGCCGCTGCTTCCCCATCGTAAACCTCCTCATCTCCATAACCCTCGCCTCCATCATCGTACCCAGTTGGTACAGCCTCAAAGTTATTAAAATACCCTCGTGATTCGTCTCCCTTCTCCGTCTTCGGGTAGTACTTGGTCTCGTACGCATACTTCCATTCCTCATCTTCCTCCTCAGAATCTATTTTTATTGGCTTACTTGACTCACCAACTCTAGCCTTCCTCCTAGGGGTATGACTAGTAACTTCCGGCTCTCCCGGATCTCCTGGAATTCTTATGGGATCACTCTGTGTACCCTGATAAGGTTCTTCATCCCAACCTGTGGCACTTGGTACTTCAGGTTCCCAATTCTGCCATTCCTTCTCTTCCTCAACTAAGACATAACCAGAGTGTGGTGGTGTATAGTCAGGATAAATTGGGGTATCGGGTTCTACTTCCTCCACATACCTAGTTGGTGTGGGTGGTGGATCAGTGTATCCCTTCTCTGCTTCATACCTCAGTATATCACACTTTTCCTGAATAACTTCAGGACTGGAGTACTGCTCTATCATGGCTTCTACCTCTCCTGCTACTACTCCGAACGTCTTATGATACGCCCGAATCATCTTGAGACAACTGTCCATGAACTCAGCCACATCACGTGGATTAGTTTTCAGGAAAGCCTTATAATCCACTGGACCCTCAAGCCGGTAATTCGCACTCGGAATAGCGTTAAACGGTGTTTCCACCAACGCATAACTCTTGGATGTCCTTATCTCAGTAACTGCTCTGACAGCAGCAATCTGGAAAGCTACTTCCACATTCTTCGCTTCTCCAAAGGGCATTTTGAATCCCATCTTAAGTTCAGGTGGTAACTTGAGTGCTACACGGTACAGGGCTAAAATTGATCCATCGTAAAAACTCATCACTTTCACTATCACCTTGGTTTTGATACCAAGAAAATAGATCAGTTGCTGAAGCATTTCCGCCCAGCTTCCCCGAAAAACACACGAACCGACCTCCTGGGACCTCGTTTCTCCATCCTAGCTGTTATAGCCAAAAAGGATATCAGAATTGAAATGAAGTAATAATTGCATGATAATGCTATTCTCAAGTGAATATCAATCATAACAAATTAAAACTCAATTCATTCTAAGGCCTCGCACACCTACAGGTTTTTCCCTTTAATAGGTTTCCAACCTAAGGTCTAGCAATTGCTCTGATACCATCTGCGGTGACCCAGCACACCACTGCATATTGTAGTGTACAAGTCGTTGACATAACACCCACGGAAGGACTAATCCGTAAATATTACATCACTCAGAGTAGTACAACAGAAACATTGCGGGTCCACTTTATTACACACTGCTAAAGATTACAAGCCAGAAATGCATAAAAACATCGACGTCTTCCTCTGACATGGGAGGAATGTCTATTATTGCGATGTTGACAGGAGTCAACCTACAAGCGATAGAAAACAGCAAACTAAGAACCATCTTGGCTCAGCCGCTAAGTAGTACTAGTCTAGTCTGACTCGGCCAGGTTCCTACTATGATAACTTTAAGTCTCCACCTCCTCCTCTTCGGCGTCGTCGGCTCCGTAGGCGATGATGTAGTCGACGCCTTCTATTCCTCCAGACAGATCAGGTGCTTCAAAATACACCTCGTCGGCATGATATGCTCCAAAGTCGTCTTCAGCGATCTCATCAGAGTCTAAGCAGAGATCAACGGAGGAAAAGGGTGAGCAACACTAGCGTTACCCAGCAAGTTCAAATAATAGATGATAAAGTGTATGATGCACTATCTACCATCCTGACCAAAAAGTCATGGATGTATATGCAATCTTTTGTAAAACATTTTTAGGAAAAGGTCTATTTTATTTTAGAAAACTATGCCCCCAGCCTCCACGGGTCTTTAGTCATCACTTGGGATGCCTTTCCCAATTCTCCCTCAGTATCTTCTCAGGCTGTTCCTCATATGATAGGTCTGGCTTTAAATTCAACTTTTCAAACGCAATTGGTCCTTCTGGTGGCTTTAAACACTTCTTGAGTTGAGATACATGGAACACATTGTGAACTTGTGATAATATAGCAGGTAACTCCAATTCATAGGCTACCTCACCTTTCTGGCTTAAAATTCTGAATGGTCCTATGTATCTAGGACTCAATTTTCCTTTTACTCCAAATCTCTTCACTCCTTTCGTAGGACTAACTCTTAGATATACCATATCTTGTACCTCTGGTTCCCACTGTCTTCTGGATAGATCAGCGTAACTCTTTTGTCTACTCTGAGCTATTTTGAGACGATCTCTGATAATATCCACAATCTGCTGTTGTTCCTTTATGTACTCAGGTGCAAATTCTTTACTCTCCCCTACTTCAAACCAACATATTGGTGATCTGCACTTCCTTCCATAAAGAGCTTCAAATGGTGCCATCTGAATACTACTCTGATAACTATTGTTATAGGAAAATTCGGCTAAAGCTAAGTGTTCATCCCATGATCCTCCAAAATCAAGTGCACAGGCTCTTAACATATCTTCTAAGATTTGATTTGTCCTTTCTGTCTGTCCACCAGTTTGTGGGTGGTATGCAGTACTATACTTTAGGTTTGAACCCAACTGCTTGTGAAGTTGTCTCCAAAAAGCTGCCGTGAATATGGATCCACGATCTGATACAATACTTTGTGGCACTCCATGCTTGCTAACTATTTCCTTCACATATAAATCTACCAATTGTGCTGCGTTATCTTTCTGATTAATGGCAATGAAATGGGCAGTTTTTGTCAATCTATCCACTATTACCCATATAGAATCCTTATTTCTCCTTGTTTTGGGTAAACCTGTGATAAAATCCATACTGATCTCTTCCCATTTCCATTTGGGAATTGGTAGTGGTTGTAATAATCCTGCGGGACTCTGATGTTCCGCTTTTACTTGTCTACAAGTATGACATTCTGCAACATATCTTGCAATCTCCCTTTTCATATTATTCCACCAAAATGTCTTCTTCAAATCCATGTACATCTTAGTACTACCTGGATGTATAGAATATGGTGTTTCATGTGCTTCTTTCAAAATTATGCTCTTGATCTCTTGGATATCTGGAACACATATTCTACCATGATACCATAATGAATCAGTTTCTGGCTTCAAGGTGAATTCAGATCTTCTACCTTCTTTAATCCTGCGGATTTCTTCAGCTATGAATTCATCTTCTCTTTGCCGATAAAGAATATTTTCTTTCAATTCCATCTCTGTTTCTTCAATAACTTCCATAGCTGCAATACTATTCAACTCTGGACCTTCCCAGATTTCAATACCAGCTCTTTGTATCTCATTCCTCAATTCCTTGGGCATTCCTTCTTCCATCAAAGGATTACAATTCACTTTACGACTTAATGCATCTGCCACTACATTGGCTTTTCCTGGAGTATAGTTTATTGTCAAGTCATAATCCTTGATTAACTCTAACCATCTCTTCTGCCTCATATTCAGTTCCTTTTGTGTGAAGAAGTATTTCAAACTCTTATGATCCGTATATAGTTCACACCTTTCTCCATAAAGAAAATGTCTCCATTGCTTTAAAGCATAAACTACTGCTGCTAACTCCAAATCATGTGTAGGATAGTTAAGTTCATGTGGCTTTAACTGCCTTGATCCGTAAGCAATTACCTTGCGATCTTGCATCAATACACAACCTAATCCATTTTTAGATGCATCACAATATACTGTGTAAACTTTTCCAGTTTCTGGTACTGCTAACACAGGTGCTGTTGTTAACTTTTCTTTGAGTTCTTGAAACTTTTTCACACTTCTCTCCATTCAAATGGAACATTCTTTCTGAGTAACTTTGTCATTGGCCCGGCTATCTTAGAAAATCCTTCAATAAATCTCCGATAATATCCGGCCATTCCCAAAAATCCTCTAATTTCCTTAGGGTTCTTGGGTGCTTCCCATTCCAATACTGCTTTTACTTTCTCCGGATTGACTGCAATCCCTTCTTTACTGATCACATGACCAAGAAATTCCACTTGATCCAACCAAAACTCACACTTACTAATTTGGCATATAACTGATGTTCCCTTAGTGTCTGTAACACAATACTTAAGTGTTGTGCATGATCTTCCTTGGTTTTGGAATAGACCAATATATCATCAATGAACACTATCACAAACTTGTCCAAGTATGGCATGAAAATCTTGTTCATCAAGTTCATGAATATTGCTGGTGCATTGGTTAAACCAAATGGTACTACTAAATACTCATGATGTCCATATCTTGACACAAATGCTGTTTTGGGAATATCCTCAGGTTTAATCTTTATCTGGTGGTATCCTGACCTCAAATCTATTTTAGAAAATACCCCTGCTCCTCTTACTTGATCAAACAAATCTTGTATCCTTGGCAACGGGTATTTATTCTTAATGGTCACACTATTCAGGTTACGAAAATCTCCACACATTCTTCTTCCTCCATCTCTTTTATCCACAAATATTACTGGTGATCCCCAAGGTGATACACTTTCTCTTATAAATCCTTTATCTTCCAACTCATCTAATTGCTCTTTGAGTTGTACCAATTCCTTGGGACCCATCTTATATGGTGCTTGTGCAATAGGTGCTGTACCAGGAATCAAATCTATGGTAAACTCAATTTCACGATCCGGTGGCATCCCTGGTAACTCATCTGGAAAAACATCCTGAAATTCCTTAACCACTGGGATTTCTTCTATCTTAGCTTCCTTCATAGCATTCAACTGTAAATCTGCTCTTAACTGACTATGCTTATCCCCTTGGTATACTGTTCTCATACCTCCTGGTCCTCTCAAAGACACTGTCTTTTCTGCACAATCTATTTGAGCTCCATGATCAGATAACCAGTCCATCCCTAAGATGACTGCTATATCTTTCATGGGAATTACTAGCAAATCAGCGTCATATACGCGATCACAGATCATAATTACTTGATCCATTTTGACTTGCGTTACTAACAATTTTCCCCCGGCCGACATGACCGTTATGGGTACTTCTAACGGCTGACATCTAATCCCATATGCATCCACAAATTGTTGCGAAATAAAAGATGTAGTAGCTCCAGTATCAAACAAAACTTTGCCAGGATGAGAAAGAATTTTGAGCGTACCGATCACCACGTTGTCGGTGTTGTTGACTTGCTCCAAACTGGTGCAATTCAGCCTTCCATATGGCTTCCCTTTGCCCTTATCTGCTGCATTCCTTCCAAATCCTCCATTCCTTGGCTTGAATCCTCCTCCACCTTGGTTATTTCCTCCACCAGTTCCTCGGCTTATCTGTTGATTCTGTTTATTTGGACAATCAGGCTTGATATGTCCAGCTTGTCCACATCCAAAACAGATGATTTTGGGCTTCTGACAATCCTTCATCAATGTCCTCTCATTCCACAATTATTGCATATCAAATTGTTAACAGGATTGAAGCTTCGTGGAATAGGTTTCCTTCCTTCAGTTCTAAGCTTAGGCCTAAAACGTAGATTTGGTGGTTGTCGTTGGACTTGAAACTTCCTTGGTTCCATCCTTGCTTTCTTCCTTCTTTCTTCCTGGAGTAACTTATAATCATCCTCCAATGTTATTGCTGCATCTACCAGCTCCTGAAACTCCTTTGGTTTTGTCAACCTCAACTGCATCTTCATAAAAGGACTCAGACCCTTCATGAATCTCTTCTTCCTTTCTCCTCAGTGTCTACTTCATCTAATGCATACCTTGACAATATGTTGAACGCACTGACATAACGTCCAACAGGTAACTCATTCTGTCTCAGATTCTCAAACTCCCTCCTTTTTAATTCCATAATACTTTCAGGAACATGTGCTTCCCTAAACCTCTTCTTAAACTCCTCCCAAGTTACAACATGATCAGCAGGTAGTGTTGCCACTATGGCTTCCCACCATGATGCTGCTGGTCCGGTAAGCAAATGAGTTGCATACCTAACCTTCTCTCATCAGAACATCCACTGTGTTGAGCTTTCGTTCAGTATCTGCCACCCAATCTTCTGCGTCCATAGGTTCTGGAGCTCTTGCAAATGGTATGGTCTAGCATTTTGGAAATCTGATAAGTCACTCCTTTAAGTACTTCATCCCTTCCTCGTCCTGCCTGTACTTCCAGCAAATCTTGCAGAAATTTATTCTGCCTTTCCTGGTCTTGGCGCCTGCCTTCTTCCACCATCTGCATATACTGCATGAAACTTTGCTCCGTGATTGGCCTTGGCGGTTGTGGTATTCCTCCTGCATCTGCATCTTGCTTCTCCTTAAGTTCACGTTCTTGCCTCTGCACATCACTCTCCTCACCGATGTACGCCATTACCCTCTAGTCCTGTTACATCGAATCAGAACTCTCCATTACATTATGCATATGCACTTCGAGTCCTATTCCATGCACAAGTACTAGTCAAACAATGGAAAACAGAAAAATCCAAAGAACACAAAACTTTTCAAACATATACCATGTATTATACATGTAGGATTACAAACATGGGTACATAATAGTAACACACTCTAAAAGTGAGTAGGTCTCACTTATTGCTACCAGCGTCCTTACAATATACGTACAATACCCTATATTAACATATTACACAACTACTGCTTCACTCCGTCCTGCTCTTCTTCACTTTTCCGCATACTTCCCAGGCTTCCAGTGACAGTTACGCCTGGTCCTCCTGAGAATCCCGGGTAACTTCACATTAATGGTAGGCTGATATTCAGGGTCAGATGGGCTTGCTTCTAACGTCATATCCGTCATGGCGAAGTAACTATCAAGATACTTGTATGCCGCTGCTTCCCCATCGTAAACCTCCTCATCTCCATAACCCTCGCCTCCATCATCGTACCCAGTTGGTACAGCCTCAAAGTTATTAAAATACCCTCGTGATTCGTCTCCCTTCTCCGTCTTCGGGTAGTACTTGGTCTCGTACGCATACTTCCATTCCTCATCTTCCTCCTCAGAATCTATTTTTATTGGCTTACTTGACTCACCAACTCTAGCCTTCCTCCTAGGGGTATGACTAGTAACTTCCGGCTCTCCCGGATCTCCTGGAATTCTTATGGGATCACTCTGTGTACCCTGATAAGGTTCTTCATCCCAACCTGTGGCACTTGGTACTTCAGGTTCCCAATTCTGCCATTCCTTCTCTTCCTCAACTAAGACATAACCAGAGTGTGGTGGTGTATAGTCAGGATAAATTGGGGTATCGGGTTCTACTTCCTCCACAACCTAGTTGGTGTGGGTGGTGGATCAGTGTATCCCTTCTCTGCTTCATACCTCAGTATATCACACTTTTCCTGAATAACTTCAGGACTGGAGTACTGCTCTATCATGGCTTCTACCTCTCCTGCTACTACTCCGAACGTCTTATGATACGCCCGAATCATCTTGAGACAACTGTCCATGAACTCAGCCACATCACGTGGATTAGTTTTCAGGAAAGCCTTATAATCCACTGGACCCTCAAGCCGGTAATTCGCACTCGGAATAGCGTTAAACGGTGTTTCCACCAACGCATAACTCTTGGATGTCCTTATCTCAGTAACTGCTCTGACAGCAGCAATCTGGAAAGCTACTTCCACATTCTTCGCTTCTCCAAAGGGCATTTTGAATCCCATCTTAAGTTCAGGTGGTAACTTGAGTGCTACACGGTACAGGGCTAAAATTGATCCATCGTAAAAACTCATCACTTTCACTATCACCTTGGTTTTGATACCAAGAAAATAGATCAGTTGCTGAAGCATTTCCGCCCAGCTTCCCCGAAAAACACAACGAACCGACCTCCTGGGACCTCGTTTCTCCATCCTAGCTGTTATAGCCAAAAAGGATATCAGAATTGAAATGAAGTAATAATTGCATGATAATGCTATTCTCAAGTGAATATCAATCATAACAAATTAAAACTCAATTCATTCTAAGGCCTCGCACACCTACAGGTTTTTCCCTTTAATAGGTTTCCAACCTAAGGTCTAGCAATTGCTCTGATACCATCTGCGGTGACCCAGCACACCACTGCATATTGTAGTGTACAAGTCGTTGACATAACACCCACGGAAGGACTAATCCGTAAATATTACATCACTCAGAGTAGTACAACAGAAACATTGCGGGTCCACTTTATTACACACTGCTAAAGATTACAAGCCAGAAATGCATAAAAACATCGACGTCTTCCTCTGACATGGGAGGAATGTCTATTATTGCGATGTTGACAGGAGTCAACCTACAAGCGATAGAAAACAGCAAACTAAGAACCATCTTGGCTCAGCCGCTAAGTAGTACTAGTCTAGTCTGACTCGGCCAGGTTCCTACTATGATAACTTTAAGTCTCCACCTCCTCCTCTTCGGCGTCGTCGGCTCCGTAGGCGATGATGTAGTCGACGCCTTCTATTCCTCCAGACAGATCAGGTGCTTCAAAATACACCTCGTCGGCATGATATGCTCCAAAGTCGTCTTCAGCGATCTCATCAGAGTCTAAGCAGAGATCAACGGAGGAAAAGGGTGAGCAACACTAGCGTTACCCAGCAAGTTCAAATAATAGATGATAAAGTGTATGATGCACTATCTACCATCCTGACCAAAAAGTCATGGATGTATATGCAATCTTTTGTAAAACATTTTTAGGAAAAGGTCTATTTTATTTTAGAAAACTATGCCCCCAGCCTCCACGGGTCTTTAGTCATCACTTGGGATGCCTTTCCCGCAGCGTTCTGTAGTTCCCTCCTGGAACAAGGATGTGACAGTCACAATTTCTTTGTTTAACTCTGCAGAGCTGCACCACTTTACCCAACAGCAGCCTGGCTCCTTTTGCTCTCTTGCACACCATGTGTGCTATAGCCAGAACTCAGGGCAACAAGTCATGTGGAGTCGCCTCCCCGCACAACACATATCCGCCCATTTGTGACGCGGCTGGTAACTAAGACCACTGGCCCGCCACCCCTCCCAAGCTTCTATTCCAGTCACTCCGTCGAGTGGGAAGGTCACGCGCTTCCACGCAGTTGGCCGCCGCAACGGACGCAACCAGGTAATAGCCTGCCGAGGATATGTGAACGAGGGAAGAAACCTCTGACGAGCCCATCCATAGTGAATCTGTTGGCTGATGCTTCAATACGGCGCAAGGATCACTGGGCCATGGGTTATTAATCCTAGGTATATACTTTCCCGTACAATGGAACCTCCACCACAACATCAATCCGTGGTTCCACTGCCAGCCAACCATATATGTATAGCATTTCACATCATTCGAAAATAGGTTTTTCTTTTTCATGCAATGATAAACCATAGTACTTTGTAATTACTTTGATAAAATTAATCAAGTAGGACATGCAAGTTGGAACTTGCCTTGAGACTGACAGGTAATGCAGTCTAAAGCTTCCGACGAATTGGGACCTTCGTGTTCTGAAAATCAATATCATTGTCTGTATGAGACAATGTTGAAAAACCAAATACATGCCAATATGCATATAATGAGATGATTTTTATTCTTTCCCAAAATTCCCCAGAATTTTGTTAAGGATTTCTTTAAAAATTTCTTTGATTTGATTTTAGTTAGGATGAGTAACATGACAGTCATAATGTAGTTCAAATAATACTTTGAACTTGATATATAATTTTCCCATATTATTTTCTTTTGAAAATAATTTGAAATATTTCAAAGTCATTTCCACTTAAGGATCATTTGAATTTTTGCTATAAGAATTAGTTTTCAATAAATCAAATAGACATTTTATTTGGATTACTTATTTTCTTCTGATATCTGTAGATATTTTTAAATTATTTTTATGATTTTATTTGAATTTATAGCAAGTTTTGAAATTTGGAAGAAATTTGTAAGTTTAAAAATTACAAATAGGTCCTTGGTCAACACTGGTTCAACCGAACCAGTCCAACCCTTTCTCTCTCTCACCTCTCACTCGCACGGGCACGCGCCCGTGCTCGACCTCTCCTGGCGCTCATGTCGCCCGTGCCGTCGCCGCCTCGCCCCGGCCAACTCCGGCCATCTCCGCCGCCGTGCCGTGGGGCAAAATACTCCCTCGCTCCACTCTTCCACCTCACCGGAGCGATTCATCCCTCTCTTCTTCTCGTGGCCGCGCACAACCCAATCCCCTAGGGTTAGGGTTTCGGTGCCGCGCCATTTCTTCTCCTTCTTCTCCAGCGTGCTCGCCATGGCTGGGCGCAGAGCTCCGCCCTCTGTGCCGCCGTGGCGCGGTGGTGCTGGTCCACGACCTCCGTGTGCCCCCTCCACTGGTAGCGCGAGCACTGCCTCGCCGCCGTGGAGCTACGGCCATGGACGCACGGTAAAAATCTCTCCTCCCTCTCTTCTCCACTCTCTACCCTAGCTAGCTCGAGATGCTGCTGTAAGAATTGATTTGAACATATTTCCTTCGGTTGTTTTAGGTTTTGTGATGAACAGATGATGATTCTAGATGTATTTCTTGGATATGTGCACTGCCTCCTCTATGTGCACACATTAGAGGTGAATGGTGTAGATCTAGCAGGTTTAGATCCATCCATTGCCTCTGGATGCAATGTTGGGAGCATTTCTTGCTCACAGAAGATGAAATTTTCTTTAGAAAAATAATTCTGAGCTAGAACTAGTGCTAGCTGTGATGATTAATTGGTTTAGAGCATGATTTGATCATGTTTTGCTCACTGTGATGCCTCCTTGTAGAGTTACACAGTAGCTTTCTTGATTAAAAATGATTTTTATGCTTTCCTGTGCTTCTTCTAAGTGCACAGTTCTGATATGAGCAGCTAATCCAGCTCTGCTGGTTCACTGTCATGTGGGTGATGCTTTATTAAGCAAAATAAGAACAGATGCTACACTAAGATCAACCCCTTGCTTCTGTAGATGCTCAAACAAAATGATATTGCACTCAACTGCACTTCCTGTCTCACTCTGTCCTATTACTAGCACAAAACAGAAGTTCTCTGCTGTGCTAATTACTTTTCTATAGCACCTTACCTTGCTTGCAAGGTTCTGTTAAGAACAGATGCTAAAAATCACTCATGCATGGTTCTGTCATTTACAGAACCTGCTAAATCACTCTCTAGCTCATATTTAACAACCTTGGGTGTAGAGCAGATAAAGCTACGGTAGAATCTGATCTTGCTCCAGGGTTCAACCACCTCTTCTGGACTGCTTCTTGTGATTCTATTATCTTCTTCTGCTACTAGCCTCCTTCTTGGGTTTAATGGCTTGTGGTAGATGGTTTAGGTGATCTCCATGATTGGCTTGTGGTTTTTGGTTGTTCTTGGTGAAGAACAGATGGATTTGTGATCTGGCTGTGATGATGGTTGTGCACTGTATGTGTTGTGATGGCTGTGAATTTGTGTGTTCTTGTGGCTACGGCTTGGGTCTATATTTATACACATTTGAGCACTTCTGTGCTTGTGACACCAGGATAACTTGGCTGTGGTGACTAACCTACTTACAGTGGCCCTCTTTGCCTCGAGCTGCTCTATTTGACTCATTCCTGCACTCCTTTTCACCTAGGAGATCAGCTCAGCTCTGCTGCTGCGCAGTTCATCTCCCCCTGGTGATAGCTATGAGTCATTCTTGACTCATTGCTCCTATCTGGTCCAGATTTCTATGTGGCAATGCTTGGCTGAGAATTGGGGATGCTAAAGATAGTCGGTTTGCTAATTAAACTCAAGTGTGTGGCCAATTAAGCTCATGGTTAGCTTAATAAGTGGTTTTAGGGTCCATTTGCCTAATTAATAGGCAAATGTGATTCCATATTTGTGGGCTCAAGTTTTATTTGTTTCCTGGTTTTAATTGTGGGGATGTAAATTTATAAGTTGCTTTGCTTAAATGATCATGAGATCAAAATGCTCAATTAGCACTTGTTGCCTTTGATGTTTGTTGCCTGAAGATGATTCTGTTAAGTGCTAAGCTTAAGCCTTTGCCCCTAATGTTGCCTTTGGATTTATTGAGCATGATCAAACAGATCAGTCCCTTTGTTGCCTCAGGATTTTATTTGCATTCTCCACACTAGTCTAACCAAACCATAGTTTTGGTTAGGCTAAAAACCAGGTTTCATACAACAACATGCCAGCACCAAATGGTGTTGGCAACATTTTAATCATAACCCCCATTTCTACTTGTTTTTGTTGTTTGTTTTGCAGGTGAGAAGATGAAAAAGACATGAAGACTTTAGTTTAGGATTTTTTTAGTACTGTTTTTGTAATCTGTCAAGTGTTAAAATTTATTTGTAATGAGATCTTGTAAATTATTTGTGTTAATCATTTGTATCATTTGTATCCAAATGTTTCCCAAACATTTGAGTTGAAATTTTTAATACTTGTATATCTATTTCTTTTAGAGTTTCTTTTGGAAATATTTGTATATGAAATTGTGATATAGATGAATAGTTGTGAAGTGGATGAAATAGAATAAATTTATTATTTGAAATGATGTCCTCACAATTCTTGATTTATGTCTTGTTGTATTTGTAATATGTGTGTATAGAAAGAATTAGGAAAGAGTAGAATTGTTTTTAACTTTAAGATTATTTCAAATTTCCTTTTGAAATCAAATGAAATCAGATGAAATCAATTGATTATGTTGGAGAAGTACTAACAAAGGTTTTGAAAATATGTCGTAGAGTTTATCGACTCCTCTCGACTATTTGTCGATGTCTGACTCCCAGAACATCGACACTCGTCTGGAATCAACTCTCGAGTCATTTTAACACAAAGCGCGAAAATTTTCCAGATTTCGCCAAAAGATGCATGAATGCACAAATGCATTCCTATTTCTACCCTCTCGAGTCTTATAACTGCGGGGTATTACACATCTACTCCCGGTGTCCGTCACCCGAGACACGACACACATATTGAGAAAAAAATCCATATGTGAACAGTGTCAATTTTGCTTTTATCTTTTGTGACATTATTCATATTAGATTTCTCTTTTTTGTTTCTAGCTATGTATTTCGAATGAGTCTGGTTTTGTAGGGCTTGTACACACATATCTTATGAACATCCACACAAATAATCAAAAAAATAGGGTACTTAAATTTGTTTATTTTAAGTTGTTAGCATGGTACCACATGAAGGTATGGTAACACTAGATACTCTCTCATTCAACGGCGTGTCTATCCAACCAAAAAAATATGGGACACGACTAGCAGGCTTGCCGCCCCCTCCCCCCACAGTGTTTGTCGATAGTTTGTGACGTGTGGACTTCCACAGACGCGCTGCGAGTACATCATCGTCTTCACCGTCAAGCTCACTGGAGTAGGAAGGAGCTAGACCCGGACATCGTCACTGCCCCGAGCTAAGGCACGCCATCAACCACCCGCAGTTGCACGTCTAGAGGTAAGAACTCTGGTATCTTACCTCGAGCCAGATCTTGGATGACATGTCGTAGAATGTTTTTGCGTGCAATTTTGCTAGCTTACCTCTCCCATCAGTGGTATCCGAGCTTCGGCTTGTTCGTGCACATGTGATGCGTGAAAGGTGTTCAATTTGATCGAACTTGCCGTGTTTGGTCGCCGATTCACTCGAATCGGTGTTGCTTTTGATTCTCAATATCGAATTGGCTTCGGGATTGGCTGGAACTGGTTGATCAAGGGGTTGATTGAACCAGGAAAGGAAAGGGCTTTGGTTGATGCGGATGAGACCAAGATCAATCGCAGCCGCTTCTAGATGCTACAGTTGAAGCAGGTAGATGTCCTGACCCGCTGCTGGTGAAGCGGGATCACCACTCTACCATGACGCGATGCGTTTTCACCTAAGCCGGTAGACGCCTAACTTTTTTTGCAGGGCTTGGTGAAATGGTATGGTTAACTTGCACATGATGTTTGTAATTTGTATGTGACATGCGTGCAATTTGTCAGCTGGCTGGAGCTATAAAAAGCTGTCATTTTTGTTTAACGATCCGCGTCGACTTCTCTTTGTAAATGTTGCTCGGAGATTACTCACAAGCCAGCAAAATGGCAGGAACAGATGACAAGGATCAAGATGAAAGGTTCCAACTTGAGGTTTGAAGAGCCATACCATTTCACACTGATTTGTGTTGTATGTATGTCTCTCTTTCCTTCTAGACCTTTAGTTGGTAGAAGTAATAGATCCCTCAAAAAAGGTCTAGTAATTTATCCCGAGAGTGCTGCACCACTATGTCATATATATATTTGGTGGTGGGCTCATAGAATTGGGGTGCCACCAATTCTATTTGACTAGCTGGGATCGAGTCTAATGAAGACTTTTGGCTCCCGAGCTACATGGAGCTCGTTATTTTGAAAAAATGGAAATCCATATTTTTGATTTTCCAAAAATCGCGCAAAAACTCACAGGTGTAGATAGTCTCGAGACAAACAAGCGTGAATTTTTTTGACTTCAAATTCGTTGTATTTTGGGCTGTGCAAAACAGACAAATTCTGACAGATTTCAAAATTTTGAATCCGGCTATTTAGATCCAAAATTGTCTTTTAGATCTAGACCAGAATAATTCGAATTTGGAGTTGAAACTTGGTACGATTGTAGATATGCATGTTATTTACATCCGGGAATTTTTTCATGATTTATGGAAACTTAAAAATGTCGATTTTAATTTTTTTAAAAAGAGCTCCATGTAGCTCGGCTCTAAAAGAGGTTTTCGGGATCGAGTCGGACTATTTTAGCGGAAGCACTTGGTGAACTAGTCGGGTTGCTCGAGGTAAGGAGAGTTGGAAGCCACATCATATGATGACAGACAACTCAATAGGAGTCGTATGGAGATACGATCAGCAAGGAGTTGCTCACCTTGTGTTGATGGCTAGCAGTGATGCTAAATCTCACTAGTCCCACTTACAATTGGGGATCTTGAATCACTATGTGATCAACAGGAGGGATGTTGATTCTAGTGGGAGCATATGTTAAAATGTTTAATGTACATGCTCCTTTATGAATGCATGTCTTATTCTTGCATATATTTTGTGTTGTAGATGGCGCTATCTAGTCTTCCTTAGTTATCCAGTTTTGCTTTGCATTCAATCTTGGAAAAAGATAAGCTGAATGGAAACGAACTTTACCAACTGGTATTGTAACCTAAGAATCGTTCTCAAACAAGAAAAGAGGATCATGTCCTACACTACGGGAAACAGGTAAGACGCCGACGCCCCCCTGCCATCGGGGAAAGGCTGAAAACCGTTGGCGTAGGGGTAGGCCGACGATGGCCGTCGGCGTATCCCCGTCGGCGTAGCCTAGCTGCCGTCGGCGTAGAAAAGCCGTCGGCGTAGACTTGGGCTACGCCGACGGCTTTGTCGTCGGCCTATGAATTGGCAGAATTTTGTTTAAATTTTGTTTTTCATTTTTTTTTGAATTGTTTAACCACTTAATCGCGCTAGAGACACATTTATCTCTAAGCATTCTTAATTCCAATCATAATTAATCGCTTCTACTAACACTTCTCCACAGGTCACCCATCCTCAACTACTCTAGCCCCAGCACGCTTAACTTCTTAGTTCCTTCCCTATGAGCTACCTAGAAACAACAGATGTTTTACTGACAATATTATCCTATCAATCCTATTAACCCATGGACTATGATGTCACACACCTTTATTTTATGAATCCAAATAATTATTTAATAAAAAGAAATGAATCATTAATAATAATCTTGAATAAAATACTCTTGAATTGAAATAATAATTAACTTATTTTCCTTTTTCCATTAATATTGAATAATTCATATCTACAAATCCGTAAATCGAAATTTGACAAATAATATGTCTAAATCGATTAGAAAAATGAGAGAAATCCAAATATGACATCCATATCATCCATAACCCAACTCTTGACAAGTTTCCCTCCGGCTTGTCCAATCGGGGACTATCACGCTATAAGTGCATGTAAACTCCCTAGAGAGAAGTGGATGCCGGTGAAGCAGTCACACCCCGGAGTGCAATCTTTGCCATCCAAAACCCATAACACACTTTTACACACATGGTATGGCACCCACTAGCTTGTGGTGGGAACCCGACGCTCCGGAGCCCCACTCCGGTGAAACCCTAGCCCCGTTGGAGAAAAACCAGACTTATACGAATACAACCGTACCGGCGTCAAAATGGGGTAGCAAAGTGTAACTAGTTGCTTGGTTGTGTTAGACTAGGCCCTAGGAAGTCACAAGACCAAGGTATAACCCAACTCTTGACAAGATTTCCTCATGTTTGTCCGATCTGGGACTTTCAGGCTATAAGTCATGAAACTCCATAGAGAGAAGTGGATGCCGGTGAAGCAGGTCACACCCCGGAGTGCAATCTTTGCCATCCAAAACCCATAACACACTTGTACACACATGGTATGGCACCCCCTAGCTTGTGGTGGGATCCTGACGCTCCGGAACCCTTCTCCGATGAAAACCTAGCCCCGCTGGAGAAAAAACTAGGCTATATGACTACAGCCGGTACCGGCGTCAAAATGGGGTAGAAAAGTGAAACTCTTTGCTTGGTTGTGTTAGGGTGGACCCTAGGAAGTCCCAAAACAAAGTTATACCCCAACTCTTCACGAGATTCCCTCCCATTCGACCGAAGTGGGTTTCCAGCTATAAGTCCAGAAACTCACTAGAGAGAACTGATGACAGTGAAGCCGCTAACATCCCGGAGTGGAATCTAGGAAATCTACAACCCAAAACACACTTGTACCCACTTGGTATGGCATCACCTAAATTTTGGTTGATTCCGACGCTCCGGAGCCCCTCTTCGAAACGAGCTAAAGAACATCGAAATCCGAGTTCCAATGCAAAAGTTATGCTCAAAATGGTGAGTAAGTAAAAAAAACAGAGCTAGGCCGACGGCAATGCCGTCGGCGTAGCTAAAAAAAAGAAAAGATCTAGGCTGGCCTGGTCGGGGTCTACGCCGACGGCCCCCGACATTTGGCCGTCGGCGTAGGTCCTGGCCGTCGGCGTCTTGAGTCTTTCGCGTAGTGCTAGAAAAATCCTATTCTTGTTGAAACGGAAGATGATGAACCAGCTGCCGGAAGAACTGTTTACCGTCGAGCTTGTGACAAATCGACGGACATCAACTGCCTCATGCTCGCTCATATTGAGCCAGAACTGTAGCAGCAGTTCGAGAACATTTAGGCTCATGATACGATCATGGCAATCAAGAGCATGTTTGAGCTACATGCCATGACAGAGAGATTAAATATCTCTATGGATATGCTCGGGTGCAAGCTGAGGGAGGTGATCCACTTAGCCCGCATGTAATAGAGATGGTTGGTTACTTGCATTCTATGGATCGACTCGTTCCCTGTGACAACGGATTTGCCGTAGATATCATTCTGAACTCGCTTCCTAGTGCTTATGGCTCATTCATTTCGAACTATCATATGCATGGTATGGACAAGGAGCTCACTAAATTGCATGGGATCTTAAGACGGCAGAAACTAATATCAAGGGGGGTAACAATCAAGTGTTGATGGTTCACCCGGCTTCTAAGATCAAGAAGAGTTCTTGGTCAAAGAAGAAGGCCACGTCAAAGGGAGGAGTGTCGGGGGTGACTCCGAGCATTGCCTCGATGACTATGCCGGCTAAGACTCCCGATACATGTGTTACTACTGTAAGGATGAAGGGCACTGTAAGAGGAACTGCACAAGCTACCTGGCAGACAAGGCCAAGGGTGGAAGTACAACTTCCAAATCAGCTACAATTGTTTTCAATTTATAGACATTTATCTTGGTGGCTCTACTAGCAGTACCTGGGTATATGATACCAGATTGGTTGTTCATATATGCAACTCGATGAAGGACTAGTAATAAGTAGGAGAGTGGCAAAGGATGAAGTTGACATCCGAGTAGGCAACAGGGCAAGAGTTGCAGCATTGCGAGTTGGATCTAGAAAATAGTTACTATGTTCCTGTCTTAAGCTGAAACATCATCTCCGCCTTATGTTTGATGGAGCTCCATGGAGATGGACTTCTGGAGTAGTTCTACTTCGAGTCGCTCGACAGATGCGAGTCATGATATGAAAGATGACGAAGACACCCTTTCAGAGAGTTGCGAAAGGGCGAGTGACTTATTGGAGCTGGTACATAGTGATAGTGACGTATGTCGTCCAATGAGCATGACAGCCAGAGGCGGCTCCAAATATTTCGTTACTTTCACGAATGAATTCAGTAGTATGGATATGTCTATTTGATGAAGCAAAAAATCGCAAACTCTTGAAAAGTTCGAGGAGTTACAACGTGAAGTTGAAAATCAGCTCGGCAAGAAGATAAAGCTTTACGATATGATCATGGAGGTGAGTACATGAGCCACGAGTTTTTATATTCACCTCAAGAGTTTGGAATTGTTCATCAACTCACGTTGTCACGAACGACAAAGAGAAATGTGTGTCGGAGAGGCGAAACCGCACCTTGTTTGACATGGTGAGGTCAATGATGATCAAACTGATCTACCTTTATAATTTTGGGGCTATTGTCTACAGACATGAGCGTTTACACTAAACAAGGTACCATCGAGGCACTAGACTAGACACCACATGAGATGTGGACTAGCAAAAGGCCAAGTATGTCTTTCCTTAAGATTTGGGGATGTGAAGCATTTGTCAAGCGACTTCAATCGGAAAATATTACTCCCAAATAGGATAAGTGTGTGTTCATAGTTATTCGAGAGAATCCTTGGGTTACTACTTCTACAACCGAGTAGAAGGCAAAGTTTTGTCGCTCGGAATGATGTCTTCTTAGAGAAAAAGTTTCTCACTCAGAAGGACTGTGGGAGTAGGGTGAGACTCGAAGAAGTCCTTGGGTTGTGTAGAACCAAGCCACGTGAGGCAGATCACCAAGATGGGAAATTGCCCTCCAACTCGGAGTGATATTCTCTGTGCTCTCTCGTGTGATATGACTCGAAAGCATGGCCATGCGGCGACTCGAGACATGTGATGTTCGAGTCGCAGCGAATAAAGAGTTAGTCGAGTTGAGTCACACATCACAGACGAAAAGATAGTTAAGTCGCAGCATGACACGAACCCGCTTGCGACTTATCCACCATATCGTGAGGCAAAGGGATTTACAAGAAACTCGCATTAGAAAAGGCTTATTACTTACTGGAAATTTTGTCAGAAGTCGCTGTCGAGTGACTGGTTGCGAGTGCGACTCGAACAATGTCTAGGTTAATCCTGATGGGCCGCCTGACATGTAGGGACACTGGTTGGTGGGTCGTACCCACCACGACCAGGTCTAGGGTTTTGGGGTAGAGGGACAAGGGTTGTCCCCTCACCCACTCCATCTATAAGGAAGGGCATTGCGGCAACAGGTGGCAAGCATTGGTCCTCGTGGGAAAAGCCCACGCCGTTGTCGCTGGCACTCCACGCCCCGTCGACGCCGCCATCGAGTTTAGCAACTCGTCGGCGTTGCTTCGTCTTGTACATGTGGAATTCCAGAGGCGCTGCGAGTGCAGCGCTCGTCTCCACTGTCGAACTCACCAGAGCGAGAAAGAGCCAAACCTAGGACAACGTCACTGCCCCGAGCTTAGGCGCACCACCGACCACCCGCAGCTGTGCGTCTAGTGATAAGAACGGTGGCCTCTTACCTCGAGTCAGATCTTGGATGCCATGTCATAGAAAGGTTTTGCGTGCAATGTTACTAGCTTAGCTCTTTTTTTAGATTGCTTAGCTCTCTCTGGTATGGCCCAACATAGAGTACGTTAAAAATCGACTAAATCGAACGAGACACACATCATGTGTTCTAAATTAGCATACGAAGTTAGTAATTTTAATTTGTCAATATGTTATTTATGTACTCACTTCATTTTTATTACTTCGCGTTCTATGTTTTTTTCAAGTCCAATTTTTGAAAGTTTGACCTGGTATAACGAAAATATATCATCTATAATATCAAATGCATATAATAGAAGGGTCATTTATTTTGTGCCCTAGATGGCTTAGTTTTTCTCGTTTTGCCCTAATCGCTTAACTTTCCTTGTATGTGCCCTACTTGACTCTTTCGAGACTGCTGATGCCAAACGGGCGTTTCTGTCCGATCAACCTTGTTTGACCGTTACTTGGCTGAGTTGACAAGTGGACCGCTCAAGTGGGACCATTCAAGTGGGACAGGAAGGTGGGACGACGTGCCAGTAATTGATTCCGACGCCCATGTTTAGTCCCACCTTGCTAGTTTGGAGGATGAAGCACTGGCTTATAAGCAGACTGGCCATATGTAACAAAAAAATGTTTAATTGGGGCTTTCTATAGTCAAATAGACATCTCAGAAATGCCTACTTGACTTCATAATGGCCCCAAGATTAAACATTAATTTTTAAACTTAATTACAAATATTCTGATGATTTTTTTGGTCTAAATCATGCTCAACATTTATTTATTGTTTAGTGAGAATTCATTGATTAGTATGTCGTTAACACTAAAATTAAATTTACACATTTAATTTCGAGAATTATAAGACTTAAATTTAATTTATAAACTGATTAGGAAGCGGAAACTGAATTGAACTTAGTGCTAATCAACGAATTAGGAAACTGAAATATAAACTGAATTTCACATTCGTTCATACCTAGTACAAAAGATTTTCATTACAAAAGATCCATAACTAATTACACTAACAAATAATTAGTGCTAATACTAGTGCTAGTACTACTACTTCTCTTCTTCGCCGGCGTGGCTCCTACTTCCTCTGCCTCTTCGCCGCGGTGTGGCACCTACTTCCTCCACCTCTTCGCTGGCGGTGCTGCGGCCCCGTCGTCTCGGACTCGGAGTCGTCCTCATCGTCGGACTCCTCGCCGGAGTCCTCCTCCTCATCGGAGGAGTCGATCGGCGGCTCCTCCTCCTCGTCCTCCTCCTCCTCGTCGCCGAGTCGTCGTCGTCATCACCGCCATGGCCCTTGCCTTGGCCGTCGTCGTCGCCGCCATGGCCCTCGCCTTGGCCGTCGTCGTCGCCATCGCCGTCATCGTCACTGTCTAGGCCTCCTGCCACGGTCGTGCGCCCTCCTCCCACCACACTCGTTGGGGTTGCCCTGGCTGTCCACGTCTCTACGAATGAGGTCGCTGCGCCACCACTCGTCGTTCGACATGGCGGCGATTGATCGGGGTTTTTTGGGCGAGAAGAAGTGGAAGAGATTGGGGCTTTTTTGGGAGAGAAGAGAGAAGAACTGCTTTGGAACCGCATACGCATTGGGGTTTTTATCTTTGAGAAGGATAGAGAGGAATTAAGTGTGACGGCGCGTCCATCGATAACCGCATGCGAAAATGAACAGACGATCGCTTCGTATTTGGCCAAAACCAGTGTGACAAGACTGCACATTACGACTATATTCGCTCTCGATGGCGTTCAGTTGAAATGACAGGACAGTAATTGTTCACTACATCATCTAGAGCATCTAGACGCTGTTTGTACATCTGTCGAACAGTTGCCGTGCATGGACGTGTAGGTCAAATTGACCGCAATTGGAACGTTTTGATCCATCTAGACATGTCTAGACATGTTGCAACCATTTTTACATGAACTGACGCGATCACCCTTTATGTTTACGTGCCAACCTGCATACGTGCATTCGTGTCATGCCACCGAGCGCAAACTTGACGCGAACTGGACGCTCTGGGACACGAAAAAACCCGAAAACTGTTGTATTGCAAGTCTATGATTTTCCCCTGATACTAGAAAGGAAGACTCCCCTAAGTTTTCCTTTTTTATTGTTTCTCGATTATGTGATTTTTTCATTGATAAATGCTACTAAACTCATTTAATGCGTGGAATATAATTAAAAATCTAAAAAATTCAAGATATTCAGGGATTATGCCTCCCACATTATATACTTATTTTGAAAATTGTAAGAGGGCAATTTCAATCTTATTTATGGTATCTACTTTGCAATGTTGTTTCCAATGTCGTGGCAATGTTGGTAGAAAATATAACAATAACATTTAGAAAAATCTCGAATCTTGCTTTGGCAATGTTGTTTACAATGTCAATGGACATGTTGTGCCGAGTTTGGTCATCGTAGCAAGAAGATAGCCATGACCTTGGTTATTGGCTTGAAAGCCGTAAATCTCATAACTAAGGGGCAAACAAAGACGTTTAAAATATGAAACTGAAAAACTAAGTTCCGATCCTTCTTATCAACCCAAAATGAAGCTTTGGTTAAGTTATAGAATTTTTTTATTTTCCAAAAAACCCTACCTCACTTTCCTTGAACTCTATACAAGTCTGTTCAAGGTAGCTCATTTCTGTGAAGGTTTGTTCAGTAAAATATCCGGGACCAAGTTTTATTATTTTTTATGGTGACTATGCCACATAATAAGACAATGTGAGTAGGTTTCATTTTTTTTTTTTGATTTTTTTGAATTAGTTGTGCTCATTTGAACTCGATCTTGGTAGCTCATTCGTGCTAGGGCCTTTTTCATGAAAATATCCGTATACCAAGTTTAGTATTTTCTATCGTTACTATGTCAGCATAAAACGTCAACGTGCGCAGGTTTCATATTTTTTTTGATTTTTTTGAATTAGTTGTGCTCATTTGAATGTTGGTCAAACCTTAGATAACCCCGTTGACCTGCTCAAAACTCCGCATCCTCTCCAAACCCTAGCGGCGATCCCTGACCGTTCGATCATACCCTAGCGCCGAACTGCAGCCGTCAGATGGGTCGTACGTGATGGGCCGCGCGCGTAGGACTAGGCAAATCTCTCTGTCACCGAAAGCATGTGACCGTTACCTGCTGACGAGTGGACCGCGACATACCCAATGAAAGGTGGGTCCGTAAGCTCGCCCACCATTTGCCTCATCTTTCCCGAACAGAATCAATCAGTTACACAAAATGGGGATTTTCACACATAATTGTTTTTTAAAAAATCCAACAAATTGGAAACTTGTTCACAATGTCCATGCACATTTTTGTGCCGAGTTGGAATCTTCCTTTATTTTTTATTTTCACGCTTTATGCTGTTTTTTCAAAACAAGTCCAAATTCATAGCTAAGGGGTGAATCTTTCTGACTTTTTTCTTTGCAATTGCGTAAAATCATGGTAGACTAAGTTGTAAATTTTGGGCCAAGAAAAAAACGAAATTTGCGAGAGTTTGACATAATTCAAAATTAAAACAACTAATAACCAGACAACATAATATTCATTGGTGCCTAGTACATACTAATTATAAATAGATCAACAACTAAAATTCCTTGGTGCCTAATACATAAGGGTACCCAATACATAATTATACACTAGAACAACAACTAAAATGGACTACCACTCGTCCTCGTCGTCGAAAACCTCCACCGGCTTGGCCTTGGCCTTGCCCTTGCCGTCGACCTCCATTGGGGCGTTTCCCTTGCTCTCCGAGTTGTTCAGAGCCATCTGTAGGTCGTCCGCATACTTCTCGGCTCTCGCCTTCTCCGTGGATTCTGCTTCGACCACATAAGCGGCCAGAGTATCCATGAGCTATTGCTGCTTGGCGGAATGCCTGGCCTGCTCCGTGGCTTGATAGTCGGCCCTGGCCCAGGCCATACCCGGGTCCACGACCTCTTCTTCCTTATCCTCCTCCTCCTCCTCCTCCTCCTCCTCCTCGTCGGACAGATCGATGAACGAATGGGATCGGGAGCAATGACCCTGCCCCTGCCCATGCTCGAGCTCGAGGAGACGTGCTCCAGCATGAAGGAATCCTGCTCGAGCTTGGATGAGTCCTAGTCGAGCTCGAGGAGTGTTGCTCGAGCGCCCACGCCCACGGGTCCTTCTCCTGCCGCTGCCCTCGCCCGACTCAAGAAACCAAGGATAGCGGACGTGGCGGCGATGGTTCGAGCGGGGAGTGGAGCGGCCACCACCACGAGTCATCGAAAGATGAGAGACTAGGCGAGGGTGTCGAGGAGAGAAAGAGAGGATCACTGGGCGTGTGGGCGCAATGGGAGAGGATGGCTCCTTTTCTAGCCATCTGCGGATGGACGGCGTCGCGTCCGACCGGCAGTAATGGTGACCGGGCATTGATTCGGCTCGCCAGACTGCTCTGGTTGCAGAGGGACAGACTAGGCAAGAGAGACGTGAAGACGGCGGAGCAGATGCGCGGCCAGGCCGGCAGAGTAGGCGGCGAGGCAGCTTTTTGCCGGCCAGGGGGCACACCATTGAAGGCGCGCAAATTCGGGACGGCGAGCAGCATGGACGCGCTCGTACGGCTGCATGCAAGCACTCCTCCCCTGGCCCCACTTGTAAGTTTTAAGTGGGACGACCCCACTTGTAAGATTTAAGTGGGGACGGCGAGCAGTATGGGTGCGGACGGGTGCATGCACTTCGTTGGGCCCACATGTCACACCTTCGTTAACGTCAAATGGCTTGACCGGATGGAAACACGCCGTTTGGCCATGTGTGTGCCTCGAAAGAGGCAAGTAGGGCACATACGAGGAAAGTTAAGTGACTAGGTCACAAACGAGGAAAACTAAGCGAAGCAGGGCACAAAAATAACCCTAATATGAAAGTATAGGTTATGATGCTTACAATAATATTCAATTTATATTGTAGATATTGATATGTTTTTCATGACTTTGACTAAATTCAGTACGCAATGTAATTGTGAACGAAGGGAATAGTATTTGTGTTTTCAACTCCTAGCTCCAAAGCGATTTTCGGCACAACCCCCCCCCCCCCCCCCCCCCCCCCCCCCCCCCCCCCCCCCCCCACCCCCAAAATGTATGAAATACTTAAATATCACAAAGCTACTTTTTCTTTTGAGTGGTTTCCCAAAGCTACAAAGGAATGTTTGTGGCCTGGCCTTTTTTTTTTTGATAGCTAATACTTGTATTCATAGGTAAAGGGAACCATTAAAAGGCCAGATACAAGCAAAGAAAAAACAGAGAGAATACAGAGGACGTCACTGCAGCGTCACGCCATCTTCAACCTTGAGAACATCCAGTGCGCGCGACCTCCACCGCCGGAGACGACGAAGATAACAGCCGCCTGGAGCACTCACCAAGGGAACGGAAGAACTCCTAGCCCGAAGGCGTTGAAGAGCCGCAGCAACCACCAGCTCCGATGAGCTTGATCTAAAGACAGAAATGGTCCATCGGCCGGTGGCACACCCCAAGCTCCTGCCGCCCCAGATCTGGGGCCAACGCCACACCACCTCACCGGAGGTGGCCAGACCTTCCACCTGCACACCACACACCCGCCCAGCAGCCTCCTCGCATCCCCTCCACCGGCCTCCTGTACACCCGTCACCAGCCTGCCGCCGACGCCAGAGAGAGCAACGGCAGAGCGGAGACGCACCTGCAGCCCGACAGCCCCGTCGAAGACGACGCCGAGGAGGGGAAGCCGCAGAGCACCAAAAAGACGACGCCGACCACCCCACCACAGCCGCGCCGCTCAGAAGCCCCTTAACTACACGCCGGAGCGCAGATCTGGGGATTCCCCATCCTCCCGCCGCCGGAGCGGCCGGCGGAGGGTGAGGAATCCCGCAGATACGCCGGTGGCCGCCGGGAGAAACCGAGTCGCCTCCGATTCGCCTCTTAGCACTGTAGAGAGAGAGGACGGTTCCAGAAATTGTGTCGAGTGTCTGTCGTGCTGCGTGGCCTGGCCTGGTTGGGCTCAGGCTTGGCATTTTGTGCACGGGCCTTTCAACGCCGATCCTGAAAGCTGGCCCGGCCGAAGGATGTCAAGGTCCAGCTGCAAATATAGTAATTTGCCTAAAAAAGGAGCTCCCATGCATCCTTCCATTGATCCTATCCCAAACCTATATATAGTTATATACACACAAATGCATGCATGCAACCTGTCTCCAAAATAACCAGTCCCTCACAAATCCATTTCTCAGTAAACTCACAAAAACTAAATACATAGATTAACCTATGAAATAGTTCATAGTTCATCTTTGTCTAGATCTTGTTACGATGCAGAGGCACAAATGTGAAGCTTTGCCCCTCTCCATTGCCGTCCTTGTGCCCCTTCTAGCATTCATCTCCCCGGCATATTCGCAACTCCAACAAGCCAGCTTCAACGTCGGTGGCGGCGGTAGCGTCGGGAAAAATCCGAGTTCTGCAGGTGGGGGCGCTGGAGCTGGAGCCGGCAGCAGCTTCGACCAGTTCATCGCCCAGAACGTCCAGCACTATGCCGTCACCGAGCAGATCTACGCCAGCAAGGCCAAGAACGGCACCGGTGGCAAAACGCTGGACGCCGACCTGTCGGCGGCGGAGGCCGCTACGGTGAGGTACGTCGTGAACCCCGACGGCAAGGGGAAGTTCAGGACGATCACGGAGGCGATCAAGGCCGTGCCGGAGAGGAACAAGCAGAGGGTCATCCTCGACATCAGGCCCGGCACCTACAAGTAACAATCCATCAAATCCGCTTGATAAATAAAGATCGATGCAAGATCAGTTAAGTTGTGATTCGAATGGTTGATCGAACTGCAGATGGAAATTAAATGCAGGGAGAAGGTGTTGATCCCGAGCACGAAGCCGTTCATCACGTTCCTGGGCAACCCGAAGAACCCGCCGATCATCACGTGGGATGACACGGCGGCGACACGCGGCAAGGACGGCAACCCCGTCGGAACCATGGGCAGCTCCAGCGTTGCCGTGGAGGCCGACTACTTCATGGCCTACGGCATCGTCTTCAAGGTTAATTACATTAATCACCATGCAGGCATGCATGCAAACTTTGTTTTAAGCGTTTTTGCATGGGTGATGGCAGAACCACGCGCCAATGGCATTGCCGGGGGCAAAGGGAGGACAAGCGGTCGCGCTGCGGGTGTTCGGCACCAAAGCCGCCTTCTACAACTGCACCATCGACGGCGGGCAGGACACTCTGTATGACCACAAGGGCCTCCACTACTTCAAGAGCTGCGTCATCCGGGGCAGCGTCGACTTCATCTTCGGCTTCGGGAGGTCCCTCTACACGGTAAACTAACCATAAACCTAACAATTGCTACCATGCATGCACTTGTGTAACACGCATCCTAATAATCGAAACTACCGATGCGCGCAGGACTGCACGATCATGTCGGTGACAAAGGAGATCGCGGTGCTGACGGCGCAGCAGCGAACGAAGAGCATCTCGGACGCCGTCGAGAGCGGGTTCTCGTTCGTGCGGTGCAAGATCACCGGCATGGGGCAGATCTACCTCGGGAGGGCGTGGGGGGACTCGTCGCGGGTTGTCTACTCCTTCACCGACATGGGGAAAGAGGTGGTGCCCGTCGGCTGGGATGGATGGAACGTCGAGAAGCCAGAACGTACCGGGGTATACTATGGCGAGTACAAGTGCAGCGGGCCAGGGGCGATGTCAACCCAGAGGATCGGCTGGGCGCGGGTGCTCGACGACCTGCAGGCGAGGCCTTTCACCGGATCACACTTTGTCTACGGCAACTCCTGGATCTTGCCTCCGCCCAAATGACATGGTTCTGTCAGAACCTTGGAAGCAACGATTACTTTTAATGTTAGTGCCCGACCGACAAGCTTGGACAGTTGCATGGGCATAAGGGACTAGTATAGATCCCATGAGCTCAGGTTTGCATATGGCTCAATTGATTGAAATTTTCTTAAGTATCGATCGACTAAGAGGCATCTTCAGTTCATTAAAGATCGAGTGCACCTTGCACCATTTTACATAGTTATACTTTTTAGGTTAGTCTATTTCGCAGAACCGAAGTTGCAATTTTCTGATGAATTGATATTTAGGAAAGCTTCTGCCAATAGCAAAATTGCAGAAGCTCGTGTATTCGGCTTACTTTTTTACGGAAAGGCAGTTCGGAGCTGCTTTTCATTGATCATAGTGGAGTAGTACAGAGTTCAAAAAGGGAGAAAATCAAGGAAAGAAAGGAAAAGAAAATGCAGACAAAATCCTAGCTGGCAGCCACAACAGCAAAAACTGAACGTAGTCTATTTTTCTTGGTCTAGACAACAGGCCAAGGGCACCTCGGCGCCTAGCTAGCAACCTTACATTGGCCTTTTCAAAAAGGGGAAATCTACTTTTAGAACGGTCGGAAGTAGAGCTTACGCGGCGGACCAATCATAACTCGTCAGCCACCGATTGATATGGTCCCACCCACGTGCGCTGGGTACGTACGTGGCTGTCCGTTACCGCTACATGCCGCTGCTGCATGCTAGCTAGTTTTGTCGTACTCTCCTTTCTCTTTGCTTTTCTCCTCACTTCACCCAGATTGGATGCATGCAAGCACATGTCCATCAATTAGCTCAACCAGTTCCATGGTAGTACTCCCTCCATTTCATTTTACTTTGCGTTCTAGCTAAAGCACGGATACCAAGAAATGCTTAGGAGAGAATAAATTAGAGAGGAGATGGACTACAGTGCCCCTGCTCGTGCATGCTGGCCAGAGAATCATTGAAAGGGGTTGCAATCAAAACCATGCATGCATTGGCCTATATCACCTCGTCTCCTCCTCCATTTAATTCCAGCTCTCGGCTCTCAGCGGAAAAATGCGAACCATTTGCCACGGATTTTAACGCCAGGAGAGACTAAAGCAGGGGCAAATTAGGAAATCAATAGCCAAAATGGCAGAACGCAAAGTAAATGGAAAAAACTGGAAAGACTAGAACGCAAAGTAAAACGAAACGGAGGGAGTACTCCGTATAAGCAAACTAGCTGCACGAAATTTTGAAGGAGCCAATTAACACTACTCAAACGTTTACACCGAAGCCAAGCCTAGAAGATAGTACGTATGTGTGTACACCAGTTTAGTTTACTAGGGAGTTCGGGAGGAGCTGTACATGAGTGGACTGATGTCTTTCCCAAAATTGCCGTTGGCGAAATTGAGGCGTGGTGTACCTGATGCTGGGTTTGTGGTCAAAGGTAGGCGGCCGGTGCTATCGACCTCAATCGACGACGTCGACTGGATCATGTAGTGTAGCGATCCAGACAAGTTTGGGAGTCTTCTGTATCTAACATTCTCCAGAGCTAGGTACCCTGCCTTTCTTCGCCGGTCTCAACAGCTGCTCTGGTCCGGGTTTACAACCAAAACTCACATGTCCGTGAAATAGTTAGGCTCCAACTCTAACGGGTCGACCTAAACGGACATAAAATGTGTCCACTTTATTTCCGTTTGGCTCGACACGCGGACACCAATTGTCCGCCCATGTCCGTAACTAAAAAATGAACCCTAGATCTACTTGGTCGATGAAAAGCTTGGACGTGACCATGGCCACGCTGGTGTCGGTGGCCAACCATGTCGTTTGGTTACTGTGGCGGTGGCAATGCCATTGTGCGCGGTGGCGTAGATGGCCCATGCTGCTGCAACTTCCTATCCATCTCCTACTCCACGGGTATGTCTCCGGGTTGAGCGGTGGCTACTCCGGCCAATATGGCGCACCCCGTGAGCATCCTGACCTCCTCTGCCGATGCATGGGGCGCCAAGGGTAGGTCTTCTCCAGCGCTGAAGCCTCGAGGTCCTACTGAAGCTCATCGTCCTTTGGCTCCTCATCCTTCAACATGTGTTGTCGCGGCGACGACGGTTCGGGTGCTGGAGCGTGCGTGAAGCACGGGCGGCGAGGTTGGTTGTGCTCGTCGGCGAACCACGTGCCATGTAGGCTGCGACGGTTGAACCAACGAGAGCGCTAGAGACGGCGACCAAGCGGTGGTGCGTCCGTCATGTAACCGCTTTCCGGCTTTCTCACCGCTTCCCATAATTAACCGGTTGTTTACATAATAGTACCCACCTAGAACTGATTGAGTCACCCATGTATTCATGATGTACTTATCTACCCACGTAATTGATGTACTTATGATACTCTATCGGTAATAGTCACCTACTTAGTACTGATAAAGTTATTCATCCAGTACATATGTACTTATTCATGTGTTTATGATATATACACCACGAAATTGACGTAGTTAACCTATTATTTCGGTAATAGTTACCCACCATATATTGATGAAATTACCCATCCATATGTTATGGAGTTACCCCTATCTTCATGTTATCCACCACCAAATCGACGTGGTTACCCTACCATCTCGGGAACAATTATCCACCAAATATTGATGGAGTTACCCACCCCAGAACTGAGGGAGTTACTGATGGCGTGAATCACACGCTCGTTGGGAGACCCCAAGAGGAAGGTATGATGCAGTTCAGCAGCAAGTTTTCCCTCAGAAAGAAACCAAGGTTATCGAACCAGTAGGAGCAGCAACTCTTCAGAAGGTTGTTGGTGGCTCGCACGGCGCAATACGATCACCCACGTGGAATCTGCACACAACACAATCAAACTATTTTGCCCCAACGAAACAGTGAGGTTGTCAATCTCACCGGCTTGCTGAAAACAAAGGATTAAACGTATGGTGTGGAAAATGAGTATTAAATTGCAGAGAATGAAAAAGGAACAGTTTGCAGTTTGTGGTTGTTTAATCAGTGTAAAAGAATGGACCGGGGTCCACAGTTCACTAGTGGTGTCTCTCCATAAAAGATAACTAACATACTGGGTGAACAAATTACAGCTGGGCAATTGACAAAATATTGAGCACATGACAATGCATATATATGACATGGTGACTACTATGATATTTAATTGGGCATTACGACAAGATACATAGACCGTTATCCAACAGCATCTATGACTAATAATCCACCGCCGGGTTGTCATCCGAGTTCCCGGTTGGTATTAAGTTGCAAGCAACGGATAATTGCATTAAGTAAAGCGCGTAATGTAAACAAACACATATGCCCGTGGACATAGCATCATTAGGTTATCCCTAGAGGCAACAGCACATCCGCAACCTTAGAACTTTCAGTCACTGTCCCAGGTTAAATGGAGGCATGAACCCACTATCTAGCATAAATACTCTCTCTTGGAGTTACAAGCATCTACTTGGCCAAATCATCTACGAGTAACGGAATGCATGCAAGATCTTAAATAACATATAAGATAAATTGATAATCAACTTGACATAGTATTCAATATTCATCGGATCCCAGCAAACACAACATGTAGCATTACAATAATATGATCTTGATCATGTAGGACAGCTCACAAGATCTAAACATGATGGCACAAAGTGGAGAGACAACCATCTAGCTACTGCTATGTACCCGTAGTCCAAGGATGAACTACTCACGCATCACTCCGGAGGCAGGCATGGCGATGTAGAAGCCTCCGGTGACGATTCTCCTCTCCGGCAGGGTGCCGGGAAGAGGTTCTGAACCCTCCCGAGCTAGGGTTGACGGCGGCGGCGTCTCTGGAACTTTTCGTGGATTTTTGCTCCGGTCTTTAGGGTTTTCGCGTCAGGCGGAATAAGTAGGCGAAAGGGCGGCGACTGGAGAGGCCTGTGCGGCCCACATGCACCCTGGGCGCGGCAGAAGGGGGGCCCGCGCCCTGGCCACGTGTGGCCTCCTAGTGGCCCTCCTCTGTTGCTCCTTTGCTCCGTCAGGCGTGTTCTGGAAAAATAGGGACCCCCGTGTAGTTTCGTCCAATTCCGAGAATATTTCCAGACTAGCTTTTCTGGAATACAAAAACAGTAGAAAACAGGAACTGGCACTTCGGCATCTTGTTAATAGGTTAGTCCCAAAAAATGTATAAAAGTGATATAAAGTAGAAGCAAAACATGTAGCAATTGGTATAAAACAAGCATGGAACATCAAAAATTATAGATACGTTTGAGACGTATCAGCATCCCCAAGCTTAGTTCCTACTCGTCCTTGAGTAGGTAAACGATAAAAACAAAATAATTTTTTAGGTGACATGCTACCATCATAATCTTGATCATATAATATTGCAAGGCACATGTAAATGAATAAAGTGATCCAAGTCAATGGTCTATAATTTGCTACCAAATAGATAATGAGTAAACAATGAATCACACAAACTAAACGTTTTTATGAATAGTACTTTCGAGATAAGCATCAAACAGTTTTGCATAAGTGTTAACTCATAAAGCAATAGTTTCTAATAAAAGGTATTCAATCAACACAAAGGAAGAATTAAGTTTCAGCATTTGATTCAACTTTCAACATATTTATCTCATGGATATTGTCAACACAAAGTAGTATAACAAGTTCAATACATTGCATATAACGCATGTTGTAACAAAGTTGACACTAGTGTTTGCTTGTGGAAGACAGAAAGAATAGGAAAACAGACTCAACATAAAAGTAAAAGAAAGGCCCTTCGCAGAGGGAAGCAGGGATTAAGTCATGTGCTAGAGCTTTTAGGTTTTTGAAAGCATATAGAGATTGCATAAAATATTTGATACTCCTCCCAACCTTGCTAACACAAGCCATGGCTAACCGAATCCTCGGGTGCCTTCCATTAATCACATACCATGGAGGAGTATCTATTTTTTTGAGAGGTGTTTGTTAATTGTCAACGAATGGTAGCGGGTGAGAACAGTATTCTACCTGTCAAACGGACTTTTAAGAGCGGCTCCCATGAAGGACGTTATTTCTACCAGCAAGGCAGATCATCCCTCTTTCTCTTTGGTTTACACACATTCAGGTATTTCACTGTTTGTCATTGCTTACTGATGAATCATGGCAAAAGTGTGAAGAGAATTAATTGGTTAAAGTTGTAATTAGTTAGGACTGGTCACCCCGTTGCCAGCTCTTTTTGCAAGTTATTGGATAAGCGGATGTATATGCCCCTGATGCATGTAAAATGCATACATGAACTTTGCACTTTAATTGCTTATATTCCAATCATATTTGCATCATATAAGGGTTATATCAATGTTTTATAATGATTTTTGGGAATATTCATTTATTTCCTATTTTTATGGAATTAACCCTGCACAGGCAGAAAACCCCGTTTTCTTATTTTAATGTTTCAGGGACCCAAACATCAACGAAATCACCTGGAAATTTACGGGCGTCAATATTTGGAAGGAAGAAGACCTGTGGGCGAAGGAAGCGAGCAAACGGAGGCTCGAGGGCCAAACGAGGGGGCCCACACGGCCAGGTACTGTAGCCGTGTGGGACCCACCCATTTGGGCCTCGTGGCTCCGTTGCCTTCGATCTTTTCTCCACCGACATCGTCTTGACCTAAAAACGCCTATAAAAAGGTCCCCCGACGTTCTCTGGAAGGAGGCGGCGGAGAAACACAGAACCACGAAACAGAGAGATAGAAGACTGCCGCCGGAGAAGATCGGAGGGGGAAACGCCGCCGGAATCACCTCCGGAGGGCTCCACCCCCCTCCGGTGTGTTCATCGTCAACATCTACAGCAAGATCATCTCCATCTCCCCACTGTAAACTCTTGGCAAACATGATGTATGATGCAATATACTTTTCCCTTGATCTATTGTGTCTCTCCATCTATGTTTGAGAAGTGATTTGTTCATGGCAATAGTGAAATAGTTCGTTGTTTGGTTGCATACAAGTTTTTATTATCTTTTATGATTGTCTTGATGCACAATATATGAGTGCACGCATATGTTGGGGAATGCGTGTAAGGTGATCACCGGTAAGGTAATGGAGTGAGGGTGACTTGGAAGGACATGTAAACCTGAGACCGAATCATGAAGTTACTTTATTGGGGATATATATAGGGGACCTTAGAACTTAAGGCTATGGTGGGACTTCTATGTCTTAATAACTCTTGTGCAGTCATTTACTTGGCCATAAGAACCATCATAAGGGGTTTAGTTCATTTACTTGGCTACACCTATTTATGGCTCCTTCCTAGAAGAAACAATTAAGACTGAAACATGTGCTTCACTAATTGTGACAACCACACGAATGAAATAACAATTGCTAGAACATTTGCTCCCTTGAGATATTTTCTACTTGAGATATTTGATACTTGCTACTTTGAGAAACTTGAGAAAACTGCTGAGAGAAACTTGCTCTAAGAAACTTGCTACTAGATAAACCCATTCCACGTCACTTGCTTCCATTAGTTAGATCCTTTCATATTTATTGCTTTGCATAAAAGGCCATATAAGAGGGTTATAGGGCTTTAGAGAATAGATAGTTTACCTTCAGCTCCACGTGGGTTCGACACTCAAATACTTATCGAATAGTGCTACAGTGATCCCTTGCTCTTGGGGGTTATCAGCCACTAGTCCAGGTGTAAAAGTCCATTCAACAAATAGAATAAAGAATAACCACACTAATTCCTCATGAGCTAGTAAACATTGACACAAAAGGAAATAATAACATTTTGAATAATTTAAAGGTAGCACATGAAAAATTTACTTGGAGTGGCAAAGAAATACCACATATAGGTAGTTATGGTGGACACAAATGGCATGGATTTTGGCTCAAGGATTTGGATGCACGAGAAGCATTCCCTCTCAGTACAGAGTTTAGGCTAGCAAGGTTATGTAAGCAAACAAGAATATCAACCCGTACACCAAGTTTTATATGACAAACATATTGCAAACGTTATAAGACTTCATACCGTCTTCCTTGTTAACCAAACCCTGTTATTAGAAAATATCTAGACCTTAGAGATACCACCGATGCAAACCAAATTTTCAACAAGCTTTACGGTAGTTCTTCACTAATAGGCTTAACTCATGTGATGCACAATTTAATCATGATCTACTTGTTAACTCAAAACAATTGACAAGCATCAAGTTATCCAAATTAGTGATCTACAAGATTAAGCAAGTTTTTCCTTATACCAATTACCACATGCAACATTTTCTGAACCAACCAAACACCAATCAATTTATTTCAACTCTCCAAACAAATATAAGTGAAGCAAGAGAGTACTTTCTACAAAAGAAAGCTAATAGCTCTGACAAGAGATACATGAAAACAAGAGCTAAAAGCTGAACAGCGCTAGATATGAATACTAACAAATATAAGTGAAGAATAGAGTATTCTCATGAAAAAGCGGAGCGTGTCTCTCTCCCAATCAATAATGCTAGGGTCCAGTCAAGCTTTATTGAAAATAAAAGTGCAATACTGAAAATAAAAGCACACAGACGCTCCAAGAAAAGCACATATGATGTGAAAGAATTAAAATATAGTTTCACTAGAGATGACCTGATAATTTTGACGATGAAGAAGGGGATGCCTTGGGCATCCCCAAGCTTAGACGCTTGAGTCTTCTTGAAATATGCTGGGGAGATCCATGGGAGCCTCCCCAAGCTTAAGCTCTTCACTCTTCTTGATCCTATTATATCATCCTTCTCTCTTGACCCTTGAAAACTTCCGTCACACCAAACTCAAAGTAGATCTCATTAGAGGGTTAGTGCATAATCAAAAACTCACATGTTCTATAAAGCGCAATATGATTTGTTACTTTAAACATTAGCTACAGCCACTGATGTTATGTGAAGCTCTTCCACCCAAAAAAGAATTTCACTCAACACTAGTAAAAGAGAGAATGCAAAATAAAAAGGCATAATCTGTCTAAAACAGAACAGTCCGCAAAGACGAATTTTTTCGAGGCACTTACGACGCTCAGATCGAAAAACTCTGAACTAATGAAAGATTCAGACATTCATAAAGATTACGCACAAAAAATTTCAGATTTTTAACAATCTGGTGATTTTAGGAATTTCGTACAGTGAACAGCAAAAATCTGTTTCTGCGCAGCAATCAAAATTAAGCATCATCTTAACATTAGAGGCTACTCTTGGCACAACAATGCGAGAAAATAAAGATACAAAGGAGTTGCTACAGAAGTAAACATCCTCCTTGACTCAATAAAAAAAAATTGCAGAAAAAAATAATGGGTTGCCTCCCATAAGCGCTTTTCTTTAACGCCTTTTAGCTAGGCACAAAGCATGCATCAAGTATTACCAAGTGAAGAAGCATCAACATTGTAATTTGTTCGAACAATAGAATCATAAGGTGGCTTAATCTTCTTCCTAGGAAAGTGTTCCATACCTTTCTTGAGAGGAAATTGATATTTTATATTCCCTTCTTTCATATCAATAATAGCACCTACAGTTCTAAGAAAAGGTCTTCCCAGCACAATAGGGCATGATGGATTGCATTCAATATCCAAGACAATAAAATCAACGGGGACATAATTGTTGTTAACCATGATAAGAACATCATCAATTCTTCCCAAAGGTTTTTTAATGTAGAATCAGCAAGGTGAACATCCAAGTAACAATTTTCCAAAGGTGCTAAATCAAGCATATCATATAATCTTTTAGGCATAACAGAAATACTAGCACCAAGGTCACACAAAGCATTGCAATCAAAGTCATTCAATTTCATTTAATGATGGGCTCCCAACCATCTTCTAACTTCCTAGGGATAGAAGCTTCATGTTTTAATTTTCTTCCCTAACTTGCATGAGAGCATTAGTAATATGTTTAGTAAAAGCCATGTTTATAGCACTAGCATTAGGACTTCTAGCTAGCTTTTGCAAGAACTTAATTACTTCAGAAATATTGCAACCATCAAAATCAAAGTCATTATTATCAAAAGTAATGGAGTTATTATCTTCCTTATTGCTAGAAATTTCAGCATCTTTATCAAGGACAGTTTCAGAGTTATCAGGCAATTTAGGACATTTTGCAATAGAAGTGGAAACATTACCAACATATCTTGCCATTAATGGTAGGAGGTTTGTAACACTTGAGTTTGAAGCATTTTCAGAAGTAGTAATAGTATAAACTCTAGCAATATTATTCTTTCTAGCAATTTCATCCTCTCTTTCCCATCTAGCATGCAATTCAGCTAACATCCTCACATTGTTATCAATTTTAACTTGTATAGCATTGAGAGTTTTGCTCTCTTTAACATCATGAGGCATGTTCTTTAGTTTCAACAAGTCAACATCAAGAGCAAGACTATCAACTTTAGAGGAAAGCACATCAATTTTCCCAAATTTCTCCTCAACAGTTTTATTGAAAGCAGTTTGTGTACTAATAAAATCCTTAAGCATAACTTCAAGATCAGAGGGTACACTCTTATTATTGTTATAGGAGTTACTATAGGAATTTCCATAACCATTGCCACTATTAGAAGGATAGGGCCTATAATTGCTATTACCAAAATTATTCCTATAAGCATTGTTGTTGAAGTTATTATTTTTAATGAAGTTCACATCAACATGCTCTTCTTGAGCAACCAAAGAAGCTAAAGGAACATTATTTGGATCAACATGTGTTTGACCATTTGCAAGCATAGACATAATAGTATCAATTTTGGCACTCAAGGAAGAGGTTTCCTCAACAGAATTTACCTTCTTACCTGTTGGAGCTCTCTCGGTGTGCCACTCAGAATAATTAATCATCATATCATCAAAAGCTTTGTTGCAGCACCCAAAGTGATGGACATAAAGGTACCTCCAGCGGCCGAATCCAATAAATTCCTTGAAGAAAAATTTAATCCTGCATAGAAGGTTTGGATGATCATCCAAGTAGTCAGTCCATGAGTGGGACAATTTTTAACCAATGATTTCATTCTCTCCCATGCTTGAGCAACATGTTCATTATCAAATTGCTTAAAATTCATTATGCTACTTCTCAAAGAAATAATCTTAGCAGGAGGATAATATTTTCCAATAAAAGCATCTTTGCATTTAGTCCATGAATCAATACTATTTCTAGGCAAAGATAGCAACCATTCTTTAGCACGTCCTCTCAAGGAGAAAGGAAAAAGTTTCAGTTTAATAATATCACCATCTACTTCCTTGAGCTTTTGCATTTCACAAAGTTCAACAAAGTTATTAAGGTGAACAGCAGCATCATCAGTACTAACACCAGAAAATTGCTCTTTCATAACAAGATTTAAAAGTGCAGGTTTAATTTCATAAAATTCTGCTGAAGCAGCAGGTGGAGCAATAGGTGTGCATATGAAATCATTGTTGTTCGTGCTAGTGAAATCACACAACTTAGTGTTCTCAGGAGTACTCATTTTAGCAGAATTAAAAACAGACAGAAAATAACTTGAAAGTAAACTAGATGCAAGTAACTAATTTTTTTGTGTTTTTGATAATTGAAAGCAAACAAGATAAAATAAAATAAACTAAGCAAGACAAAAACAAAGTAAAGAGATTGGAAGCGTGAAACTCCCCTTGCAGAAGACTGCTGTCTCCCCGGCAACGGCGCCAGAAAAAGCTTGATGACGTGAATCACACGTCGTTGGGAGACCCCAAGAGGAAGGTATGATGCAGTCAGCAGCAAGTTTTCCCTCAGAAAGAAACCAAGGTTATCGAACCAGTAGGAGCAGCAACTCTTCAGAAGGTTGTTGGTCGCACGGCGCAATACGATCACCAACGTGGAATCTGCACACAACACAATCAAACTACTTTGCCCCAACGAAACAGTGAGGTTGTCAATCTCACTGGCTTGCTGAAAACAAAGGATTAAACGTATGGTGTGGAAAATGAGTATTAAATTGCAGAGAATGAAAAAGGAACAGTTTGCAGTTTGTGGTTGTTTAATCAGTGTAAAAGAATGGACCGGGGTCCACAGTTCACTAGTGGTGTCTCTCCATAAAAGATAACTAACATGTTGGGTGAACAAATTACAGCTGGGCAATTGACAAATAGTGAGCGCATGACAATGCATATATGACATGTTGACTACTATGATATTTAATTGGGCATTACGACAAATACATAGACCGTTATCCAACAGCATCTATGACTAATAATCCACCGCCGGGTTGTCATCCGAGTCCCCGTTGGTATTAAGTTGCAAGCAACGGATAATTGCATTAAGTAAAGTGCGTAATGTAAACAAACACATATGCCCGTGGACATAGCATCGTTAGGTTATCCCTAGTGGCAACAGCACATCCACAACCTTAGAACTTTCTGTCACTGTCCCAGGTTAAACGGAGGCATGAACCCACTATCTAGCATAAATACTCTCTCTTGGAGTTACAAGCATCTACTTGGCCAAAGCATCTACGAGTAACGGAAAGCATGCAAGATCTTAAATAACATATAAGATAGATTGATAATCAACTTGACATAGTATTCAATATTCATCGGATCCCAGCAAACACAACATGTAGCATTACAATAATATGATCTTGATCATGTAGGGCAGCTCACAAGATCTAAACATGATGGCACAAAGTGGAGAGACAACCATCTAGCTACTGCTATGGACCCGTAGTCCAAGGATGAACTACTCACGCATCACTCCGGAGGCAGGCATGGCGATGTAGAAGCCTCCGGTGACGATTCCCCTCTCCGGCAGGGTGCCGGGAAGAGGTTCTGAACCCTCCCGAGCTAGGGTTGACGGCGGCGGCGTCTCTGGAACTTTTCGTGGATATTTGCTCAGGTACTTAGGGTTTTCGCGTCGGGGGGAATAAGTAGGCGAAAGGGCGGCGGCTGGAGACCCCGAGGGGCCCACACCACCCTGGGCGCGGCAGAGGGGGCCCGCGCCCTGGCGTGTGGCCTCCTGGTGGCCCTCCTCTGTTGCTCCTTTGCTCCGTCAGGCGTGTTCTGGAAAAATAGGGACCCCCGTGTAGTTTCGTCCAATTCCGAGAATATTTCCAGACTAGCTTTTCTGGAATACAAAAACAGCAGAAAACAGGAACTGGCACTTCGGCATCTTGTTAATAGGTTAGTCCCAAAAAATGTATAAAAGTGATATAAAGTAGATGCAAAACATGTAGCAATTGGTATAAAACAAGCATGGAACATCAAAAATTATAGATACGTTTGAGACGTATCAGTTACCCATGTGCTTATGATATTCTTATCTATGTACTTAACGTTCTCTCTCGGCAATAACTCCATGTGCTTATGATATTGTTATCTATGTACTTTCTCTCTCAGTAATAGTTACTCACCCACTACTGATGGAGTTACCCAGCCTTTATTGAATGAGTTATTCATGTGTTCAGGATATAGTTATCCACCACAAAGTTGATGTAGTTACCCTATTTTCTCGGCAGTATTTACCCACCAGATACTATTGAAGTTACCCACCCTAAACTTATGGAGTTACCCATGATTTTATGATATAGTTATCCACAACGAAATCGATATAGCTATCCTATTCTCTCAGTAATAGCTACTCACCCAGTACTGACGGAGTTACCCATATACTAGGAAACATGCCCGTGCGTTGCAACGGGAGAGGAAAAAATCAATTCAGGTCTCTTTTGTTTGTCGATTCGTGACACAAAACCTACGTATTAGTTGGATCAGTTAAATTTTCCGTCGAGGGTAGAAACCTCGCTTGGTACACCCTTAGTATTTATAGCAAAAAGGCATGTGCGTTGCAACGGAGAATGACATATTTGGTGGTTGGTTTTTATAAAAGCAAAATATCCTGTTTGGTGTAGCGAATACAAAGTAAATAATATATGTTTACAATCAATAAGTGAAAAAACATAGGCAAGTGGATAAAATATGAATCTATTTGGAGACTTGGTTGTCTTCATTTACATTTCCTTGATCTTTATTGATTGCCCTTTCGGTCCACCATCTCGAAATTATAGGAAATACAACAAACTTTTGCTTATTGGATCAACTCCTTTTATCAGCACACTGAAGGATCTCTTGAACAGTATAATAAAGTCCAATAAATTAACTAAATAACTGAAAGTTCTTTCTCGAGTATAGATGCAGAATGCCTAAAATGAACTGGGTTCAACACAAGCAGCAAAGCAAGCCGACCATACTATTGGGTTACCAGGGAACGAGGCTCATTTGAATGGTTCAAAGGTATCATGAATGAAGTTCCTGAAAGTGATAACGATGTACAGCTCAACCGTAAGACGTTTCTCGTCCGATATTTGTCCGACGTTCTAATCCAGCGGACCAGGCTGCTTCTCTAATTAGCATCAACGATTGTTGGTCCGTGTCGTACGGCCGTCCGACGGAAAAGTGTCAGGACGTATAGCAGTGTTGAAAATAAAATAGCCTAATCTCTTGTTGTACAGAATATAATATAGATGTGGAACTACCTACTGTAAAAAGTTTCTAAGAGGAAGCATATACGTTGTCAGCTCCAGTTGCCATGGTTCATCAGTACAAGTAAAAGTGTACAACACACAAAATGATGTGGATATCGTCTCCGGCAGCAAAGGTTTTTTCTTCTTCTCCCTTCTCACTCCCTCTGTTATGGCATTGAGCAAAATTATTAGGAGCTGGTGTTGACGAAAATTCAGTAGCACCCGAGACCTCATCAGACTGCGGCTTCAACCATCTAACCATCAGTCAATCACAGTGGAGCAAAGAGAGAAGGACGTCACATTAGCGAGCAAAACTGATTCCGATGTTGATGCGATTCACATCCGGAGCTAGTACTATGACGCCCTCATGCACGGCCGCTTAGGCAGGAGCTTGTTGATGGGTTCTGGGAGTGCGGCGACGTGCACCTTCAGGCGGTTCGCATCCCCGGCCAGTCCGGCGCCAACGGCGCGCACTATCTTTGTCTGCATCTCTCCGTATGGAAGTAGCGGAGCGTCCGATCTGCGACTTCGGTGGCCGTTCTGCCGGCAAGCTCGACAGACTTGTGATTCAGAACTAATCCCCATCCCCATCCAATCGGCAATCTAAACCAGACGAACATATCTGGGCTAGTCGCCAAATCAGTCGACCACAGAGGTTATGCGCTCATCCACGGCGTCCAGCAGTCTACCGCGGCGCAAGACCACAACGTCCAATCGTCGCTTAAACACAACTTGGACCAGCGGCGCTCGACCGCATCCATGGCGCTTAACGGCTCGAACGCCGGCGCAGCCCCGACCTCCGCGACCCTGATCCTTCCCGCAACCTTCCTCAACCCCGGCTCCTTCCCAGCATCCGGCGAGGGCGCACGGCTCGGCCCTCCCCTCTTCCTTTTCTCTGTTCTCGCATGACAGGATGCGGGCGTGTGCTAGCGGGCCTCCGAGGCGGCGGACAGTCACTATTGGTTCACTCCTATACGCCGAGTACTTTTCGACGTAAACGACGAAGCTCCGGCGAGTCGCGGGTACACAGATAGCTGATTCCTTCGGCCGCGATGCACACGAGCTAGCTAGCCTGATCGATTACTTCCGATGAACTGCTAGCTGAACACGAGCACGCACACAAAACCAATTGGATGGCAACAGGGGCGTTTCGCTCCTGGTGTTTTCTTTCTATCTATTGCTTCAACTCACGATCTGGTACAAAATTTTACACAGGGTAGGCTAGCTTATATACACGTAAAAGCTATAGAGTGATCAGACTATCCTACTCGGTGTCCAAATCAACTACTACTCGTACTCGGAGACCGTACCGTACACAACTATGACGTCTTGCCGACGCCTCGACATGCACGGACGTGCTTAATGCAAACAGTCACGAAACATTATTTTTTGTGAACAGTTATTTTCCACTTATAGGTGGCAGTGGTGGGTAATTTTCGTGAACTTTAGGGGCAATTTCAACGACGTACGAGAAGAAGCCTTAATGGTTTTATTATTAGGTATAGAGGTATAGATTAATGAAATAGTTATCCACCGTGAAATCGATACAATTACCCTACTCTATCGGTAATAGTTAGCCACCATGTACTGATGCATTTAACTATGTGTTCATCGTATACTTACCTAACATGATATCGACTTAGTTACTCTACCCTACTTTTGGTAATAGTTACCCACCCGATACCGATTGAGATACTCACTCTCAACTTATGGAGGTATCCATATGTTCAAGGTATTTACCAAAATAGTAATTATATAGTTATCCCGATGTTCTGGGTATAGCTACCAACTTATTACATATGTTCACATGATCTCTAGGTAATAGTTGTCCACACATAATTACCCAGGTGTTTATGGTTTGGCTATCACCAAGAAATCAATGTTCTCTAGGAAATAGTTATTAACTCGGTACATCTACATTTTTTTTTAGAATTTTCGAATTTGGCATACAAGGCGGGAGACATCAACAGTTTTGTCTTTTCTGTATGCATGCAAAAGAGACTCCACACAAGCTGTTTATGGGGTGGGTAACTTATGTACTACCCCATGGATAACTCACGCATTAGAGGTGGGTAACTTTTGAGTCGAAAAAAAAAGTCATCAAAACCTATCAACATGAGATCTAGTTTTGAAGATCTCCTCGCGACTAGTCTAATGGTAAAGACGGATGCTAAATCAGATAAACGGTTTAAGTTACAAAACATTTTAAATTTCTGATTCTCTTACATTTAAAGCAACTGACGTACGCAATTATGTCCTTTCTGTACTATTTGCATTATGCGAAGTGTTGGTTAGTACGGAGTATTTCTGTGTTTCATTGCATGCACATGGATCGCTCAAGTGAACCGGATTAAGAACACTCTTGTCGGAAACGTTCTACAGAATCGGTTAAACGTAGAACGTTCTATGTGTAGTCGCGTCCTTCCGGCCATGTTTTGTACAACTAGTAGTGCACACCAGAACCTCTTGGGCAAGTCCCGAAAATAGAGACCACCGGCACCCTGAGTCCGGAGTCTCCGGTACAAAAACACCGATTCACCAGCCAGGACAGCTCGAAATCTCCGGGCTGTATTCCAATAGTCACTATATTTTGGGAACCCTCTCACCATTATTTTTAAAAAGGTTTACTGGAGGTATATATATGGTCTGTCTAATTGATATATTTCCCCATACCTTCATTAAACAACCCTTCTTGATAGTACGGTTGACCTACGACTCATTATGAACTATAAAATATATGTCTTGGATCTTTTATCCTTTTTGAGGAGTCGATCTCTGTATTATGCATTTCATCAATTGTACCTATAGTACTTTATCACATGGTAAGATATCACTTATATTGTTAACAAACACCCTAAAACACTTAGGCGGGAAATGCCCTTTCACCTTTCATGTGGCAGATTTGTGCATATAAGCTAATTAAATCTATATGTGCAAAAGTAGTTGAAACCACTATATTTTTATATTCGCCACTGATTATTATAAGAAATGACATTTTATAACAAGTATATATGTCTAACATATTGTCAACTTATGTCTAAACCCACTATACATATAAGAACATTTGACAACAAAAATATAATCATGCCAACGGTTCAATTTATACTCTAAAAATTATATTACTTTCTTATCTAATCATACACTACATATCTCTAGTGAGATATTTGTTAGGCCGTCTGCTTTGGAATCTCTCCCAATATATTTAACAACATTAAAAAGACAGAAGAACATTTAAACAATAATGTACAGATACACTATATAGTTTATGGATTGTAAAAACATTTAGTGAGGCGTACGGTTTTCTCTTTTATTTTTTTACTTTTAAGGTGGTTACATTTAAGCATATAGTTATGTCAATATATATGAAAGGAAAATAGTTAATACACAACTTAGATATATTTTAAATGATACACATCGCAACTATATAATGGAAAACACAATAATTATAAACATTATTGTGTTATTTAAACTGCTAACTAAGTAATATAAAACATATATATTCGTTAAAACCACAATATGACACAAAATGTAATAAGTATTAAAGTTTAGTATAATTGTATTTAATTTAACTCACCCCGGGTCCAAAAAAAATGACCATGTACGCTTTCTCCCCTGCTCGTGCCGCTTCAGGAGAAGCCCCTCTCCAAACCTACACAGAAACCCTGGAGATAGACCCTCCCTCACCCATCCTTTTGTAACATCCCATGTTGAATAAGTTTAAATAGTTAATCATGTTCATGGCATGTATTATTTTTTAACCTTAAAAATTGCATTTAAAAAAGAGCTAATTCTAAAATGGTTATTTCCTTCCTTTATTTTATTTGCGTAAAAAAGATTTCAAATATTCAAAAGAAGTGAAGCTGGCATGTGGGACCCACCCTGACTTGTTTGTCGTCTTCCTTAGGAAGTGAAGCTGCTCGATGTCGATCGCCGGACCCCGTGATGTCATGTCATCATGCTCCCGCACTCATAAAAACGAAGAAATGGCACACACAAACGAAAATGGAGGGACTATGGGTAAGAAACTCATACCTTGAGCCGACTCGTGTGCGGAGCAGAGCCTACTACTAAACATTGATTCTCTCTCCTAACTCTCGATTCTATTCAGAGTGTTGCCTTTAGTTGATCTGCCGTGAACGGAGCCAAGAGGTTTGCGTTCATTTCTTCAGTTACTCGCCTATTTACTTTCCCCGGTAGCCCATGCCTCAAGTTTGAGCTAAGCGCAAAAGAAAAGCCGACTAAAATTTAAATTTCCTGGCAAGTCTATGAGTTCATATTCCGGATCCTCTGATCTTTAGCTTGAATGTCGAACTCACATTTCTACCTATGGTGTTGAGCAATGCCACACCTCGTTCGCGAAGAACGTGGGGGGGGGGGGGGGGGGGGGGGGTTGACCTCCGGTAGGTCCAAGACGACGGGAGACAGGTCACTCGGGCCGGAGTGGCCACCTCAAAGGTCGGACCCCAGACAGGGGCCTGAACACATCACGTTGGAGAACAAGACACGTCAAGATCACCGAACGCTGGACTTAGCGGGATATTCGTTGTAAACCGACCCAAATGGGATCTCGCATATCTTGGGTGTGGAGTAGGCGTGCATATCCATGGGCTCGGGACCCTGTAATCCTAACCCTCTCCATACATAAATCTTTGGGGACCGCCGATCGGGCCATGCCCCTCATTAGCACAGTGCTCAACACACCATCATCATCCACCCACCATAAGCGATCTTGAGCTCTAACTCGAGATCGTCGAGCATACGACATATAATTTACACCCCCACAGAATAGGAGTCGGCTTTTTTACCAATTGTTGTGCACCGGGGCCGAACTTGTATTCATCGTTGTCTCCCGTGTGCTACCATTCCGATCGACGAGCACGACCCCTTCGAACATATATTTACCGTCGGAAATATATCAGCACTTATAATTAAAATTGACTACCTTGCAACTACAAATTATCACATAGTAGAAATTACATGCCAATTACAAATACGGCAAGATTTGTTCGCGTATGTGCGGGTGCATTGCATTTCATCACCTTGTCGAACAGAGCGAGTCCGGTCCGGTGACAAGGGTGGCTAACGATTCCGACTGCTGTCGTCAAGTCGGCAACCACGCTGCGGGACAGGGCGCAGCAGGAGTTGGGCCTTGCGCCGCGCGGTGAGGCCAAACGCCTCGCTCATGTCGAACTCAGCCGGGCGTGGCCCCACCCAGTCGAAGTGGAACAGCAGGGTCACGAGCGGGAGCTCGATGTTGGCGAGGGCGAACGCCATGCCAGGGCACATCCTCCGGCCGGCGCCCGAATGGCAGAAACGCGAAGTCGGTGCCCCTGAAGTCCACTGCCGCCGCCGCCTCCCCCTCAAAGCGGTCCGGCCGGAACTCCTCCGGCGCGTCCTGCCAGTACCGCTCGTCGCGGCCCAGCGCCCAGGCGTTGACCAGCACCTGCATGCCCCTCGGCACGTCGTACCCGAGCACCTGGCATGGTTCCTGGCACTCTCGTGGCAGCAGCAGCGGCACCGGCGTGTGCAGCCGCAGCGTCTCCCGGATGACGAGGCACAGGTACGGGAGCTCGCCGAGGGCCTGCTCTGCTACGGCACCACGGGCCTCGAACACTCGGCGAACCTCGGCCGTGGCCTTCTGCATGGCCGTCGGGTTCTTGATCAGCTCTGCAATGGCCCACTCCAACGTTGTCGTTGCCGTCTCGCTGCCGGCGTGGCCTCCCCCCGCGCCTGCCAGCCGGCGAGCCTGGACGACGGCCAGCCGGCGAGCCTGAACCTTGCTGATAACTCTGCAATGTATCCTTAGCAGCACGTCAAACAGGGCCTCGGCGTGGCCTCCCCCCGCGCCTTCTTCCATCCTCTCGAGGCGCTCCTGGATGATGCCGTCCAGGATACGGAGTCCAGGATGACGTTCCCGATTTCCCGGCACTCCTTCGCGCAGCGCACGGCTCCGCTGAGCCAGCCGGCGAGACTGGACGACGGCCACAGGTCCGGCGGGTTGAACCCGGCCGCGATCTTGATGGAGGGGTCGAGCGCTCGGAGGAACACGTCGCGTTCCTCGAACCGGTCTCCCATGACGGCGCGGACGGTGCTGTCGACGACGAGCGCGGACAGCCGCGCGCGCATCTCCACGGGGCGACCGGCCGATCGGCGACCTCCTCCTCGCGGATCGCGCGGAAGGAGAGGACACGGCGCGCGGTGAAGAGCTCCGTGACGGCTATCTTCCGCAGCTGGCGCCAGTAGTCCCCGTGCGGCGCGAACGCCATGTCGCGGCCGCCGTCGGTGAGCACGCGCAAGGTGGCGCTCAGAGGCCGCGTCGAGAAGGTCGTGTCGTGGGTCGATCATCACCTCGCAGGCAGACGACACCACCAGCGTGGGCACCTCGCCGAGCCGGAGCAGCATCACCGGCCCCGTGGCGCCGCGCGAGGTCACGCATCGCGCGGTGAGGGAGCTGCCCGACGAGGTGGTGAAGGCTGCCGATGACCGGAAGCTGCCACGGCCCCGGTGGCAGGTGCAGGCCGCCGTCACCAGTCGAGCGCCTACGGCCGGCAACCACAATGAACATGGACACGAGAGCTACGGCAAGGTAGACGTACACATAGGCGTCCTCCATTTGTAAACTACAGGCATTAGCTAGCTCGGCATGGATGAGCTTCGAGGCTGGTTTGCACTGATTTCAAGCAGAGGTTTGCATGCATGGCTTATTGTAAATTGCCAAGTTGCCTTGCTTTTAAACTGGGGTAGAACAGCCGTAGGTCAACCATTCGTCTCTACAATGCGTAAAACAGTACCTTTTTTTTGATAAACAGATTTTATTAATTAAAAGTTTTAAGCATTACACCCGGCCTCTGCATAGCTATGATGCAGACAGCCACAAGTTCACGAGTACTCAATTCTGAAATTAAAAAAGGCAAATTACATATCATAATGAGAAATTATAAAGCCGCCTAAGATGATGGTAGGTCGATCCAGAGACTATGTTGTCATCCATGCCGGGAGAATAACTCCCTAACTGCAACCTCCAAACGCAACGCCACCTCAAAAACAAGTCTCGGTGCTCCACACGTTGCAGGGCCGACCATGCTCGTAGCGTTGCTGTACACCGATAGATAACCTGCATAATAGAATCATTTTTATCGTTAAAAACCTTGTCATTTCTACATAGCCACAGCGACCAAATAACGGCAATCGCTCACACCCTACAGAAAAGTTTAAATCTAGGATCCACCCCGTTTAACCAGTTGACAAAAATGTTTGCAACGGTACGCGAGGGATGTAAGGTAGAACCTATCTGGATGACTGACCATATAGACCTGGCGAACTCGCACTGAAAGAATAAGTGTGTAATAGTCTCGTCGTGTTGACAGAAGACGCACTTTTTACTTCCGTGCCAATTGCGTTTGGCAAGATTATCTTTTGTAAGAATTACATCTCGACGGAGATACCACGTAAACACCTTAGTTTTTAGCGGAATCTTCATCTTCCAAATTTTGTTATTATCCTTAATATCGACTGGCACTTCGGTTAAGATTAATGCTCTATACATAGAATCAATCGAGAATTTACCATTCTTCGTAAGATTCCATTGAAATTTATCTGAATCTTCATAAAACAATACTTTCCAGTGACTGAGTCGCCGTCACCAGTCAGCGTATACAGATCGATACTCAGTAGACTAGTAGCTGTAGAATTTAGAGGATATGTTTGGACTCTTATTTGAATTCGGTCCAAGAGAGTTTGGCGTTGAGTAAACTCGACTATGCTTAGTTTTTTAGAACAAAGGCTCAAAGTGCCTAGCTTTAAATTAATAAAGCCAACAGCGGCAATTACAGAGTGCAGATACAACTTAAAGAACACAACTCGACAAGCAAACAAAGATAAGAGTAAAAAAGCTCCGCTTGAACAGAATGGATCATCGTCTTCCTCCATGGCGGAGAATAGAAGTGTGGAATGTCGACGAAGAAGGAACCAGCCGCATTAGACCTCACTGACACGTCGTCTCTGTCGTCGAAGAGGGACCCTTTGCCTCTCGTCCAGGCTCGTGGAACGCCGCACCGTCGGCACACAGAGAGGATCACCCGAGAGCCTGCAGCCGCGCCGGAGCTCCACACGACCGCCGCCGTCAGCCACTGCCTCGCCACACCAGAAGACGCAAGTTGTTGAACGAAGGCACCCACCAGTAAGATCGGCAATAAGACATCAGCACAACCTGCAACGAAGGTTGGATCGCCGGAAAGCCGGGCGCCCACCGTCACTTGGCAAACGTTGTCCCCTCCAGCCCAGGATCAAGGGCGCGACCCACCGGCAAGCAGGGGCCAAGCTGAGGGGAGGAACACCGAGAGCTGGGATCCAAAACCTGAGTTGCAGAGCGTCAACGAAGAGAGAACGCACTGCCACACGCCGCCACCAGCCAAACAGAGCTAACCAACCACCCCCACACCCCCGGATGACGCCTCCAGGAAGGTGAGCGGCGTTGCAACTGAGGAAAGGATTTTCATCCAAGAAGGGAGAGGGTTGGGCAGGGGGGAGACGGGACCTTGACGAAGCCTCCGAGGAGGGATCCGGTGCCGAGGCGTTGCCGACGTCGTGGCCACCACCGGCCCGGGGTTTTCCCCGGTCCCGAGCACCCCACCACCGCGAGCTCACCAGGCCAGAACAGCGACCTTCCTAGATCTAACGCAGATGCCCGACGGGAGCCCATCTCGCCGCGCCACACGCTCGATGCCACCCCGCCGCCCACACGGCCAGGGTCGCGGGTCCACACCCATGGCCGCCACTCGCCGCCGAGCTGGCGCCGCCTTCTCGCTCCAGAGCCGCCGCCCCGGCGTCCTCCGCCCCGCGCGCCTGCCCAACGCCACTGCCCCGCTCGCCGGAGCGTCGACGAGAGCGCCCACCGCGCCCTCCGCCTTTGGCGGGCAGGGCGTCGCCACCGCCGCCGGAGTCGGCGGCGGCAGCAGCCGGGGGATTCCGGATCTAGGGTTTTTTTGGCCTAGAGTTTTGGGGCCTCCGGAGTCGCCCGAGCGACTATGCTTAGTCAATCAAGAAAAAAGTTATTCCCTTTTGATCACGACATTTCTTATCACGGCTATCATGTCCGCCCTGCTAGACACAATCAAAGCAGAGGCTAGGCCGTGGCCAAACGAGGGAGCTCGGGATTTTCGCTATTTACTCCCTAGGTTGATTTAGTCGGGTTGAATTGTATGGTGTCGTGTTTTCTTTCGGTCTTGTAATTAAATTGACTTTTCCATTCCTTCAACCACAAGTACAGAATGAGCCGTCTCTCGCCATAAAAACCCACTAACGTAAAGAATTCATCATCCGTGAGTGGTGAAGGGGTCGGTGAATTCTGGTTCCATGAGAAATCGGTTAATTAGCCAAAATACCTGATGCTCCGTTTGGATGTTTGCATTGGGAGGCTTGACATTACATTGGGTTGAATATCAATATCACTTTATATTCATATTGAGATTGAATGCGAATATTTCTGTTTGGATGTATAGCTATTCGGAACACAAACTTAATATTGACGTTGAATGCGAAATGTTGTTTGGATGGACAAAGTGTTGAATTGCAATGGTACGAGAGTATGATAAAAAAATCTACATGTTTGAAAATGTTTTCTGCATAACATGTGAATATAGTTAAACAATTACATATCACCTAACAATGAAATAACAAGCAAATACTATGTTAAATGGTCAGATGAGCTTAGAATTTCCAAAAACAAAATGAGGAAAAAAAGCACCTCTTCATCACAGAATGTGACCATCTAATTGCTATACTCATTCATCACATACATGCAACTAGAATATCTGAACATAAAAAATACAGTATCTGCATGTCATTTGTCCCATGTTGCTGAACATCAAAATACAGTATCTGCATGTCATTTGTCCCATGTTGCTGCTGCTGCTGCTGCTGCCTCACTTTGCCAACCTGAGGAAACACGAGTGTTTGTGGAAAGAAAACATCTCAAGAGAAAGAGAACAAGCAAGAGAGGGAAGAGGGGAGGCTAGATCAAGGCCGAGGTCGCCGGTCGTCTTCTTAATCTCGCCCGCGTGTGCTGCACACAGAAGAGAGCAGTGAGATCGAGCTCGAATATGCAGGATGCAAAGAGCAGAGGAAAGGCCCATGTAGGGCTGGAATTAAAACTCGAAACTCGTGAGCTAAACGAGTAGCTCGTGACTCGGCTTGGCTCGGCTCGAACTCGGTGTCTCACGAGCCAAGCCAAGTTTCATTTCTGAACTCGTTTGTTGATCAAGCTACTCGTGAGTAGCTCGCGAGTAGCTCGAAAACTCGTTTAACAAATTCTAAGTGTTCAAATATACGCGCATACAAAAAAAAAATTCCTACTAATTCTGAACTACAACAATGATGATCTTTCTACAATTTTACATCTCTAGTCAAAGGGTAGATCAATGCTGAAATATAAAACCTCTACATAGTTATCGGTGTAAAAAAAATTAACAGTTTGACATTAATGTATAAAAAAATTCATAATTTTTTATTTGAGCGAGTTAAACGAGCTACTCGTGAGCTACTCGCGAGTTTACCGAGTCGAGCTAAGTTTCATTTCTTAACTCGTTTGTTGAACGACTCGAACTCGGCTTGGCTTGTCAGTTGAGCAAGTTCAAGCGAGTCGAGCCAAACTCGCTTGGCTCGGCTCGAATTCCAGCCCTAGGCCCATGGCCAGCAATAGAGGGAAGAGGGGAATGCGGGGCGGGTGGGAAGAGAGGGGAGGGGTGGGCGGCGGTGCCTTACCTGCGCCAGACGTTAGGTGGTTGGCTGCTTGCCATCCGCTCCTCTGTTCGTGAGGGCAGTCGTTCCTGCAGAGGGGGGAAATAGGTGAGTGGGAGGGGTGGGGGGGGGGGGGGGGGGGGGGGGGGCAACGGCCGGAGGGGAGGATGGAGGCAGCAGTATCCATCCTCGCTAGAGGCGGAGAAGGAGGGGGGAAGGCGGCGGCGGCGGGACGTTACCTGCAAGCGAGCGAGCATTCGAGTGTTTTGTCCGGGACGACGAGCAGAGACAAAAGGGAGCGAAAGGAAAACGTTTCGGGCCCAAATACCTCAGGATGTCGAGCTCCAGACTATTAAGGTTAGTGGTGATGATAATGGTCCGTCCTATCTTATTCTACCATTTACACACATACATCTTCTAGAGAGAAAAATAATCAGGATGCAACCCTCTTGCCGTTGAACCAACACAACTCTTATGAACAAAAATTTGGGTGTGTTTCTCACCCAAAAACACATCAATGTACGTAATTTCCACTCATCTTGATCGGAGCCGTCCACATACAGCGCTCTACCTTCACCTCTCTGGCACTAACCATGAAGTCCATCAGTTTTAACCACGTACTCCCGCCTACCCAAACTATGTCCCATCGCCGTTTTCTCGATTTCCCATGCATGCCACTTCCGCCTCCCTCTGCATTCATCGCTTGTGTCGTTGTTGGCTTGACATTGAATTCGCAACACAGTGCTTCAGTTTATATCTTCACTCGTCGTTTATCATCTCCTTTACTGTTGTGTTCTATAGAGGTCATATGGAAATTGGGATCAAGTGGAGAAGACAGTCAGTGCAGAGGATTGGGTGTGTATGGTCCTCTACGCTGCACGGATATCTTGCTTGGAGCTCGTGTCCGTGTCGGATACCGTATCTGATACCAATTCGGACACGATACATGTTCGATACCTATTGGCAACATATCGGTAAATAAAGCATTTAAAGAATTGGTAATACCCCTTGCAAGTCGCAGACAGCCAGCAGCACACTGCTTTCGCAGCCTCCTCTCTCATGCTCTCACCAAATGCAAATATAATTTATGTAATCATGTTGGCACCTCTAGATATTACATGTATTAATTTATTTTAAAGACTCTGAAAACGTATCCTCGTATCGACGCTTTTTTAAAATGTCGTATCTCCGTATCCGTATCGGCCCGATACCGATACGCGTATCCGTATCGGTGCTGCATAGATGGTCCTACAACGAGCACCCGAAGACTAACAAGATTGAGCGGTTTGGCTAAGCCGACGCTCTCATTGCCAACCACACAGATGAATATACATTCTCAGCAAGTAGGACAACCCTACTTTCTGGAACCAGTGGCCAAATAATCATTTCCGTGTCCGCTTTGTTTCCACCCATATCCTTTGTTGTAAATATGCTTTAGAGTTGATAATAGTTCTTATTATTCTGTTTTCGTGTTCATCATTAAGTTTATAGTTTATGCTAGTATTGCATTATTTCTCGAATATCAGATTTCGGGGAAAATCTTGTTGCATGTGTAGAATTATAAACACCAACCAAATCCCTAGTAGGCCCTTTACTAGCACATGTATTGTTGATGGTCTTATTATCCTGAATATGGGCAATGTGCATAGTAAGTTTTACGAGGACACCAAAAATAATGGGAGCACATTTTGAGTGCAACAGGTACTAGGTAAATCCTAATGCTATCCTGCGAGATGCATCATCAATATGTTCTCAGTAATTACTTACATTGTGTTAACATTTACTTCCATTTTTAGATCATGATATTATGGTAGAACCAAATACCATATGGTTATTTTGGGTCGCCACACATTACTCTGTGACTGCTTAATTATAAAGGAGACTATCTGGTATACGAAAGTATTTCATGGTGCTAGATAGGTCAATACTAGTATTTATCCGTCCTACAAAGTAGAGATACGTACACTTTGGACTGTCTAGGTATTACGGTGCACAACATCGATTAACCAGGTATTTTGACTAAGAAGTTAGTCACGCTGGAACACGAATATGGTACTCCCTCCGTCCAGGTTTACTAGGCCTCTAATGAAAAGCTCTGTGACCAAGGCGTGAGATGATAGGGCGAGAGAAATTCTGAGTTGGATTTTTTCAACCAATCAAATCACTTTAAAACTAAGCATAATTGCTGGTGATTAATCCGTTTAATGCTAGAGAGCTAACCCATGCGCATGCATAGGCCGCATGCAAGAAGATGGACCGGCTATGAGTGAATTGAGAAGAATGAGGGCCATAGTGGCCATTAAAACAGACAATTAATACGTAATTTGGGCCTAATAAACATGGACAATAGTGATTTCACTAGAGGCCTCATAAACCTGGACGGAGGGAGTAACGAGTAAAGGATGCAAACCACTAATGAGCATAACTAGGTCTAGTGAGAACACATTGATCATGGAGATACAACCAAGATCTCGCCTCGAGTTGTGTAACGTATCGTGAGGCAAAAGGAATTGTATGCAATAATACAAGGTTCGCCCAATAATGCGCTCTGAACTAGAATATTATACTTGTAGTTAAGATCATTGCATGCTAAAAAATAATTTTAATATAAATTATATTAAGATTAGTCTGCCCTGCGTCATAATTTCGTCACCCTCCACTCTGTCAAATTTGCATACCTTTTTCTAAGATAAGGATTACTGAATGGACATTCTCCATCATCACTATCATTATCAGAACTAAAAGAAAAAGCAATGCTATTATGCTCCTTCATCATAGTCATCATTCGATCATATTTTTTACCGGTATCTCATACATCCTAAAGGTAGCAGTCGATTTCAATTTTTTTGTGTCCAGGGTTGACTGTCTTGTTGCATGTTGTCAAAGCTAAAATGTAATAAGATGATTCCCTAATGCCTATATGTTACAACAAACAGATGTACCAAAATAAAATTATAATTAAATTCAGCGACATAGATGAAAATACTACTTTTGATTGATTTATTTTGTCGGTTACATATATTGTCCTATTTAATGAAATGAATCTCGAGAGCTCCTTTTATTGCGTTTAGACATATATGAACAATTGTACAAAAATGGATTCCCATTATTTTGTACAATCTAAATAACAAATTCAGAATAATCATTATTATTATGCCAGTAAAACCAAAAAGTGTTGGCTATCACGCCAGCCACGCGACTATACAGGGTTCAACATTTCGTTATCGATTTTTTTTCCGCTCCAGACCGAGATTCGTAAATTTCGAGAAATTAACGAAATTTCGAAGAATTTTTTCAAAAATATCGGACATTTTCAAAGTCTAGAGTTTAAAATAATTTGGCAAAATTAAATGTAATGGACTGGATTCGACCCAGCGACCTGCCACTTTAGCGCGTGAACCTCCACCAATGCACCAAAGCCATGTTTATGATAGAAAAACTGATTTATTTCTATTATACTCGCAACGTATGGGACTATCTACAAATTTAACGAAATTTTTGGCCGATATACAGTTTTCTCGCCCATTGCCGAGAATCGGTAATTTCGCGAAATTCGAACGAAATTCCGACGAAATATTTTTCCATGGACTATAAGCAAGGACGAGTATGTCATTAGCAAGTATGGTATGTCCTCTTCTTCCAATTAATAAACGGCTGATTATGGCGAGCGACTTCTTATAAATACTAAAGATACCCCGTATGATATAGAAATTTAATTCAAAACATGAATATGGCGCAATAGAGCTAAAGAAGCGAATCAACTGTCGATTATTGTTTTTGCTAGGTCGACCAGGTTAATCTGTCAATCGATGTCGCTGACATTGTATGTTATAGCACATGAGTATGTCATGCGGAGGCAAAGACTAGTGTATATGGCAGTGGCTAATTGTATGCAATACTGATTCGAGTACACGATATCCCCATGAACAAACCCGTTGGAGGGTTATCTTGTGTGAGGGAGATCGTATCAAAATCATAGTGCGTGAGGTATTACCGGTGACGAAAACGATGATGTGTGTTCCTTTCCATTTGTTTAGCTTGCGCAGAATTTCACCCGGCTGTCCTTACCAGGCAAGGCTTTTGAGTAGCCGACCTGGCCTGAAACATTGTGGTTTCCACATACCCATATACTATCCGATCCTTTTTCAAACTTCAATATAATGACAGATTTTTCATTCCATATAACTCATATCGTTGGTAAATTTTCTGATGAAAGATAGATCTATCCTAAATATAAAGTGCCTTAATTTTATTAGTAATTTGACCAACAAAATATGAGTATCTCGAATTTTGTGAGCTAAATGACAAATCTTAATTAGTTTCGATGGCAGAACGCAAAATTATTTTCAACTTGAAAATAAATTGCTCAATCATTTAAACTGGTATTAATATTGGGGCGAATATAGGGGTATATTCAATTCCCAAATCTCAAGGGTGATTTAGAGTGTTCGACGAAAAGCAAAACAAAAAAAGAGATGGCAAACACACAGTATATATGGGAACTCTGTATCTTTATTGATCATTGTATTGAATACAAAGTACATGTACATGCTCCCATAGGAATTTGCCTATTTTGCCTTCTACAACTACGAAGGACATTTGACTGAAGAGATTGCGTGTAGTCCGCTGATTCCTGGCGCTTTTGCTAAGTTCCGATTAATTACATCTGCAGGATCAAGCCTACAGAAAACCTCCAATTAAGCTGCGTCGTGGTCGTCGTCGTGTTAGATGAACATGAGAAGAAGAGTAGCTTTGTTCCGCCGAAACACGATCACAAGATGATCTCGACGTACGTAATTAAGAGTGAGATTGTATAGATGAAGAGGGTGGCTTTTGCCTCGTCGGTGCCTAGCCATATAGCCCGAACTTCATCAAATTGGACATGTGTATGTGTTGCTTTTGCCTTGTCGGTGCCCAGCAACGGTGTGTCCATCTCATCAAAATTAAGACGTGTTGATACATAGTGATCGATACTCGTCGTCACATGGTGATGATTTTGTCTAGTCTCATCGGCACCCGACATAAGATGAATATGATGATTTTGACCATTGTCTCATAGAGATTAGGCCATAGATTCGAGCTAGACAATTGATAAAGCATGTCTTTGCTCTTTTTAGTAAAGAGTCCTTTGTAGCAAACAAGGTAGTACACTGTCGACGTAGATGAAACAATCGGACGACGAACTTTGTGATGATTTTCGTATACTCCGCATGGATGATGTTGATAAGACGTCATTGCATGGACATGCTTTTCATGGAGCGACGTTGATAAGGCGGTCACTACCACGGTTGTAAATCTTCACATGGGCGACTTTGACAGGACGGTCGGCACCACGGTTTGCAGATTTTCACATGGGCGACGTTGATGAGGCGGTCGGCACCACGGTTTGTAGATTTTTCACATGGGCGACGTTGATAAGGTAGTCGGCACCACGGATACAGATTTGCACATGGGCGACGTTGATGAGGCGGTCGGCACCACGGATATAGATTAACACATCGGCGACGTTGATGAGGCGGTCAGCACCACGTTTGTAGATTAATGCATGGCCGACATAGATGAATCTATCGCGCCACGACGGTAAGGATTCATACACGACCGACGTTGATGAGGCGGTCAGACCATGGTTGAAGGAAGAGATAGCAAGAGCCATGAACTCCACGTGATGCTAGATCGATTTGTTTCACACTTGTTGCAATTGCTTTCCACGGATCCATACACAAAACCTGCTCTTTTCCTCATACAAAATCAACCTCACGGTTGGATCTCACAACTTACCATTGAAACTCAGGGCATCTCCAGCCGTCCCCCCCAGGGCCGATTTTAGCGCTGTTTTGGCCTGGGAGCGCCGTTTTTCACCCAGTCGGCCCCCCCAAGAGACCAAATAGCGCCGGATCGGCGGAAATTAGCGCCGGTGCTCCCAGGCCAAACCCAGCCCACCGGGTTCGGCCTGGGGGGTAAAAGCGCGCGTGGGCCAGCACTGTCGGCGTGATAGCACATATCCCACCCCCGCGCCGCGTTCTTTTCCCCATCCCTCGCGTCGCCGCGATGTCGCCGCCGGCACCACCCCTCCCACCTCTGCCGCACACAAGTAGCTAGGAAGCCGCCTTCTCGCCCAATCCTCCGCCGCCGGCCGCCCCTCCTCCCCACGCCGTCATCTCGCCGCAAAGAAGACTCTCTACTAGGTGTTCGGCGATTTGTCCACCCAGCCATGGACTCCGACGACGAGGATCTGCTCGCTGAACTGCTCGGCGAGGAAGCCCAGGCCGACATCGACGATGAAGAGCATCTGCTCGTCCTCGCCTGCCTTGCCGGCCTGCTGGACAAGGCGAAGCCGCGGCGTGGTGGCTCAAAGCCCGGTCGCCGCAAGAGCAAGCTGAGGCAGCGCTACGAAGGCTACTGCATCCTCTACTCCGACTACTTCGCCGAGCACCCCACGCAGGACGAGGCTGTGTTCCGGCGCCGTTTCAGGATGAAACGGCAACTCTTCCTCGACATCATGCATGCCATCCGAGAGTTCGACACCTACTTCAAGCTGAAGACGGATTGCACCGGCACGGTAGGCTTTACCTCAATTCAGAAGTGCACGGTGGCGATGAGATTGCTTGCATACGGTTCTCCCGCTGATGCTCAGGATGACTATCTGCGCATGTCCGAGTCTTGCGCCATTGAATGCTTGAACAGGTACTGCAGGGCAGTGGTGGCAGTGTTTGGGCCAAAATACTTGCGATCACCCAATGCGGATGACACTGCCCGGATCCTGGCCACCAATGAAGCAAGAGGCTTCCCAGGGATGCTTGGAAGCATCGACTGCATGCATTGGCAATGGAAGAACTATCCATTTGAATGGCAGGGCATGTACAAGGGGCACAAAGGATCTTGCAGTGTGATTCTTGAGGCTGTGGCTACACAAGATCTATGGATTTGGCATGCCTTCTTTGGAATGACAGGAACACACAACGATATCAATGTTCTGCGGTGCTCAACTGTGTTTAGCAGCCTTGTTGAGGGTCATGCTCCCCCGGTGAACTATGAGATCAATGGGCACTATCTTGCAGATGGCATCTACCCAAAGTGGTCGACATTTGTGATGACTATCCCCAGCCCAATGCCAGGAAGCGCCAAGTCTTGGTTTTCCAAATGCCAGGAGGCTTGCAGGAAGGATGTTGAGCGGGCGTTTGGTGCGCTGCAGTCTCGATTCGCTGTTGTCCGGTACCCAGCTCTGACTTGGTCCAAGGCCAACATGTCTGAGGTGATGAACTGTTGTGTGATCTTGCACAACATGATCATTGAGAGCGAGCGGGATGATCCGGTGGCTGACACTGAGTACTACAGGCAGGGTCCTCTTGCAAATGTTGATCACCAGGTGCCGGCAACATGGGCAAACTTCATGACTATGCGCCAGGAGATTCGAGTCTCGACGGTGCATACACAGCTGCAGAATGATCTGGTGGAGCACCTGTGGAGGCGCAAAGGCAATGGCCATGCCGATGCCTAGTTTGTTCTATTTGCTTGCATTGTTGAACTATTTGTCTATGGATTTGTATGTTAAACTATTTGTGTGTGGATTTGTATGTTGAACTATTTGTGTATTGATTTGTATTTCGAAAGTTTGGCCGAAACTTGGCCGAAAATTGATGTGTCTGTTGATTTGTATGTTGAAAATTTAGCCGAAAATTGGCCGGCTGGGAGCGGCCTGAGTTCAGCGACTGGGAAAACGCCAAACCCAGGACGTCAAATTGCGCCGGCGTTCCCCAAGGCCGTCCAAAAAGACGCCGTTTTTCGGCCTGGGGGGCCGAACGGCTGGAGATGCCCTCATGGTTGGTGAGCCGATCAGCATGTTGAAGCTACGGAGCAGCACCGCCGTCTGGCGCTAGGTGCGATGCGTTGTTTCTGACTGGTTGCGTGCGTCCAAGAGCGGCGATCGGTTCTCGCCTCCTCCTGCGCGTGCGTGAGTTTTCTGGCTGGGTGTTTCCCTCCTACCTCTGTCCCTCCCTCGGCCGATCGATTGGCTGGGTATATATAGGCAGCCGCTAGGGTTAGCTGAACGTTGGTTCGCTGGAACCGCGTACTTTTAAATCGATTCGGAGCTATCTCGGCCAGGTGCAAGACGTCACCCATGACATCAGCATGTATAGAATACGTCCGGCCGGCCGTATACGTGAAGTGACATCATCCAGGACCTCACCGTATACATGCTGGCCGTATCCGTTTGCACGTAGGAATGCATGCATGTTTCGTACGTGCATGGCACATCTTCACGTGAGCCAATCGTTAGGAAGAAACTTGTTAGCTCATATCCGTGTACTTGTGATTCAGTATTTCTGTGAATCATGTTTCCCAAATGGTGAGTCGAAATATTAATTTGTTCATATATACATTCTTTCACAAATATTCTGCACCTCGTGGGTCCCACTTGCAATAAACAAGGGCGGTGCTAAATTAATTTATATATTAATTATGAATTTTGGTACAAAATTCATCAAACATAGAGTTTTCCCTTTTTAGGCTACAAACAACAAAAATAAATCATCATTAATGAATTACCCTAAATAAGCAAAATATTAAAAATTCTATTTAATGTTATTAATTTCCAATACCTTTAAAATACTACTAGTTATTTAATCACTAGTACTACTAGTTGATCTGTTCCTCAGCTGTGTTTTTTGTTGTTACGCATCTAGTTGATCTAAATCTGCTACCTAGATGCATGAGATCTTCTCAGTAGGCACCCACCTGGCTGCTAATTATTTATAGACTACTAATAGTCTTTGACTATCAGTCTGCACGTGTTGTTTCATCTAGTCCATGGCTACCTATAGCAAGCACTTGTTGTACGTGATGATGCCTTTCCATCAGCTACCAGCTATCTTGAATCTGAACAGGAGAGCTCTTACAATACAGTTTGCAAGTTTGATATTTTGTTCTGAGGTGTTGCATTTTGATTCAGAGACATAATAGGAAGACCGCTTGGTATTAGTTTATTTCTTGAGGGGACTTCATGAATTCGATCCAAATAAGCGATGGTCGTCATTTCAGGTATTCTCGTTGTGGAATTATACCTTGTCCTGTGTTGTGAAGTTCGAGCCTTCAAGTTAATATATTCTATCTCATTCAAGTCTTTGTCAAATAAGTTGAGGAATCATCGTTCCTTTTTTATATCAGAATATTTTAATGACTAGTTTTGCACTCATGAACACAAAATTTGTTCATCTTACATACAGTTTGGTAATCTTAAAATAATTCAGATCCATCGAAGGACATAATTTGTACTAAATCCTATTTCGGGCATCAGGCCACCCATTCATTACAGGTCTGTCTCAAAGACTCCAAAAATTGTGAGTATGGTCTTATTCTTAACTTCGTACTTACTATAGATTGGACTGAAACACTAGATAATATGCTTGTGGTTTTGGGTTAGAATTATCAATCTTTAGAGAAATAACAAGTATATACAGTTGTTGTACAAAAATAACATTAGTTTTTCACAAATACATGTATTACTACTCTAACTAACTTTGACACAGCATCATGCTTTTATGAGGAAACAAAATATTCAATTTGATCCTTGTGAGTTCTTCTTATGATCGAAGTTGGCATGGAAGCTTAAGTACAAAGTCATAACATTGCTTTCCAAAATGTCCTCTTCTGCTGCTTTGCCTCTTATATCTTCATAATCATCTTAATATGTTTGTAATATGTCTGTAGCTACATATCAGCCTCTATGTACCAGATTGGGTTCCTGTTATTTAGGCCTAACATTACGAGGTAATATTGCTCAAGTGGTACTTGTTTTTGCGGGAGTACAATGTTACTTCTTTGGCAACTGCTAATCAAACTACCCCTGTTCTTTAACACTCAGTCAGCATGATCTAGAATTTCATATGCTTGATCCTAGAATTTCCATTTTATTTGCTTTTGAGAAGAGTTGTGTCTAATTCTATCTTAACTACTGTGACAATTTTTTCTTGTGAAATTACATGCCTTCGAATTGCCTAGGTCACTTAAGTAGTTGAGCCTTTAGTGCTACTATTTAGCTGTTTCTTGAACATTTTTTTGTTGCTTTTGACAGGTGGATGAAACAATTGCAATTGGTGGCTGAAACTAAATTGTATAGGGGATTACCATTGTTAAGTGTAATCCAGTGTGATTTCCAATGCTGAATCATGTATTTGTAATTAGCCTTTTATTGATTTTTTTTTTGGTTCCGGTCATCAAATATGCCTACGGCATTTCTCTGCTTGGCCGTCGGCATAGTTATCGTTTGTAGCCACCAGATCGTGCCACGTGGCTGCTGTATGCCTACGGCATTTGCCGTCGGCGTAGATTCAGACGACGTCAGACGGACATGATGCACTTTTTTTTGCCGACGGCCAAGCATTGCCGACAGCCAAAGAAAACCGTCGGCATACGTGCCATATGCCGACGGCAATTATATGCCGACGGTTTTTCCTTTGTATGCCGAGGGAGCAAAAGACGACGGCAAAGGCCGTCGGCATACACATTTTGCCGTCGGCATATTATATGCCGACGGCATTTGTGCCTTTGCCGACGGCATTTGGCTGTAGGCATATAGAGTTATTCCTGTAGTGCATCCGTGTACTTGTGATTCAGTATTTCTGTGAATCATGTTTCCCAAATGGTGAGTCGAAATATTAATTTGTTCATATATACATTCTTTCACAAATATTCTGCACCTCGTGGGTCCCACTTGCAATAAACAAGGGCGGTGCTAAATTAATTTATATATTAATTATGAATTTTGGTACAAAATTCATCAAACATAGAGTTTTCCCTTTTTAGGCTACAAACAACAAAAATAAATCATCATTAATGAATTACCTAAATAAGCAAAATATTAAAAATTCTATTTAATGTTATTAATTTCCAATACCTTTAAAATACTTATAACGGCTATATTTATAGAGGTTATATTTTTCTGGTTTAAAATTCGAAGATAGATATAACATTAATTAGATTGTTTTTATACGTTTACTAATTTTGCAACGTGCTTTCATGATCATATTGTTAATTCCTTTGCATTTTAGGTGAAATGGAGATGATGTGCAAGATACGTGTCACTCCATATGGCCACATCACTTTCAACATTGGCAATCCTACCCTCTGTATTTAAAATATATTCATTACATTAGGGGGTTCTTTAGACTGTTTTGAATATATGTAGACACTCGGGATGTTGAGTTTCCAAATATCATTGGTTGATCTTGGCCTTTTCCCAATTTACTACTACAAACGAGAAAATAGATAATATCATAACTAAAGCACCTTAATAAATAAGGAAACATATAATAATGTTGATTATTTTAGCTATCTTAAACTTCAAATCTATAAAATATAACGGTTGGAAATATAGTTGTTACAAATATTTTGTTGGTTTAAGGATATTAATTAGAGTATCATTGTTATATCTTTTCTTATTGACCATATCATGCTTTATGGTGTTATTATGTATTTCATTATTTGTAGCAGAAAAAGGAACCCATTAGATCACCCTCGGTTAGATGGACCTTGAACATTACCGCTCTTTCCCTAAACTTTAAAACCATCTAAATAGCCGCTCCCCGTCAACTACGAACAAAGAATGCCTACTTCAATCAGATGAACAGAAAAATTCCTTTTGCGACTCAAGAAAAAACAAAAAGTCTGTGATATTCCTCGGTAATATATAAACCTCATTTCCCCCCAACAAAACACAGAAAATCAAGCGAATCATACCGTAAGTTACAAGACCCCCAAAACGCTCTACACACGCTCACACTTGCTCTCAAACTCAAAACAAAAACCAGACCAACCATACACAACGTCCAACGAAGAGGAGATGCTCGTCCAGAAATCCATCGTCAGATCATCTCCGCCACAAACCCCTCTCCCTCGCTCCGTTCGGGAATGTAGGGGTGGAGGGCCAAAAGTATTAACTCTTTCTTTAAAACCTCATGTAACATTCATTTAATTGCTTAGATTTTCTAACTATTGTGCATGCATTTTGGATTTGCCTCATTAATCTCCCTACAAAAAAGGAAACAAGACAGCACATGCATAGGCTGGGAGGGAATTAAGAACCATTGCTCTCCCATTTAAAAACCCTCTCTCCCTCCCCCCTCACGAAACAAAAACTAGACCAGCCATACATAATGTCCAGCGAAGAAGAGATGCTCGTCCAAAAATCCAGCGCCCACATCATCTCCGCCGCCAACCCCTCCCGCTCCGTCGCCCGATCGGGTCATTTCCTCCTTCCACGCGCCGACACCACTCGTCTCCCCGCCCTGCCGTCCCCGGCCCGCAATGGCAGCCCCGTTCTTGGCGACGAGCTCCAGATGGAATTTAGGGGCTGGCCCGGCTCGCCGACTCTGTGGAGGCGGTGGGTCGCCAAGATCAGGCCGCGGTACGAGCTCCTGTGGAGAAGAGTTGGCATCTTCGACGCCATTCTGGCGACCACGCGCCGGGTGCGGCGCGACGAGGATCTGCTGCTCCAGCTCTCGGCCTTCTGGTCCAGAGACACCAGCACGTTCGTGTTCCCGTGGGGCGAGGCCACGGTGACGCTAGAGGACGTGGCCGTGCTGGGGTGCCTGCCCCTGTTGGGCAGTCCCGCCCCGTGCGCGGTGCTGCCTGACGAGCTCCAAGGGGATATGGACGCGCTCGAGGACATTCGGAGCGCTCTGAACCGGAGCAAGAGCAAGAAAGCAAACTATTCCGCGTGGGTAAAGTCCTTCCTCGAGCGGTCACCGGAGGAGGATGGCGTCGGCGAGGTGGGAATATTACTCGAGCACGGTGCGTTCTTGGCCATGTGGCTTTCCGCTTACGTGTTGCCGTCGCCGCCGTTCGGCGTGGTCCAGGCGCGGGTGTTCCCAATCGCCGTCCGGCTGGCGCGCGACTAACGCGTGGCGCTCGCTCCTGCCGCGCTCGCCAGCATCTACAGTTCCCTCTCTTCGCCCGCCGGATGCGCGCCACTCCAAATTCTCCAGCTATGGGTCTGGGAGCGTTTCAGGGAGCTTCGCCCTGAGACGGGGAGGTCCACTGCCCCCAATGACAACGGCGTGCCGGAAAGGGCTGCACTGTGGCACAGCGTCAGAACGGCATTCGATCCCAGGTATATCCGCGCAGTGTTCATGTCACCAAACAAGTTTGAGTGGATGCCTTATGGAGGCAGAAGCTTTGGTCTGCCACCCGGCAATGGTGGCAGCCGGGTCCACGGCCAGGACATAGCAGGAAGCGAAGAGCTTCTATCCATGGCGCGATGTCTGCGCCCTTGCGAGCTCGTGGGCCTCAATTCCATCGAGCAGTACTGCCCACATCGTGTAGCGAGGCAGCTGGGCTTTGACCAGGACGTGCCCGGGAATGTCCCCCGTGTGAACTCTGATCCAGAGGCTGCGTGGGCGACGTATAAGGTGGAGCCTAGCGCTCTTGCCTTCATAGTTCCATATGGTGATCCTGCAGGTGTGACGGTCGAGTATGAGCGTTGGTGGGAGCCTTACTCTTCGGCATGCGCGGCTGATGTAGCCAAGGCTGCGAGGACAAAGCAGCTTCCCATGTCGTTTCATCAGGGAAAAAGGAAGACGAAAGGAGCTGCTGGTGCAGATGCTGCTGCTGCTCCAATGGAGAGTTTGAATGAGGAAGCTACTGCAGTTGATCTTCAGTCAACACCTGACGACATAGTGGTGATCAGCGATGATGAGTCCGATGAAGAATCTGGAAAGGATGTAGAGGTGGCTGCGATGCATCTGAAATCAGCCAAGCTGGTAGCATCAGCATCAGACCCGGACGAGCCAAACGAGGAGAGGCAGCTGGTCAGCAGCAGCACAAGAAAGAATCTGCAGGGCATCCAGGTGCCGATGGAAACTTCTGGGCAAAGGGATGATGGCTGTGAGCTGCTTGCTACTGCTGCTCGAAATAGCGCTAGCAGAGAAGAACCTGTTGATATGTCTCCCGGAAATCCGCTGAAAGGAAATACTGAACCAGTGGAAACAGTGGTTTGTACTAGAACACTGTACTATCTTACTCCGTTTGAGCGGAAGAAAGATGGTGAGATGAGTGCAAATATGGATCCAGGATTTTTCCAGCCAAGACGGGAAGTGGGGACGAGCGAAATGATCATGCAGGCGTCTGAAGCTCGAGAGGATGAGAAGGCTGAGTTGCAGAAAAGAATCGATTCTCTGAAGAAACAGATTTGGGGCTAGAAGTCTGTATTGTCTGCTCAGATTTTCTTCCCTTCGATGATCATATCCCAAGGAAGCATATAGGATTTTATAATTATCGGCATGGCTATCAGGATGAACTACCTTTACATGGGGAGAAACTGTATCTTAGTTTTCTGCTGTATTTTACTTTTCTGCATACTTGGGGATGGACATCACATTCACCCCCCGTTAATTATCTTCTATACCCTAGTCACGGGTATGCTCTCCCCAGAAAAACTATCTTTAGATGCTATGTAGTGTCCCAGTATTACTTTTGCAACAAATATTTCTGTTTGTTTGACCGCAATACTGTGATTTCGTTCATGCAAACATATTGTGAAACTGGCGGATCATGGTGCTCTGTCCTCTTTGTTGATAGTTCATGTTTTGCTACAAGATGTCGGGTTGATCGTTCTAGAATTTTTTAGGGTAAACATAGATATTAATACGTTTCCAAACTAATTTAAAGGTTGCTTGCGTTTGAGCGACCGATTTGCTTGCTAGGGTCGGTCGCCTGAGCTATTTGTTGTATCATTCACAGTAGTAAAGTACCTAATCGATAATCTTGTACTCTCTCCGTTCAGAAAAAGATGTCTTGGATTTGTCCAAATACGAATGTATGTAGACATATTTTAGTATGCACATATATCTAAATTTGGACAAATGAAAGACATCTATTTCCGAACGGAGGGAGCAGATGGCATAGTGTTGTTTAGATGTTATTCCATCCATTTAGATAAACCGTTTTTGTCTGATGTAACATGTAATCCTATCTTTCAAAAGTAACTTCTGTCTTGTGGCATGACTAGTTCAGAGGAAGTAACACACATTTTTTCATGTCTTTTGAAGGGATATTTTATGGTACATCGTACTACACATTTTTCTCAGTAGTATATAGCCGATCGAAAGGTTAAAATTCCGTGGGCCAGTTTGGGATGAAGGACAAACAAGTAATTTTTGTGCTTGGGGATATAATTGACCATTCATGTGAATTAATCGTAATGAATTTATACGTTATTTTATTTTAATGTATTTCTGCAACCGCCTTCGTTTGAGCGACGCGCCCCCAATGCCGAGGACTCACCTCCAGTGCTGCCTCCTGAAGCTCGCACAACACAGTATTTCTGCAACGGGAACAATATTTTCTGCATACCAACGGGAACACAATATGAGCAGTAGGGCGTTGATGAACGAGAGCAGCTCCGTCTCCGCCAGTTACCACACGCGCTTCGCAGCCTGTTTCTTTGCAGTGAGACATCTATTTATTCGGTACGAGGTAGTTATTTTAGAAAATATACAAATGCTAAAAGTTTTTTATTTTTGATAAAAGAAAATTTGTTGGATTGTACCAGAACCGCTTAATCAAAACAGATCAAAAAACAATGAGACGCAATTTTTAGATACTACTACAAAAACCATGTAATAACTTATTTGATAATGCATACAGATTTCATGTATTCTTCAGTTATTTCTAAATTAGGCAGTTTGAAACACGTTCTTCATAAATTTATTAAAAACGAAGCATTATGTTTTTGCATGTGATATAACACACATTTCGTTCGTTTTTGTATGTACTATATCCCATCATACTATTTTTTAGATAAAACTATTCGGGTTGTGATTGCATATCTATCACTTGATAAATATTGTTTAGTAGAGTATGTGTCCCATTTTCAATAGTAATGCTGAATTTTCTTTTCTAACCACCTCCTGGCGCCAACTGATATGGTATTGACATGTGCATGTAAACTAATGAAATTTATATGTGCAAAAGTACTAGAACCACAATATTTTTATGTCCGCCCGTCATTATTGTAATAGATGCTATTTAATAAAAAGTATATAAATCTAACATATTGTTAACTTATTACTAAACCCACTATAACATAAAGACACATTTGACCACTACAGAATCATCACGCCAACAATTCAATTTATACTCTAAAAGTTTATCTTAATTTGCTCATCTAGTCATACACTGCACTCCGCTATTGAGATTTTTTTTAGGCCGTATGCTTTGGAATCACTCCCAATATAATTAATAAATAAAAATAAAGAAGATCATTTACACAATAATGTACATAGATACGATATAATTCATTGATTCTAAAATATCAGTGATGCGTATGTTTTCTCCTCTACTTGTGTTCACTTTTAAGGTGGTAATTTCAGCATCTAGTTATAGTCAATATATATCAATGAAATATACTTAATGCGCAACTTAGATATATTTTAAATGATATACACTGCAACTATATAACAGAAAACACAATAATTACAAACATTATGGTGTTGGGAAAATGCTAACTAAGTAACATACTAACATACAATATATATCTGTTAAAACCGATATGTCATATAAAATTTTAAATCTTAGTATAATTGTATTTAATTTGGCTCACTCCGGGTGCGAAAAAATGACAATGGACGCATCTCCACAGCTCTCGCCGCTTTGGGAACGATCTTGTCGAAGGCGCCTCAGAAGCCCTTGGACGCACTTTCACCGGCTCACACTTTGTCTACGGCAACTCCTGGATCTTGCGCCCGCCCAAATGACACGGTTCTATCAAGACCTAGGCAGTATCAGAAACTTAAGACTGGGCACACATGACGTTGAAGATGCTAATTTTCGTGTAAATCATGATAAAATATCAAACAAAAGATGTTGTCTGAGCGACAAGCTTGGACAGCTGCATGGGCGTGAGGCACTAGTATAGATCGGCCATGAGCTCATGTTTGCGTATGGCTCAATCGATTGAAATTTTTTGACTACGAAAATGGCATCTTCAGTTCATTAAACTCTGGACATTGTACCATTTTACCTAGTTGCACTTTTATGGGAAAGTGTATTTCGCTAAACCGAAGTTGCAATTTTCTGAATTAATGATATCTAGAAAAAAATCTATCAACTGAGACCTAGCCGAATTGCAGAAGCTCATGTATGCAATGCTGATGCATGTAAAATGCATACATGAACTTTGCACTTTAATTGCTTATATTCCAATCATATTTGCATCATATAAGGGTTATATCAATGTTTTATAATGATTTTTGGGAATATTCATTTATTTCCTATTTTTATGGAATTAACCCTGCACAGGCAGAAAACCCCGTTTTCTTATTTTAATGTTTCAGGGACACAAACGTCAACGAAATCACCTGGAAATTTACGAGCGTCAATATTTGGAAGGAAGAAGACCTGTGGGCGAAGGAAGCGAGCAAACGGAGGCTCGAGGGCCAAACGAGGGGGGCCCACGCGGCCAGGTACTGTAGCCGCGTGGGACCCACCCATTTGGGCCTCGTGGCTCCGCAGCCGTCGATCCTTTCTCCACCGCCTTCGTCTTGACCTAAAAAAGCCTATAAAAAAGGTCCCATGACGTTTCGCGAAAGGAGGCGGCGGAGAAACACAAAACCACGAAACATGAGACAGAAGGCTGCCGCCGGAGAAGATCGGAGGGGGGAAACGCCGCCGGAATCGCCTCCGGAGGGCTCCACCCCCCTCCGGCGTGTTCATCATCAACATCTACAGCAAAAACTTCTTCACCGTCATCACTATGATGAAGGGGGAGTAGTCCACCCCCTGGACTAGGGTTTGTGGTGGTAACTTTTGTATCTCTCCTCTCTCTTGAGCTTCACTAATTAGTACCGTATCAGCTGCTGAACATGATTACGGTCATCTATATAATACCTTTGTGGTGAATATTGTGGTGTGAGATGATTTGTTATGCATTTACCGTTGTGTTGGAGCTTTTGTGATTTGTCATACTTTGAAGTATGATGTATGTGGGTACGGGATGGCCGATGTGACACGGCATAGGTATTGAGTGACACAGTACCGCCCAACGTCCTTTATCTGGGGGTAAAAAGAAAGAGTATGATGTGGGAGTGAGAGAAACCACGCTAGCCTTGCGAGGGGTGACCTAGCAACACAAATGAGTATTTCTTTCAACTATGTGTTTTAGGACATATAGCCATCATAAAAAGCTACCATTAAAACATGACAATTGTGTGTACTTTATCTATAACATGATGATCACCGTAGATGAGAGAGAGAGAGGATTAAGTGAACCCATGAACCATGTCCATTGTTCCTATAAGAAACACACACACTTGAGCTTGTCCTCTTGCTACATAGAGGATTGGGCTTTCTCTCTTTGAGAGCTTTCACTTGCTACTACCTTTGTCTTGTCCTCTTGCAAAGAAGAGGATTGGGACACTTTTACATCCATCAAACCAACCATCTTGTTCTCTAAACTTGTTTAGTGCATAATCAACTAAAACTTGTGACACTTTAGTTGTAGGGAATAGATAACTTTTCCTTCTTACTCCTGCGGATCGATACCTTACTTCCACATTGAGAGGTGCTACAGTGATCCCTTACTCTTGGGGGTTATCAAGTACTTTTCTGGCGCCGTTGCCGGGGAGCGTAGCGCTTAAGTTTCTATTCTTGTGTGCACTAGACTAAGCTTGGGGAGGTTCCTTTTATATCTTGCAATCATCTAAGCTTGGGGAGGTTCCTTTAAACTTGTCTGGTTGTAAGTTCTTCATTACTGTTGCTATGGGTTTTCTGTTTGATTATACACCTGAGGAACTTGCAACATTTACACTTGAGGAACTTGAAATATTACAAGAAGCTGATGATTTCTTTTCTGGAGCAGATGCTATTAAACGTAAAAAGTTAACTCTTGCTGCCATGGAAAGAACTAATATTTTGCAGGAAGAAGAGGACAGGAACCTAAGCTTGGGGATGCCCATGCAACCTCAAGAAGATGCTAAAAAGGATGAACAACTAGAGAATGAAGAGGGGAAGCTTCCACCTTCACCACCTATGGATGAGGGTAACACTCAAGATGTTGTTGATGATACTATGCCTCCAATATATGATGATTACAATCATTGTGATATTTTCAGTCCACCTACTATTGAGGATAAAACTTATGTTGATTATAATATGCCTCCTATATATGATGTTTACAATGATGATTATGATGTTTTCAGTCCATCTACTATTGAGGATAAAATTCACTATGATTATTCTATTCCTCCAATTTATGATGATTACAATGATGGATGTGCTAGTTTTACTCCCACTATTACTAATGAAATTGATTATGCTTGTGTGGAGAGTAATAGTACTGTTATGCTTATGGATCATGATAATAATGCTTTATGTGATAACTATATTGTTGATTTTATTCATGATGCCGCTGAAAATTATTTTGAGAGAGGAAAGTATGGTTATAGAAATCTTCACGTTACTAAATTTATCCTCTTTATGATGAAGGTTTTGGCCTTTCTCTTGATTTGCTTATTTGTTGGGTACTTTAAAACCTACTGGTCCTTATGAGAGAGGGAGACACGGTTTCATATATCTCAATAATATTAAGTCTCCTCTCTTTTTGTTGAAAATTTTGAAGTTGCACTTGCTTTGCCTTCCTATGCTAGTCACTTTGTGCTTTATTGATTTATTTTCTTACAAGATCCCAATGCATAGGAAGTGGGTTAGACTTAAATGTGTTTGATATTTGCTTCTTGATGCTCTTTTATATTCAACTCTTATTCCTATGAGCATCATTAAAACTATCAAGCCTAGCTATATGGCTATAAAGAAAGCGCTTTGCGGGAGGCAACCCGGTTATTTTTGTGTGTGATTTTTCTTTGTGTCCTCTTGCTGTAACAAGAGATTTTGTGTCTAGTTAGTTTCTGGAGTTTTAATAAAGTGCCAAGTTTTACCCATTTTGGTTGAAAAGTTGCTTATAGTTCGGAGATTTTATTCCTGCACGAGTCAGTGCACGGTATGATTTTTAATTCTTATTCTGTAACTCCGAATGAGCTCATATTTGAACTGTAGTTGCAACTTTTCATCCTCTGTATGCATGAATTTTTCGGAATTTTTCGAGAAAGTTTGGTAGGGTAGAAAAATACGTTTTGCTGCTGCTGTTTTTCTGGACAGATTCTGTCCCATTTTGTTTGATGCATGCTTTGAGCTTTTAAGTTGAATCTTTTTGATCCAATTGAGTTTATGAGTAGGCATACAACATTATACACTTTCTGGACATCTCATATGAATTTTTGTTCAAGGATTATATGCAGCAAGAAACTATTTGTTTATCACTATTAATGCACCCCACAGAAAAAATGGGAGAAACGGTGTTTTGAAGTTTTTTCACAGGGATTGGAGGAGATGCACCAAGAGCTATCCAAGGATGGTGAAGACCATAAGCTTGGGGATGTGAAGACAACCCCGCTGGACCTACACACTCTCGGTTTGCACACGTCCAACTTCTGTTTTTCGATCGAAACACTTTATCGCATAAACTTGGAGCGTCTTTTTTTGTTTTTGTTTGAGTTTGAGAGACCACCACACTATCATTATATATGAGAGAGCTACTGGAAATATGGGTTGAAATATGTTGGATGCTTTTATAAGATTGGGAAAAGGGATGTTTGAGTTGATTTTTAATGATACATATAGTTGCATGATTCATGAGCTTGTTTATGAGTAATAGTTTGCAAATTCTTTTTAGAGCTATCACTTATTCATGTTTTGGTGCTGATTGTTATTTTACTTGGTTTAACATGGATTAGTTAGTTCTATGGACACTCATGCATGCATCTAGATGGTCAACTTTCTCCCTTTTGCTAGCCCAAAAACTCCAACAAGTAAAAACTTGTTTCCAACACCTTCAACCAAAGTTATTCCAGTGAGTCCACCATATCTACCTATTGGCTTTATGCTATTCCGAGTATGTTTAACATGTTGTTTGTGTTATCTTACCTCTGAATGAAAATGTTTATGTTATTGATTGCAATGGAAAAAGTTGGTTATATAGCTCTCACGAACTTGATGCACAATGTTCTTTTATTTGCATAATAAAACTTGACCCATTGTGATTAAGATTATGATGTTTGTGGCTTGATGAATGTTTTGGGTTGGAAGTTAGCCCATATGTGCTGTCACATGGCAAGCTTTCAACACGCTCTTCATCTCATTTAGTTGATATCATATGCTTTTGTCTATGGATGCTTATCATGTTGAAATAAATGTGGAAATAGAGTGAGTTTAAATGAGTTTGTGTAAATGGTTAGAGAGACGCCTGGGCCGCTAATCTAAGCCATGCATCATTCATGGTGGAAATTTACTTACATACTATGGTGAACCTTCTGTGATACACCTTGCAATAAAAAACTATTCCAAATGGTAAATAAAAAGGGTGTTGAGATTGTTCATTTTGTTTGTTTGTCTTGTCATTTTGATATGGGCTTGTTCCATATCTTGGGACAAGAGGTACCCCAGTTGACGCTCTTGATGATACTATTATGCTTACAATGATATTTAATTGAACTTGCTTTGTTTCCCAAGTTGAGTAACACATGGTGTAAGTACTTGTATTCAAGGGGCATGAGACATTCAACCCATTCTTTATCAAGCACACTACTCATATTTGCTTTCACTTTAACCTTAATCATTCAAGATGCTATGATAGGGGCAATGAGAGCTTGACACCAATGAATACCTTATTGCAATCATTAACTTAAGTAGAAGAGTTTGGAAGTTGGATGAAACTTATGCATGCTTTACCTCTACTCACATATACATCTTTCCAAAGTGTACACCTATCATATTCAGATTTTCATCTACACTCTATGACCATTGTAGGATGTTCTACTTATCATTATGCATACATGTGTTCCATATTACTTGCTACCATGTTACACTTTGTGAACTATCAATGAACATCCTTGTCTTGAATACTTGATATCACTTCATAAACTATTTGCATATTGCTACTCCTTTGAAGAATGAATCATTTGACTATATGTAGCAATAGTAATCATCTTTGATATTCATTGTTAAGTATTAAATTGCAAAGTCCATGTTAGTTTTATCATCTTCATACTCGAGGACGAGCATGGATTAAGCTTGGGGATGTTGATGCATGTAAAATGCATACATGAACTTTGCACTTTAATTGCTTATATTCCAATCATATTTGCATCATATAAGGGTTATATCAATGTTTTATAATGATTTTTGGAATATTCATTTATTTCCTATTTTTATGGAATTAACCCTGCACAGGCAGAAAACCCGTTTTCTTATTTTAATGTTTCAGGGACCCAAACGTCAACGAAATCACCTGGAAATTTACGGGCGTCAATATTTGGAAGGAAGAAGACCTGTGGGCGAAGGAAGGAGCAAACGGAGGCCGAGGCCAAACGGGGGGGCCCACGGCCAGGTACTGTGCCGCGTGGGACCCACCCTTTGGCCTCGTGGCTCCGTTGCCGTCGATCTTTCTCCACCGACTTCGTCTTGACCTAAAAACGCCTATAAAAAAGGTCCCATGACGTTTCGCGAAAGGAGGCGGCGGAGAAACACAAACCACGAAACAGAGAGACAGAAGGCTGCCGCCGGAGAAGATCGGGGGGGGAAACGCCGCCGGAATCACCTCCGGAGGGCTCCACCCCCTCCGGCGTGTTCATCATCAACATCTACAGCAAGAACTTCTCACCATCATCACCATGATGAAGGGGGAGTAGTCCACCCCCTGGACTAGGGTTTGTGGTGGTAACTTTTGTATCTCTCCTCTCTCTTGAGCTTCACTAATTAGTACCGTATGAGCTGCTGAACATGATTACGGTCATCTATGTAATACCTTTGTGGTGAATATTGTGGTGTGAGATGATTTGTTATGCATTTACCGTTGTGTTGGAGCTTTTGTGATTTGTCATACTTTGAAGTATGATGTATGTGGGTACGGGATGGCCGATGTGACACGGCATAGGTATTGAGTGACACAGTACCGCCCAACATCCTTTATCTGGGGGTAAAAAGAAAGAGTATGATGTGGGAGTGAGAGAAACCACGCTAGCCTTACGAGGGGTGACCTAGCAACACAAATGAGTATTTCTTTCAACTATGTGTTTTAGGACATATAGCCGTCATAAAAAGCTACCATTAAAACATGACAATTGTGTGTACTTTATCTATAACATGATGATCACCGTAGATGAGAGAGAGAGAGGATTAAGTGAACCCATGAACCATGTCCATTGTTCCTATAAGAAACACACACTTGAGCTTGTCCTCTTGCTACATAGAGGATTGGGCTTTCTCTCTTTGAGAGCTTTCACTTGCTACTACCTTTGTCTTGTCCTCTTGCAAAGAAGAGGATTGGGACACTTTTACATCCATCAAACCAACCATCTTGTTCTCTAAACTTGTTTAGTGCATAATCAACTAAAACTTGTGACACTTTAGTTGTAGGGAATAGATAACTTTTCCTTCTTGCTCCTGCGGATCGATACCTTACTTCCACATTGAGAGGTGCTACAGTGATCCCTTGCTCTTGGGGGTTATCAAATACCTACTTATTGCATTTACAGATAATAGGCTAATTTATTCGGTACGTAAAACGGAAATAAAATGGTGGCTTGTTCACTCACCGACTCTTAGGCGCTTAATTGCGGACAGTGCCTTGATCTATGCCAACATGTAGTTTGAGTCGGCTTATCGGAGTGTCCTTCTTTGGTCGTGACGCGGTTTGGGACCTCGGTGTGTCACCTCCTCGCCATTCATGGCGGGCCACGATATAAGGGGAGTCATCGTCGTTGCTAATTCTGGGTTGCTTTGTAAGCCGGATGGTGTGGTGTTTGTATCGTTGGTAGCCTGGCTTGGCGTTGTATTGTCCGTCTTAGCCTTCTCCTTCTATGAAATATGATACACCTGCTAGGTTGTATCCTTATTACAACGATGTGGCTGTCGGTTCCCCTCATCCTCCATTTAATTTAATAATGGTTGTTTTTTCTATTTCTCAAGTGGCTAAATAATAACTTTTTTTAAGTTTTTGTAAAATACTATGTCTAAGTCATTGAAAATAGCAATCGATCATCTTTCAAAAAAAGGAAAGGCATAACCCCTGGCCGGCACCGCTATCTCCTTCGGAAGTGTTGACATGCACATTTGCATGCATGGATGTACAAATAGTTATGTTATCCTGCTTGTTGCAAAGAAAAAAAAATCAAAAAATAAAAATGTTTATCTCTCAAACCACGAGTTCGGTCGACGTTCATTCACGGTAAGATTAGTCTCGACGAGACCTTTGGAACTGGATCGCTATGTTCCGAGATATTTTTTTCATCTCCAAAGTTTTCATCCATTGTAGTTTGGTATTAAATTTGTAATGTGATAACATTTTGCATACTCGAGTACCTTAAGAGCCCGGAATTTTTTTGACCAAACTGACTCGAGCGTCATCTAATTTAGAAGAGTTTATCGATACAAAGTTGGGGGTAAAAATGGATTGCAGATCGGGCATTGAGTCGTCAAATATTTTTTATCTCTAATATTATATTTTACCTGATGTCTTTTTGTTGTGTGCGCCAACACTCTTTTCTTCTCGGTGCAAAATTTAAACGGTGTAAAGTTTGATTTTTTTTCTTTTCGGAAAGGGCAGTGAAGTCTCAATCTCTAAATCGAAACTATGCACACAAGCTTTTTATCGCATATTTCAGAAAAAATTAAAGTGAACTCCCCACCGGCGACCACTCCTGCCGAAACTAACTCCCCACGCGCCCAGCGGACCCACAACTACCGCATCAACAAATCAAACTTTACATAAAAATTGGATCACATAAAACAAAATTGTGTTCTCAAGCATACATCGAGCGACATCTTGAACTTTGACACGTTACTTTTAGTTGCTTTTTTCTTGTACCGTGACTTATAATTAAAATTGGCTACCGGCCAACTACAAATAATCACGAACTCCTTCCGGTATTTTTTACTGCGCATATTAGTTTGTCTTAAGTCCAATGTTATAAAGTTTGACAAAGTGTATAGGATAAAATACTAACAATTGCAATACCGAATTGATACAATATGAAAATATATTCCATCATGGATATAATCCTATTGATTTGGTATTGAGAATGTTAGTATTTGTTTTCCATAAACTTGGTAAAACTTTATAACTATTGACTTAAGACAGAACTAATATCCGAAGTAAAAAGGACCGGAGGTAGTACAAACACCTTGTCGAACTGAGAGAGGGCGGGGACAACGAACGCTAATGACGATTTCGAGTTTTCGACTCTGCAGACGTCAAGTCGTCAACTACGTTGCGGGAGAGGTACACGAAGGACAGGACGCAGCAGGAGTTGGGCCTTGCGCCGCGCGGTGAGGCCGAACGCCTCGCTCATGTCGAACTCGGCCTGGCATGGCGCCATGGCCCCACCCAATCAAAGTGGAACAGCAGGCTCGCGAGCGGGAGCTTGATGTTTGCGAGGGCGAACGCCACACGGGGCACATCCTCCGGCCGCTACCGAACGGCATGAACGCGAAGTCGGCCCCCCCCGAAGTCCACTGCCGCCGCCGCCGCTTCAACCTCGAACCGGTCCGGCCGGAACAGCGGAACTCCTCCGGCGCGTCGGGCCACTAGCGCTTGTCGCGGCCTAGCTCCCAGGCGTTGACCAGCACCTGCATGCCCCGCGGCACGTCGTAGCCGAGCACCCGGCACGGCTCCTGGCACTCCCGTGGCAGCAGCAGCAGCAGCGGCACGGGAGTGTGCAGCCGCAGCGTCTCCCGGCTAACCAGGCGCATGTACGGGAGCTCGCCGAGAGTGAACCTCGTGCCTCGAAGACTCGCCGAACCTTGGCCGTGGCCTTCTTCGTCACCTTCGGGTTCTTGATCAGCTCTGCGATGGCCCATTCCAACGTCGTCGTTGCCGTCTCGCTGCCGGCGCCGAATATTTCCTGCGTTATTTAATTGTGGACATAGTCTAGTTAATTCTCCGAAAATGATCAGCACGTGGAAAATCTACTCACTGGATTCAGATGACGGAAAATCTATTCTAGATTTCAGACGATGATGATGGTGGAAGTTAGATCACGTACGAAGACGACGGATTTGATGGCGTCCATGTCGAGCTGGAAACCGAGACTGCCCTCGTTGTGAATCCTTAGCAGCACGTCGAGCAAGGCCTCGGCGTGGCCTCCTCCGCCTTCTTCCAACCTCTCAAGGCGCTCCTGGATGATGCCGTCCAGGATCACGTTCCCGATGTCACGGCACTCCTTGGCGAAGAGCACGGCTCCGCTGAGCCAGCCGGCGAGCCGGGACGACGGCCACAGGTCCGGCGGGTTGAACCCGGCCGCGATATTGATGGAGCGGTCGAGCGCGCCGAGGAACACGTCGCGTTCTTCAAACCGGTCTCCCATGACGGCGCGGACGGTGCTGTCGACGACGAGCGCGGACAGCCGTGCGCGCATCTCCACGGGACGCTCCGCCGCCGCGGCCTCGGCGACCTTGCCGAGCATGGCGGCGACCACCTCCTCGCGGATCGCGCGAAAGGAAAGCACGCGCCGCGCGGTGAAGAGCTCCGTGACGGCGATCTTCCGCAGCTGGCGCCAGTAATCCCCGTACGGCGCGAACGCCATGTCTCGCCCGCCGTTGGTGAGCACGCGCAAGGTGGCGCTCAAGGGCCGCGTCGAGAACGTCGTGTCGTGGGTCTTCATCACCTCGCAGGCACCTTCCCGAGACGACACCACTAGCGTCGGCACCTCGCCGAGCCGGAGCAGCATCACCGGCCCATGGCGCCGCGCCAGGTCACGCATCGCGCGGTGAGGGAGCTGCCCGACGAGGTGGTGAAGGCTCCCGATGACCGGAAGCTGCCACGGCCCCGGTGGCAGGTGCAGGCCGTCGCCTGTCGAGCGCCTACGGCCGGCAACCACAATGAACATGGACACGAGAGCTACGGCAAGGTAGACGTACACATAGGCGTCCTCCATTTGTAAACTACAGTCATTAGCTAGCTTGGCATGGATGAGCTTTAAGGCTGGTTTGCACTGATTTCAAGCAGGAGGTTTGCATGCATGGCTGATTGTAAATTGCCAAGTTGCCTTGCTTGTAAACTACAGTCGTAGGTCAACCATTCGTCTCTACTACAGTCGTAGAATAGTATTTTCCAGTCACCAGTCAGCGTATACAGATCGATACTCTGACATTAGACTAGTAGCTGTAGAATTTAGAGGATATGTTTGGACTCTTATTTGAATTCGGTCCAAGAGAGTTTGGCATAGAGTTAACTCGACTATGCTTAGTCAATCAAGAAAAAAAAGTTATTCCCTTTTGATCACGACATTTCTTATCACGGCTATCGTGCCCGCCCTGCTAGACACAATCAAAGCAGAGGCTAGGTCGTGGCCAAACGAGGGAGCTCGGGATTTTCGCTATTTACTCCCTAGGGCCTAGGTTGATTTAGTCGGGTTGAGTTGTATGGTGTCGTGTTTTCTTTCTTTCCGTCTTGTAACTAAATTGACTTTTTCATCCTCCAACCAAAAGTACATAATGAGCAACCCACTAACTACAAGAATTCATCATCCGTGAGTGGTGAAGGGGTCAGTGAAGTCTGGTTCCATGAGAAAGCGGTTAATTAGCCAAAATACCTGATGCTCCGTTTGGATGTTTGCATTGTGAGGCTTGACATTACATTGGGATGAATATCAATATCATGGGATATTCATATTGAGATTGAATGCGAATATTTCTGTTTGGATGTATAGGTATTCGGAACACAAACTTAATATTGAGGTTGAATGTGAAATGTTGTTTGGATGGTCAAAGTGTTGAATTGCAATGGTACTAGAGTATGATAAATAAAAATCTACATGTTTGAAAATGTTTTCTGCGTAACATGTGAATATATTTAAACAATTACTTATCACATAACAATGAAATAACAAGCAAATACTATCTTAAATGGTCAGATGAGCTTAGAATTTCCAAAAAAAATAGAGGAAAAAAAAAGCACCTCTTCATCACAGAATGTGACCATCTAATGGCTATAAACATTCATCACATACATGCAACTAGAATATCTGAACATCAAAATACAGTATCTGCATGTCATATGTCCCATGTTGATGGTGCTGCCTCACTTTGCCAACTTGAGGAAACACGAGTGTTTGTGGAAAGAAAACATCACACGAGAAAGAGAACAAGCAAGAGACGGAAGAGGGGAGGCTAGATCGGGGTCGAGGTCGCCGGTTGTCTTCTTAATCTCGCCCGCGTGTGCTGCACACAGAAGAGAGCAGTGCGATCGAGCTCGAATATGCAGGATGCAGAGAGCAGAGGAAAGGCCCATGGCCAGCAATAGAGGGAAGATGGGAGGGCGGGGCGGGCGGGAAGAGAGGGGAGAGGTGTGGACGGTGGTGCCTTACCTGCGCCAGACGCTGGGTGGTTGGCTGCTCGCCATCCGCTCCCCTGTTCATGAGGGCAGTCGTTCCTGCAGAGGGGGGGCATAGGTGAGCGGGAGGGGTGGGGGCGGCGACGGCCGGAGGGGAGGATGGAGGCAGCAGTATCCATCCTCGCCAGAGGCGGAGAAGGAGGGGGGAAGGCGGCGGTGGCGGGATGTTACCTGCAAGCGAGCGAGCATTCGAGTGTTTTGTCCGGGACGACGAGCAGAGGCAGAAGGGAGCGAGAGGAAAACGTTTCGGGCCCAAATACCTCAGGATGTCGAGCTCCAGACTATTAAGGTTAGTGGTGATGATAATGATCCGTCCTATCTTATTCTACCATTTACACACATACATCTTCTAGAGAGAAAAATAATCAGGATGCAACCCTCTTGCCGTTGAACCAACACAACTCTTATGAACAAAACTTTGGGTGTGTTTCTCACCCAAAAACACATCAATGTACTACCTCCGATCCATATTAATGGACTCAACTTTATTTAGATACGGATGTATCTAGTGAAGTGTTTAGACTAGATGCATCCGTATCTAGACAATGTTGAGACCATTAATATGGATCGGAGGGAGTACGTAATTTCCACTCATCTTGATCGGAGTCGTCCACATACAGCGCTCTACCTTCACCTCTCTGGCACTAACCATGACGTCCATCAGTTTTAACCACATACTCTCGCCTACGCAAACTATGTCCCCCGGAACCATCACCGTTTTCTCGATTTCCCATGCATGCCACTTCCGCCTCCCTCTGCATTCATCGCTTGTGTCGTTGTTGGCCTGACATTGAATTCACAACACAGTGGTTCAGTTTATATCTTCACTCGTCGTTTATCATCTCCTTTACTGTTGTGTTCTATAGAGGTCATATGGAAATTGGGATCAAGTGGGGAAGACAGTCAGTTCAGAGGATTGGGTGTGTATGGTCCTACAACGAGCACCCGAAGACTAACAAGATTGAGCGGTTTGGCTAAGCCGACGCTCTCATTGCCAACCACACAGATGAATATACATCCTCAGCAAGTAGGACAACCCTACTTTCTGGAACCAGTGGCCAAATAATCATTTCCGTGTCCGCTTTGTTTCCACCCATATCCTTTGTTGTAAATATGCTTTAGAGTCGATAATAGTTCTTATTATTCTGTTTTCGTGTTCATCATTAAGTTTATAGTTTATGCTAGTATTGCATTATTTCTCGAATATCAGATTTCGGGGAAAATCTTCTTGCATGTGTAGAATTATAAACACCAACCAAATCCCTAGTAGGCCCTTTACTAGCACATGTATTGTTGATGGTCTTATTATCCTGAATATGGGCAATGTGCATAGTAAGTTTTACGAGGACACCAAAAATAATGGGAGCACATTTTGAGTGCAACATTGGTACTAGGTAAGTCCTAATGCTATGTTGCGAGATACATCATCAATATGTTCTCAGTAATTACTTAAATTGTGTTAACATTTACTTCCATTTTTAGATCATGATATTATTGCAGACCCAGATACCATATGGTTATTTTGGGTCACCAAACATTACTCTGTGACTGCTTAATTATAAAGGAGACTGTCTGGTATACGAAAGTATGTCATGGTGCTAGATAGGTCAATACTAGTATTTAACCATCCGGCAAAGTAGAGATACGCTTTGGACTGTCTAGGTATTACGGTGCCCAACATCAATTAACCAGGTATTTTGACTAAGAAGTTAGTCGTGGAGGAACACGAATATGGTAACGAGTAAAGGATGCAAACCACTAATGAGCATAACTAGGTCTAGTGATCAAGACATTGATCACAAAGATACAACCAAGATCTCGCCTCGGGTTGTGTAGCGTATCGTGTGGCAAAAGGAATTGTATGCGATAATACAAGGTTCGCCCAATAATGCGCTCTGAACTAGAATATTATACTTGTAGTTAAGATCATTGCATGCTAAAAATAAGTATAAAATTTTAATATAAATTATATTAAGATCAGTCCGCCCTCCGTCATAATTTCATCACCCTCCACTCTATCAAATTTGCATAGCTATTTCTAAGATAAGGATTACTGAATGGACATTCTCCATCATCACTATCATTATCAGAACTAAAACAAAACACAATGCTATTTTTTTTGAAGCGCGACTCTAGAGCAACCGCCCCACAACATTTTCCATTTTCTATTAACCAAGTCTCAAACACTGTACAAACATGCAAGGAAATAAAGGAGCTACTAACTATAAACAAAAAAAACAAAAAACAACCTACCAACCAAATGTACAACCCTAAGGCAAAGCATCCAACCAAGCCATTAAACTCCCAAAAGTTTGTCTTTCACTCCTGACGGATACTCCGTTCCGCTGCCACCAAAAATATGTCCAACGCACCGTCTTGCCCTCCCAATGATGGTTTGAATGTGATCAGCATCCGACCACTCAATATATTATTGACAAAAAAACTAGGGAAGAGCTAACACCCAATCCATGAGTTTGTCACGATGCTTAACTTTAATCCTATAATGCAACAGAGATATATCATGAACAAAACCCCCCCTTCCACTTAGCAAAAGTGGGTCTCTGATTTTCAAAGATGGCACAATTCCTTTGTAGCCAGATGTGTCTAGCAGCCAACGCAATGCTATTACGCTCCTTCATCATAGTCATCATTTGATCGTATTTCTTACCGATATCTCATACATCCTAAAGGTAGTAGTGGATTTCAATTTTTTTCGTGTCCAGGGTTGACTATCTTGTTGCATGTTGTCAAGGCTAAAATGCAATAAGATGATTCCCTAATGCCTAAATGTCACAACAAACAGATGTACCGAAATAAAATTATAATTAAATTCAGCGACATAGATGAAAATACTACTTTTGATTGATTTATTTTGTCGGTTACATATGTTGTCCTATTTATTGAAATGAATCTCGAAAGCTCCTTTTATTGCGTTTAGCAAGATATGAACAATTGTACAAAAATGGATTCCCATTATTTTGTACAATCTAAATAACAAATTCAGAATAATCATTATTATTATGCCAGTAAAACCAACAAAGTGTTAGCTATCACGCCAGCCACGCAACTATAAGCGAGGACGAGTATGTCATTAGCAAGTATGGTATGTCCTCTTCTTCCAATTAATAAACGACTGATTATGGCGAGCGACTTCTTATAAATTGAAAGAACATCTCTTAGTGTTTTGTGTGTTAGGCAACAACACTAGGATTACACTAACATATTGTCAAGTGTTTCAGGAATTAGAAGATATTCCTATACTTTGCATCGATACATTTGTCAGGGAAAAATGAGTTTGCAACTAGTCTGTCCAGGCCGGAGTCTCCGCTCTCAGGGGTGCTCAGGGGCCGGAATCTCCGGCCCATCAAGTTTTGGTGCGCAAAGCTCCACAGGACGGCACTCTCTGTCTAGGGTCCGGAAGTGGTCCAGAGGTGACCCGGAGTCTCCGCCCTCTCCAGGTCCGGAGTCTCCGCCCATGCCGGAGTCTCCGGCCCTCCTGGACCGGAGTCTCCGGTGTTAGTTGTCTACAACGGCTACAATTTTGGGGAGGGATATAAATACCCCTCCACCTACCTCTAGCCAACTAGCTCGCCCAGCATTCAAGTCCACCAAAACTTGTTGATGTTTGGAGGATTGAAGGAGAAGGTCCGGATCTACATCTTCACCAAAGCGTTCTTCATTTCCCCCTCATTCACTTGAGGGATTTGAGCCTAGGGTTTCCACTAGGAAAACCTAGGCATCTTGTTGTACTTGCTTGCTACTTTTGTGTGGCAGGTGTTGTGGTGCTTGGGAGCCCCCAATCCTTTTGTGGTTGAGCCTCAAGTTTGTTGTAAGGGTTCCGGATTCCGCCTTGAAGGATTCCGATAGTGGAAGGTGAACCGAGCTTTTGGGCAAGGTTCATCGGAGAATAGGGTGAGGCCATTTGTGGCGTTTGAGTTTGAAACTCACACCCCTCCAACGAGACATACTCCCCTAAAAAGGAGGAACTCGGGAATACATCCTTGTCTCCGCGTGCTTCCCGTTTGGTTACTCCTTACTCGCTAGCTCTTACTTGTATCGTGCTTAGTCTTGTGTTAACTTGTCATATAGGTAAATTCACCGTAGTTGCATATCTAGAGAATTTATCATTGTGTCAAGCCTAAATTCGAAAAAGAGCCAAAAATTGAGCAGCACCTATTCACCACCCCCCCCCCCCCCCAGGTGGCCATACCGATCCTTTCATAAATACTAAAGATACCACGTATAATATAGAAGTTTAATTCAAAACATGAATATGGCATAATAGAGCTAAAGAAGAGAATGAACTTACTCTAGCTTGTGGTCCTAGTCAGCCATAACCCTGTTGATTATTGTTTTTGCTAGGTCGACCAGGTTAATCTGTCAATCGATGTCGCTGACATTGTATGTTATAGCACATGAGTATGTCCTGCGGAGGCAAAGACTAGTGTATATGGCAGTGGCTAATTGTATGCAATACGGATTCGAGTATACGATATCGTAACCGACCGGCATGCGGTTATCTCCAACTCAGTGCCCCATGAACAACACGTTGGAGGTTATCTTGTGTTAGGGAGATCGTATCAAAATCATAGTGCGTGAGGTATTACCGGCGACGAAAACGACGATGTGTGTTCCTTTCCATTTGTTTAGCTTGCGTAGAATTTCACTCGGCTGTCCTTACCAGGCAAGGCTTGGGAGTAGCCGACCTGGACTGAAACGTTGTGGTTTCAATTTTTTCATTAACAAAATTGTTGTTACATGTTCCAAAAGTCCACATACCCATATATTATCCGAAACTTTTTCAAACTTGAATATAATGACAGAATTTTCATTACATATAACTCATATCGTTGGTAAATTTTCTGATGAAAGCTAGATCCTAAATATAAAGTGCCTTAATTTGATTAGTAATTTGACCAACAAAATATGATCATCTCGAATTTTGCGAGCTAAATGAAAAATCTTAGTTTCGATGGCAGAATATAAAATTATTTTCAACTTGAAAATAAATTGCTCAATCATTTAAACTGGTATTAAAGATTTGGGCGAATATATGGGTATATTCAATTCCCAAATCTCACGGGTTATTTAGGGTTTTCCCTTTTTTAGGCTACAAACAACAAAAATAAATCATCATTAATGAATTACCCTAAATAAGAAAATATAAAAAATTCTATTTAATGTTATTAATTTCCAATACCTTTGAAATACTTATAACGGCTATATTTACAGCGGTTATATTTTTCTGGTTTAAAATTCTAAGATAGATATGACATTAATTAGATTGTTTTTATATGTTTACTAATTTTGTAACGTGCTTTCATGATCATATTGTTAATTCCTTTGCATTTTAGGTGAAATGGAGATGATGTGCAAGATACGTGTCACTCCATATGGCCACATCACTTTCCACATTGGCAATCCTACCCTCTGTATTTAAAATATATTCATTACATTAGGGGGGTTCTTTAGACTGTTTTGAATATATGTAGACACTCGGGATGTTGAATTTCCAAACATCATTGGTTGATCTTGGCCTTTTCCCAATGTACTACTACAAACGAGAAAATAGATAATATCATAACTAAAGCACCTTAATAAATAAGGAAACATATAATAATGTTGATTATTTTATCTTTCTTAAACTTCAAATCTATAAAATATAACGGTGGGAAATATAGTTGTTACAAATATTTTGTTGGTTTAAGGATATTAATTAGAGTATCATTGTTATATCTTTCCTTATTGACTATATCATGCTTTATGGTGTTATTATGTATTTCATTATTTGTAGCAGAAAAAGGAACCCATTAGATCACCCTCGGTTTGTTGGGACTTGAACATTACGAGCTTTCCCTAAACTTTAAAACCATCTAAACATGCGCTCCCCGTCAACTACGAACAAAGAAAACCTACTTCAATCAGATGAACAGAAAAATCCCTTTTGCGACCAAAGAAAAAACAAAAAGTCTGTGATATTCCTCGGTAATATATAAACCTTATTTTCCCCCAACAAAACACATAAAATCAAGCGAATTCATACCGTAAACAAAAACCAGACCAACCATACACAATGTCCAACGAAGCAGTGACAAACAAAAAACAAATTTTAGGTCTTATGAATTTCGGACCATTTTCATGTGATTTTCACGTGATTTTATTTTTGAATCTATACATCACCTCAAGATTGGAACGGTTCTGAGAAGTCACAACAGGAGACTGTGAAAAAAAATGATTGACAGAGGAGCGACGATCGGCGACTAAAATCAATCTGCAGCTGCAGATGTCTATGTCTATTGCTACACGTCGCGTATGCGTGCGATATCCCTGCACCCGCTGCTGTGCTGCGGTACGAGATGGGCCAATTTGCTAGCTGGGCCTTATAGAGGAGCAGTCTTGTGGAGGAGGGAAGTGGGCTTGTGGCCCGAATATCTGTGATTTTCGTATTTTCTCATACATACGTGTATTATAGACTGTATAAACCAGTTTTTTTGTCAAAAAATTTGGATATTCAACTGAATACCTTGAATTGAAGTGGGCCCGCCCCTGCAATGAACAGGAGATGCTCGTCCAGAAATCCATCGTCAGATCATCTCCGCCACCAACCCCTCTCGCTCGCTCCGTTCGGGAATGTAGGGGTGGAGGGCCAAAAGTATTAACTCTTTCTTTAAAACCTCATGTAACATTCATATAATTGCTTAGATTTTCTAACTATTGTGCATGCATTTTGGATTTGCCTCATTAATCTCCCTACAAAAAAGGAAACAAGACAGCACATGCATAGGTTGGGAGGGAATTAAGAACCATTGCTCTCCCTTTCAAAAACCCTTTCTCCCTCCCCCCTCACGAAACAAAAACTAGACCAGCCATACACAATGTCCAACGAAGAGGAGATGCTCGTCCAAAAATCCAGCGCCCACATCATCTCCGCCGCCAACCCTTCCCGCTCCGTCGCCCGATCGGCTCATTTCCTCCTTCCACGCGCCGACACCACTCGTCTCCCCGCCCTGCCGTCCCCGGCCCGCAATGGCAGCCCCGTTCTTGGCGACGAGCTCCAGATAGAATTTAGGGGCTGGCCCGGCTCGCCGACTCTGTGGAGGCGGTGGGTCGCCAAGATCCGGCCGCGGCACGAGCTCCTGTGGAGGAGAGTTGGCATCTTCGACGCCATTCTGGCGACCACGCGCCGGGTGCGGCGCGACGAGGATCTGCTGCTCCAGCTCTCGGCCTTCTGGTCCAGAGACACCAGCACGTTCGTCTTCCCGTGGGGCGAGGCCACGGTGACGCTAGAGGACGTGGCCGTGCTGGGGTGCCTGCCCCTGTTGGGAAGTCCCGCCGCGTGCGCGGTGCTGCCTGACGAGCTCCGCGGGGACATGGACGCGCTCGAGGCCGTTCGGAGCGCTCTGAACCGGAGCAAGAGCAAGAAAGCAAACTATTCCGCGTGGGTAAAGTACTTCCTCGAGCGGTCACCGGAGGAGCATGGCATCGGCGAGGGGGGAATATTACTCGAGCACGGTGCGTTCTTGGCCATGTGGCTTTCCGCGTACGTGTTGCCGTCGCCGCCGTTCGGCGTGGTCCAGGCGCGGGTGTTCCCAATCGCCGTCCGGCTGGCGCGCGACCAACGCGTGGCGCTCGCTCCTGCCGCACTCGCCAGCATCTACAGTTCCCTCTCTTCGCCCGCCGGATGCGCGCCACTCCAAATTCTCCAGCTATGGGTCTGGGAGCGTTTCAGGGAGCTTCGCCCTGAGACGGGGAGGTCCCATGGCCCCAATGACGACGGCGTGCCGGAAAGGGCTGCACTGTGGCACAGCGTCAGAACGGCATTCGATCCCAGGTATATCCGCGCAGTGTTCATGTCACCTAACAAGTTTGAGTGGATGCCTTATGGAGGCAGAAGCTTTGGTCTGCCACCCGGCAATGGTGGCAGCCGGGTCCACGGCCAGGACATAGCAGGGAGCGAAGAGCTGCTATCCATGGCGCGATGTCTGCGCCCTTGCGAGCTCGTGGGCCTCAATTCCATCGAGCAGTACTGCCCACATCGTGTAGCGAGGCAGCTGGGCTTTGACCAGGACGTGCCCGGGAATGTCCCCCGTGTGAACTCTGATCCAGAGGCTGCGTGGGCGACGTATAAGGTGGAGCCTAGCGCTCTTGCCTTCATAGTTCCATATGGTGATCCTGCAGGTGTGACGGTCGAGTATGAGCGATGGTGGGAGCCTCACTCTTCGGCATGCGCGGCTGATGTAGCCAAGGCTGCGAGGACAAAGCAGCTTCCCATGTCGTTTCATCAGGGAAAAAGGAAGACGAAAGGAGCTGCTGGTGCAGATGCTGCTGCTGCTCCAATTGAGAGTTTGAATGAGGAAGCTACTGCAGTTGATCTTCAGTCAACACCTGACGACATAGTAGTGATCAGCGATGATGAGTCCGATGAAGAATCTGGAAAGGATGTCGAGGTGGCTGCGATGCATCTGAAATCAGCCAAGCTGGTAGCATCAGCATCAGACCCGGGCGAGCCAAACGAGGAAAGGCAGCTGGTCAGCAGCAGCACAAGAAACAAGCTGCAGGGCATCCGGGTGCCGATGGAAACTTCTGGGCAAAGGGATGATGGCTGTGAGCTGCTTGCTGCTGCTGCTCAAAATAGCGCTAGCAGAGAAGAACCTGTTGATATGTCTCCCAGCAATCCGGGAAAAGGAAATACTGAACCAGTGGAAAGAGTGGCTTGTACTAGAACACTGTACTATCTTACTCCGTTTGAGCGGAAGAAAGATGGTGAGATGAGTGCAAATATGGATCCAGGATTTTTCCAACCAAGACGGGAAGTGGGGACGAGGGAAATGATCATGCAGGCGTCTGAAGCTCGAGAGGATGAGAAGGCTGAGTTGCAGAAAAGAATCGATTCTCTCAAGAAACAGATTTGGGGCTAGAAGTCTGTATTGTCTGCTCAGATTTTCTTCCCTTCCATGATCATATCCCAAGGAAGCATATAGGATTTTATAATTATCAGAATGGCGATCAGGATAAGCTACCTTTACATGGGGAGAAACTGTATCTTAGTTTTCTGCTGTATTTTACTTTTCTGCATACTTGGGGATGGACTTCACATTCACCCCCGTTAATTATCTTCTATACCCTAGTCTTGGGTATGCTCTGTCCCTAAAGAAAAACTATCTTTACATGCTATGTAGTATCCCAGTATTACTTCTGCAACAAATATTTCTGTTTGTTTGACCGCGATACTCTGATTTCGTTCATGCAAACATATTGTGAAACTGGCGGATCATGGTGCTCTATCCTCTATGTTCATAGTTCATGTTTTGCTACAAGATGTCGGGTTGATCGTTCTAGAATTTTTTACGGGTAAACATAGATATTAATACGTTTCCAAACTAATTTAAAGGAAATTGCTTGCGTTTGGGCGACCGATTTGCTTGCTAGGATCGGTCGCCTGAGTTATTTGTTGTATCATTCACAGTAGTAAAGTACGTAATCGATAATCTTGTACATGTCTTTCAAAAAAGAAAGATAATCTTGTACATGGTATACTGTTGTTTATATGTTATTTTGTCCATTCAGATAAATCGTTTTTGTGTCTGATGTAACATATAATCCTATCTTTCAAAAGTAACTTCTATCTTGTGGCATGACTAGTTCAGAAGAAGTAACACCCATTTTTTCATGTCCTTTGAATGAATATTTTACGGTACATCGTACTACACATTTTACTGAGTAGTATATAACCGATCGAAAGGTCAAAATTGCTTGGGCCAGTTTTGGGATGAAGGACAAACAAGTAATTTTCGTGCTTCGGGATACAATTGACCATTCATGTGAATTAATCCTAATGAATTTATATGTTATTTTATTTTTGCAACCGCCGCCGCTGCAATTCATTTCTGCACCACGCCCCCGGAGCTGGCCCCAGCACGGCAGCACCGCCTACCCGGAGCTTGCCCCAGTGTCGAGGATTCACCCTCCAGCACAACACAGCCTGGCCGTCGAGCAGGAACTCACCGGCTTCCAGGAGCTCGGGCATGAGCTAGCTCATCTCGAGCAGGACAGAGCTATTTTTCTAGAACTGGAGTACACGATGACAACAATATTTTTTGCATACCAGCGAGAACACAATATTTTTGCGAAAACGCAAAAAGTATTACGTTTCAATGCATTGATAGATAGAAGAGTTACCTACAAGCCTATAGAGAGAGGCCATCTCACACCATACAACTCAACCCAGCGACCTAAGCTAGGGGAGAAGATGTGCGAGACCACGGCCCCCGCGCTCACCCAAGAACGAGACTCAGTCTTGATGATTTCCACCAAAACGCTAACTGAGGGACGTGCGATGTCGAAGACAATTATGTTCCGTTCCTTACAAATCCACCACGCTGTGAGCATTATCACCGAAGAGGTGCCCTTACGCAGCACGCGGGGTGTGGAGTTGCGTACCAACGACCACCATTCTATGAAATCGTCTTCCACAACCGGTAGTCTGGACGTCGATCATATCCATGAGAGGCCCTCATGCCAGATCGTTCGTTAGAACGAGCACCCAGTGAGAATGTGGAGCATCGACTCGGTCGCCTGATCACACATTGGGCAGCTCGCTTAGTGTGGCAAGCCTCGACGTGCAAATCTATCCCCCGTCCAACAGCGATCCAGGCAAGCCAGCGAGACAAAGAACTTCACCCTCGGCGGTGCCCAGGTCTTCCAATTCAACTTCCGTCTCCACCAGCTCAACACGTGCTTCACATCATGTTTCCTTGAAGTAAGACATCTATTAATTCATCGTTCTAGTTATTTTAGAAAATATACAAGTGCTAAAAGCTTTTATTTTTGATAAAAGAAAATTTGTTGGATTGTATGAGAACCGTTTTATCAAAACAGATGAAAAAACAATGAGACACAATTTTTAGATACTACTACAAAAACCATGTAATAACTTATTTGATAATGCATACAGATTTCATGTATTCTTCAGTTATTTCTAAATTAGGCAGTTTGAAACACGTTCTTCATAAATTTATTAAAAACGAAGCATTATGTTTTTGCATGTGATATAGCACACATTTCGTTCGTTTTTGTATGTACTATATCCCACGATAGGATTTTTTAGATAAAACTATTCGGGTTCTGATTGCATATCTATCACTTGATAAATAATGGTTAGTAGAATATGTGTCCCATTTTCAATAGTAATGCTGAATTTTGTTTTCTAACTACCTCCAGGCGCCATGTGACATGAAGCACATTGACGTGTGCATGTAAACTAATGAAATTTATATGTGCAAAAGTACTAGAACCACAATATTTTTACGTCCGCCAGTCATTATTATAATATATGCTATTTTAATAAAAGTATATATATCTAACATATTGTCAACTCATTACTAAACCCACTATAACATATAGACACATTTGACCACTAAAGAATCATCACGCCAACAATTCAATTTATACTCTAAAAGTTTATATTAGTTTGTTTATCTAGTCATACACTACACTCCACTATTGAGATATTTTGTAGGCCGTATGCTTTGGAATCACTCCCAATATATTTAATAAATAAAAATAGAGAATATCATTTACACAATAATGTACATGCACACTATATAATTCATTGATTCTAAAATATCAATGATGCGTATGATTTTCTCCTCTACTTGTGTTCACTTTTAAGGTGGTAATTTCAGCATCTAGTTATCGTCAATATATATAAATGAAATAATATACTTAATGCACAACTTACATATATTTTAAATGATACACACTGCAACTATATAACAGAAAACACAATAACTACAAACATTATTGTGTGGGAAAAAATGCTAACTAAGTAACATACAATATATATATCCGTTAAAACCAAAATGTGATATAAAATATTGTAAGTATTAAAGCTTAGTATAATTGTATCTAATTTGGCTCACTCCGGGTGCGAAAAATGACAATGGACGCTTTCTCCCCAGCTCTCGCTGCTTTGAGGAAAGATCTTATCGAAGGCGCCTCAGAAGCCCTTGGACGCACCTTCGGGTGATATGTGAACCCAGAGGATTGGGTGAGCGCGGGTGCTCGATGACCTGCAGGCGAAGCCTTTCACCGGCTCACATTTTGTCTATGGCAGCTCCTGAATCTTGGCCCCGCCCAAATGACACGGTTCTATCTCAGAACCTCAACAGTTTCAGAAACTTAACATTTTGTCTGGGCACACCTAACGTTGAAGATGCTAATTTTCGTGTAATTCATGATAAAAATATCAAACGAAAGATGTCGCCTGAGCGACAAGCTTGGACAGCTGCATGGGCTTGAGGGACTAGTATAGATCGGCCATGAGCTCATGTTTGCATATGGCTCAATCGATTGAAATTTGTTGACTAAGAAAATGGCATCTTCAGTTCATTAAAATCTGCACATTGTACCATTTTACCTAGTTGCACTTTTATGGGAAAGTGTATTTCGCTAAACCGAAGTTGCAGTTTTCTGAATTAATGATATCTAGGAATGATTCTGTCCACTGAGACCTAGCCAAATTGCCGAAGCTCATGTATACGATACCCACTTATTGCATTTATAGATAATAGGCTAATTTATTCGGTACGTAAAACGGAAACAAAATGGTGGCTTGTTCACTCAGTGACTCTTAGGCGCTTAATGGCAGACCGTGCCTTGATCTATGCCAACATGTAGTATGAGTGTCGGCTTATCGGAGTTTCCTTCTTCGGTCGTGACGCGGTTTGGGACCTCGGTGTATCACCTTCTCGCCATTCATGGCGGGCCACAGTACAAGGGGAGTCATTGTCGTTGCTAATCCTGGGTTGCTTTGTAAGCCGGGTGGTGTGGTGTCTGTATCGTTTGTAGCCTTGCTTGGTGTTGTATCATCCGTCTTGGCCTTCTCCTTCTATGAAATATGATACACACCTTCTAGGTTATATGCTTATTACAACGATGTGGCTGTCGGTCCCCCTCATCCTCCATTTAATTTAATAATGGTTGTTTTCCTATTTCTCAAGTGGCTAAATAATAAATGTTTTTAAGTTTTTGTACTATGTCTAAGTCATTGAAAATAGCAATCCAATCATTTTTCAAAAAAAAAAGGAAAGGCCTAGACCCCGGCCGGCACCGCTATCTCCTTCGGTAGTGTTGACATGCACATTTGCATGAATGCATCTACAAATGGTGATGTTATCCTGCTTTTTGCAAAGAAAAAAATCAAAAAATTAAAATGTTTATCTCTCAAACCAAGAGTTCGGTCGACGTTCATTCACGGTTAGTTTAGTCTCGATAAGACCTTCGGAACTAGATCGCTATGTTTTCGAGATATTTTTTTCATCTCCAAAGTTGCCATCCATTGGTAGTTTGGTATTAAAGTTGTCATGTGATAACTTCTTGCATACTCGAGTACCTTAAGAGCCCGGAATTTTTTTGAACAAACTTACTCGAGCGTCATCTAATTTAGAAGAGTTTGGCGATACAAAGTTGACGGATTGTAGATCGAGCATTGAGTCGTCGAACATTTTTATCTCTAATATAATATTTTCTCTGATGTCGTTTTGTTGTGTGCGCCAACACTCTTTTCTTCTCCGTGCAAAATTTAAACGGTGTAAAGTTTGATTTTTTCGAAAAGGGCAGCAAAGTCTCAATTTCCAAATCGAAACGATGCACACAAGTTATTTATTGCATATTTCAGAAAAATACAAAGTAAACTCCCTGATGGCGACAAAATTGGATCACATACAACAAAATTGTGTTCTCAAGCATAAATCGAGCGACATCTTGAACTTTGACACGTTACTTACAGTTACTTTTTCTTGTAAGATGACATATAATTAAAATTGGATACCAACTACAAATAATCACGAACTCCTTCCGATACTTTTTACTGCGCATATTAGTTTGTCTTAAGTCAAACTAGCTGGGTGGCCCGCGCATTTGCGCGGCTAGATTTGTTATGCATTGTGTACATAAGGTATATTTTATTTTTTTTGTACTAAATGGATTTTCCCTTTCCTGTTCTTTATGCTTTTCTATGACGATTGTAGTGAGATACGGAATCTTCTATATAGATGATAACAATTGACACTAATAAATTATTTACTAATAACTTATTATAACACCAAAGAATTAAAATTTATGTACTAATTTATTCAGACATCATCATTTTTTACAAATATCGCTACATAAGGGAGTTGTACGGGATGGTTATATAGATTAAATACAGATTATATTGCTCTGTACAATATCTACACAGGGATATAAAAATCTACATGCTTTAATAGCAATGCTACCACGCACAAATATGTTTCCATCTAAGATACATATCATGATTTTCTACAAATAGCCATTGCTACCACGCACAAATACTTTAAGGCGTAATTAGATGCATGATCAAACGTATCATATGATTATTGACAAATTTTAGTGAGTACTGAAGAGTCGTAAATGCTTATGCACATCAACTTTGTAGGTAAATTTTGTTGTTCATCTGCTCTTGTATGATACCGATGGCTAAATTGGACACTTGCTCACATATTAGGAAATTCCGGTCCACAGGTCTATGTCAATTCCGTATATCCTGGCTCAGAATACAAATTATAGAGTATATCTGCAGTAAAAAGGTAATAATAAGTACTACTCGAGTTCATAAAATTAAATCTAAGGAGATTTATGCAGCTATGAAACTATTTAAGCTGTTCGCTTGTTCTATGTCTGCAATATTACATGTGACAGTATTTGGGAAGTTAAAACTCCGTTTTTGTGTGTACAGGGCACAGTTTACAAAAGTATGGCTGACAGCATCATTGGAGCTATAAGGAAGGTAAAAAGATGAGAAACATTTTCCATGACAAATATTATGCGCAATGAAGAAAAAGAAATAGCACCCAGCAACTCACTCTTGGACATAAACAACCAAGGTCCTTCATGGCTGACGATCGTGCACAATGCCACTGCAGTCACCCCCTTGCACCTCCCAAATTAACTTACATAATTCCTTAATTGCTTGTATACTTAAATATTCCATCGTTACAGACTATGTCTTAATCTGATGAAGAACACTATAAGTCTAAAACCCAGTAAACCTGTCTTGCTCAACTTCTCCAGCAAGCATGTTATTTCCACTATAATTGTAGCAAATTTTATGGAACACTCCTAGCTGTGATATTAATGTAACAACAAATTCCTCACCTTTCTGAAAAATGCTTGTTGTGACATGCGCAGTGAAGCACCTCCCTAACTTATCCTCGCCTGCAAAACAAATTTTAAAAACAAAATTCAGTTAGCGCTGGCCATTATCATTCACTAAGCGAGGAAAAATTATGTTAGTGCACTGTTTTTATTTTTGTAAAGCTCATTATTTTACATAAATCCTAGACTGCCGTTATATTTCCAATCAATGTTGCTTAATGCATATCTGAAATTAGGGGGTAGAAAAAACATATGCCAATCATATTGTACCAGGCAGCCAGCAAACGAACAAACATGAGGTAGCTTCCAGAAGCAAACATTTTCTCTGATCCGTCTAAATCATTGATCTATAAATTCAAGAGAAGTGGTTCCGTTCGTTCATGGATGCATTGGTGATCGGATCCTCTCGGTTCAAACACATAGTCACTGGCATATGCTACAGTTTCGCAGCTCCTTGTGCAAGTTTCAGGTCAAATTTCTCCTCGATTCTAATCCTATTACCTTGCTTTGTTTTAGGGTATTGCTTCGTGAGCCCTAATTAAAAAGCTTGATGTGACAACTTCGATCAAATGCGTCTATCATCAACCCCGGTTTTGGCAATTCGGTGTAGGTCGCCAGATCCAATCCTCATTCTTATTTTGATCTCTGCTGAGACAACGGTGTCCGGCGCCGCTGTCTACTCAATGATCGGTGGACATCGCTCGCCGCCCTAATAATGGCAAATGCTTGTTGTGACATGAGTAGCTATATAAGCAGTTCCCTATCTTATTCTAGCCTGCAAAACCAATTAAAAAATAAATTCAGTTAGAGCTGGTCGTTTTCATTCACTAATTCATGATAAGATTATGTCAGCGTACCGAGTAAAAGTACTTCTCCGTAAGCTCAGTTTACGTAAAATCTGAACTCAGGTTATACTTCCAATCAATGTTGCTTCATACATATTTTGGACAAAACTAATACACAGTAGAGAACAATAATATGTCCATTGCCCACTCATTTGTGTTTTTTGTTCAGTTCAAAGTAAAAGACGGAGGAAAACAAATACCACGATCCTTTTCTTCAAGTTCCAAATCTTGCCTCGTGATTGTGTAGAGCATCAACCTGGGCCTGAAAGACAGTTACAGAAAAGGTTTAATCCATGAAGTTCTTAAAGAACGAATCCAAACATCTTGGGGAGAACCACCATGTGTGAATAGAGCCTAGAACAGACGCCTTTGTGGCGTCAGCCTGCTACCCAAGCAGATGTTCTCATGCATGTGAGGCCCAGCACATCCTTGATCAATAAGTAGTACTTGGCGCATCCTTGCTTGGTTTTAGAGTACTGTTATTCGGGAAGCCCCATCGGGATAAGACAGCCATTCTATGGTTCTTAATTATATTTTTCTTCATCGATCGTCCATAGCTCCAAGCTTAATTCTATGGTTCTTAATTATACTCTGCCGTCGGATCGCTCAGCATGTTTCTTCCTGAAAATCTCTTTCTTGCTGAAAATCGGAGTAGTAAAAGAACAGTGGCGCACAATAATCTAGTTCTTTGTCATCTTCCTGAAGCAGCTAACACGATCGTGTCTTAAAACGCGAGAATAGTTCAGGTAAATCGATTTGTACCTCTACAGGCTGGACCATGTCGCGTCTCCATGCTCTGGGAGGAGAAGTCCACGTCGGCCAGATCGGCATCTTCGTTTTCCGTGCTAGGAAAGGCTGTTGGAATAAATCGCAACCAGCAGTCCGCTCGCTGTAAGACGATGATTTTCTCGTCCATTAGCGCCACCAAAACCTCTCGATCACCGACACCGCCATTAGAGCTGTCGCGACGTGGATCTGGTCACGGTGCCTCCAGATGTGCTAGGCAGATTAGGGAAAGAATCAAGATGTAATATTGTCTCCCGTTAAATAAGGGTTTGCTTCTATTACGTTTTCTATTCCAGTCACAGACTACTTGTGCGATTAGGGCTATTTTTCCACGCACATAATCTAAACCGTTCCTTATATTGCGGTCTAATCTGAGCCATTGAATGTCTTGTGTTTTAATTATATAATAGATGTTATAATTGACAAAGTGTATAGGATAAAATGCTAACAATTGTAATATCAAATGGATACAATATGAAAATATATTCCAGCTCTGCGACGGCCCATTCCAACGTTGTTGTTGTCGTCTCGCTGCCGGCGCCGAATATTTCCTGCGTTATTTAATTGTGGACATAGTCTATTTAATTCTCCGAAAATGATCAGCACGTGGAAAATCTACTCACTGGATTCAGATGACGGAAAATATACTCTAGACTTCAGACGATGATGATGATGATGGAAATCAGATCACGTACGAAGACGACAGATTTGATGGCATCCATGTCGAGCTAGAAACCGAGACTGCCGGCGCAACGATGGCTTGCTCTTGTGCAAGGTTGAAATATTGGCCCCTATAGTTACTATAGATGTACGTATATGGCGTAGAATGTGAATCTAACTATACATTTTTATTTCGAGACGTCTATAAATAATTGATATAACTGATTAAGCGATGTCATATTATAACAAAAAGTCTAAAAAAGGTTGCAAAATATAACAAATAATATTCCCTTCTAATTTGATTACCTCAAATAAGAACCAGGTTTCAATGAGTTCATCGTCAATAATAATTAAGTGCTTCACAAAAAAACTTCTGTTCATTTTTGGATGGATGCATATTCTTTCCTTTGATTTAAACATTACTGGTACTAGCTGCCGGAAAATACCTATTTATAGCAACTTATGTTTCGACATTTTAACACATAAAATTGCAATGACCATCAGATCAAATAGATTAGGGCAATATCCAATATCCAATAGGTCGGGAGCAAAGAAAGGCATTGCACGTACCTGTGTGGAAGAGGACGATCACCGATGATGGACAGGGAGGAGCTGCTGCCGGGCAAGAAGCTTCCAACTTCTGCGCTCGCGCTTGGTGGCCTGGCCGCTGGGCGATCCACTTTTTCTCTTCAGGCGGAAGACGGCAGGCGAGAACACAAAGAGACGAGTACATTGAGGAGATGGATTGATTGATTGCATACATGCCTAACCTTTTCGTCTCCCCTGGGCTGCTCCCTGCTCGACACCTGGCACCTAAACGTTTTAATTTTTTTTAGCCCAATAGCAGCCAATATACCTAGACATATGTAAAGATGCGCCCCCCTTAAACATGGGCCTTGTGCGCCGCACAGGGTCGCCTAGGGCCAGAGCCAGCCCTGCGAGCAAGGCCTCGGCTTGGGAGCTCCTATTCAGTACTCCTAGTTTTGCCCACTTCCGAGCCTTTCTGGGCCTGGCCCATTAACTGGGTTCTTTTTGGTTAATTTTTTTTGCTGCTAAAAAAATGTAATGGCTTTGCTTTAAATATGAGAACATTTGTGAAATCAAAAAAAGTTTCCAGAGTTCAAAAATGGTCATAAATGTTTAAAAAATTATGAATTTGAAAATTGTTCATGAATATGAAAAATGGTTCGTGAATTTAGAATGTCCTAAATTTCAAAAAATATAAAATATTTGAAAAAGGTTCACAAATTTGGAAAAAAATTCATGGTTTCAAAAACGGTTCATGAATTTGAAAATGGTTCACAAAAAAAGTTCATGAATTTGAAAATGGTTCACAAAAAAAAGTTCATGAATTAAAAAATGGTTCATTAAAAAGTCGTGAATTTGAAAATGGTTCACGAAAAATGATCGTGAATTTGAAAATGATTCACGAATTTGAAAATGGTTCACGAAAAAATATTCATGAATTGGAAAATGGTTCATTAAAAAAGTCATGAATTTGAAAATGGTTCACGAAAAATGTTCGTGAATTTGAAAATGGTTCACGAATTTGAAAATGGTTTGCAAAATTATCCAATCTGAATACTTTGAAAAACAAACATTTTTAAAGAAAGTTTCAAGAATTTGAAAATGAACTAATAAAAGAACAGAAAAACGAAAAAACAAAATAGAAATAGAAATAGAAAAAATAGACAAAAAACGTACATGGGCCGGCCCATTTAGGAGCTTGTGCTTGAAGGAGGGGTATGCAATTCCGTGCTAACCATTGTTACGGGCGCTGAATAGGTTTTGCCCCTCGGCGTGATCAGCTCTGCGATGGCCCATTCCAACGTCGTCGTTCCCGTCTCGCTGCCGGCGCCGAATATTTCCTGCGTTATTTAATTGTGGACATAGTCTGGATAATTCTCCGAAAATGATCAGCACGTGGAAAATCTACTCACTGGATTCAGATGGCGGAAAATCTATTCTAGACTTCAGACGATGATGATGATGGTAGTTAGATCACGTACGAAGACGACGGATTTGATGGCGTCCATGTCGAACTGGAAACCGAGACTGCCCTCGTTGTGAATCCTTAGCAGCACGTCGAGCAAGGCCTCGGCGTGGCCTCCTCCGTCTTCTTCCAACCTCTCAAGGCGCTCCTGGATGATGCCGTCCAGGATCACGTTCCCGATGTCACGGCACTCCTTGGCGAAGCGCACGGCTCTGCTGAGCCAGCCGGCGAGCCGGGACGACGGCCACAGGTCCAACAGGTTGAACCCGGCCGCGATCTTGATGGAGCGGTCGAGCGCGCCGAGGAACAAGTCGGGTTCCTCGAACCGGTCGCCCATCACGGCGCGGACGGTGCTGTCGACGACGAGCTCTCGCCCGCCGTCGGTGAGCACGCGCGCTCAGGGGCCGCGTCGATAACGTCGTTTCGTGGGTCTTCATCACCTCGCAGGTACCTTCCCGGCCTCCCGGGACGACACCACCATTGTGGGCACCTCGCCGAGCCGGAGCAGCATCACCGATTCACCGGCCCGTGGCGCCGTGCCAGGTCACGCATCACGCGGTGAGGGAGCTGCCCGACGAGGTGGTGAAGGTTGCAATTACCGCCACGGACCCGTCGGCAGTCGGAGGCCGCCGTGCCGAGCGCCTACGGCTGGCAACTACAATGAGCATGGACACGAGAGCTACGGCAAGATACACATAGGCGTCCTGCATTTGTGAACTGTACAACAAGTAGTGTATAATTGTGAATAATTCGGAATGTTTAGCAAACTACTACTACTACGTGCAACTACTTGGAACAATATTCATAGCTAGCTTGGCATTGATGCATGCATGGTTGATTGTAAATTGCCAGTCTACCTTGCTTTTAAACCGGGGCAGAACGGTCGTGTAGGCCAACCTTTCGTCACTAACTCACTATCCAGTCACCGAGTAGCCGTCACGACGTATACAGACCGATACTCTGATAGAAGACTAGTTGCAGTACAATTTAGAGGATATGTTTGGACTCTTATTTGAATTCAGTCCAAGAGGTTTGGACTCTTATTGGACAAATCGTTACTATTAAGGTTGGTGGTGATGCTGATGTCCCTAATTTCAGCATACAAAATAGATACCATAAAATTCTGCTAGCGTAGAGAGGACTGAACCAAACAGGGGTGCGAAAGCTGGACCTGGTTTTTGGAACACTGATCACACAAGAGCGATCACAATATAGCTGCTAAGTTTCTCATACTTGGCTGAACGTGTTGTGCATGCTTGGAAAACTGACCGTAAATTGCCAAGTTACAAAATTCACCAATTTCAAAACAACCACAAGAATCAAATTCTAATTAACTATATATATATATATATCCGATGACTTGCTGCTGGCAGAAATAGAGCCCTCCAAGACAGAGATCTCCGTCGTCCGTCAATCGCTGTCGTCCTGAAACGTGGAACAGATTAAATGGTGACAAATACAATTGCAAAACTGAAAGAAAACATCATATGAGTTTGCAGTACCTCAGTCTCACTGTTCTCCATAAATGGGCACTCCCGATCTTCATGACCTCCAACATACTCAGATTCACACGCTGGATGCCTTAAGTCATCTACGCCTTCATTTTTGCAACCAAAGCAGTGTCCTTCAAAATGAAAAACATAAGTTTCACATTAATTCCATAAGCAGCATTAAGATAGAACTATACTTGCAGCATTTAAAATATTTGATAATATCAATATTCCATGTCTAAGCTCATGACTTCGTAGCAATCAACTTCAATGGGATCTGACGTTCAATTTGAGTAGTAAAATTAATTCCAGAAGTAGCATTAAGATAGAACTATACTTGCAGCATTTAAAAGACTTAATAATACCAATTCCATGTCTAAGAATCCTTCTCCAGGATGGCAAGGCCACCCATGGTCTGCAGCTACTAAAGAAGGACTTAGTATGGCGAATTGGTAACGGGAAAAGTGTGGATTTGGAGAGAGAGTTGGATTCCCAGGGGCGATAATCAGATAAGTTGTAATCCTACAAACTCCCGACTCCGAAGAGTTGCTGATCTAGTTAACCAAACTGACCACACTTCACACTTGGAAAGAAGATATTGTGAAGGAAATATTTATGCCTCGTGATGCAGAAGAAGTGCTAAGAATCAGATTGCCAAGTACTGACTTGGAAGACTTTGTGTCTTGGCCTACGGGGGAAAAATGGGATTTTTCAGCAAGATCAGCGTACAGAATTGCTCTTGAGAAGCTTGCAATTCAAACAAATTCAATTAACAGTAAAAATGGGGACAGAAACATTTGGAAAGCTAACGTACCGCCTAAGGTAAGAGTTTTTGTTTGGAAACTTGCTACTGATTCTTTGGCTGTACAGGTAAACAGGAGTAGACGCCTGCCCAATGTATTGTCTACATGTACTATTTGTGGTATGGAGAAGGAAGACGGCTACCATGCGGTTATGACCTGTACTAAAGCAAGAACTCTTAGACAAGAAGCTAGAATAATTTGGATCCTCCCAAATGAGAAGGACATGGCCTATACTAGGACACCCCTAAAGTTAGGAGTGGATTTTGTTTTTCAGGTCCAGAGTTGATTGTCTTGTTGTTGCAAGTTGTCATAGCAACCACGAGTGAACTTATTGATACATGACCTCACCACATTTAGTTTTTACAAAATATTTATGGGCCTATCATTTGAAGTGACTTTAAAGACTAATTGGTAAACTACTGGACATAAAAAAGAAAGAGGGACATATAAAGTGGAAGAATTACCTATATTGGCAAGTGTCAGAATTGCCTTCACCAAAACTTTCTTCATTGGATTTATCACTATCATGCCTGAAATAAGCACGCAACACAACTTTGTTAATAATAAATGGTGACTAGCACAACAACAATGGATGAATCAATACAAAACAAAACAAAACAAAACAATGCCTGAAATAGGCAAGCAACACAACTTTACGAGCCTGAAAGTTTGCTAAACTCCACAATGCAGCAAAACAAAAATACAGAAATTCAATCGCAAGATTTAATGAGATGGATGGTGATAGTTCCACAGCCATCTGCAACATGCATTATTATCATGCTCTGAGAATATATCTATTTTGCCAAATACTCCCTCCGTCCCAAAATATAAGGCGCGCTATTTTTGTGCTGGTCAACGAGGTACAACTTTAACCAGTAATATATACAAAATTATACGGATTCAAAATATATAAATGGTACCGTTGGATTCGTCTTGCAAAATTCTTTTATTTCATATATCTTTATATCTATTTTGTAAATATATTATAAGTACAAATCATGGTCAAACTTGTACGTCGTTGACCAGTGGAATTTAAGGGCGCCTTATATTCTGGAACGGAGGGAGTAACTGCTTGTCGGCCCTGGTATTCAGTCCCACAGCTACTAATTCGAGAGAAGAAGCCACATTGCTATCTCTTATACTGGATGTGAGATTTCAAGTCATACCAGATCTACAAAGTTTAGAGGTTTTAAAAATCAAGGGAGGTTCCTGTTAGCCCCTCAAGACTATATCCCGGCTTTAGTTTATTCGCATTCTTTTATTTCAGATCAGGGGTAATTTAAACTTCCATAGAAGGAAGCAATCCGTCAAGTACAGCAACGACGCCTAGCGAGCTTATCTATCTGTTCTTACGTTCTCTGTAGACAACAAGGCCGCAGATGCGAGCAACATCACTCTTGGCAGTTGTTGTGTTTGAGTTCAGCAGGGTGACTATAACTTCTCCCATGTGCATTTTTACTGGAAAACCTTACCATTTTGAGGTATAAACCTTGCTACAGGTAGATAACATGGCGTCCCCAATTAAAATGTCCTATGATGTGAAAGTGTGAGGGTCTAAAACAATATGTATAATAGTGAATGCAATACTATTTAAGCATGCTGGCTGGTATTGCTAGTTTCCTTTATTTCCTTTTTTCATGTAAGATTCTGGATCACACTCAATCTTGATTTGAGACTGTAAGTCACTTCTCACCTGCGGTGGATAATTTTCGACAAGAAGACATAAAAGTTGTCTCAGATCGACTCTGCACAGATGGATCAGAAACACTTTGATCTTACATTACAAAAGTTATTCAATTTTAGCTATTGTATAAGAATGAAATGGTTGCGGCTACATTATTTTATGTTTTCTCCTATGGGATCACTTCATTGTGACAGTCTGCGTGTTTGTTTGAATTTGCATTTACCTGCTTTCACGATTAATTATGTGGTCAATATCCTGGTAAATAGGTTAATTTGTAAGTAGCTTGCAAGCGATCAGTTGTGGCACCTAATAGAATATATAGATAGCTTGATATAATCAGTCCATCAGATTCATATGTTTTCATGGAAGTCGAACATTCACAGCAGGGATGGTAAAAGATACCTATCTAACTAATGTTGACTTTATATTGGCCGATACTGATTTTACCATGTCCAATTTATTACTTGCGGCAGGTATACCTAATTGTTTTCAGAATACACATATGACATATGTTTTCATTATTTCAAGTAACCCAAAATGCATGCATTAGGCGTGATGAAGTCAGACACAATACTTTGATCTACTATACAACATTGGTGCCCCTTAATCACTTGCCTATGATGTTTTAAAAAATGTTTCTAGTGCTAAGTTTGTTGTACTGTGGCAACAAATGGACACTCAAATAGTCTGAATAATATGAATAAAAATAAAAATGATCATACCCATCCGTTGAACCAGGTATATGAGGGTCCGGTGACGAAATCTTCAATCTTGACATATCTGGAGGGGAATCAGTCAGTGATATCACATTGCCCTTGTAAATCCTGATGAGAAATCTCAGTCAGCTATGATGGAAGGGTGCAAATTACACAGTTTAAAACATATCTCCATGTGAGCAAGTCTTGTGTTTGACCCATGTAACTAGTACTGTACTACGTGAATCACGGTTCCACACCACTTGCACGAATTAAAATACGATTGAGGCACTTACTTACATGGCGGTATGGGGCTGAGCCTACGGTACGGGGGACCAGCTGGTATGGAAGAGAACCAGAGGAAAACAGTTGGGTACGGCGCCCTCTCGTGAAGGAATGGCGCGGTCGAGGGGGAATCGATGGAGGCGGTGGAGGAGGTAGGGAGGCATGACTGGCGCGGCCTGAGGGCTCTGTTGACCAGGAAGAAGGGGGCGGCGAGCCAGGGTGTTCCTCCGCCGCGGCGAGTGGGAGGCGACCAGGTGCCAACGCCGTCTGCGGGGAAGCCCTAGGGGGGTTGGATACTGGGGGATTTGACATTGAGGATATGCCGTAAGAGCCCTCCGAGCCCATATCGCCGGGGCGACGACGGCACGGGCTGCGCCGGCTTGAGCCTTGAAGGGAGCGTCGACCGGCGGCGCCAAATGCTGCGCCAGAGCCCTTGGAGTGACAGTGAGGGCACCTATGCGAGTGCGGTTTGCTCCTGGGTCTCGGCGGCGGCAAGGACCTTTTTGATCTTTTCACTTAACCAATGACCCCAAACTAATTCTGTGAAATCTCCACAAACCAAATTACACGATGCTTCACAATTTATCACCTAACCGTTGTGTTCAACTTGTCACATCTGGGTGAAATTATTTGTTGTTCGGTAGAAAATTATCTGACTTTAATTGCGAAAGCTTAATCCTTACTAGATAACTAAATTTCGAGAGAGGCGGCTTGCCTCTACAGATGCATCCTTTATTTAAAATGGATTTAAAATTATTTCAAAATGTTGAAAAAATGGCAAAAGAAAATGTCCGTGCATAGATCTTAATATTCTACGTGTTCACAAATTCGTTTCACAAACCGACATTTTTTGTGGTCTATGTTGCTTCCCTAAGTTTGATGTGAGCATGCGTGAAGAGTTTTTTTTTTTTTTTGAGAAACTGCATCTGGATTAATAATACATGAAATACATCGGCACTAATCTGGAAAATTCCAGACCCCTTTTACAGAAAACACCCTGAGAAAAAAGAAAAAACACACACAACCCTGGGCGATTCTGCAACTCTCTTTCCGCAGCCGTCCATGTCGCCGCCATCCCGCCGGAGACGCCGAGAAGAAGAGGACCAGCCGCTGAGACACCTGCTCCAGTCGATTGGAAACAAGTTCCGTTGAGGTCACCGCATTTGCCGCTCGCTGCGCACAGCAAGACCTTGGCGACGAAGATCAAACGTCGGTGGGGACACGCCCCGACTTCGGCAGGATATGGAGCCGTAGTAGCCATTGACGGCCACCGTCAAAGCTCGCAATAAATCCATCACAGGGGAAGCCGCATCTGGCACCAGATCCAGCAAACAGAAGCCACTTCACTAACCTTGAAGAAGAGCAGCAGTATCGTCTCCTCTCCTCGCCGCCTCGGCCGGCCAGAGGAAGCCAGTACCACGTCTTCTCTCGATCAGCAAAGCAGTGGATACAGCACGCGATCTTATTGAACTGGCTTTGACCAACTCCATCTCCGCCGAAGATCCTCCATGGATCTGGGAAGCAGAAAAGGAGAGGCCTGCCTCCAGCGTCGCTGCGATTCGCCGGAGACCAGCCAAGCAAGCAGAGGGAGAAGAAGAAACGGCCACCGCCGCTGCACTCCATCTGTTGTTCCTTCCTCCTCCTTTCCCCCTCGCCACCGAGGCCGGCCAGGAGAAGAAGAGAGAGGCACAGAGCAAGGAGGCGGAGACGCTTATTGAAGAAAGCTGCCGCCGACCCGCCTCCGCGTTTCCCCCACCTTGGAGGCTTGACGAAGAATAGATCGAAAGCAAGCTCGACGCCGCGCCCGAGCGTCAAGCCTTGGGCTCTCCGAGGAAGAAACAAACAGGACATCCGCCACGGAGAACAACCAAAAGATGAACTAGAGCCTAATCTAGCTATATACAAATCGGGCCGGCACCCTAGCACATCTCTACACCAGCCGGCGCGAACGCCGACGGTGAGAGAGGCCGGATCTGGGCGGCGCTTCCGGTAGACTCTCAAGCGGCGGAGAGGACAAGGAGAGGAAAGAAAGAAGTCTCCATGCGTGAAGAGTTGGAGGAGAAGCAGAGGAAACGGATGTGAAGGAAGTAGAGGAATGTAGAGAGATGTGGGGAGGAAGAAGAGACAGCTTTGGGTGGTCGTGGGCCCCATGCCGAACGTGCGGTCCGTGCCCACGGCCGCCTGTGTAGAAGCATGTTCGGTAAGTATGTCATTAGCATGTAGGGTTTATCCTTTCGTTTACAATTAATAGACTGCGTGTTTGGTGAGCGGACTTCTTATAAATACTAATCATACCAAGTATATTATAGAAATTTACTGCAAATTATGAATATGGCGTTGTAGAACTAAGAAGCGAATCAACTTACCCTAGCTTGTGGTCCTCGTCGGCCATAACCCTGTCGATGGTTTTCGCTAGGTCGACCAGGTTGGACCGATGCTGCTGAGGCCGTGTATGTTGTAGCACAGGGTGTATGTCCGGCGGAGGCAAAGGCGTGTGTGTATATATGACCGAAGGCCAACACGCAGTACCGATTCGATTCGAGTTCAAACTTCAAAGTTATCGTAAACGACCGACGTGCGGTGTCCCGTGACTTTCGAAACAAAAGGAGGTATTACTGGCCGGTGACGGAAACGATACATGTTCCTTTCCGTTTGTTTGCCCGAGCACTTCTTTTTTCGTTTTGAAATTTGAGCACTCGTGTTCTTGTTTCACACGGACGCGGTTCTCCTTGCAAGGCAAGGCTTGGGAGAGGTCGACGTGGTTGAAACATTGTGATTTCTATGTTTTTTTTCCGAAATGTAGTATAAAGTCAGGCGCTCGCATACATGCGCATATACTCATACTACTCATACTAGGAGTAACTACGAAATGGCTCAGCAGAGAGTCGGGTTTTAAAATTGATGAAATCATTACATGTGTCTCGCTATCGATATGAATTTAATCAAACACTAGTGTCAAATCTGGGGTTTAAACTCTGATGGGCTAACCATCCAACTACATGTTGAATCTCATTGTGATTTCTATTTTGTTAGTAGTAAAATTGTGCCATGGTGGCGCGGTGGATCCCGGTCATTGCCGGCGGGAGGGATCCGTTCTCACTTGTTTTTTTGTGTTTGATTAGGGTTTGTGTCATACACAAGGAGATGAGGCGGCGGCTACTCCTTGAAGATGGAATAAGGTCCTCCCCGCCTAGCCTCCGTTCTGGCGGTGCTTCTAGCGTCGTCGGAGGGCGTGTGGAGGTGTGTCTCCGGCGGATCTTGCGGGATTCGGTCGGTGGTTGTGTTTGGTGGATCCGTTTGGATCCGATTTTCGTTCGTCTTCGTTCGTGTGTCTACAAATTGGATCCTTCTAATCTATACTTCTCTTCATCGGCGACGGTTGTTGTTCTGGTGCGCTGGTCCTGTGGGACCTTAGCACGACGACTTCCCGACTGTCTACTACAACAAGGATTACCCCGCTCTGGTGATGGAGGGGTGATGACAGCGGCGTGCCTTCGGCTCGCTCTAGTGCTTGTAGTCGTCGCTAGGTGGTCTTCGGATCTGGATGTAATTTTTGTTGCTTCTAGATTTCTTTGTACTGCCTTGACAGTTGATGAATAGATTGGAAGTTCCTAGAAAAAAAAATTGTTGATAGATGTTCTAAAGGTCCACATACTCACTCATTCTAGATATAAGGTCAATTTGTAAAATAAAATTGACGATGTACGTCCGTAGGCATACATTATGTATTGATTATAGTACGGACAAAGTGTTGAGATGAATACAAGTAACAGAAAAAAAAAGAGTGAAACAAGCGATTATACTCTTGCATACCGCCATCGCCGCAACTACCAAGCACCCAGGTCCTTTGCCATCGCCAGGGAAGAAGAACACCAGCAGTTGGTCCACATCTTGATGCTGAGAGAAAATTACAAAAAAAAAACACCACAATTCAGGTTAGAGTTTCAAAAAACTATCAAGATACGTTAGGGTTCCAAAAAACCATCATCCAACATTAATACATTTCAAATAGCCACCACTTCGCTGCTAACCGTCCACGATGCTCAATTAAACACGAATCTGATGGATGGGGCCCAGTGTGAGACTGACGTGGCAAGCGCAGACAGTTTACCGTTAACGGCATCGTTTGTCATCTCACATAGGTCCCACCTGTCAAGGACTAACATGGGTCCCACATGTCAGCTAAATAAAACAATAAAAAAGCCCCAGCAAGAATCCATGGCGTGAGCCGGCGGCCACCGCTGCTCACGACGGGTATGGGGCGGTCGAGCAGGCTCTAGGCGAGCTCCGGGCAGCGAGAAGGCGCACCGCCCAGGCCGGCCCGCGAGCAGTGATGTGGGCCTACCCTTCGGGTGCCCCACAATGAGTACACCTGGTGCACGTACAGGCTAAGGCCCAGTAGCAGGCCTGCCGGCAAGCCACAACCAAGGCCCACGAAGGGGGCCCCAGGAGAACAACGTACGCTCCAAGTTAGGCAAAACCTAGGTCGGTAGAAACCTACCTTACCTGTAAACATAGTCGGTTGCAAATCCCCGAGACCCAGTCTCCTATATAAAGGCTGGGAGGGCCGCCGATCTAAGGTACACAATACTCATACCACCAAAGCCCTAACGAGATCGCATCTCGCCAGGACGCCATTGTAGCTCCATTGTACACCTCATACATCAATAACCAGACAAGCAGGAAGTAGGGTGTTACTCTCCGGGGGCCTGAACCTGGGTAAACCTTGCTTGTCAGGCTTTGATACTACCAGCGCTACCACGTCTCTCCCCCTCAATCTCAACCCTAGGTACCGAACCATGGGATTTGATGTGTTAACACCACGTCAATTGGCGCCGTCGGTGGTAAAGACTAGCGCTGGATCCGTGGTTTCGGCGGCTCCATCGGCAAACGGCAACTCGCCGACTTCATTGGCAAATGGCAACTCGCCGGCTTCATCGGCAAACAGCAGCTCGCCGGCTCCATCGATCGTCAAACCGATGTATTTCGGCACCCTCGGATTCGACCCGCACTCGTCGGTCACCCGCCCGGTGTTTGCAGACCTCCACTCAGGTACGGATGATTTTCGGTCGTTTCAACTTTCATGTTAGCCAGTGGGGAACACATGACTTGACGGACCCGCGTCAACTCGTGGCGATCGCACCCGCATCTCCATCGACTGCATCTGCGCCGACCGTGGCGTCGACCACATCTCCATCAACAATCGCGATCGCATCGGCTATGCCTTCATCGACTACGCCCTCATCGATCTTGCCTTCATCACCCGTGTCTCCATCGACTGCAAAATCCACGCCTTTTGTCGCGGGAGGCGCGTCTTCATCAACTGCTTCACCAAGTTCGGCCTCACCATCCTTCGGCTCCTCAAGCGATGCCGAGGCAGAGGTCGAGTCCGCCCACCAGTACGACAGCGACGAACCTCGCATAATGTTCGACGACTACGTCGACTCCGACACTTCCACCGACAACTGTAGCGGCGGCGGCGGAAACCATATCTCGCACGCTGTTCATTATCAAGTTTGTGTGGTCATCGAGAACAACGGGACAGATCCCCAAGCATATGAGGCTGCCAACCGCCGCAACGCTCCAGCATACCCATTGACGGTAACCTTGCCGGACGGGAAGACAACACTTACTATCATAGAGGAGATGGCGGCCAAAGCAAAAAAAGCCATCGAAGAGTGCCTCATGATGCCCAAAGACTCGACCCGTGAGGAGCTCGCAACACACCAGTACCTCATCTGGCAGGAGAATCTTTGGCTGAAGAACTACCAAGCGGCACTCGATGAGCGCAGGAGGCAAGCCAGCGTGAAGGGCGAGACTGTCTCTCCAATCCACAGGACAGACGGACCCGAGACGCCGTTCGAGGCTACAGCGCATCCCGGAAAGAGACAGAGCGGCCCTAACCCGCAACTTGGACCTCTCGTTCATGATGCACGACGACGAGGGGATCCCTATCCCCAAAACAGCCACGGGAGCTCTGCTCTTGGTGGCCACATACCTCAGAACGACACAACCTCCCGAAGGCGACCCTAACGCGGCTCTGCATCCTCAACAGATCAAATCACTCAATCTGGCTGCCACGGCCATAGTACCAGAAACTGAGGTCACTGAGGACACACACCACGCGGAGGAGGCAGAGGGCACCGCGCGGCCAGCCCACGGCGAGACCTGCTGACTCATGACAATCGCGACCGTGCAGTAACCATCCACGAGGAAAGAGACTGCCGACACCGCGACGACGACGGACGGAGCCGAGGCCAACCGGTCACTCGCCACCTCAGGGAAGGCGAGGATGCGTGCAATGTCATAACCCAGCGTCGGGTCAACAAAAGACGATCCAGAAGGCACTAGTAGGAAAAACCTTTTCTGTGTCGCACCTAAAAAAAATTCTGTGGCGCACGTTGGATGCGCCACAGAATTGTCGCCACTAAATTTGCAATTCTGTGGCGCATCTGCCATGCGCCACAGAAAACCACTCTTTTTGTGGCGCACAAACAACCATGTGCCACAGAATTGTTTTTTCAGGTTTAAAAAAAAATGGCAGCCACCGCAGCCACGGCGGTCGTCGGGGTCGTCGGCGTCAGGCCCGGAGCTGCGCGTCGTCGGCAGCCACATCACCGCCGTCCACCTTTCAACCAGGAGGCTGCCGCCGCCGATCCAGCCTCGAGGGCGCCGTCGCGGATCCAGCATCGAGGGAGGGAGGGGAATCAGGCGGAGGGAGAGGAGAAAGAAAGGGATGGGTTCAACTCGCTGGCCGGATCCCGCTGCCGCTCTTGCCCCGCCGCCGTGTCGTCGTCGGCGAACTCCGGGGACGAGGCCACACGTCGCGCCGTCGAGGTCGGCCGTCTCCCACGACTCGGGCGGCGCCGCGTCGTCCGCCGTTGCCTCCATGGTTGTGTGCGTCCTCCGCCTTGGCCTCGTCGGCGATGACGGCCGCCGCCGCCGCCGCCGCATCCTCCTCCTCGTCGGTGAGGGTGGCGAACCGGTTCACGGCCGGGGAGAGGCCGGTCGCGCGGACATGAACGGGAGGGAGGAGGACAGAGAGGAGTGCGGGAGGGAGAAGAGGACAGAGAGGAGAAGAGCGGGAGAGAGGAGTGCGGGAGGGAGCCGACGGCGCCGGAGCCCTGGCCGGTGCTGCTCCGGGCGACCACGCGCCTAGCAGAGAGCGGCAGCGGCGGACGGCGTCGTCGGCTGCGTGCGTGCGTGATGTGTTGTGTGCGTGCGTGGTGAGGACGCACCACCGGTAGGTGAGAAAGAAAGAAAAAAAGCAGTGTGGTGTGTGCGTGTTTTGGTTGACTCCTCACGGGAAAGAGAAGAGATAGAATATGAGATCGTGCGTGTGAGGTGTGGGGGTCGCTTTGAATCTGAGATCTGAATCTGAGATTGAAAATATCTGGGAATTTTGTGGCGCACGTCCTCATATGCGCCACTGAAAATATCTGGTTTCCTACTAGTGCGTGATAAGGGGAGGGAATCTGTGGCGCACGTGGTTGGGTGCGCCACAGAAATGCTAATTTTTGTGGCGCACCTAGTCCCGTGCGCCACAGAATTGCAAATTCTGTGGCGCACCCAGTTCCGTGCGCCACAAAATTGCAAAATTCTGTGGCGCACCAGTTTAGGTGCGCCACAGAATTACAAATTCTGTGGCGCATCAGTTTTGGGTGCGCCACGGTTTTTTTTTGTGGCGCACGGATTAATGGTGTGCCACAGAATACATGTCCATAGAAAGGCCTTTTCCTACTAGTGAGGTCCTCTCGCTCCTCCAGCAGCGATTCGTACTCTTATGACGAGTCTGAGCCCTGTGAATCCCTATGCTTTAGTCGACGCATCCGCGAGAGCAGGATGCCTAAAGGGTGCAGATTAACATCTGAAACACCCAAGTTCGACGGCCGCCAAGAACCATCATCCTGGCTGGAAGACTACAAGATAGCAGTCTCGTGTCAGCGAGGCACTACAACAATGGCGATGCAGTACATCCAGCTGATGCTTGTGGGTTAAGCTCGCGATTGGCTCAAAAGCTTATCCAACAGCTCATACGACTCCTGGGATCATTTCAAGGAAGATTTTATCAAAAACTTCGTCGCAACATGCGAACGGCCCGCAACATTCGAAGAGCTGCGAGCCTGCAAACATCGATCGGACGAGTCGATGCGATCGTACATCCGGCGTTGGGCCACCATACGCAACTCTGTGGGCGCGATATCAGAGGACAGAGCAATCGACGCTTTCACTCGAGGCCTCGCCAGGCGAGACTTCCAAGAAGCACTCGGGCACGAGAAGCCGGGTTCCATCGCCCAGCTCATGAAGGTCGCCAACGAATGGGCAGATGGAGAAGATTCGGTGCGAGGCGAGCGCCACGAGTCACCACACCGCGACAACGACGCTGGTAACTGGAGTCGCAAAGATAGCCACAGAATCTCGCCTCTACGACGACGCAGATGGCGCCGAACTAGTGGCGGCTGGGTACGTCAACACACGCGAAGAGCGCGGCCGTGGCGGAAACCGTCAAGACGACCGCAGCCGCGACTATGGACAGCACAACGATGGGTACCGCAAGCGGGAGTGGCGGAAAACCCGCGATGACTCGCAAGACCAGCGCACACCCGCAGAAGAAATAGAGGAGGAGTGCAGGTTCCACATGTTCAAGGGTGAGGATGGAGAACTCCACTCAAGACACCTGCTAAAAGATTGCAGAAAATTCACACGGTTGGCGACTGAGTACGCTAGACGCTATCAAACGACTCCCGCTGCAGTCGCAGACGGAGCCCCTCCAGCACTTCCAGCACCGCCAACAGTCGGGCACATGGCGAGTGCAGTACATCACCAGCCACGCATAGAAGGCCCTGGAGCGGCGGCAGACCAATATCCCCAGCCCCAGGGGCAAATGAACATGATACAAAAAGGGCGCCCCTCCGATAGGCTACAGAAGCTGCACACCCGACAGGTGAATCTAGCCACCATGTCACCACCCGCCGTGCCCGAATACTTGAAAGGGTCCGAGACCAGCATCACGTTCTCTCGCGAGGATCACCCGCCTGCAGTTGTGCGCCCGGGGCATCCCGCCCTTGTACTCGATGCTCAGATCGGGGGTTTCGCTATGTCCAAAGTCTTCATGGACGGAGGGAGTGGCATCAATATCCTATTCGCGGACACACTACGCAAAATGAACCGGTCGGTCGAAAATCTAACAAAATTAGAGAACACCTTCCATAGCATCATACCGGGCAAGGCAATCTACCCGCTTGGCACAATTCAACTCGCAGTTATCTTCGGCGGGCGAGATCACTTCAGGACAGAGACGATCGAGTTCGAGGTCGTCGACTGGAAGTCTCAGTATCACGCCATCCTTGGGCGCCCGATATTCGCTCGATTCATGGCTGTCCCGCATTATGCATACCTCAAACTTAAGATGCCGGGACCCAAAGGAGTTATCACAGTGAGCGGCAACTTCCAGCGCTCTGACAGCTGCGACAAGGAGTTCAGTAAGATCTCCGAGATGTTCGGCATGCAGGAGCAACTCAAAGAGCTTTCGCTCACCAACGACCGCACCCTCTTTCCTGAGGCCAAGAAATCGGCACCCGACAGTGCCTTCAACGCCACAAACGACACGAGGTCGCATCAGGTGCACCCGACGGACCCAGCCAAGATGGTCAACATGTCATCAAGCTTATCTTCCGCATAGGAAGGCGTGCTCGTCAAATTCATCCGTGAGAACTGGGAAATCTTTGCCTGGTGTCCAGCCAATATGCCAGGTATACCCAGGGAATTTGCCGAGCACTCTCTCCAACTGTTTCCAGACACCAGACCCGTGAAACAGACAATGCGTCGATTCTCCGAGCCGAAACGGGAGGCCGTCGGATAGGAAGTCGACAGGTTACTCGCAACCAAGTTCATACGCGAGATCAAAAAATCAGATTGGGTGGCCAATCCCGTCCTTGTACCAAAAAAGCATACAGACATACTTTGCATGTGTGTCTATTTCACAGCCCTGAACAAGTGTTGTCCCAAAGACCACTTCCCGCTGCCACGCATCGACCAGATAGTCGATTCGACTATGGGTTGCGCACGTTTGTCCTTCCTGGATGCCTACTCAGGCTACAACCAGATAAGGATGAAGCACGACGACGAGGACAAAATGGACTTCATCACGCCATACGGCGTTTACTGCTACACAATCATGCCCTTCGGGCTCAAGAATGCGGGTGCCACGTACCCGTGCATGATGCAGAACTGCCTCAAGGAGCAGATCAGACTCAACGTCCAAGTCTATGTCGACGACATCGTCATCAAAACAAAGGAGGAGGACACGCTCCTCGATGATCTGCGAGAGACGTTAGCCAACCTCAACCGCTACACGATCAAGCTTAACCCCAAGAAGTGTGTCTTTGGCGTGCCAGCCGGACAGCTTCTAGGGTACCTTGTTTCGGCCCGAGCCATTGAAGTGGACCCGGAGAAGATCCAAGCCATCCTGACAATGGAGCGGCCGGCCAAGCTTCGAGGGGTCACTAGTACAGAACGACACATCGGAAACGGGCCAAAAACCCCTTCGGCAACGGAGAAAGGGTCCGTGTCCCCGCCTCTGTCACTGATGTGAAGCCTCACAATGGCAACTGAGGAGATAAACCGTTTCAGATGTATTTAACATTAGACACGGAGTTTTACTAATAACCGTTTCTAATAAGGGTTACAGGAAAACAAAAAAAAACACGGTGACGGGCTGTGCCGTCGATGGAGCCCCGCTCCATGCGACTAGACGGCCGCCCGGTCGTCACCGTATTCCTGTATGCCCTGCTTTACAAAAGTTCATCAGTGCGCGTGGCTAGAGCTCTGCTCCTATGTCTTCACGGCCGCCAGATGAACATCTACTGTCTTTCCTGCTGCGCAAAATGTATTGCTCCTGGTGACGGCACCGTGTATGGAGCCCCGCTCCTAGGTCTTCACGGCAGCAGCATCGTCACCAAGCATCCACCAAGCCCTTGAAACAACGAATATTCTTTGTTAAAAACAGCAAACAAAGCTAATAAACAGAGCCAATAAGCAGTAAACAAAGCAAACTGAGCTAAATACATAGCTGAAGAGCTAACTAACAGAGCAAACCAAGCTAAATAAGTAGCTAACATAGCAAATACATAGCTGAACAGAGCTAACTAACAGAGCAACCCGAGCTAAATAAGTAGCTAACATAGCAAATACATAGCTGAACAGAGCAAACCGTGCTAAATAAGTAGCTAACATAGCAAATACATAGCTGAACAGAGCTAACTAACAGAGCAAACCGAGCTAAATAAGTAGCTAACATAGCAAGTACATAGCTAAACAAAGCAAACCGAGCTAAATAAGTAGCTAACATAGCAAATACATAGCTGAACAGATCTAACTAACAGAGCAAACTGAGCTAAATAAGTAGCTAACATAGCAAATACATAGCTAAACAAAGCAAACCGAGCTAAATAAGTAGCTAACATAGCAAATACATAGCTGAACAGAGCTAACTAACAGAGCAAACTGAGCTAAATAAGTAGCTAACATAGCAAATACATAGCTAAACAAAGCAAACCGAGCTAAATAAGTAGCTAACATAGCAAATACATAGCTGAACAGAGCTAACTAACAGAGCAAACCGAGCTAAATAAGTAGCTAACAGAGCGGTCATTTACCTTAGGCGAGGCGGGGTCGCTTTCCGTCGCGGATTGCGTTCCAGGCGTCGGCACCGGAGCCACTGCGAGAGGAGACGTCAGAGGAGACCTCATCCTGCTCGAACACCGGAGCGTCCTCCTCCTCCTCATCCTCCTCCTCCGCCGCCGCCACCGCTGCCGCCGCCGCATCTGGCCCAGGGCCCTGGCCAGGGAGAAGAGAGCGGTCTATGGCCGCCCGGAGCCGCGTCTGGAACAACGCCTCCTCGGCGGCTTCTATCGCATGCTCGGCGGCGGAGATGCGGATAGCTCTCTGCATCGCAGACGCTCGAATGATACCCTCGGCGCGCTCGCGCTCAAAGGAGGCGCGAGAGAGGAGGAGACCGACCTCCAGATCCTCGTCCTCATGTCCGAGGAGGACGATGAGGACGAGATCCGGGCGTCGGTGGCCGCCGCCGCCGTGGATCCGAATGGGATTTGACGGCTCAGAATGAACTCGCGACCGCAGTCGCCGGGGATCTCGCCCCAGTTGTAGGGGAGATCCGGGCTGCGCCTCGGAGGGTGGGAGGAGGAAGATGCTCCATCCTGACTTCCGTCGGCGCCGGAGGGGTTCGCCATCGATGGGTGAAGTAGGAGGAGAGCGTGTGCGGCTAGGGTTAGGAACTGGGGAGAGTGAGACTGAGAGTGAGAGTGAGATACAGTACTGGAGTGGGAGATATTAATACCGGCACCGCTTAATGTGCCTTCACATGGGAAACGGAGATAGACCGATCTCCGTTTCTGATGTGGCAATATCAACAACGGAGATATTCTTTCCTCCGTTGCCTATATATGAGCAACGGAGATCTTTTCAGCCTCCGTTACCATTGTGTCGGGCCCATCGACCGACTAGCGCGCGCGCACTCGCGGAAGCGCGCGGAGCTCATTTTTCCGTCGCCTAACTCTTGTCGTTGCCATAGAGGGGTATCCGATGTTGAAGGCTAACTAACCGAGCAAAATAAGTAGCTAACATAGCAAATACATAGCTGAACAGAGCTAACTAACAGAGCAAACCGAGCTAAATAAGTAGCTAACATAGCAAATACATAGCTAAACAAAGCAAACCGAGCTAAATAAGTAGCTAACATAGCAAATACATAGCTGAACAGAGCTAACTAACAGAGCAAACCGAGCTAAATAAGTAGCTAACATAGCAAATACATAGCTAAACAAAGCAAACCGAGCTAAATAAGTAGCTAACATAGCAAATACATAGCTGAACAGAGCTAACTAACAGAGCAAACCGAGCTAAATAAGTAGCTAACATAGCAAATACATAGCTAAACAAAGCAAACCGAGCTAAATAAGTAGCTAACATAGCAAATACATAGCTGAACAGAGCTAACTAACAGAGCAAACCGAGCTAAATAAGTAGCTAGCATAGCAAATACATAGCTAAACAAAGCAAACCGAGCTAAATAAGTAGCTAACATAGCAAATAAATAGCTGAACAGAGCTAACTAACAGAGCAAACCGAGCTAAATAAGTAGCTAACATAGCAAATACATAGCTAAACAAAGCAAACCGAGCTAAATAAGTAGCTAACATAGCAAATACATAGCTGAACAGAGCTAACTAACAGAGCAAACCGAGCTAAATAAGTAGCTAACATAGCAAATACATAGCTAAACAAAGCAAACCGAGCTAAATAAGTAGCTAACATAGCAAATACATAGCTGAACAGAGCTAACTAACAGAGCAAACCGAACTAAATAAGTAGCTAACAGAGCGGTCATTTACCTTAGGCGAGGCGGGGTCGCTTTCCGTCGTGGATTGCGTCCCAGGCGTCGGCGTCGGCGCCGGAGCCACTGCCAGAGGAGACGTCAGAGGAGACCTCATCCTGCTCGAACACCGGAGTGTCCTCCTCCTCCTCCTCCTCCTCCTCCTCATCCTCCTCCTCCTCCGCCGCCGCCACCGCTGCCGCCGCCGCATCTGCCCCAGGGCCCTGGCCAGGGAGAAGAGAGCGGTCTATGGCCGCCCGGAGCCACGTCTGGAACAACGCCTCCTCGGCGGCTTCTATCGCGTGCTCGGCGGCGGAGATGCGGATAGCTCTCTACATCGCAGACGTCCGAATGACACCCTCGGGGCGCTCGCGCTCAAAGGAGACCGACCTCCAGATCCTCGTCCTCATCGTCCGAGGAGGACGATGAGGACGAGATCCAGGTGTCGGTGGCCGCCGCCGCCGTGGATCCGGATGGGATTTGACGGCTCTGAATGAACTCGCGACCGCAGTCGCCGAGGATCTCGCCCCAGTTGTAGGAGAGATCCGGGCTGCGCCTCGGAGGGTGGGAGGAGGAAGATGCTCCATCCTGACTTCCGTCGGCGCCGGAGGGGTTCGCCATCAATGGGTGAAGTAGGAGGAGAGCGTGTGCGGCTAGGGTTAGGAACTGGGGAGAGTGAGACTGAGAGTGAGAGTGAGATACAGTACTGGAGTGGGAGATATTAATGCTGGCACCGCTTAATGTGCCTTCACATGGGAAACGGAGATAGACCGATCTCCGTTTCTGATGTGGAAATATCAGCAACGGAGATATTCTTTCCTTCGTTGCCTATATATGAGCAACGGAGATCTTTTCAGCCTCCGTTACCATTGTGTCGGGCCCATCGACGCGCGCACACTCGCGGAAGCGCGTGGAGCTCATTTTTCCGTCGCCTAACTCTTGCCGTTGCCATAGAGGGGTATCCGATGTGTCGTTCTGTACTAGTGGGTGCAGAAGCTAGCAGGTCGGGTGGCAGCACTCAGCCTCTTCATCAGCAAACTCGGCGAAAAAGCACTCCCCTTTTACCAGCTGATGAAGAAGTCGGACAAATTCGAATGGACCCTAGAAGCACAAGCAGCTTTCGTCGACCTCAAGCGTGTCCTGACAAGCCCTCCAGTCTTAGTCGTGCCTCGGGAGCACGAACCGCTGTACTTATACGTCTCCGCCACCAACAGGGTGGTTAGTACCGCTCTTGTCGTCGAGCGCATGGAGGAAGGACATGCCCATGGCATACAGAGACCCGTGTACTACCTCAGCGAGGTCCTCTCCATATCAAAACAGCGGTACCCGCACTATCAGAAGCTGTCCTACGCCGTGTTCATGTCATCGCGAAAGGTCGCCCACTACTTCGCCGAGCACCCAATAACTGTCGTCAGCTCGGCAGGACTTGGTGACATACTCACCAACCCTGACGCAACCGGAAGAGTCGCCAAGTGGGTCATCGAGCTAGGACCTCGAGACATCAAGTACGAGCACTCGAAAGCAATCAAGGCGCAAGTCCTTCCTGACTTCACCACCGAGTGGATCGAAGCCCAGCTACCAAGTGTTCCAGATGTGTCCAACTCATGGACCATGTATTTTGATGGCCCAAAGAAGCATGAGGGCGCAGGCGCAAGTGTCGTGCTCACGTCGCCAAAAGGGGACAAGCTTCGCTATGTCCTACGAATGGATTTTTAAAACCCTCGAACAACGAGGCAGAGTACGAGGCCTTACTACACGGCATGCGGATGGCCAAGGCCTACGGGTGTACCCGACTCATGATCTACGGTGACTCAAATCTCGTCGTACAGCAAACAATGAAGACCTGCGACGCTACGGCAGATAATATGATCGCATATCGCGAGCTGTACAACGTCATGGAGGGCAACTTCTACGAATGCGAGCTGCGTCACATCGGACGTGAAAGCAACGAAGAAGTGGACATGCTGGCCAACCTTGGCTCCACCAAGGCGCTAGTTCCACCTAGCGTCTTCCTCAAGCGCATCGAGCACAGAACCATCAAGGTCAAGCACACAGCAGCACCCCTGGCGTCGAATGCCGCCGCCAAGGACAATCCTCCATCCAGCACAGAGGATCAGCCAGTTGAAGTTCTCCTCATTGAACCGACCTGGACACATCCTTTCCTCGCATACATGCTGCGCAATGAGCTGCCAGAAGACGCAGCAGAATCACGGCGTGTCACTCGACGCGCCAAGGCATACACAATCATCAAGGGTGAACTGTATAAACGCAGCATATCAGGGGTCCTCCAGAGGTGCATCGCATTCGAGGACAGTAAGGCCATCCTTTGAGACATCCATGCAGGAACCTGTGGACACCATGCAAGCAGTCGAGCGCTCGTCCCAAGGCCTTCCGAGCAGGGTTCTTGTGGGCACCCCGGACTAGCTGTCCGAAATACCCGATTATGCTTAACACAACGATCCCATGATCAGTCTGTCGTTGCACATAATCCAAACTGAATACCAAAGTTTACATCCATTACAGTACAGAATAAAAGTCTTACACATATGGTCATTTAGACCAAGTCTTACATAGGTGTCTTCATGGGCCAATTCACATTATTCAGTTGAAGCTACGGCGTAGTAGATCAACACACCCTAACAACGACCCGACAGGCAGCTGACTTATGGAGATCCCTTGTTCGCATAGTAGTCGCCATACTCCTCTTCTGCATAGTGCTCCTCGAGATCTAGCTAAGACAATAGCCAGGGACGAAACCAATATGAGTACATTTGATTGTACTCGCAAACTACCCACAAATGAACATGCACTAGTTTTACTTTTATTTAATAAGACTCTTTATTTATTGAAAACATCTCAATATCTTTATTGAAAAAGGAGGTAAGAAGAATTTTATAACTTTTCTCTACCAAATTCCCATTTTTATTTATTTCTACAAAGCTCCTCCTTTTATTTCCGACCATAGCCCTTCATGGTCGAGTTGCCTCCAACAACCTCATACTGATCTGTTGGTATAGTTGTATAAAACATTCTCCACTTCGTTTTCTTTTTAAAACTCAAAGCTTTTCAAAAACTTGCACATAGTCAGAGTAGGGCCTTCCAACTGTCCATTACCGAGGACTCGGCTATTTGAATAGTTTTACACTCTGCAGAGGTAGCACGCTTTTCCCACATCCATCCGGCAACTCATCGTGTCAGCCACGTCCCGCCATACAAGGTGTATGCAAAGTTGAGTCACCGACCATAGCCTATCCTTTGCTCAAGGTAGTATAGGACCCTGCCCGTAGGACACTTTCCATCAACACTTAACCCAGACCTTCGGAATCTAAGTGTGAGGACTCATAGTTCTGCCCGGCGACCCAAAAGTGGCGTCTTCTATCCTCCTCCTTAATTTTCTCGTTTATTTTGAGCGAGGACCCAGGTCAGGGGTAGGTCACCGAACCATCCCCTCATGGAACGGAGTCATCTCCGTTGTTGAGGCATCCCATACTAATATGAGCAAATTCTTTGACTACGCCCGTTCCCATATGTGGCTAAATGTGGTCGCACAGGGTATCGGTTGGTCGACGTAAGTACAAAGACACAGTGTGCATTTTTCATAAACATCACCATACTCCATTTCTTCACTTCCACACCGACATCTGGGCATTCCATATCCATACAAGTATTTTCAAAGGAGTTTTGAATAACCAATATTTTTCCCATCCTACAGTTTTAAATAACTATCTTATGTTTCTACATATGGTGGCAAAATAGTTTCTCACATATTTTGAAAAAGGTTTTCAAAATTCTTGGTACTTATGAATAAATCATTTGGACAAAGTAGATACATATATATTAGGGGTGCAAGATCAGAGAGTAGCTTGCCTTGCTCAGCAAAGTTCCCGGGGTCTTGCTCCTGTTGTTCGAAACTAGTGGCAGAAACTAGTGGTACAAGTTTAATTGCTCCTGTAGATACATATTTAATTGAATTAACCCATATTTAAATATGACTTAAATATGGCAGAAACTAGTGGTACAAGTTTAATTGCATAACTCAAGTTCTATTGGTCACAAAAATACAAACTAAAATTCTACAGATAGCTACTGACATTTAGAAGACAACACAATTGGATTTGGATTAATTTGGGTTACCAAATTTCCTATACAATTGTTTTATTACAGAAGCTTTGTAATCAAGTTTTAACTACTAATTAAATTCTGTTAGTCACAAAATTAAATCCTTTTAGGGGTAACTAGCACTGATTAAATGTGATCTAAGAAAATTGGTCCTAACTCATTTGGGATAAGCATTAAAATCTATAATTGTTTCAATACAGAGGGGTTTGCTAAATTTAATCTAATGCCAAATCATTTCTATTGCTTAATTATTTCTACCAAAATTAGGGAAGCTAAGGGATCACAGTACTAAGCTAGCAAAATTGGATTGGAAATGTTTGGGTTAATAGATCATCAGAAACAAACAAGTTTAGGTTTTAAACCTTCTGTGGCATTTTTAATAATACACATCTATTATATACTTAAAACACAAGATAACCAACGGTGGAGATTTGTCAAGATATAACAAACGGTGGAGATTTAAATTTAAAGCACAAGAGAGATCACCGTGATTCCACATGGAAGGTAAAACGTGCGGATAGATGTCCGGCCTCAACACGTTCAAGAATCGGGAAAGCCAAAGGCAAAGTTCGGGAAGTACACGGCACCTATGCTAATCTTAGGAAAATACACGGTAGGTTTTTTAATTGAAGCAAAATACACGGATAGGAGTTTGTCATGACCACGTACATGAATCTGCCGAAGTAAATATAAACGTACATGTACGTGAGCAGGCCCGAACGAACATGCACGCCTAGACACCACCAAATACGCCGTCCGCAAATCGAAGGCACCTGCCTGCAAATCGAACCAGAGCTGCGGGACGACGCTGACCGACGATTACCGTCGATCGGCCGGAGAGTTATACAGGTTGATCGGTCGTCGTCGCAGAAGGATCAGCACCTAGAAATCGAACCAGAGCTGTAGGACCACGGCGGCCAGCGAATACTATCGATCGGCCGGAGATTTTCATTAATTGATCGATCGCCGGAAGAATTAAGTTTTCTCTAATTGCTGCCGGATGGCTGCTCACAGCTGTGGAGACATCAAGGGTTACGCTGCGCCGCCGTCGGCCAACGGCGATGTCGCTGATGCCGGAGGGTTAAGTGTCCGCCAAGAATTTCGATTTTCACTTTCAGAACCAATCGCTTAGATGGATGCCTCTAATTAGCGGCCGGATCATCAGATTTCATCTACGGTATTACGAGCAGCGCAAACTTCAATCTTTCTTATTGATCATACGTAATACTAGGAGTTGATCAGCAGATTTCATCTTCGGAATAATTGCTAGCAGCGCAAACTTTATTCTTTCTTATAGCTATCTTTAATTGATCATTGGTATGTTATACTAGGAGTGATCAGGCTCCACGTGAGTATGGACTGCATGGATTTTGCCTACGGGCATCCGATCAATCGGTACAAGCCATGATCGATCACGTCCCTGGAGCATATACAACGCTTGATCCATCAGCTTCTACTGAGACATCCATGACTAATTTGATACACTTTGTTTTATGATCTCCAGATCGTTGTTCACGGGACATACAACAGCATCGTCGATTCGTGGGTCGTGACTAGGTCGTCCTTCAAGTGGTCGTTCGCGGACGCTGCGATCGCCGGCCAGGCAACAGCAAGACCTGTACAGGGATTCTCTCTGCCTTCTATTCAACAATGAAGAGGGCATGTTCCGCCTGCGCGTGTGCATGACGGCCGGCGCGCCTGGTCTTTGATGATTCGCCGGCGCCTGTGAACCATCGCCCGCGCGCCTGAGCTGAGAATAATCACTATGAATTAGTCCTAATTGACGGTACGACCAGTGGACCATCAACCACACACGAGCACACCAGATCGAAGTTGCTTGAACGATAACACAAACAAAAACTTGCCGGCGGCCGGCCGCGGCGAGACGATCGACTACGATCTGCCTCACTCCACTTCAACTGGCCGGCCAGGAAATCAGGGTAACGTGCATGTCGATGCTGAGGTATGTAATTATCTGATATGCCCGATTTTATTTGTAGCGTATATATTTGATAGCCCAAGATGCAATCAACTAGAGCCACATATGTATGCTGATGAACTGAAGTACTTTCGTAATTAGTAGTGCAACTGTTCGCACGCATGATGCAAGGATGGATTAATTCAAGCTAAGTGAGGACATCATGGTACAAGGTTCAGAGAGAGAGAGATAGAAAGTGAGTGAGTGAGAGAGAGAGAGCACAACAATAAATAGAAGAATTCCATTCTTCGAAGTGTGTTGAAGGTATCAATTGTTCACAACTAATTGCAATCTGAGTCGAGGCAACAAGCTCTATGATGTACATGAAAATCCCTTGAATATGGTTGAAATACAAGTACTAACAATCGACAACGTATAGTTTCTGCTCCCACTTCAGCTTGCCATCTACTCCCTCCGTTGTTAAAAGAATGTACATCTAGCTGATCAAAGTTGGTACGTTTTCCTGTAAAGTTGGTACGTTTTCCTATAAAATTGATCAAAATTAAATTACTACAAAAGGTAGAAGTACACTTATTCGCGGACATATGGAGTATACTCGAAACATGCTTACGGCCTAAGATCATGAAGACATTCTTCTTTGTTTATATACTCTCATATGTTTCATTTTTGTAGGTGTGTCAGATCCTATTGGTTAATAATTTTTGGAGTACACGAGAACATTCTTAATAAATTCGTTTTGATGATGTCAGGTAGCTTTTACTCATTGCCTTTACTTTCTATTTCCACAAATCAGTAGGTCGGTTGTTCATAGATCTCAATTATTTATCTACTGCAATAAGAGTCCATTGCATCAAAAACTGCGACTAGGTTAATAGTTTATGATTTGGTAAATGAGCCCATCAGATAAATGGCCTGATTTTGTACCTTTTTTTTAGTGGTTAACCTATTTTTACCTACTTAACTTAGATGTATCAATGGTAATATGGTAGAGATCTAAGGACCTGTAAAAATCAAAAAAAATGTCATTGGAAATTATGTTCCCCAACAAAGTGATCTAGGATCACTCCGTATATTATGTCCTCTCGATGGACTAAAGATGAGTCTGCATCACTCAAAATTCGGAATACCACCATGTAAAATCAGTCAAGTAGCCGTTTCAGACTGAATTCATACAGAGAATCAAAGTTGTTTTATATAATAAATACTTAGAAGGGAAAGCAACATGTGAAATTAGATTAATATGAGCATGCATTGAAGCATATATGACACGATGTTACAGTAACTCTTTCTGTAGGTGAAACAATCTGGTAACCGAAGGTGAAATCTTGGAGGAGATAACAGAGTGAAGCCTAGGTGAAACAGAGTGATTAACTGGTCTCTAAATAATGAGTGTCTACACAACTTTTCAACTCCGATGTAAGTGGTAAAGTATATCAGTTTCAATGCCAAATGGTGCCGAGTAAACTGTCATATTATGGTTTCCAATTCGTCACAACATTTAGAAGGAATATATATTGTTTTCATTTCCTTTTTATGTATATTATGATTCTCAGCTTTCCACGTTGATGCTTTTGAGTGTGTAAATTTTTGTGAGTTCAGTAAATTGAGCAGTTCTTAGTGTACGTATTACATGTTATGTGAAATCATAATCTCTCCATCAAGCACCTATTAAATTCGACGCAACAATAGGACACCATTCCTTTTTCTAACTGTTATATTGTGCTTGATATGCTTCGAAAATAATCCCTTACTTTCCAATGGCTGAATGGCAATACCAACATTTTTGGTACGAGAACACACTTCCACTCGCTATCCATGCTCCAAACAAAAACTAATCTTACTTCCTCTGGTCATCTAAAACACGTACTAGAGGCTTTTCTTAATATGTTTCAGTTTTTTACTTGATTTTGGTAGGTGTCGGATCCTTTAGGATAGTGCATGGTTGTTGAATACATGACAATAATTTTTCCGCAATTCAGCTTGATGTCAGGGAGATTCTATTTCTTGCTATCTTTCTCAAAATAGTATATACGGCATACCATAACATCAGCTCAAATCGTGTCATCCCCTAGCATGTGACTACAATTAATAATATAATCGCCAATTGACCCTAAATAGGAAAGTCAATATCTTATATATTGATTCATGTCCAGGCTATCACAATAGGAATAAACGTGAGATGAATCCATTAGAGTTATTAGTGTTCGAATGATTGATCAAGAAGTAGCTAGGTGGGGTGTAGCTAATGTATCATGTACTTAGCTCATTTTCGTAAATATTACTATTGAGACTTGAGAGCATGAGTCCACGCCATCATAATAAAATTTCAAGTTTAAATACAATTTGTTACATTTGTAACACATGAAAAAAAATCATCTAGCCGCGCAATTGCGCGGGCCACCCAGCTAGTTTGTTATTATTCTAAATGAGATGAAACCACTTGGGTTGGTTAAACAATTTCATAAGCTATTCAGAGAATTTTGGCTCGATTTATTTGGACTTATAAATCTCTAGATATTGGATTTCAAAGTTGGTTCCAGTACTGGATTTTTCATAGAATTTAAATTAGAAAAACTTGATGTTCTGGATAATGTGGAGAATCCTGACGGGTGGGGTCCACTCGCCAGTGACTCAACAGAAATGTCTCTCGCGCGCAGAAATGTTTAAAACACTGACAGTGGGGTCCGCCTGTCAGCGTCACATCTAAACGAAGCGGTAAGTCACCGTGGATCTAAGATCCAACGGCCCACGTTGGCCACGAACGGCGACGACCACAGATGGGCGGCGCCGCCGTGCCAGCGACGGCAAGGGTGGATGGGGAGGCACCTGGGGTGGTTAGCGACGGCGGAGATGATGGCGTTCGACGGCGGAGAGCTTGGGGAGGTTCGTGGGGTGAGTTGAGCTTGCTGGGGACGGCCCGAGCGTCGGCGACGAGCTCCTCTGCTTCCACGGACGCGTCCCAACTCCGGCGAGGTCCTGGCGATGCTCCTGTGCACAATACAGATGGGAAACAGGAGCGTGTGAGTGCGGTTGTGATGGAGAAGAGAGTGCAGGCCAGAGAAAGGAGAAAAGGGGAGAGGCACGGCACGGCCGTGGTCATCTTCAACCTCGGCTCCGGCAGCACTTGGTCGTGGTCGACCAAGGCAGCGAGGGCTGCGACTACGTGCTCGCCCTCCTGGCGGTGCACGAGAGAGTGTGGAGCAAGGGAGAGGCAGTGGTGGAGTGTGGAGAGAATGCGAGGGCTCGGTGTGCCTATAAGGCCGAAGCTCGGCGCACGGTGGTCGTGGTGCACGCGTGGTCCAGAGGGTGGGAGAGCTCACCATTGGATGTCTGGGCAGTGCGGCTACGTTGACGGACGGCGTTAGGGGTCAGAGGATGGAGAATGGTCACGTGGAGAGAAGCTAAGCAAGCTTGAACTGGCGACGGCCGTGGGCATGCCGACGGCGTTCGGCGGATCGCGTGCGTCAGGGATGACCTCCGAGGCGCTGCCACTATGTCCTGGGGGCCGCAGGGGAGCTGGGGAGTGGCTGGGTGGTACTGTGGTGAAGAGCGGTGCAGTGGAGGTCGGCGTTCATCATCGCTGACCTCGCTCGGGTACGGCGCACGGCGAGCACGAGCGCGAGCTAAGTCACATGTGCGTGGAGCTTCGATGGCGATCTTAGCTCCTCCAGCCGGTGCGGAAGAGCAAGGGAGAGAGAAGGGACACGGCGCTGGGCCAGCTCGGCGTCCTCTCCGTCCTCCTCCACAGTGGCGACCAAGGGCGGCATGGGAGCAAGCTCCTGCCCATGGCGGCGACTCCACTGGGTCAAATGGCACGTTTTCTTCGGGCTCCAGTGAGTGAGAGAGGTGAGTGGGAGCAGGTGGAGCAAGTGGTTTGACGAATTTTGCTCTAATTTGAACGAATTTGTTCGGATTGAATTGGATTTGGGGAAGAACACAGTGCTGCCCACAATGTGTTCGACGAAATGCCTAAACCAATTCCAAATTCAATTTTCTGAAAATTATTTTCATAATTTGCTTCATATAGGTTTATCAAGATTTGTGGTGCTGTTTTGTTATTTATTTTGTATGTGCAACATAGCACATTTTATGATATAAAGAAGTTAAAGAAAGAAATAGAATTTAAATTTAGAATTTTGGGAATTATTTATTTGAGAGGGAAAAGTTATAGGAATAAATTTTGGTGATCATATTATCTCTCCACTGAGGTTTAGGTGAAGAAAATTAATTTCTCACTTGGAGAAATTGTGTGACACATGTCACATTTGTTCTATTATTTCAACTTTTGTTTTTGTTTTCCAAATTTTTAATTAGAACAAACAAGCAACACATGAAGCAAGAAACAATCAACACACATCAAACAACAAAAGTTTTTGTTGGCCCACATTTTTGCATATTACAACTTGTTCTAAATTTGGGATGTTACAGATCCTTCCCCCCTTAGAATAAATCTCGTCCCGAAATTTGCTAGGCTTAGGTGCTAAGGAGGTTTGGGAATTCGCTTCTAAGATAGTCTTCACGTTCCCAAGTTGCTTCCTCTTCGGAGTGGTTAGTCCACTGGACTTTGTAGAACTTAATCGCACGCCTCCGGGTAAGACGAACATCTTCGTCGAGAATCTTGACGGGTCTCTCGCGATAAATCAGATCATGGTTCAGGTCGATGGAGAGGTGGTCGATGTCCTTGAAAACATCGGGCTTGTCGGGAACTTCAAGACACTTCTGGAGCAGGGAAATGTGGAAGACATCGTGAAATTCTGATAATTCTGGGGGCAACTCTAGCTGATAGGATACTTCTCCTCGACGAGCAATGACCTGGAAGGGTCCAATATATTTGGCGCTAATTTTCCTTTGACATGAAAACGCTGCATTCCCTTAAGTGGTGTCACTCGGAGATAGACATAATCTCCGATGTTGATGGTGACATCGCGACGCTTGGGATCAGCGTAGCTCTTCTGACGGGATTGGGCAGTTTTGAGACGCTCGCGGATAAGTTGGACTTGTTCTTCAGCTTCGCGGAGGGTATCTCGTCCAAACAATTTGCCTTCTCCGGTGTCGGACCAATTCAGGGGAGTACGACACTTCTTGCCATAAAATGCTTCAAACGGGGCCATTTGCAGACTAGACTGGTAGCTATTGTTGTAGGAGAATTCTGCAAACGGAAGGCAATCTTCCCATTTGGATCCGTAAGATAGACACATGCACGAAGCATGTCCTCTAATATCTGATTCACTCGCTCAGTTTGGCCTCCGGTCTGGGGGTGATAGGCTGTGCTAAAAGCTAACTTGGTTCGAGGGCTTCATGAAGAGATTTCCAGAATCTTGAGGTGAATTGCGTGCCTCTATCAGATACAATTTTTTAGGCACACCGTGCAGGCTTACTATTCTGGAAATATACAAGTCCGCCAGTTGATTTCCCCGATAAGTGGTATTGACGGGAATGAAATGGGCAACCTTGGTCAGTCGATCAACGATGACCCAGATTGAATCATGGCCTCGGTTAGATCTTGGAAGTCCGGTAATAAAGTCCATTCCAATTTCATCCCACTTCCACTCAGGAATTTTCAAAGGTTGAAGCAATCCAGCGGGTCGCTGATGTTCAGCCTTGACTCGCTGACAGATATCACACTTGGCTACGAAAGAACCAATCTCTCGCTTCATTCCATGCCACCAAAATCTCTCACGAAGGTCTTGGTACATTTTTGTCCCGCCGGGTGGATTGAATAAGGGGTCTCATGGGCTTCTGTCAGGATTAATTCCTTAAGCTCCTTGACATTAGGCACACAGATACGACCATTGAATCTCAGCACTCCTTCAGCATCTTCGGTAAAACCGGGTTTCTTGATTCCTTTTAATTCCTTCAATGCTTTCATGATCCTTTTGGGCTTCCTTGATTTGATCCATCAGGGTTGGGGTTAACTCTAGATTGGCTAGATAACCATGGCTAACAAGCTCTAGTCCGAAATCTTCGAACTCTTTGAACAAGGCTGGTTGTTCGGCTTGGATCAAGGCATTCAGGGTACAAGGCTTACGACTCAGGGCATCGGCAACTACGTTAGCCTTTCCGGGGTGATAATGGATCCAATATCATAATCCTTGATTAGTTCCATCCATCTCCTCTGCCTCAGGTTCAACTCCTTCTGGGTGAAGATATACTTCAAGCTCTTGTGATCCGTATAGATCTCGCAGCGATGTCCCACAAGATAGGGACGCCACGTCTTAAGAGCAAGAACAACAGCAGCTAACTCCAGATCATGGGTTGGATAATTCTCTTCATGCGGTCGCAACTGTCGGGACAGTATGACACAACTTTGCCTTCTTGCATCAGAACGCAACCAAGTCCGAGGCGTGATGCATCGCAATACACGTCGAAACTCTTGGTGACGTCTGGCATGATCAAGACTGGGGTTGAGTCAGTCTCTTCTTTAGTTCTTGAAAACTATCTTCACATTCTGGGTCCACTCGAATTTCTTGTCCTTCTTCAACAGTTGGGTCATGGGCTTGGCTATGCTGGAGAATCCTTCAACGAACTTGCGGTAATAACCCGCTAGTCCGAGAAAGCTTCGGATTTCAGTCACATTAGTGGGGGCTTTCCAGTCAACGATGGCTTGGATCTTCTCGGGTCAACAGAAATTCCTCCAGCAGATACGACATGTCCGAGAAATGCCACTTCACTAAGCCAAAACTCACACTTGCTAAGCTTGGCATAAGCTTGTGCTCTCGGAGGGTCTCCAAAACTAGACGCAGATGTTCAGCATGCTCTTCTTCGGTCTTGGAGTAGATAAGGATATCGTCAATAAAGACTACCACGAACTTGTCGAGGTACTCCATGAAAATCTTGTTCATGAGATTCATGAAATAGGCTGGGGCATTGGTCAGGCCAAAGGACATCACGGTGTATTCAAACAAACCGTAACGGTGGTGAAGGCAGTCTTGGGAATGTCTGACTCTCGGATTTTCAACTGATGATATCCTGTCCGAAGATCGATCTTGGAAAAGACTCGGGCTCCGTTCATTGATCGAACAGATCCTCGATCTTGGGAAGAGGGTACTTGTTTTTAATGGTCACATCATTGAGCTTGCGATAATCCACACACAGGCATGTGGTACCGTCTCTTTTGTCCACAAAATAATGGGTGATCCCCAAGGTGAAGCGCTTGGGCGAACAAGACCTTTGCTGAGCATATCAGCCAACTGCTTTTAATTCAACCAGTTCTTCCGGATTCATCCGATAGGGTCTTTGGGATATAGGGGTGTTCCCGGAATAAGTTCAATCACGAACTCAATATCCCGGTCAGGTGGCATACCAGGTAGTTCTTCAGGGAAAACATCTTGGAACTGGTGAACAACACGGATCTCATCTAGAGTGGGTCGAGCTATGCCCTCATGGCAGCCTGGTTGGGAATGGCTTTCGGACACATACTCCACTTCGACTCCATTTCTGAAGTGAGGGAAACAACTCTTCTGGCACAGTCAATATGACCTTGAAACTTGGCCAACCAATTCATACCAAGTATAACATCTATGCCTTGGGTTCCTAGTATGACAAGGTCGGCTGCAAATTTTTCGCCTCCGATCTCTATGGAGGAATTGGGGCAAAACCTCTTGGTTTCTATGGTGGAGCCAGGGATTTGTATACTCATAGGTTTAAGTAGGAAGCCTTCTGCTAAACCTCCCTTAGAGACAAATTCCTCGGTAACAAAGGAATGGGTGGCACCAGAATCAAACAGAACAGTTGCAGGTACTGAGTTGACAAGAAACGTACCCAGCACAACACCAGGCGCATCCTGAGCTTCTTCAGCATTGATGTGTGTAGACGGCCCTTGGCAACAGCAACATTTCGCGGGGTGCGGCATTCTTGCCATTTCCAGCACGGCCTTGATCAGGGTTCGGCGCCGGTGCATTGGGGCGCTGAACATTCCTCTTGGATTGGGGCATTCTCTGGAGTAGTGACCCTTAGTGCCGCATTCAAAGCAGACAACATTGGCGCCACAGTTGAAGTTTCCTCCGGGACGGTTGTTGCCATTGGGGCGGTGGAAGTTATTGTTGGGACGGTTGGGATAGTTGGGACGTGGTGCTTGTGGTGGTCGATAAGCAGGCTTGGATGCTGGCTGAAAGATACGAGGCTTCTGGTTGCTAGAACCTTCCTGAGCATTCATCCTCCTCTTACGACCTTCAAACATGGACTTACGCTTGGTCTCCAGCTGGATGGCTTTGTCCACAAGTGACTCCAAATCAAAGAAGTCATGGATAACCAACGCACACTGCAGTTCATCATGAAGTCCATTCAGAAAACGCTCCATCTTTTCTTCTCAGTGTCGGTGTCGTCAGGAGCATACCGAGACAAGTCGGTAAACTCATCAGATATCCGACCACATCCTTACTTCCCTGCCTCAGCTTACGGAATTCATCCTTCTTCCTCTCAATGAGTCCGCCGGGAATATGCTTCTTGCGGAACTTCTCCTGGAACTCAGCCCAGTTGATAACATAGCCAACTTGCTGGAGAGCCTTGGTAGCTTCCCACCAAGCTCGTGCAGGTCCAGCAAGATAGTGGGTGGCATACAGAACCTTCTCATTTTCTCCCACAGCGGCAACTTCCAGGTTGTTCTCGATGGTGCGAAGCCAATCATCGGCTTCCAGTGGGTGAAGTCCCTTGGAATAGGTAGGTGGGTTGGTCTTCTGGAAGTCGCTTAAGATGGATCGCTGATTTCCATCGCCATTGCCACCATGTGTTGTTGTTGTTGTTGTTGACATGAGCGGCAGCGATCTGCTGCAGGGCAGCGAGATGAGCTTGGCGCTCCTCCCGGGCATTTTGGCGTTCCTCCATAATGAGCGCAAGAAGTTGGGCGGGGTCGGGTTTGGTGGTGGTGGCGGTGGTCCATCCGGGTTGTTGGTGCGACGAGTGTCCACCATCCTGAAGCATACCGGGTATAAGAGGCAAGGCAAAAAGGTTTCGACTAAGGGGAAAAGATGAATTCGCAAAGTGGTTGATTAATTAAGGACGATATGGAAAATATTTTACACAGATCAAACAAGACTAACACACTTATATAACACAAACATCACATCAAGGAGTTCACAGCATCAAGCTTACAACATCGCCCTACATCTAATGTACATAATACATGGTTTCCAAAAGAACCACTACCTAGACTCGACTAGCGATAGGGGGTCAACATAATCCTACGGTAGTACTCAAGTCACTCGCCTACTGAGGTGGAACCTCAGGCTCTGCTGCGTCAGCGTCGGACTGGTAGGGAGGCTCCTCCGGGTCCTCCTCCTCGTCCTCGAGAACTGCCTCGAGTGGCTCCTCCTCCTCGTCAACTAGCTCCTCCTCGTCGTCCGTCTCCTCGTAGTCCATCTCCTCCTGGTAATCCTCATCATCACTGATGAAGGCGCTGTTCTCCCTGCGGAGATCCTCGCCCTCCTCCTCCATCTCGTTGGCATGGTGCTCCATATCCTCGATCATCTCGTCCTGCTCCGCCACCCTCTTGCGGAGCTTGGCGACGATCTTCTTCAGCTGGGTCCTCCTCTTGAGAAGAGCGATCTTCTCCTGCCGCAGCTGCGCCTCACGCTCGCGACTCTCCTTGAGCGAGATGCGCTCAAAGTGAGCTCGAAGTCTAGCGCTCATCAGGTCCTCCTGGGTGCGGTAGAGTAGGACCTCCATGTCCAGGATGTAGTCTCCAAACGTCGGGTGTCGAGGTGACTGGATGGGGTGTCCATCATCGGTGCGCCTCCCGTAGAACCGAAAGCGGGAGTTCACCAACTCCGCCTTGTGCTCCTCACAAAGTCGGGCTAGCAACCTCTGCATGGCACGACACAGTCCGTCGTCCCAGTGGGCGTCCATAGTGGCGAAGATCAGCGTCCTGGATCCGGGAGACTTGAGGTTCCCCCGAACAGACGACTCGATGCGCCAACACAGGTTTCCGTTGCCGAGAACGTCAACCTGGGCTCCCTGAAACTCAGGAGCGGGGCGACCTAACAGCTTGCACAACTCGAACAAGTCGCTCTCGAACATCAGCTTGCCCTCCTTCTCAACTTGCTTAAACTCGGTCCAATGGAGTGCCATCTACAATTTTAGGCAAGATTTTAAGTTAGTGAGATGACAAGTGTACAAAATTTTAAATTTAGTGAAATAACAAGTGCGCAAAATTTTAAGCTTAATGGGATGACAAGTGTGCAATATTTTAAGAGTACAAGAAAAATGTAATACTTAATGAGGGTAAAATTTTGCATAAGTGTGAGGATTGAAGATAAGCAATTTTCGAAAATACTCTATTTCTTAATTTTAGAATTTAACTTTTGTAACTCCTATCTAACGACCATGCTAATCTAAGGTCTCTTAAAGTCAGGATGGCTCTGATACCAGCTCTGTGGGGACCCCGGACTAGCTGTCCGAAATACCCGATTATGCTTAACACAACGATCCCATGATCAGTCTGTCGTTGCACATAATCCGAACTGAATACCAAAGTTTACATCCATTACATACCGAATAAAAGTCTTACACATATGGTCATTTAGACCAAGTCTTACATAGGTGCCTTCATGGGCCAATTCACATTATTCAGCGGAAGCTACGGCGTAGTAGATCAACACACCTAACAACGACCCGACAGGCAGCTGACTTATGGAGATCCTAGTTCGCATAGTAGTCGCCATACTCCTCTTCGGCATAGTGCTCCTCGAGATCTGGCTAAGACAATAGCCAGGGACGAAACCAATATGAGTACATTTGATTGTACTCGCAAACTACCCCAAATGAACATGCACTAGTTTTACTTTTATTTAATAAGACTTTTATTTATTGAAAACATCTCTATATCTTTATTGAAAAAGGGTAAGAAGAATTTTATAACTTTTCTCTACCAAATTCCATTTTTATTTATTTCTCCAAAACTCCTCCTTTTATTTCCGACCATAGCCCTTCATGGTCGATTTGCCTCCAACAACCTCATACCGATCTGTTGGTATAGTTGTATAAAACATTCTCCACTTCGTTTTCTTTTTAAAACTCAAAGCTTTTCAAAAACTTGCACATAGTCAGAGTAGGGCCTTCCAACTGTCCATTACCGAGGACTCGGCTATTCGAATAGTTTTACACTCTGCAGAGGTAGCACGCTTTTCCCACATCCATCCGGCAACTCATCGTGTCAGCCACGTCCCGCCATACAAGGTGTATGCGAAGTTGAGTCACCGACCATAGCCTGTCCTTTGCTCATGCTAGTATAGGACCCTGCCCGTATGACACTTTCCATCAACACTTAACCCAGCCCTTCGGAATCTAAGTGTGAGGACTCATAGTTCTGCCAGCGACCCAAAGGTGGCATCTTCTATCCTCCTCCTTATTTTCTCATTTATTTGAGAGGACCCAGGTCAGGGGTAGGTCACCGAACCATCCCCTCATGGAACGGAGTCATCTCCGTTGTTGAGGCATCCCATACTAATATGAGCAAATTCTTTGACTACGCCCTTCCCATATGTGGGTAAATGTGGTCGCACAGGGTATCGGCTGGTCGACGTAAGTACAAAGGCACAATGTGCATTTTTCATAAACATCACCATACTCCATTTCTTCACTTCCACACCGACATCTGGCATTCCATATCCATACAAGTATTTTCAAAGGAGTTTTGAATAAACAATATTTTTCCCATCCTATAGTTTTAAATAACTATCTTATTTTCTACATATGGTGGCAAAATAGTTTCTCACATATTTTGAAAAAGGTTTTCAAAATTCTTGCTACTTATGAATAAATCATTTGGACAAAGTAGATACATATATTAGGGGTGCAAGCTCAGAGAGTAGCTTGCCTTGCTCAGCAAAGTTCCGGGGTCTTGCTCCTATTGTTCGAAGTACTCCCCCTCCTCGCAAGTCCCGGCAACGATCTCGTCTAACGTCAAACAAACAATACAAACAGTCACAACACACTCAACCAACATCACAACATTACAAACCTTAACCCTACAAATAGCTACTGCACACACAAGGCAAAGCAATTTGAGTTCATTTAATTGAATTAACCATATTTAAATATGACTTAAATATGGCAGAAACTAGTGTACAAGTTTAATTGCATAACTCAAGTTCTATTGGTCACAAAAATACAAACTAAAATTCTACAGATAGCTACTGACATTTAGAAGACAACACAATTGGATTTGGATTAATTTGGGTTACCAAATTTCCTATACAATTGTTTTATTACAGAAGCTTTGTAATCAAGTTTTAACTACTAATTAAATTATGTTAGTCACAAAATTAAATCCTTTTAGGGTAACTAGCACTGATTAAATGTGATCTAAGAAAATTGGTCCTAACTCATTTGGGATAAGCATTAAAATCTATAATTGTTTCAATACAGATGGGTTTGCTAAATTTAATCTAATGCCAAATAATTTCTATTGCTTAATTAATTCTACCAAAATTAGGGAAGCTAAGGATCACAGTACTAAGCTAATAAAATTGGATTGGAAATGTTTGGGTTAATAGATCATCAGAAACAAACAAGTTTAGGTTTTAAACCTTCTGTGGCATTTTTAATAATACACATTTGTTATTATTCTAAATGAGATGAAACCACTTGGGTTGGTTAAACAATTTCATAAGCTATTCAGAGAATTTTGGCTCGATTTATTTGGACTTATAAATCTCGAGATATTGGATTTCAATGTTGGTTCCAGTACTGGATTTTTCATAGAATTTAAATTAGAAAAACTTGCTGTTCTGGATAATGTGGGAATCCTGACGGGTGGGGTCCACTCGCCAGTGACTCAACAGAAATGTCTCGCGCGCGCAGAAATGTTTAAAACACTAACAGTGGGGTCCGTCTGTCAGCGTCACATCTAAACGAAGCGGTAAGTCACCGTGGATCTAAGATCCAATGGCCCACGTTGGCCACGAACGGCGACGACCACAGATGGGCGGCGCCGCCGTGCCAGCGACGGCGAGGGTGGACGGGGAGGCACCTGGGGTGGTTAGCGACGGCGGAGATGATGGCGTTCAACGGCGGAGAGCTTGGGGAGGTTCGTGGGGGTGAGTTGAGCTTGCTGGGGACGGCCCGAGCGTCGGCGACGAGCTCCTCTGCTTCCACGGACGCGTCCCAACTCCGGCGAGGTCCTGGCGATGCTCCTGTGCACAATACAGAGGGGAAACAGGAGCGTGTGAGTGAAGTGGTGATGGAGAAGAGAGTGTAGGCCAGAGAAAGGAGAAAAGGGAGAGGCACGACACGGCCGTGGTCGTCTTCAACCTCGGCTCCGGCAGCACTTGGCCATGATTGACCAAGGCAGCGAGGGCTGCGACTACGTGCTCGCCCTCCTGGCGGTGCACGAGAGACTGTGGAGCAAGGGAGAGGCAGTAGTGGAGTGTGGAGAGAATGCGAGGGCTCGGTGTGCTTATAAGGCCGAAGCTCGGCGCACGGTTGTCGTGGTGCACGCGTGGTCCAGAGGGTGGGAGAGCTCACCATTGGCTGTCTGGGCAGTGCGGCAATGTTGACGGATGGCGTTAGGGGTCAGAGGATGGAGAATGGTCACATGGAGAGAAGCTAAGCAAGCTTGAACTGGCGACGGCCGTGGGCATGCCGACGGCGTTCGGCGGATCGCGCGCGTCAGGGATGACCTCCGAGGCGCTGCCACTATGTCCTGGGGGCCGCAGGGGAGCTGGGGAGTGGTGGGTGGTACTGCGGTGACGAGCGGTGCAGTGGAGGTCGGCGTTCATCATCGGTGACCTCGCTCGGGTATGGCACACGGCGAGCACGGGCGCGATCTAAGTCACACGTGCGTGGAGCTTCGGTGGCGATCTTATCTCCTCCATCCGGTGCGAAAGAGCAAGGGAGAGAGAAGGGACACGGCGCTGGGCCAGCTCGGCGTCCTCTCTGTCCTCCTTCACAGTGGCGACCACAGGCGGCATGGGAGCAAGCTCCTGCCCATGGCGGCGACTCCACTGGGTCAAATGGCACGTTTTCTTCGGGCTCCAGTGAGTGAGAGAGGTGAGTGGGAGCAGGTGGAGCAAGTGGTTTGACGAATTTTTCTCTAATTTGAACGAATTCGTTCGGATTGAATTGGATTTGGGGAAGAACACAGTGCTGCCCACAATGTGTTCGACGAAATGCCTAAACCAATTCCAAATTCAATTTTCTGAAAATTATTTTCATAATTTGCTTCATATAGGTTTATCAAGATTTGTGGTGCTGTTTTGTTATTTATTTTGTATGTGCAACATAGCACATTTTATGATATAAAGAAGTTAAAGAAAGAAATAGAATTTAAATTTAAAATTTTGGGAATTATTTATTTGAGAGGGAAAAGTTATAGGAATAAATTGAGGGTGATCATATTATCTCTCCACTGAGGTTTGGGTGAAGAAAATTAATTTCTCACTTGGAGAAATTGTGTGACACATGTCACATTTGTTCTATTATTTCAACTTTTGTTTTTGTTTTCCAAATTTTTAATTAGAACAAACAAGCAACACATGAAGCAAGAAACAATCAACACACATCAAACAACAAAAGTTTTTGTTGGCCCACATTTTTGCATATTACAACTTGTTGTAAATTTGGGATGTTACAGTTCTACTGGCCAACGGCACTCCGGGACACAGAAGACATAGTGAAGAGGTGCATCGGCTGCCAAAAGTTCACCACCAAGCCACACGCACCAGCATCAGAGCTGAAAACAATACCGCTGGCCTGGCCCTTCGCCCAATGGAGACTCGACATGGTTGGGCCACTCAAGAAATCCTCGCGTGGAGGACACACTCATCTCTTGTTGGCGGTCGACAAGTTTACCAAGTGGATCGAAGCGGTCCCTATCACAAACTCGACTGCCACGACAGCGCTGAACTTCATCAAGTCAATCATCTACCGCTTTGGCGTCCCTCATAGCATCATAACTGACAACGGTACAAACTTCATGGCTGAAGAATTCCATGACTTTTGCAAAGACCAAGGTGTCAAGCTCAACTACGCATCTGTAGCGCACCCGCAGTCGAACGGTCAGGTGGAAAAGGCCAATGGACTTGTGTGCAGCGGGATTAAAAAGCGACTCCTGGTGCCGCTCAAGAGAGCTGCGGGTGCCTGGTTGAAGAGCTACCATCCGTACTTTGGAGTTTGCGAACTACTCCAAACATGTCGACACAATACACGCCGTTCTTCATGGTGTACGGTGCAGAAGCGATCTTGCCCTTTGATGTACAATTCGACGCACCTAGAGTCGTCGCCTACGACGAGGAGGAAGCGGAGGAAGCACTCGAAGATAGCGTCGACACGTTGGATGAAGCACGCGACATCGCACTTGCCCGCACAGCTGTCTACCAAAAGAACCTCTTCAACTACCATGGCCGTCGACTGCGCACCAGGTCCTTCATGGTTGGCGATCTGGTGCTGCTCCTGAAGCAGAAGAAGGTGCACAAGCTCGCCTCCCCATGGGAGGTGTCGTAGCGTAAAGGCTAGGCAGTAAACTTATGGCACCCCCCGTGCAGGTGTAAGGACCTACGAGGGGTGCGCGGGATGCAAGAGGCGGAGACACGCATGCCACGTCGACGCCCGACGCGAGGCCACCCTCCGATGGTACAAGACCAACAAACATGGCACACATTCAACAAAGCTCTCATATATTTCAGTTTTTTTGGATCCCTCAAATGGGTGAGGGCCTCCTCTATTTATAGGAAATGGAGAGAAGGGGTGTGAGATTACAAATACGCCCATCGGGCCATAACATAGGAGGAGGGGTACATCAGTCTTTACACAGAATCTTATGGAATATTCCTCTTGAATATCCCGGCTAACTATCCTCCGTCGGGTAATGTTTGTCGGGTCGGACGGCACGGATGTGATGACTTGTGCGTTGGGCGGGGCGTTCCTGGCGGTAGCATGCATGCTCTCTACGCCGCACGTACCCCTTTTGCCGTTGGGGGTGGAGGCCTGTCGGGGCACCGACGTCAAGGTGCTGGACGTGCGCTTGGCATCACACCTCACCACGTGGGGGCTGAGTCCCGCCGGTTCCCCTGTTGGAGTACCCTCGACACATGCACCTCCCCTGCGTAGGGGCGACCTCGATGGTACCGTCGACGCTGGTAGGTCCTTGACGCGTCAAGCCCCTGCGTCACGCAGGACGTCTTGTGTCATGTCGTCCCCGGGGCAGCGCGAAAACCCTCCTCTAACAGTAGCCCCTCGCAGGTCTGGGCGGTAGCTCAGCGCCCGTCTGGGCCGGCGCATTAATCCTAAGGGGTTGCTGCGCTGACCGAGACTCATCAGGCGAGAAGAAACACACGATCCGCACGCTGGCTTGTGATTGGCCGGACTAGAGGTGGCGCGGCTAGGTGACATGGCACACCCATTTTTCTTTTTTCCTCTTTTTTTTTTCCCTCCCTTTCTTTTTTTCCCTTCCTCTCCCTTTTTTTTCCTTTATCTACCCCTACCCGTACGTAGCCACTCAATCCCTTTCCAGCATCCCGTTTCGATCCACATTCTCTCTCTTCTTCTCGTTTGCAGGCAGACGCCCAGGAGCACGCCGCGCCCGCGAGTCCGGAGCCACGCCGCCGCCCCCGTCGCGGTCGGCCTCTGCGGGGACCGCGTCGTCGTCCTCGCCGGAGCCGCTGCCGTCCGCGCCGCCCCGCGCCGTCGTCCTCGAGCTGCCGTCGTCCTCGCCGGGAGCTGCTGCCGTCCGCGCCGCCCCGCGCCGTCGTCCTCGAGCTGCTGTCGTCCTCGCCGGGAGCTGCTGCCGTCTGCGCCGCCCCGCGCCGTCGTCCTCGAGCTGCTGCCGTCCGCTGCTCGGGAGCCGCTGCCGTCCGTCGCGCCGACGACCGAGCCGCTCGGGCTGTCGCCGTCCTGCGCGTCCCCGCGCGCGCTCGCCAGTCGGCAGCCGCCGGGGAGCCGCCGCCTGCGTCCTTGACGCGCCGGCCGTGGAGGTTCGCGCCCCCGCGCGCGCTCGCCACTCGCCAGCCGCCGGGAGCCGCCGCCTACGTCCTCGACTCGCCGGCCGTGGAGGTTCACGCCCCTCGAGTGCTCGAGGCACCGTGGCGTCGTCGTGCTGCTGGAGCCGTCGAGTACCGTGCCGCTACCAGCATCGTCGATGTTGGGGCCGGGGCGCGGCCGTGTAGCCGCCGACGATCCGCAGCCACGAATTGCGCCATCGATCAAATTTGCCATCCAAGCCGACGAGGGCTTAGCGGATGGTAATATCATTCACGCTTCAAGGGTGACCTTGTTGGCATTTAGTTTCTTGAATATCTCCTATGGACATGGTTGAATGAAATACTAGCACAGATTTGCTGTTTGTTGCACTTACATTTCACCAACATAATAAACATAATTTTGATACGCGTGCTCGTACGTTAACATGCGGATTGTAAGAAACGGTCTTTGCTGTATGAATTTGCACGAATTGCAATGCATATAAATTGTGATGTATATAAAGATTTTGCAGGAGTTGTGATGCATGATGTATGGACATTTTGCAGGCATTGCTAAGTATAGATAGCCGTCGTAGCGCCATTTCTTGTTTTTGTTTGCTGCTCGGTCAACCAGTGGCTGCATCCCATGCTTACCTTAATTTTGTCCGATTGCACCTAACTTGGTCAAATTAATTTTTCAGTTTTGTCTAACAGGATATCCGGGCTGTCGACCGTCGCCGTCCGCCCCCGTGTGTGATCACCCCAGGGCGGCCCTCGGGGCGCCGTCATGGTGCTGACTCGGCTTCGCAGGTTCTCCAGCCGTTCGCGCGTGTGTCCCCATGCGTGCTCGCCCCAGGGCGGCCCTCTGGGCGCCGCCGTGGTGTTGAAGACGTATGACCTCTCGCGCGCAGGGCGAGGGCGTCGACGCGCGTGGCGCTGAAGACCTCCGAGCCCCTTGCGGCTCGCGGCGAGGGCGATGACGCTCGTGGCGCTGAAGACGTCTGACCTCTCGCGGCGCAGGGCGAGGGCGTTGACGCGCGTGGCGTTCAAGACGTATGAGCCTCTCGCGTCGTATGAGCCTCTCGTGGCGCCGAAGTCCTTTGAGCCCCTTGCGGCGCGTGGCGGGGGAGTTGACGCGCCGGGCGTTCAAGTCCTCCGAGCCCCTTGCGGCGCGCGGCGAGGGCGATGATGTGCTGGGCGCTTAAGACCTTTGTGGCTCCTGCGACGCAGGGCGAGGTCGTTGACGCGCGTGGCGCTGAAGTCCTTCGAGCCTCTTGCGTCGCAAGGTGTGCGAAGCCCGTGACGGTGAAGCGCGAAACACGGGGTGCTATCGGCTTCCAATCCCCTGGCGGCCCTGGCCATGTGGCGAAGTACGTGATGCTGATGCCCTCCGAGCCACTTGATGGGCGTGGCATAAGCTACGTGCATCCCTCCGGCCAAGAGGCGTGCAATGTATTGAGTAAGATTTGCATGTCTTGGGGGCGAAGGAGTCGCCATATTTCTTCTAAGCCATGCACAACAGTCGCGGAGAGGGCGACCGTCTCATCATACTTGCTCATTATACCGATAGAGGCGCGCGGGGCTTACCCACAATGGTAGGCAGGGGCGCCTTGAGATCCATTTTACGCCGTTGAGGGTTGAGGCTGTAGTAGAACACCATAATGAAATCATGCTTAGGACACTCGGGTGTGCGCTTGAATTGTGCGAGGAAGCCTTTGCCTCCCGGCGCGCACGAGGAGATTTGCCTTGATTTTCGCACTCGACCCGTGCGTGGGAGGGGTGGCCTCCAATCGCGCACAAGGAGGTTTACCGATGTTTTCGCACTCGACCCGTGTGGCGCACGGGAGGTTTACCGATATTTCGCACTCGACCCGTGTGGCGCACGGGGAGGTTTACCGATATTTCGCACTCGACCCGTGCGACGCAGGGGAGGTTTACCGATATTTTTCGCACTCGACCCGTGTGGGGAGGTTTGCCTCCATCCCACACGAGGAGGTTTACCGATATTTCTCACTCGACCCGTGTGGCGCACGGGGAGGTTTACCGATATTTCGCACTCGACCCGTGTGGCGCACGGGGAGGTTTACCGATATTTCGCACTCGACCCGTGCGACGCAGGGGGGTTTACCGATATTTTTGCACTCTACCCGTGCGGGGAGAACTTTCCTCCATCGCGCACGAGGAGGTACACCGTCACTTGGGACATCCCCTTTGTTAGATGCAAGGCATAATCGTCTTCGAGCCCCTTGCATTGTGGGGCGAGTCGGGATAAGCGGCGCTCAAGTTCTCTGATCCCATGAGTCATTAGGCGAGGCGGGCAAGGCATAGGTGGCGTCTAAGCCCCTTGCATCGCGAAGCCAAGCAAAGCGTTGAAGGCATCCGAGCCTCTTGCAGCGCGGTGAGGGCGAGGACACACGTAGCGTTCAAGACGTATAAGCCTCTCGCGTCGTAGGGCGATGACGATGATGCTCGTGGAGCTGAAGGCGGCCGAGCCCCTTGCGGCGCAAGGCAGGGCGATGACGCGCTGGGCGCTTAAGACCTTCGTGGCTCCCGCGACGCAGGGCAAGGTCGGTGGCGCGCGTGGCGCTGAAGGCCGCCGAGCCCCTTGCGGCGCGAGGCAGAGCGATGACGCGCTGGGCGCTTAAGACCTTTGTGGCTCCTGCGACGCAGGGCGAGGTCGGTGGCGCGTGGCGCTGAAGGCGGCCGAGCCCCTTGCGGCGCGAGGCAGGGCGATGACGCGCTGGGCGCTTAAGACCTTTGTGGCTCCTGCGACGCAGGGCGAGGTCGGTGGCGCGCGTGGCGCTGAAGGCGGCCGAGCCCCTTGCGGCGCAAGGCAGGCGATGACGCGCTGGGCGCTTAAGACCTTTGCGGCTCCTGCGACGCAGGGCGAGGTCGGTGGCCCGCGTGGCGCTGAAGGTGCCCGAGCCCCTTGCGGCGCGAGGCAGGGCGATGACGCGCTAGGCGCTTAAGACCCTTGTGGCTCCCGCGACACAGGGCGAGGTCGGTGGCCCGCGTGGCGCCGAAGGTGCCCGAGCCCCTTGCGGCGCGAGGCAGGGCGATGAACGCGCTAGGCGCTTAAGACCTTCATGGCTCCCGCGACGCAGGGCGAGGTCGGTGGCGCGTGTGGCGCTGAAGGCGGCCGAGCCCCTTGCGGCGCGAGGCAGGGTGATGACGCGCTGGGCGCTTAAGACCTTTGCGGCTCCTGCGACGCAGGGCGAGGTCGGTGGCCCGCGTGGCGCTGAAGGTGCCCGAGCCCCTTGCGGCGCGAGGCAGGGCGATGACGCGCTAGGCGCTTAAGACCCTTGTGGCTCCCGCGACACAGGGCGAGGTCGGTGGCCCGCGTGGCGCTGAAGGTGCCCGAGCCCCTTGCGGCGCGAGCGGGTGATGACGCGCTAGGCGCTTAAGACCTTCGTGGCTCCCGCGACGCAGGGCGAGGTCGGTGGCGCGCGTGGCGCTGAAGGCGGCCGAGCCCCTTGCGGCGCGAGGCAGGGCGATGACGCTCTGGCTCCCGCGACGCAGGGCGAGGTCGGTGGCGCGCGTGGCGCTGAAGGCGGCCGAGCCCCTTGCGGCGCGAGGCAGGGCGATGACGCGCTGGGCGCTTAAGACCTTTGTGGCTCCTGCGACACAGGGCGAGGTCGGTGGCCCGCGTGGCGCTGAAGGTGCCCGAGCCCCTTGCGGCGCGAGGCAGGGCGATGACGCGCTAGGCGCTTAAGACCCTTGTGGCTCCCGCGACACAGGGCGAGGTCGGTGGCCCGCGTGGCGCTGAAGGTGCCCGAGCCCCTTGCGGCGCGAGGGCAGGGCGATGACGCGCTGGGCGCTTAAGACCTTGCGGCTCCTGCGACGCAGGGCGAGGTCGGTGGCCCGCGTGGCGCTGAAGGTGCCCGAGCCCCTTGCGGCGCGAGGCAGGGCGATGACGCGCTAGGCGCTTAAGACCCTTGTGGCTCCCGCGACACAGGGCGAGGTCGGTGGCCCGCGTGGCGCTGAAGGTGCCCGAGCCCCTTGCGGCGCGAGGCAGGGCGATGACGCCGCTGGGCGCTTAAGACCTCTGCGGCTCCTGCGACGCAGGGCGAGGTCGTGGCGCGCGTGGCGCTGAAGGCGTGTATGAGCCTCTCGCGTCGACGGCGAGGGCGAAGAGGCGCGTGGGTGTTCAAGACGTCGAGGCTCTGAGCCCCTTGTGTCGCGCTGCGAGGGTCATGATGCACATGTCATTCAAGACCTCCGAGCCCCTTGGTGCCGGCCACCTTCCTCTTGAGGGGCTCGTGCCCCCATCGCTAGCCGCCAGCCTCTCAGCCTAGACCTGACCTACGCGTATGCGTCACGGAGACAACGACGCGTGGCTTCATCATGGAGTTTGTCAGTCTTCCTTGTGATCCATGCCCCTGGCAACGCGTGACGAGGTCGGGAAGCGCTTGGCGTCGTTGACCTCTGAAGCCCTTGCGACGTAGCGCGATGAAGCGGCATTGCCATAGGGTGGTGTCCTTCACGTCGGTCCTCAACGGCCGCGGTCTCCTGGTTACAAGGCTTCTTGCTAGGTTCCCACAGACGGCGCCAACTGTCGTAGCGTAAAGGCTAGGCAGTAAACTTATGGCACCCCCGTGCAGGTGTAAGGACCTACGAGGGGTGCGCGGGATGCAAGAGGCGGAGACACGCGTGCCGCGTTGACGCCCGACGCGAGGCCACCCTCCGATGGTACAAGACCAACAAACATGGCACACATTCAACAAAGCTCTCATATATTTCAGTTTTTTTTTGGATCCCTCAAATGGGTGAGGGCCTCCTCTATTTATAGGAAATGGAGAAGGGGTGTGAGATTACAAATACGCCCATCGGGCCATAACATAGGAGGAGGGGTACATCAGTCTTTACACAGAATCTTATGGAATAATTCCTCTTGAATATCCCGGCTAACTATCCTCCGTCGGGTAATGTTTGTCGGGTCGGACGGCACGGATGTGATGACTTGTGCGTTGGGCGGGGCGTTCCTGCGGTAGCATGCATGCTCTCTACGCCGCACGTACCCCTTTTGCCGTTGGGGTGGAGGCCTGTCGGGCACCGACGTCAAGGTGCTGGACGTGCGCTTGGCATCACACCTCACCACGTGGGGGCTGAGTCCCGCCGGTTCCCCTGTTGGAGTACCCTCGACACATGCACCTCCCCTGCGTAGGGGGCGACCTCGATGGTACCGTCGACGCTGGGTAGGTCCTTGACGCGTCAAGCCCCTGCGTCACGCGGGACGTCTTGTGTCATGTCGCCCCGGGGGCAGCGCGAAAACCCTCCTCCAACAGGAGGACCCTTCATCATCACGGAAGTCATCGACGGCGGCGCATACCGTCTGAAGCACGCAAAGACGGGAGAGCTCTCGCACAACCCTTGGAACGTTGCGCACCTGCGCCGTTTCTATGCATAGACTGCTCAGTCATCAAATTTAATAGCACATGATGTCAGATAGCTGCAGGTTTCAGACGCGCTCTTATCCTTACCAGGGTACCTAAGGGACTGGAAGGTTTTTAATGAGGCGGTCTGCTAGCTTAACATACAAAGTGGAATACAATCAATGTTCCTCTTATCTTTTTTCTTTATACATCGACTCGTACAAACACCTTGGCCGCACCCGAACACTCGGGGCTGCGCCGCGCAGGCTAAAAAATACAAACACCTGGCCGCACCCAAACACTCGGGGGCTGCGCCGTGCAGGTTCAAAATTCACAAACATCGGCCGCACCCAAACACTCGGTGGCTGTGTCGCGCAGGTTCAAAATTCACAAACATCGGCCGCACCCGAACACTCGGGGCTGCGCCGCGCAGGTTCAAAATTCACAAAAATCGGCCGCACCCGAACACTCGGGGGCTGCGCTGTACGGTTCTAGCAAACACATAAAAAGCTCGGCCGCACTCGAACGCTCGAGGGCTGCGCCGGGCAAATTCAAAACTTCACAAATTCGCTTAACGCACCCGAACACTCGGGGGCTGCATCCAACAGCGTACAAAACCACATCTCGCGACGCAAAATTTGCAACTTTACACTCGGGGGCTAAGCCCCGCACACACATTACAATTATCCATAATTGGCTCCAATGAGCATACATACATACTGCAGCAACGCAACAAATACCCGTATACATTACAACTCAAACTTGTAAAAAACCGCATTCTAACCTACTCTGCAGGTTCCTCCTTCGGCTCCGCCCAATTCTCTTCTTCCTTCAGAACCCGGTGAACAATAACGAGCGCATCAAGACGAGTCGCTTGGTAATGCTCCTGCATAGGCACAGGCCGCCACCAGGTACTCGTGGTGGACCCTGGGCGATTCTCTTCAAGTCAAGGTCCGGGCGGTGAGCCCGAACAAAGGCGAGTGCAGCAGTGGCCCCGCCAATGAGTTGCGCTCGAACGAACTTCTTAATGGCTTTGCCTTCACGAAACTTCTTGAACAGCGCCGCCAGACCTTATGGTCGCTCGTTCAACGACAACAAGGACCGGTGCACTCGAGCTAGAGCCGACCTGCAGGTTTCCAGCAGAATAGCCGCACGCCAGGCACGGTCTTGAAGCTTAGCCAGCACGCGACCTCTCGCCCTATCCGACCAGAAGGGGTGGGTGGAATAATGCAAGCTGCTAGCATAACCATCCAGCCAATCGCGCAAGTGTGTCGCTTCCGCCGGCTCATCCAAACAAGCACCTGCGCAAGCACAAAAAAGTATCATCAAACAGTCAAGCATCACAACAGTCCGATGTTTGTTTCGAGCGCACTCACATTCATTAGTACAGAACGACACATCGGAAACGGGCCAAAAACCCCATCGGAAACGGAAAAAGGGTCCATGTCCCCGCCCCCGTGACTGATGTGAAGGCCCTCATCGGTAACGGAGGCGAAAAACCGTCGCTGATGAGGCATCGGTTTGGCAACGGTGGTGCACATACCTCCGTTTCTGATGTGTCGGAACATCAGAAACGGAAATTCTGTTTCTGCTTGTTTGCATTGAGGTTTCTTCATAAGCCTAGATCAGGAATAGATTTGCCACTGGACATTTAAAATTTCACAGCTGAAGCACAAAAATGCTAACAAATTCATTCATAAGGTATAACAAATGTCACCGATACATTGCATCACAAGACAACCAATTACTTATCTTCATTGTCATGCCTCTCTAAATCTATCATTGACATTTCTAGCTAAATCTATCTATGTCATGCCTCACTAAACTTATCCTTGTCATTTCTAACTTAATTTATCTTCATGACTTGCTGTTACATATGCCTTACAACTTTGCCAAGTTCATGAATTCAATCTTCTTCTTGGACGGTGTCGCCGAAATATAATCAACTCGCCGCTTTGTCCCCGACCTTGTATTTAGCTCATTTAAATGAGCTTAACGGATCAGCACCATGCATTGCACATAGTGCAATAAGCGAGTGCTGATGTACTGAAGGTGCCTCTTTTGTAAAGTGGTCACTGAAATGCAAAGAGAGAATATATGACTCCATGTTAGCTCACTATACATCTAGCATAAAGGACATACAACACAAAAGGATGCATAAGACAGAATAACAAACTTACGAATCCATTGCATAGTTGTTGTGTACCAACAATTATGCCGGACGACAAGCGCACCTTGGCTAAGGACCCGGCTTTTTATACAGTGTCACCGAAATGTACATCTGTTTTGCAAAGGAGTTAAGTCAGCCATGAGTTTCATACACTACCGATTTGTGCTAGTTCTGTTCTTTTCGAGCGACACTACAAACGGATCGGAGGGAGTCATGTTTTAACTGGTCCTATGGAAGAAAACCTAAACAGAACAATGACAACAACCCTAGTTCGTTGGCACGACGGCCGGTCACAAATAGATGTATTACCTTTGGATTTGGCGGCGGGAGTATGTAGTCGTCCTCGTCGTCCTCGGATCGACACGCCATGCGCCCTCCACCTACAGATCAGGCGACGAGATCTGCCCGGGTGGAGCAAAGAACGGGTACGCGCTACCACGTCGGAGGAGAGGAAGATGCGCGCCGACACGGTCGGAGGGAGGGAGATGCGCGCCGCCACAGTCGGAGGGAGGGAGATGCGCGCCGCCACGGTCGGAGGAGAGGAAGATGCGCGGTCGGAGGAGAGGAAGATGCGCGCCGCCACAGTCGGAGGGAGGGAGATGCGCGCCGCCACGGTGGAGCTAAGATCTGGTACTGCGTGGAGGCGCCGCCACACTTTGAGAGTGAGGCTGAGAGTGAGAGCGATAGAGTTTAGGGATGTGTGAAGGGCGCATTTATAGCAAAGTAGAACATCGGAAACGGAGGGGATAAACAACCGTTTCCTTTGATTTTTTCACTGACACACTGGGATTATACTGATCTCTACTATTTTTTTAGAAACAGATCTCTACTACTATGGAGAATTGAAAAGCATAAAAATAAATAACTACTCCTCGGCCTCCGCCTTCTCCTGCTCATATGCGAGGAGAGCCGCATAGTCCTCCGTGTCGTCGCGCGGCTCCTCGCCGACGATGTCATCGCCGCCCGTGCGCCCCTCCCACATCTCGTCGTCATCGTAGCAGGATCGTCACGCAGCTCCGGCGGGAGGAGAAGCAGCTCAACTCTTTCCGGCGGCATAGGCACCGCCGCGCGGTTGAGGTGTCAGCCACCGGTAGCCGAACCTTTGACCATGGCACTGGCCTCCTATATTGCCAGTGCCGCTCCGCGACGGCCTGCCCGACGATGACGCGGTTCCATCCAGGCGACCGCGGACGAGCGTCTCTCCGCCGCGGTGAGCGGTTGCGGTCGCGGGCGCCCGAGGATCCTGCGTCCTCTTCCGGCGGCATAGGCACCCTCCTGTGGTTGACGCGCCAGCCACCGGGGAGGCTAACATTTGACCAGGGCACTGGCCTCCTATATTGCCAGTGCCTCTGCGCGACGGCCTCCGGCACGACGACGCGGTTCCAATTCAGCGAAAGCGGCAAACTGCCGCGGCGAACGCCCGAGGAGTTGCTAGGAATATCCATGGCTGCGGCGAAGTGGCGTACTGAGATAGCAGGGAGATCGTGGGTTTCTAAGGAGTAGTGGGCGGCGGTGCCGCGGCGCCACTACGCCATAGCAGTTACTCCGCTCGCATCGAATTCCACGAAGATGGAACGTGTCCACATTGCACACGGACACACAAAAGTCTCCGTTGCCATAGAGGCACATATCGGAAACGGAGCCAGAATTATGACTGTTGCCAATACTATGGGTAACGGAGTTCACACTTTCTCCGTTACCTATGTTGATGGGCCAGCCGTGGCCCAGGTCAGGTTTGTACGCACTGGCCGCGCGGAAAGCGCGATTCTCCGTTGCCTAACGCCTGCCGTTTCCATAGAGGGGTATCCGATGTGTCGTTCTGTACTAGTGATTCCAGCTGCATGTTCACCTTGTCCAGCTCCGCTAGCAAAAAGGTCTCCCGCTCTGTGGCCGGTGATGGCCTCGACTGCAACTCAGCCAGCGCACCTCTTGTCTCCTTCAGCTCTTCCTCCACCCCCGCAAGCTTCGCCTTAAGATAATTGATGAGCTTTTCATCATTCTTGCTTCGGGAACTCGCCTTAGGGGCAGCAACTCCGGTGGAAGAGCCAGCAGACGCGTCGGGTGCTCCAGGCTACACAAAAGCAACTTCAGTTGTAAGCACTTGGCAAAATCAAGTGTGTACCCCGACCAGTAGACTTGGGGCTGCAATCTCAAGAAACGCACTCCAAACACAGAGGTGATAGCAAAAGCATTACATTTGTTCAAAAGCAAAATAGAGTCACGATTCATTACAAGCAAAAGAGGAAATAAAAGGGAATCTACCCTACTCTCTAAGACATCGACTCCGACCTAGACCTAGAGGTGCGAGCAGCACGGTCGGAAAGGGCAGCGGCGCGCTTCTCCATCATGGTGACCATCTCCCTCGACAGTGCCCCCGCCTACTCCCTCATGGCACTCGTTACAGCTGACTTGCCGTCGGATCTCTTCGGGAAGCTAGCTACAACTTTGTCGAAGTCACCTACAACACCGTGACCAAGTAGCAGCAAGAATGTGGACTCGGAGCCACATACCATTTGGGCACGGGCGTAGTTGGCCAGCGTGGACGTCCTGGGCCCGAACACTTTGGCCAGGCCATCGACAGTCGTAGGAGGCGTGCCTCGGGGGAAGACAGTCTGGTGCACAGCCGTCAGGGCACTCGCAGACTTCGCAAGGGAGTCCTTGACCCGGGCGCATATCCCGTCAAAGGTACCCATTGCATCCTCGAGTGACCCCTCGTCTGCAACAGGAGCCGTGCCAACAGCTCCTGTCAGACCACCAAAATTCAGAAACGGTGCACAACCTCTACCTCGGGATAGCACAGACATAAACAAAGGCATCCTACCTCCCATGACATCAGCAAGAGAGCGGAGTCGCTCCGCCTGCAATGCTTCGCGAGCCTCCACTTCCTTCAGGTTCTGCTGAGCGTTCACTCGCTCAACGTTGAGCTCCTTCTCCAGCTCCTAGACGCGGGTCAAGGCCGCCTCCCGGTCACCTGTGCACAGGACATACAAAATTCGGCATCGCAAACTCAAAAGTGCAAAGAAGTAACAAGGGGAACGCGGAAGATGCTTACGGTCCGACTATTCCATCTTGGATCGCAGTTGGTCGCGCTCCTGCTCCACACGAACATATGTTGCACCCGACTCCAGCAAGGTGCGGAAGAAAGGCTGCAGATACAATCAGGACTTCAGAAACGATAGGCGAAAGAAACACGAGTTTGAGCCTATGCCCAACTACAACGTAGTTGCACATAGCCTTGGGGGCTACTCCCATCAGGAGCACTGTCGCGCACACCGATAAACATAAAGGTTCAGAAGATGCTTAGTGGTTATACTTTGCCGGCGGCGGAGCACCCGAGGAAGAAGGTGCGTCCTCCTGAGGTTTGGGTGGCGCCGTAGCAGTGTCATCTGGTCGTGGCTCCGCTCGAACCTCCTCACCCGAAGACAAAATAGGAGTCACCTCGGGGGCTCTCGGTGGCACGTTAGCCTCTGAGAGGACATCCTCCTCCGGGCTGAACAGCAAAAATATCGAGTGCTTACCTTGCATATTCATCGTCACTCAGAAGGTTCGTGAAGTCAAGATGCGTACCAAATTCAGAGGCTCCATCCGGAGGGGCTGCGCGCAACGGATCACCTCCATGGGTCCCTCGCGTCAGAAGTGGAGGAACCCAAGTCATCACCATGCTCGGTCATCGGTCCACGGGAGGCGGGCTGGCCGCAGTCGAAGTCGTCTCGCTCAGACGGAGTCGCTTTCGCGGCTGCTCTTCCTCCTCTTTCCCCGGTGTGTGCGCGGAGGCGAGGGAGACCTCATCGCTATCCGGCTCAAACCGCCACTATCTCTACCTCCGCAGTCCTACCATTTTCGGGTAGTGGAGGCAAAAGCTTGGGGGAGACATGACCCTACATTCGCAAGTCCACAAGGTTTCAGTCAAAAAACAAATAACTTTCGCAAAAAGGACAAGCATAAAAGGCAAAAATATACCTCCGCAGTGGATGCTCGCTGTTGAACGCGTCAACAGGACAGTCGAGAGGGCAGGGGTCGTTCGCTGTCAGCTTGGTCAGCGATCGAACCCGGGTCTCCACCTCTCTCTTCGACGGCAGAGGCTCCTCCACTGTCAGGCGCGTCGAGTCGTGCGCGCCTTCGAACGCCCACATCGGGTGCGCCCGCACGCGCAAGGGCTGCACTCCCCTCTTGATGAAGGTTGCAATCAAATCCAGGCCACTAACTTCATGACCGATGGTCTTCATGAGTCGGGCAACCTTCGCCAGCAAAGGCTTCACTTCAGCCTCCTCAGCAGTGGACGTCTGGTGCAGCCAAGCATGAGTCTTCACCAGAGTCGCGTGGGCGTCGAACTCCGGCAATCCTTCCTGTTGGGTCCTGACGTAGAACCATTTCTTCCTCCAGTTCTGCGCGGACTCGACTTGCTTCAGTCGAAGTAGTCGACTTCCTTGCGCAACTGAATGTTGAAACCCCCAACAGCATACACGCCATTGGGGCCGGAGTTCCTCTTCATGTTGAAAATTTATTCCACAAACCCCAGTGCGGGTGCACCCCCAGGAAGCACTCGCACAACACAATGAAGCAGGCAATGTGCAGCAAGGAGTTGGGGAAAAATTGTGCAGTTGCACCTTGTACGCATACATTAAGCCTCGCACGAAATCGTGAATGGGGAAGGACAATCCCCTGTTCACAAAATCGTGGAAGCACACACGCTCGCCCTCTCTGGGTTGAGGGCTTACCTCGTTTCCAGGCAAACGCGTTGGCAGCACCTCGACGGAGGGGAGCCATCCATCCCGCCGGTACGCCTCCAGCTGCGCGGCCTTCACGGTGGACCTCGTCCAGTCGCCGGCTTTCTTCTTCAGCGTGGCCGCGGTGTCACTAGCTGAGGCGGCGGCGCCGGCGGCGCCCCTAGCCTTCTTCACTGGCTTCGTCATGACGTCGGTGGCTACGGGGTCAAGTGAAAATAATTCACCCCGCCGTTCCCCTTATTTATCCGCACGGGCCATTGATCTCCACCGTTGATGGGGGGTCGTGCACGCCAAGCCAAATCAAGTCGTACATGTGGCAGCGTCGGAGAGCAACCGTCGCCAGCCACGCCGCCTACTACGCACTGGAAACGAGGAGACCATTATCACGTCGCCGTGAAAACCGCGTCAGAGCGGTCAAAACCAGTCCAAACGGCACCGTCCTTGGTCAACACTGTCATGCAGGACCCACACGTCCCATCTCATCCATCGCATCGAGCGTTCCACCGCTTGTCAGGCGGCACAGTCGTCAAACATGTCATCCCTGACGTCATCACTACATGGCGCCCAAAAAGTATTCAAGTCCCCACGATGGTAGATTGCGAAGACATTCGAGGTAGGCAAAATCGGTCGCTCGACCACTTCTCAGACTGAAACATACAACTCCCATCGGGAGCGAATGGAAATTGCATCGACTGATGCAAGAGTTTCAAAGCTTTGAGATTATCCTCAACTGCAATCAATTAAGCATAATCTCGGGGCTACTCCCGTCGGGAGTGCTGTCGCGCACCCGATAAAACTACGATCAAAGACATCAGTTCTGTCCAAGCAAAACAGTCGAGGACTCGCTCGACTCGGCTACTTAGCCCTATGCAAATTTCAATCATAATTCCCCGAGTTGCGTCCGCCGCATATACCTCGGATGTTGTACACATGGTGCAAAGGTAAGACCCGCCGATCCGTCGAGCTGGGCCGAGGCTCGCTCGTACAGCGTTTGCCCTGAAGTTTTTTCCGTGTCAACAGACATGAAGAAAATCCTGACGGACGCGTTAGGTATCTGCAAAGTTATGCTGCAGGTCGGCTCAGTAAGACTTCCGCGGCCTGAGTCGAACCTGACCAGCTTGTCCCAGGTCTGAGTCCGGGGACTCGAGCTTGAAGTAGGTTAGTAAGGTTTCTCCCAGAAGTGCAGTTAACTGGTCCCGATCCGTCGAGTGTACCAGGTCTACTATGCCATCATCCCTAGGCTAAATAAGCAAAACATCAGTCGATGCGTTTCTGACTCAGCATGCACAATCGAGGCAATCTTGACTCAATGAACAAAGAACAAAACGACGCATCATCAGACCGTAAGACACACAGCAAGGCAAAACAAATTATGACGTGCACTTACGGAGGAGTCCCTGCCCGATTCTTTGAGTCGACCAAGCACTCGCGGGCTACTGACGTGGGACTACCCTTCGGGTGCCCCACAATGAGGACACCTGGTGCACGTATAGGCTAAGGCCCAGTAGCAGGCCTACCGGCAAGCCACAACCAAGGCCCACGAAGGGGGCCCAGGAGAACAACGTACGCTCCAAGTTAGGCAAAACCTAGGTCGATAGAAACCTACCTTACCTGTAAACCTAGTCGGTTGCGAATCCCCGAGACCCGCCTCCTATATAAAGGCTGGGAGGGCCGCCGATCTAAGGTACGCAATACTCATACCACCAAAGCCCTAACGAGATCGCATCTCGCCAGGACGCCATTGTAGCTCCATTGTACACCTCATACATCAATAACCAGACAAGCAGAAGTAGGTTTTACCCTCCGAGGGCCTGAACCTGGGTAAACCTTGCTTGTCAGCCGACGATACTACCAGCGCTACCACGTCTCTCCCCCTCAATCTCAACCCTAGATACCAAACCATGGGATTTGATGTGTTAACACCACGTCAAGCAGGCTCTGGGCGAGCTCCGGGCAGCGAGCAGGCTCGGGCCATGGCCGGTCCGGGCGGCGCGCGGGGCCGCCCGGGAGCTCCGGCATGGTCGGCAAGCGCGGAGACACGGCGCACGGGCCAGGCCGGCCGCGAGCTCGCGGCGCGAGGTGCGGCCACAGCGGCGGCGCGATGGTGCGGTCACGGCGGCGACGCGAGGATGCGGCCACGGCGAGCGCGGAGACGCGACACAAGGGCCGGGCCAGGCCGCAAGCTCGCGCGCGAGGGTGCGGCCATGGTGGGCCATGGGTGGGCCACCGCGCGGCGCGAGGGCCTCAACTTTGATGACAGAATAATAAATTGTAGCAAATGGAACTACTGTTCCCGTAGTGCTGCCACACATGTTCCACCAAATCATTTGTAGCTGAATATGAGTCCCTTTTTCACGCATATCACGGTGGAAGTCGAGTAACTGAGCAAAAGATGCGACTCCCTGGGCTTAACCAACTCACACTGAAACTGCCATTCTTGGTCATAGATACTGTCATTGCGCTCATCCTCTAAGATCATGTTGTGCATGATCACACAAGTTGTCATCACCTCCCACATGGTCTCCTTGCTCCATGTTCTAGCAGGGTGCCGAACAATAGCCCATGGCGCCTGTAGCGTACCGAAAGCACGCTCCACATTCTTCCTAGCACCTTCTTGTTTTTTGGCAAACCTTTTCTTCTTTCATCATTTGGATTGGAACATTGTCTATACAAATGTAGTCCATTTAGGGTAGATGCCATCAGCTAGATAGTATGGCTTCTTATATGTGTGCCATCACCTCGGGGGCATTGCCATGCACGAGCATGTTGAACACCGGAGACCGCTGAAGCACATTGATATCATTTTGTGAACCTGCCTTGCCGAAAAAAGAGTGCCGAATCCATTGATCATGTGATGCCACGACTTCAAGTACGACCGTGCACTACACAACAAGTCCTTTGCACTGCCCTGCCATGCAAATAGACAGTTCTTCCACTCCCAATGCATATAATCTCTTTGTCTCTCGGGACAGACTCCAATTTTAGGGCCCCATAATGTGTTTCGCACAAGGGCCTCAAATTCCGGAGACGACCCTGATGAAAAGCTCCATAATTCTTGTCGTGATTTTAGTTATGAATTAATTCATGACAAGAATTATGAAACATGGGTGTAGTACTCGGGTCAGAAAGAACTTTTATGATCACAACAAGAAATCCATCGGCCGCTGCTCATCAAAGTCTTTGTAAGATCAGTATGACCAGTGGCGGCGCCAGCAGGGGTCGAGCCTGGTCGGCCGACCCCCCTCGGATTTGGTAGAAAAAAAATTAGGTACTAGGAAAAATAGGAAAAAAGAAAAGTCACACTCCGACCCGTCGAGTCGTCGACCCCTGCCTCTTCTCTCCCCGACTTAAACCTTCTCCCCGCCCCTGCCTCTTCTCTCCCCGCGCCGGCGCGCCACCACACTCCGCCCCCGCCCAGTCTGCCTCTCGCCGGCGCCGGCCACCGCCCTGACCCGCCCGGTCGCGGCTCCCTCGTCCTGCCAGGCTCACTTCGCGTCTCCGCCCCTGCCTCATCTCCCCCGAGCTCGTCCGGTCGTCCCCGCGCACCAGGACCTCGCCCCCGAGCTTGCCTAGTCGCCACCGAGCTCGTCCGGTCGTCCCCGCACACCAGGACCTCGCCCCCGACCTCGCCCGGTCGCCACCGAGCTCGTCCCCGCGCCACCTCGCCCCCGAGCTCGCCCGGCTGCCCCGCACGGCTGCACGGCCACCTCCGAATCTCCGATGGACTCTGATGAAGATAGTGAGTGGCTACGGATCGTGGCTGAGGAGGAGGAAATTAATCTGGCAGTGGCTCGAGCTCGGCAAGAAGAAGAGGCAGAAACCTCCAGAAATCTCAAGAGGGCACACGCCGCACGCCATGAGCAGTAGATTTGCCCTTTGGATTTCATATTTTAGTTTTGATGTCTACTTGTCTTGTGAGTTGTGACCAGTAGCATGCAGTAGATTGCTCAAATACTGATTTTGATTTCAATGTTCTATGACACTCAACCGACAAATGTTGCTGAAATCTTTGATCTAGTAAATGTTGTTGCCGATCCTGGAGTACGGAGACCAATTGATGAATTTGGTACCCCTGAAATCAGAGATAAAATGAGATGGGCATATTTGTCTAGAGGCCGTAATCGTTTAAGTGGTAATAATTTTCCGAAAACAAAATTTGGTCCGGATCACCGGTCATTTTTAGATGCATGTATGCCAAATATGATTGGTTAGAGTATAGTGTGGAGAAGGATGCTGCATATTGTTTCCATTGTTTTCTTTTCAAATCTGCAAGCAATAGTTCACACTTTGGATATGATGTTTTCACAAAGACGAGGTTTAAAAATTGGAAGAAAGCATCGGAAAATTTCAAGTCTCATGTAGGTGGACCAAATAGTATTCACAACAATGCAAGAAATAGTTGTGAAGATTTCAGAAATAAAAAGCAAAGTGAGGCATATGCTCTTGTCTGTCATGAAGAACAATTGCATATTGATTATGAAATTTGTTTGAGGGCTGTTGTGGGTGTTGTCAGATTTCTACTTGCACAAGGTCTAACTTTTCGTGGGCATGATGAGTCTAGCACTTCCTTGAACAAGGGTAATTTCCGTGAGATGTTGGATTGGTATGGCGCAAGATGCAAGGATGTAGCCAATGTAATTAATGACAATGCTCCTGGCAATTGTCAATTGACATCTCGTGAAATCCAACTAGATATAGCAAAAGCATGTGCATAAGAGACTACAAAAGTCATAATGAGTGAGCTTGGAAATGCCCCTTTCTCTGTACTTGTTGACGAGTCTCGTGATGTATCGGTTAAAGAGTAAATGGCTGTGATCTTGAGGTTAGTCATTCGCTAGTTTCTCTCTATATTGAAATATTTATATGTTATTGGCTAGTTTCTCTCTAATTATCTTTTGTAATCTTATGTTCTTGTCTTATTGTTTGTAGGTTTGTGAACCAAAAAGGAGAGATCTTGGAAAGACAGATCTTCGAAACAGATAGGGGATGACTGGCTCAATAATTTGATGATTTGCTATGTTGAGAAAGAGATATTTGCAAAAATTGATGACAAGAACATTATGCTACGTTTCCATTCCTACAATGACCGTAGAGGTCATCTTCCTTGACACTTTCGTCTTGCCAACATGGATTCAACTTAATGGTATGGTACTATCTTCTTATCAAAATGTAACACTATTTTTTATGTAGTTTTCTTGTTCTTTGTAGTCAGTTTATACTTGTGCTTTATGCAATATGAAATTGAATCTGTTTGAACCTTTTTTGTGTTGAATACACTTGATTTTTTGCCTAAATTTTTTAGAGCTTAGTTGTTTGACCCGCTCAGTTCAATTCCTGGCTCCGCCACTGAGTATGACCATGGCCCACGGCAAGTTAGAGCCCTCGGCTCGTGCCATAGAGTCAGCATTGCTTTCCATGCTTCCTTTACCAACCCTCCTCCAGAATGAGGTACAGGTCGCTCTCCCTCTCCTTGGTCAGATAAGCACTAAGACCTCAATTAAGTTTCTACAACTATGTAGCACCGAAGACAACTACAAAAAGATATAATAAAAGGTTTCTCTTCTAGCAATATGGAGTAGTAGTGTAGTAGTAACTTCTAGAAATTCAGATTGGCTCCCGATTGTTATTTTGATGTGTTCTAAATTCATATGAAGATATAAAGTGAGAGGCTAACTTCGGAGCGAAACGGAGGCCCGTCGCCGGAGGCTTGGGCCGTACGGTACACGTCGTTTCCGGGTCGGACTGCAGTCGACCTAGGATTTTACCACCATATATACATCTTGTAAGCCGCCGGCTAGGATAAGTCGCACGTTGTAAATCCCCGGCGTTTGTAACCTCACCCGATATAGTGAAGTATTGCTGGCTGGCGCCCGTGGTTTTTTCTCCTCCATTGTTGGAGGGGGAACATTAAATCTCGTGTCCCCGTTGGTTGATCTTCCGTTTTCTTCGTCGTTTCTTTGCTATCGTTTATAACACCGATTTCACATGCTCCTGGTTGAATAAATAGTAAAACGTTTTAACAAATTCTGAAAAAAATCTGTGATGAACATACACAAATGTTCTACATGCGTGTCAAGTTTCGTGGTGAAATAACATTCACAGTGCTAATTGCAAAAAACACAGAATCACTGGTCAAAATGAGATTTCAAAATATATTTTTCAGATTACTGATTTTGTCTTTTTTGCACTGAGCACTACGAATGTCATTTCATCATGAAACTTTGCACGCATGTAAAACATTTGTATATGTTCATCACTGTTTTTCCAGAATTTTTTGAAACGTTTTACTATTTTTTTCCGAATTTTTTATTCAGCCAGTAGCAGGTGAGCTCGGGAGCCAAAACACTATGTCTAACAACTTCACTTCTAAAAGTAACACTAAAAAGATAAAAATTATGTAGTTAATACTTCCAAAAAAGATAAAAAATTATTCCCATGCTACCGCCAAAAAAAATTAAAAGTTCACAAAGTATATTTGTATAACCTCCAAAAAATTTAGCTCCAAATTTGAAATGAACATTGAGAAACAAAAAAAAGATAAATATGACATCATTTGGGAGAATTTCCCATATATGAGCACCTCCAATCAGGGTGGGCAAAATTTGCCCCTAACTTGTCCGCACACAGACACGTACGGACGTGTCCGAATGTGTCCGCTTTGGACCCTAAAAAATGTGTATCTCCACTCTCCAGCCATCTCCCCCATAATTGTCAGTCAATTGCATGTGATTGGTGGAGAAGGAGAGTGAAAAATAAAAGAAGGACAAAAGAAAGAAAAAGAAATGGTGGTCCAGAGTGGGCCAAGCGGACAGCTCAGACACGCCCGGACACCCTCATACTCAGCCCATATATGGGCTGACAATGGGGAGAGCACAGTTCAGACACATAGGGGAGTTGAGGGGGGTGGGGTTAGGTATGGTATTTTTACTCTCTCTCTCCCTTGTCGGCAGTGTCTGGCATGTTTGTCCGGACAAATAGGAAGGGATGTAGATGCTCTAAAGAAAGAAAAAAAGTCAAAGAAAGGAATAGTGTCCTTTATCAATTTTGTTTCTCATTTTTTTCTTTCGAATATGGAGCTGAAAATTTTGGAGGTTGTAAAAACATACCTTGGATAAACATAAAAAATCGTAATTTTTTTTTGAAACATTTAAATTTGACTTTGTAGCGGAAGCACGGCGAGCCTTGGACCAGCAACATCCACACACCACCAGCAGGTCCCTCCACCCCCCCCCCCCCCCCCCCCCCCCCCCACGCTCTCCCTCTCTCTTTTCTCGCCGCCGTTCCTCTCCGCCCCCCTGACGGGCCCAGGTCCGGCGGCCGACGCGGCACTGGACACGAGGTAAGCTCCTCCCATCCGAAACTTCCTCCTACCCGAGTATTATTCCGTTTTGATTGGTTGATTGAATCCTTTATGCCCTAGTCTCTTTTGGCACCGGCAACGCCTCATCTTCAGACACCTTAAACAGACCTGGCCATTTAATCTCAAGTCACTCGGTTTCAGGGCAAACTGTCAAATTCCCCTTCCTTAATCGACTAGAGCACGATCCTTATCCCTATTTGACAACAGCTCAAATCTATATCTTGCTATGATGATAGCTATAATCCTCTTCGAATCTCAATGGAAATGAATTTGCGTGTCATTGGTTAGCTCTAGCCACTAGTGCAGGCAATTCAAAATGAGATGAGACTCTATAAATTTTGCCACTCATGTAGAAATTTAGGACCTACCGAGCCTTCTAGTCATACTCTAAGATACTATTAGTATTTACCTAAAAATATTTACGTTGTGCATCTTGCGTCTCTCGAAAGCAAGTTTTCATCCCCACTGAATTGGTTCTCTTATGCAGAAGGTGCCAATTAAATCGAGCATCTACATTGCCTTTTGAGAAAATATAGAGGAATCTTTCTGCTCTCTGCTCTTACCTTAAGCAAGAATTATGGGGGGGTTATCTAATAGATCTATGCACCAGGCGTCGATCTCTTTCCAACCCTTCACTACAACTCCAGCAAATAATTTTTCCTCAAGGTAAAATGTTGCCTGCTGGACCGTACTCAATATCTTGGCCACCAGTTCCTGTCATTTCCATCTGTTGTGTTGCCTTCAATTTTAACTTTATTTCTTGTTTATTTGCATTAGGAGCACTAATGTGAGGTATTCCTGTAATTTTGTCAAGTTGCCGACAATTGGAAGAAATAGTGGACACTGTGCCATGAATTCTGGTCCAAGTTCGGCTTCCAGGTCTGGAACGACTGGGGAACATGATTATACTGTAGGAGAGAATGATGGCGTGATCATCGTCGACCACGGGTCACGTCGACAAGAATCTAATCTCATGCTAAGTAATGAACATATTATTTTTCGTGAATTTTCCGCCGTTTCTCATGGTGCTTATCTTGAGTAATTTCTTGAAAATTGCAGACGATTTTGTTGCTATGTTCAGGTCAAGGACTGGCTACAGGATAGTTGAACCTGCTCATATGGTATATATTGCTCTTGCATTTTTGTGAAATTACTTTTATGAATAGGGAGGTGCAAATTATGAATTTGTTTAGTTCTGCTCCAAGCTTGAAGTTCTATTGAAATTTTCTTATCATCAAAGTAACTGCTGGTTCCATCATTAGGGGGGTTGTCCAGCATTCGTCGGACGGAAAACTGGCAATCAGTAGTTAACTTCTGTTTTGGATTTTCTTATCACTGAGCATGGCTAGAATGTAATTGAGTGAAAGGATTTTATTCACAACTTCAAGTTTACCAATTTACAATTCTGATGGAGTGGAGACTATTTTTTGAAGCTACCTTGTACTGGCAAGACTCACAAGATCACTCCAGCAGAAAACAGAAAAAAAGACCAAGCGAAACAAAGCTGTAACAAAACATGTAGCACCAGATAAATAGTGACTTTGAGTTAGTACAAAGCTGTAATAACTTTCATGCCATTGCTTGTCGAAGAAGTGAAACAAAGCTAAAGTGCAAGCATTATGCCCACTTTACAAATATTCCCCTTTCGGAGTGTCCATGTACAGTTGTTTAGCTTGTACATTGGGTTTAATCCAGTTAAAATATTTAAAGACACGTGTTTCTTTGGATCTCTTGATATCAATACATATCTCCGTCTGGGTTGAGCAGCATAAAGAATCATGTTCTTCCATTTTACTATGATGTTTACAGAGTGCAATTTAGATTAATCAGCACAACCAACTTCAGATAAATGCATGTCTCCGTTGCGGGCTAAATCTTTGCTAGCATTGTTGCTATGTTAGATAAGATAACTATGAATAAGGATGTCCACATGATTTAGCCCAGCAAATGCTAAAGTTATATCTTTGTTATTGGGAGAAATAACCATGAAAAGTAAATACATGTTTTGTGAAGCTTGTCATGTATCTGATTTCTGGCATCCTAGTTCCAACTCTTAAGTTCGAACTAATACATATTTTGTTGCCAAAATCCATCAAGGAACACTTTGAGTTCAGGTTAATATCACATTGTATTGACGTATTGTAGTTGAGGATACAAAACATATTTAATGACCTAAGTCGTCAGCTTCTTTAAGAGTGAGCTGATGTGTCCAAGATAAAGCATCTGCCATTGTTAACGTTTCTCAACGTTCCCGTTTCTGATGCCTTGTAGTGACATATAAGTAACTTAAATTTGTTTTTCCAAGTAGTGATTTAGAAATATTTTCTGAAGCTATTGTTTTCACAAGTTGTATTTCAGAATTATGCCTAAAAGATATTTGTGGCATGATTGAGAATTTACTTGTTTACTGAAACCATTGCTTGGTTGTGTTGACAGATATTTAAGTTTGTATGATAGTACCATTCTAGTATGTTCCAGCCATCCCTATATAAATTGATCAAGTAGAGACAACTCTCTGATGTATCACGTATTCGTCTGGTTGGTTGAGAAAGGCAACATTTTGCTGAATGTGTGCTTTTGTCAAAATGAAGGAGCTAGCTGAGCCTACTATCAAGGAAGCATTTGGAAAATGTGTGCAGCAAGGAGCATCCCGCATTATTGTCAGTCCATATTTCCTTTCACCTGGACGGCACTGGAATCAAGTATGTCTCTGAATTTTTTAATATTGGTTATGCATGTTAAAAACTTATAGCTATTTCTCTTTCTTAAGATATTCAGTACAGAAGAAGGTAGCGTTATCTATCTTTTACATTGATGCTTATATAGCTATAGTAAGACTAGAGTTTTTAAACAATTTTGTAATGTTTTTCTCAGGATATCCCTTCCTTAGCAGCAGAAGCCTCTAAAGAGCACTCGAATGTGGCCTACATTGTCACTGCTCCTCTTGGATTGCATGAGCTTATGGTGGTATGTGTTCATTAATTCCCCTCTAAATTATTTCCATCACACTACATCATGCATACAGTAGTTGTTTTTATGAGAATTAGTCTTTAAGAGAAAAGCAAACTAGATCCCAGTAAAAGTTTGAAACTACATTTGTCTAGACACTTGGTATTATTCTTCAAGTCCTTGAAGAAAATCGTGAAACAGGAATTTGACTTTTGCTTGATAAGTAGATCTACTAGAATGAGGCAATTGCAGATAACACCACTTGTTGAAGGTGTTTTTGCGCAAAACCACAACCAAGCATTTTTTTTTTTTTGCACAGAACACTCCAGTATGTGATTTTGCTGTATATGTATGTCACCTTGTTGCTATATTAGTAAGTGGTACGCCAGTATGCGAAATCAGAAACAAAAGTTAAAAAATTCCGTGTGAAACATGCATGGTTTTGCAGGATGTTATGAATGATCGCATCAAGTACTGTCTGAAACACGCTGCGGGGGATGCCGACGAGTGTACAGTATGTGCTGGAACTGGAAAGTGCCACCTCTACTCTTGATTTTGGCGATTGTGTTTCAGGCAATCTCATTTTTTGGCTAACAGCAGAGAAGCGCGGATGGCTGCCACCATGTTTCCATCTTTTTCGACCCTGTTCCTTGTATCTGCCGTGTAACCAGAAGACGATGTAACAATTATCTCGGCGGCTTTGTTCAGCCTGTAGTTCTTGAACGTGTTCAGTAGTTGTCATTAAGAAGAGAGTAAATTAGTTGTTATATAAATCGAAGTGAAGTTCTTTGAAAAAATTGGAACGCCGTACCATCGCCATCCTTCCACCTCCGCATTTATTTTCCCCTCCCTGCTAAGGCCACGGAATGGCTGACTTTGCTAAGCCCCAAAGTCAGGTGACTTTGATTCTGTGATATGTGGGCATGTCAGATGTAGGGTCCACGTCTCAGTAACTCAAAGAGATCGCCCGCCTCCAGTTCCAGTGGATGGCCATTGTATCAAGCGGTAAAGCTAGACTATCAAACGACTGACTGATGTGAGCTCGGCTTGGATCAACAATGCAAAGGAATCCCCACCCGCTTCGACCACTTTGAGAGTCTCAGTCGAATTATTATCCGGCAGGTTCTGTGCCTTCAAAGTAACTAGAAAATACCCCGCGCGTTGCGGCGGGAATTCTCTAAAACTTAATAGGTATTCTGACTTGAAACAGAAACGATAGTTAACATAATATATAGTGCAGTTGCTACAACATGGAATGTATTTCTTCGAGTTAAGTTCTAAGAATTTAATTATGTTGTTCGAAATCGTTGGGAATAAAAGTACTAATGCACACATATGACTTTTTAATGATGAGCCAAACAAATATCTGATTGTCTAGTATTTACATCGTACAAAAATACTTAGATAAGCCAAATGTTGATAAGATACACTGTAAACATAACTTCATGGGAAAGTGTTTATGTTGTTTTGCACTCAAACTTTGAGAGATGATCCATTCAAACTTTCAAAGGAAGATAGTTGTAGGCTAATATCAACATGATCGACAGGGTAAGAACAGCCTCACCTTGCTCTTTTTTCGTTTTGTGTCACTTTGTCCTGCTATAAAGAAATATGAACTATAGTGTATGATCCGAAATCAGAAGTTCGCATGCGCGCTCGACAAATCAGTGAAAAGAAACTTTGAAGTGTACATGTGAAGATAGTTTCAGGCTTCAACCTATATGAATATGACCGAGGGGTGAGAAGAATCTTTTTTTTCTGTGTGAACCTTTTATCCCATAGTGAACACACGAACTGATATCTGCATACATATGGCAATACATGTAGCCTTCTAACTCCCTTGTAGCTGTTGCCTTCCTTATGTAGCCATGGAGCAACCTGCACGCACAACCACTGATTACGCATATGTGGCGCCCCGACCCGACTGTTATACAGTGATACTGTGTCCCCGGTTATCCGATACCACCAGACACACTATCAAAGCATAATAGAGAGATCAAGACTTGTGGAACAACTGGCACATCACAGACTTTACGACACAAATCATATAGTTCAACTCTTATAATAGAGAAAGATAGCAAATGACAACCAGAGGTCACAGACCCAACATTGCAACAAGCGGAAACAAATTAGGTTGTTCTAAACAATAAGAACCAAATTATGGCCTAAGAGGCCTGCAAATAAACATCCAACGCCAGCTGTTCCAGGATGTCCAAAGCTGCCACCTGGGAACCCCAGACTACTCGTCGACGTCCACAAAGAACCCACTTTCGAGGTCGGTGAAGTCCTCCTCTGAAACAAAACAAACGACGTTGAGTTCGACGAACTCACAAGATTATATATAGAGCTTTAGCTCGATGAGGCTTTCAAAGTTATATGGCTGTTTTGCATAAAGCTGATTTTATTTATGAAAACATAACTCAAAGGCATCGACTAATCAGAATATTTTCAAAAGAGGTAAGAAGTAACTCTTTCTTTCATCACCTTACTCATCATCAACCATCATCAACCATTGTACCTGTTCATCAGAGGCACCTCCCGAATCACCCTCGAGAAAGCTCACCTTGCAATCTTGAAGTGGTACCTCTAGTACCCAGTTTTTTATCATTCCGTTAGAGTTATTCTATGATCTTATCGTCCTTTCCCAAGTTGTCCATAACCGCGGACACGGCTTTTCGAAAAGATTTAACCCTGCAGGGGTGTACAATGTTTGCCACGCGTACCGTCCGGCCCATTACCTGTACAATTAGCTCTCTTCCTTGGAAAGCCGGCTGGGTGGGAGCGGTGTCGACTTCTCCCTCGTTAAGGACTAACCCAGGATCATCAGTGGCGGCAGGGCTGCCAGTGCCTGCAACACCCGCCCCACGGCCACTCATTTTCCTAACACCACCATCCTCATCTCAGTTCATCCCACCATCATCACGCACACGTAAATGGAAGCCCGAACTAGAGGACCCTGGCTAGTCCCGCCCGAGTTATTTAGTCTATGAGGGTTCCTGCACTGCGAATGCATAGGCCTCACGCATGGTTGCACGCTCAGTCTTGGTTCGGGAGGTAAAGAACTCGCACCTAGGCGACGGGAACGAGACAAAGCACCACAACCACAGTGGCCTCTCATCCCCACCTTTTAGCATCTTATTACCTGTCCCCACAATTCTCCACCATCATCTGCACAACTCATCACCTGTTTCCAACATGAACCATCCATCGTGCAGCTAAGCATCTACTAAGCATGGCTAAGCATCAACATAGCATAGTTTAATATCTCAGGCCAACAATAAAACCTATGGATAATAGGAGGGAAACAGGTATTGGCATCGGAAACTTAATGCAACTATAGGATACTCTAATCCAACAGAATTGACATTTAGAACCGCATGCAATATTATAGTGGAGAAAATATTTGCGGAAACATAGGATAAGATATGCTCAGAGGGGGGATTACGCTTGCCTTGATCAACGTGCCGGTAGTACGGATCTTCGGGGTATGGTGGAGTCACCCTAGCTGCTTGATCTATCGAAGCATAACAACGGAAGAAACAATCAATCACCACACATGCTTACAAATGCAATGCGCAAACACATGATGACATGACATTTTAAAACCCGAGATGAGGATGATTCAAGCTATTCAACTTAAACGGAGTTCGGATGCTTAACGGGTGCATCACGAATCTACCGGGGGATTAGGTCATGCAGCATATTTACTCGTTAAATGGAGAGGATGAACCCTATCGTTATCTTGCATATGATTGTCATGATCATGAGAAGATGCAGGGTTGGGTGATTAAGCGAGAAAAAGTAATACTACACAATGCCTCGAACAAATTGTTGAAGAGAAAGGGAGTCTTTCAGTTTAACTGGGAGGCATAATTCCATGCTAGCGGTACTACCGCTGGAACAGGCGGTGGTACCGCTAGGGTCTTCATCGTTCGAACCAGCCAGTCAACGGTCGTCTTCTTTCTTCACGAAGCCCACGCTCCCGGTACCAGTTGGTACCGCTCGAGGTACCGGACAAGGCCTCCGAACGCTGGAAATCGCGGTACCATTAGCGGCACCAGACCCAGCCTTTCCGCATCAGCGGTACCGGCTGGTACCGCTGGAGGTACCGTTGGTGGTACCGCTCACGCGCCCAGAACACAGTTTTCGGCGGTACCTGCGACGGTACCTGCACCGGTGCTGCTTCAGCAGTGTGTTTGCCAGGAGCAGCGGTACTACCGCTTATTCCAGCGGTACTACCGCTCCCTGGCAACCTTTACTCAATACAACGAGTATCGCCGCACCTACTCCGGACCCAAATACAGAGGCTACTAGCTACGGCTAGAGAGGAAAAGAAGAGGCTCGGAAGGTTGCGCTGCTCACCCTAAACTCGTGGGGAGGCTCGGGGAAGGCGGGGAAAGTCGGAGTTGGCGGCAATCGAGCTCGACGGGCGGCGGACGTCGTGGACGGAGAACTCGAATCCCGGGCAATGTGTTGCTCCCCGGCTCGATTCTTGCGGTGAGGATGGAGAGGAGGGCACGGCCCAGCTTCTTGCGGTCTTCGCTTGGCTTGGGGTGGCCTCAATCGACGGCGCCGTGCTCGGCTATGGTGGCTCGGCCATGGCCATGGGAGAGAGAGCAAGAGGAAGGGGAAGGGAGGAAATATCTGGGGAATGGGGTGTGGGGCAAGTGGGGGCCCGGCTTTACTTGTCATCCTTGCAAGGGAGAGAGCAGAGGGGGGGCCGGCATGGCGTGCTCCATGAGCACGACACGGTGCCATGGCGCCAGTGCGCGTGAGTGAGAGAGAGAGGGATGCCGGTTTTACAGAAAACCCCCTGGAGTTTTGCATTGCCTCTCCCTTTTAAGAACAACAGTTTTCAGTGATTTAATTGGGGCACTTAGGCCCTTCCAGAAATTATGAAAATATTTGGGTAGGCTCCCCTTGTCATATAGTTGCTCCACAAAAATTGGTGTGACCAAATAGAATGTTTTGCATAACTTTTCTTCATGGAGTTTGGGTATGACATTTTGGTGGAAACCATAATGACATTGCTTTAGTAAAACTTTAACAAGTGAGAAAAATTAAAATTGAACTCTTGGAACTTCCTCGACAAATATGAGATGTCAAAGTATTTGTGTTTTGCAAGTTTGAGTGCCACCATAGTTTTGAAATTTGTTAGTGCAAGTTGGCATTTGGGGTTTTTCAATGTTGCACAACCCATTTGTGTGATGTTTAACAAATGAATATGGATGCCATGATGCAATGCAACACAAAAGCGAAAATTTTACTCGGGTTTTTAGGTTCTCGACTTTTGGGCTGTTACAACTCTACCCTCCTTACAGGAATCTCGTCCCGAGATTCTTAGAGTAGGAAAGAGGGAAAGGTTACGACGGTCTTCCAAGATCTTCTCGGTGTAGATTGATTCAGCGCATCCTGAAGATCTTCCTCGGCTTCACTTCGAGGTCATCACCTAATTATACCAGAGGAAAGAAGGGACCTCTACGGAAGGATGGATCTTGGTGAAGGTACAACGACCGAGTACCTCCTAGTAGAATCCTAGGATGAGACTTGTCGTGGGGTAGATAACACGGCAGATGCTACTTTGGGGTAGCTTAAGTTTTTGGGCAAGGCGACTCTGGCGTCTGGGAGATTGTTTAGCATTGCAGGGGACACAGGTTTACCCAGGTTCGGCCTCTCCATTGGAGATAAAGACCTACTTCCTGCTATCTTATTATTAATCTTGGTCTCGATCTCGATAACCCGGCTACGACAACAGAGCCGGATCTCGATCTAGGTTACAAAGCTTATGTATCTCTCTCGATGGTTCTCTCGCCTAAAGCTTGGGGGTTATGAGAGACTTTAGCTATGACTCAAGGGCCGGTTTATATAGGTACCGGGCCCTCTGACCGCGTACACAGTAAAGCCGTGTTCTACTCGAACTCCAAGTCCTATCCTAGCTCCTTTGCTCTTCGTGTATTCCAAGTCTTGAACCGCCTCTAGAACCGCCTCTTGTATCTTCTAGAATATTGCCTTCCTTAGCCGGGTCACCGCCAAGATGCCGGCCCAGAAACATAACCCGGCCCGTGCTGAGGGCTAACTGCCCTGGCCGGGCCTCCTTCCAGGCGGGTCTCGTTTCCCTCTGCATGGGCCTACCGGGTTATTATCCCTCCATCAGTAGCCCCCAGGTTAACCAGGTAACCAGGTTGCCATGCTTTGCTTCCAACTTGGTTGCTTCCTTGATCAATGCTGGTACCCTGGCTTGCCGGGTTAACCACCTGAAACACAAAAACAACAAATACATATAACGCACTATTTTATCTTTCTGCTTAACTGGGCCAACTCTTCTTGGCGGGTCATACAGTAACCCGGCTTTCTCATACTAGGTCATATGTCTCCGGGTCTCCCACCCAACACTTAGCAAAAATCTCAACTCAACTGGACCACTCGCTAGTCATAACTGGAGTCAAAGAATATTCCTTTTATCCTGTCTGTTTGTCGCTGGCTTCCCGGAGAAGATGCTTATCTTATCCGCTCATTTTTACCGCAATACCCCTAGGGTTTTCACCGTGGCTATAAATATCTGGCCATAACCCCAGAGTAAATTTCCCCATTCTCACGTTCATCCCCTACCTCACGCTCGCGTCACTGCCACCGCAGCCGCCGGAACTCCGATCTTCAATCGCGCCCTCTAATCTCGGTCAATCTCCAAGGTAACCTCGATTCTTACTTTTATCCATTCCGCGCCCGATTCCAACCTTTATTTCTTCTAGATTGGCTCCGTATTTCATTATTCACTTCCGCATCCAAACTAGGGTTCATAACGCCATTGTTGCGCTCTGTCCTCCTCCAGAGCTGAAATCCATGACGAAGGAGAAGATAAAATCTGGAGGGCCCCGTGCGGCCAAAAAGCTCGCAAAGAAACCTTCTGGTACTGCTGCTGGTGCATCTGGATCCGCGGCTCCCGCAGCCGCTCCAGTGAACTGGACAAGGTCCAGTGCGACCAAGACCACCCTTCAGTCTTTCGTGAACCGGGGCGAACTCCCGGCTCAGAACGAGATCCAGTGGCGCGCCCCTGGAGAGGAGATCCGCCCAAACCCCAAGGAAGGTGAAGTGGTAGCCTTCTTAGATCATGTCCTGCGCGGTTTCCGCCCACCGGGTTCCCTGTTCTTTCGCCGGGTCTTAAAATACTACGGCCTTAGGCCGCAAGACATAGGCCCCAACTCCATTCTCAACATAAGCAACTTTGTAGTTTTCTGCGAGGATTACTTGCAAATAGCCCCCAGCCTTGAACTTTTCCTAGAATTTTTCTACTGCAACCCATCCCGCAAAGACAACCTTGGCCCTTACGGTGGAGTGGCGATCCAGCGCCGGAGGGAATGTGATTTCCCGGCTCTTGCTCTTGCCAGCCATCCAAAGGGATGGCAAAACACATATTTCTATTTCAAAGACACTTCACCCGCGTCAGATGATGCTCGTTACCCGGCTTTTCTGAACTCGGGCATGACCTACGAAGCAAAGATGAACAGCTACGCCCCAGACGCAGACCGGGTCAAGCTCGAGCCCACGCTCCGCCGGCCAAAGCCCTGCTCGCACATGGACTCAGGGGGACTGACCTGGTCAAGTGCTGGATCGGCTGGTTCATCCAACCCCTCAGCATCAGGACCCGGCTCTTCCATGAATACACAGAAGAGACCACTGACGACATGCGTTACTCAGAAATCACACTGCTGGATGACCAAATCGTGAAGAACGCCAAGAGGCTCCTTGGCGAAAAGAAGACCGATATTGCAATGAACGGGCTCGCCCCTTTCAGCACCAAGAACAAACCTCCTACGGTACAACTTGTCATCTACTCACTTCTTTAATTGTAACCCGGTATTTCTTGCAAACTATCTTACCGATATCTTCTTTTTGTCAGGACCCCAAGTGGTGGAGTGCAGATTACACCCCTACGTCCTCTGCTGAGGAGGACACAGAAAGTGATGATCAAGATGAAGAAGAAGAAGAAGAAGGTGAGCCAGACTCCGTAGGCCGGCTCTTCCTCGAGCTGATTAACAACGAAGTCCCCAAAAAGGACAATTCTACTGATAACCCGGCTCTTCTCATTCCAGGCCCCAATGACCCGGCTCCGGACGTATTGCCGGGTCCTCAAACTGCTGCACCCACTCCTCAAAAGAGGACCCGGGCTGCAATTGCAAAGGTGCCATTTTCTCGTTCCTCAACTTGCATGATGAACTCATCTCAAACTCAAATACCAACACAGGAAAAGGAACTTGCGAAAGAAGCTGAAGCCAACAAGAAACCGCGGACCCGGTCCTCTGCAAGCCATGTCACTTTGAGCACAGGTATCCCCCATGTTCTTTATCAAGCTGGGCCAAATCGATCCAGAAGACGCCCAGCAAAAAGTACCCTTTGGCTGGCAAAATCCGGGTTCCTAAACGTTCTGGTTTATCAGATTCTTCCTCGGACGCGGCTAGCACGCCCGAGGATTTCCTCATCAATACCGGGTTAGGATTACTCTCCTTTCTTTTCAGTTTTCACTACTTTGCAGTCTTTTCTGTATTTAACCACCTTTCCTTTGTTTCAGTGCCAAAGCTATCGTGGAGGAAGACCCGGAATCTTCTCCAGCTGCCTCTCCTCCACCTGCTACAGCTGAACCTTCCCAAATGGAAGTACATGTTGAAGAGCAAGCCCAGAAGAAGAATCTGGCGCAGAGAACGTGACAGCCACACCACCAAGCCCGCCAGCTGCTCCAAAACCAAGCCCAGACGCACAATCACCCGGGCATGGGTCTGGAACCAAAGAAGTTGACCCAGAAGTCCAGATCACCGGGTCTAAGAAAGGCCCGGCTCCTGGCGTGTCCACTGCCATTGCCAAGGTCACAGCACCAGAAATCAAGGTGGATCCCTCTGCAAAGGGCAAGGACCCGGTTGCTTCTTTGGATCTGGCGACTCTGAACTCCATGTCCACACCGGCTCTGTGCGAGGAATACTTTTCTCGCCTTGCTCATCATAAGAACTTGGAGACTGAGCTTGTCTCTCTGCTTCAGAAACGGTACCAGGTGTGCTTTTAACTTTACTTACCTTCTTACTTCTTATAACCATTCTCTGCCTAGCCCCCAAGCTCCAAATTTATCACTTGTTGAAAAACTTGGTGCTTGAAACGCCAACATCCTTTACAAAAACTTTTCAACACTGTAGCCCCCAAGTGCCGGGTTAGCTGTCCACAGCAACCTGGGACTAATCACTTGAACAATTTTAAAACTTTCACCCGTGTAGCCCCCAAGCACCGGGTTAGCACGCTTGCGGCAACCTGGGGCTTTACTTGTCTGTTGCAAACTTTTGAAACTTTGTAGCCCCCAAGTTCCAGGCTAATAATTCCTTAGTAACTTGAGGCTAAACTGTGCATTTTTTTTTAACAGGAACATGTGAACCAAGCCAATGAAGAAGTGGCCCGGCTACAAGGAGCCTTAAAAGCTGAGACTGAGACCCGGGCTGAAGGGGCAAACAAACTTCAAGCCCTGGAAGAAACAATAACTGCCTTGACTCAGGAGAACTCAGACTTGAAGCGGGACATGCAAGAGCATGAAGAAAACTTTCAAGAGCAGCTGACCAGCCTCAACAGAAATTGAATACAGCTACCAACGAGCTGACCCGCCTGAAGAAGATGATTACTGCCATGGTTGCCTCCCTTGTTGGTAAGCACAATATTCTCAAAACCCGGTAAAGTTTTCGTCTGTTCCAAGCTTGGCATATAAACTATGCCTGACACTTTCCCTTTTGCAGGTGCACGTGATGGCAACATCCGCAAGACCGCAACTGAGAAAGTCAAATGCATGTATACACTGGTCCGCCAATTATACTTTGGGAGTTGCGAGGTCATCAAGGCTGCAAGAAACTGGGAAAACCCGCCCAGCACTTACACTGAAGTGCTGGGCCATTTGTCCACAATGCCTGGTTGGATTCACCTGCTGAAGAAATCTGCATGCAGGGCCGGGGCCATGCGCAGCCTAGCTTTGGCTAAGCTTACTATCCCCAACTTGACCCGGCTCCTCTGGCATCGGGCTTTCCTGAGTACAATGCAGATGGCACTCCTTTTGACAGGAAGACCTACAGCCGGGTTATGAAGCAGACCCGGTTCGTGGCTACCCAAATTGCCAACAATCTGAAGCTTAACACCATCCAGTATGGCTACAACGAGGCGAATAAAGAAATTGTGGACGACGAGCCTCAACGCATCGACCTGCTACAAAGCTACAAGAATCTGTTGCTGGTGATAAAACTGCTCCAAGTGCTTCTGCTGCGCCAAGCTCCTCAACTCCCACTGTGCCACCTCCAACACGTGCACCAGTGGAAGATGAAGACGAACATTACTTCCAGTCCCTTCAGCTTGTCACCTGGCGCACTGATGGAGCCCCCAAGACCCGGGAAGCAGAAGCAGAACGGCCAAGGATGACTCGACAAGCGCCAAAGATGGCACCCCAGCTACAACTCCTTCCACTAACCCGGCTCCAGAAGCCGGCTCTTAAACTTATGCAGATGCTGTGTCTCTGCCAGAAAACTTAATGTCATTTGGCCCTTGAGGCACATTATTGTAATAACTTAGCTATTCTGATACCATGCCTGTGATGTATGCTTTTGCACTTGTTTTAAACTTTGGTGAAACTATGTGGAATCACATGACATGAGAAATATCCAATTACTTATCTTCTGTGGTTTTGATGACCCTTTTGGTTTCTTTAACTGTGAGCCGGCTTTCGCATGGATATCCTGGCGCAACTTCTCTGAGAAAAACAGGGTCGAACCAAGTCCCAATGGGCTTCATGGTTGATTGAGTTTCCAGGTGTGCAATCAGGCCATATAAGTGCGAGTCACATCAGCTACACAGCAAGATAACCAAGAATACTAGTGGCATAAAAGCCGGGTCTTGGGATTGCAGCTACAGACTTTTTGCAGTAAGAGCCCCCAAGACCTGGATCAATGTTTATAAAGTAAAGGGCTTATGCCTCAGTACCCCATTGATCCAAAATACTGGTGGGACGCACTCTCTGGGCATCCTCAAAAATAAAAAACTTAAACAACTGCAACCAAAACTGAAACCCGGGGATACTTATGAGCCGGGTCCTGGGGAAATAACTTTAGCTATCTCAATGACAAGCCCCCAGGACCAAGCTTGACCCAGAACTGCCACAATACATATAGAACAAAGAAAGATAACCGGCTTATAAAACTGAAACATAACCTGAGACAAGACAAATTTCTGCTTCAACCTTCACTTTATTGATAGAAAAGGTTAGGTCAGCAAGCCGCCTCATTAAAAACCTTCCAGTCCCCTTAGGTACCCTGGTAAGGAAAAGAGCGCGTCTGAAACCTGCTGCCTGTTACATCGTGTGTTACATCTGATACATCTTTTTCATGCTAAGTATAATATGGGCGCAGCTGCGCAATGTTCCACGGCCTCTCACGCTCTTCCATAGAAAAGGTAGAGTGCGTTGAGTCATTGACTGTCTCTGATTTCTCTCTAGCGTCCACCAAATAGTATGAACCATTGTTCAATTTCTTGCTTATGATGAAGGGCCCTTCCCAAGGAGGAGATAACTTGTGCATCCCTTCCTTGGACTGCACCCATCGCAACACTAGATCACCTTCCTGGAAGGTGCGAGTTTTAACCCGGCGACTGTGATACCGCCTCAAATCTTGCTGATAAATTGCTGATCTTTCCAATGCTTTCTCTCTATTCTCCTCCAGCAGGTCAACAGAATCCTGCCGGGTCTTCTCATTTTCTGTCTCCACGTAAGCCGCCACGCGAGGCGAGTCATGAATAATATCACTTGGCAAAACTGCCTCTGCCCCATACACCATGAAGAAAGGGGTCATCTTTGTGGATCTGTTTGGTGTTGTATTGATTCCCCAAACAACTGATGGCAATTCCTCCACCCACGCTCCGGCGGCTCTGAGACACGGGACCCGGAGACGTGGTTTCAATCCTCTGAGTAACTCCTGGTTAGCTCGTTCAACTTGCCCATTGGCCTGAGGATGAGCCACAGAAGCAACATCCAAACGTATACCATTGTTTCCACAAAACTTTGCCATCTCTCCCAAGGACATATTAGTACCATTGTCTGTGATAATACTATGGGGATACCCAAACCTGTGTATGATCTGCTTCAGAAACTTCACTGCTGTTGCCGCCTCACAATTTGTAACAGGCATGACCTCAACCCACTTGGTAAACTTGTCAATGGCAACGAGGAGGTGGGTTTTCTTACAAGGAGACATGCTGAAAGGACCCACCATATCAAGCCCCCAAACTGCAAAGGGCCAAGTCAAAGGTATTGTTCTCAACTCCTGAGCCGGCACATGAATCTGTCTTGCATACCTTTGACATCCATCACATCTATTCACCAAGCGCTCTGCATCTGCCTGGGCTGTGAGCCAAAAGAAACCGTGCCTGAAAGCTTTTGCAACCAAGGACCTAGTTGAAGCATGATGACCACAATCTCCCTCGTGAATTTCCTTCAGAATTTGCCGGCCCTCCTTTCCAGACACACATCTCTGATATACCCCTGAAACACTTCTCTTATATAACTCACCATCTATGACCACATAGGCCTTGCACCGGCGCACGATCTGCCGGGCTATGACTTCCTGCTGGGGCAACACCCCTCTCAAAAGATATGCAAGATACGGTTCTGTCCACTCGGGAATTTCCCGGGTTACAGCCACCAGCTGCGAATCCGGGTCTGCCACTCTTCCTCATCCTGGGACTTGACTGATGGAGCCCATAGCTCGTCCAAGAAAACGTTAGGTGGAACCGGCTCTCTGCGTGAGCCGAGTCTTGACAAAGCATCTGCAGCATCGTTTTTCCTGCGGTCAATGTGATCCACTTGATAGCCTGAGAAGAACCCAGCTACTCTATCCACCTCTCGCCTGTAAGCCGCCATAGTTGCATCTTTTCTGTCCCAAGTTCCTGAAACTTGCTGCGCCACAAGATCTGAATCCCCATAGCACTTAATACGCTTGATGTTCATCTCCTTTGCCATACGCAAACCATGCAACAAGGCCTCATACTCTGCCACATTATTGGTACAATCAAAATGAATTTGCAAAACATAACTCAACTTGTCACCTTTGGGAGAAGTTAACACCACTCCAGCTCCTGAACCTTGCTCTTGCTTAGACCCGTCAAAATGCATAACCCAAGATTTGAGGCTCGGGGTGAGAGGTGGTGCATTCAACTGTGTCCAATCATTAAGAAAATCGCCAACGCCTGAGACTTGATAGCTGTGCGAGGCACATAGTCAATGTGATAATCCCCCATTTCAATTGCCCACTTGGCAATTCTTCCTGTAGCTTCGGAGTTTCTGATGATATCTGCTAAGGGAATAGAACTGACCACCGTAATTGGATGCTCCTGAAAATACGGCTTCAACTTTCTACTAGCCATGAAAACACCAAACACAAGCTTCTGCCAATGTGGGTATCTCTGCTTTGCTTCTGATAGGACCTCGCTGACATAATAGACCGGCCTTTGTACCGGGTTCTCTTTTCCTTCCTCTTTTCGCTCAACCACCACCACGGCACTCACAGCTTGAGGCCCGGCTGCAACATACAAAAGCATGGGTTCCTTGGGACCCGGCGCCGCTAAAACTGGCGCTTTGACAACTGCTTCTTCAAGGCCTCAAAGGCCTCATCTGCCTCTTGATTCCACACAAAGTTATCTGTCTTCTTCAACAGCTTATACAACGGAATAGCTTTTTCTCCAAGCCGGGAAATAAACCGGCTCAACGCAGCCACACAGCCTGTCAGCTTCTGAACATCAGCCAACTCCTCTGGCCTTTTCAAACTCTGGATTGCACGAATTTTTTCCGGGTTTGCCTCAATTCCACGCTCTGACACAATGAAACCAAGTAACTTGCCCGCTGGAACCCCAAACACACACTTCGTAGGATTAAGCTTCATCTTGTACTCTCTCAGATTCTTGAATGTCTCTGCAAGGTCATTAATAAATGACCCGGCTTTTTCTGACTTGATCACCACATCATCAACATAAGCGTGCACATTGCGCCCAATCTGATCATGAAAACAATTCTGGATACACCTCTGATAAGTTGCTCCTGCGTTCTTCAACCCAAAAGTCATGGTCTTGTAGCAAAAAGCACCAAAGGGGGTGATAAACGACGTCTTCTCCCAATCTTCCTTGTTAAGTTTGATCTGATGATAACCTGAATACGCATCCAGAAAACACAAGAGCTCGCTACCTGCAACGGCATCCACAATTTGATCAATGCGCGGCAGTGCGAACGGATCCTTGGGACAATGCTTGTTCAAGCTCGTGAAATCAATGCACATCCTCCACTCATTATTCTTTTTCAGAACCAAAACCGGGTTTGCTAACCACTCTGGATGAAACACTTCCATGATAAAGCCGGCCTCCAAAAGCCGGGCTATCTCCTCTCCAATTGCTTTTCTCCTTTCTGCATTCATTTTTCTCAAACCTTGTTTTACCGGCCTAGCCTTGGGATCAACATGTAAACGGTGCTCAGCGAGTTCAGTTGGAATGCCTGGCATGTCACTAGGTGTCCACGCAAAAACATCCCGATTCTCACGGATGAACTCGATGAGCGCGCTTTCCTATTTGTCAGTTAAGTTTGTCCCTATGGCGAACTGCTTGGAGGAATCCCCAGGCACAAAATCCACCATCTTTGTGTCCTTTGCTGCTTTAAACTTTGCCCTATCATCTTCTGTCATTGGCTTCTTGAGCGCCGTGTTATCCTGTGGGTCAACATTTGATCTGTAAGCTTTCAACTCCTCTCTTGCACACGTTTGTTCTGCCAGGGCTGCATCCCCTTCATCACACTCTGCTGCTATTTCCCTGTTACCATGAACAGTGATGATCCCATTGGGACCCGGCATTTTCAACTGGAGATACACATAACACGGCCTTGCCATGAACTTGGCATAAGCCGGCCTTCCCAACAATGCATGATATGGACTTGGAAACTTTACCACCTCAAACGTGAGCCACTCTGATCTGAAGTTATGGATAGACTCGCCAAAAGCTACCTCCAATGAAATTTTACCCTCTGGTGTGGCTGACTTTCCCGGAACTATACCATGAAAAATTGTTGACGTTTTCTGCAACTGTGACTCCTTCAACCCATGCGCACGAACGTGTCCCAGTACAAAATATTGATGCTACTGCCACCGTCCATCAAAACCTTTTTCAACTCGAAGCCATGTACTTGAGGAGCAACAACTAGCGCAAGCAGGCCCGGGTGCTCCACCACCTCCGGATGATCTGCTCTGCTCCAAGTAATTGCATGCTCTGACCACCTCAAATACCTTGGAATTCCAGCTGCCACTGTATTAACCGCCCTTTTGACTATCTTTCTCTCTCTTTTTGTTGTGCCACTGGTATAAATGTGATACTGACCAAGTTGCCTTGGCTGCTGTGAAAATCCTCCTTGGTTACTCATATTCTGGTTCTGACCCTGACCCGGGTTTCCAGTGGGTACCGCATTTGCTCCTGTTAGAGGCCCCGCAGCCGGGTTACTTGTGAGGGTTGGACTAAATCTAATGTGTATCGTTCATTTGTCTTGTGAGGCTGAACCATGTTTGTAGGCCCGCTCTTTTTTTGGTTTGAAAGGCACGCGCACGCGCTCTCTTGTTTGACTTGGATTCCGGATGCACACGCTGCTCATCCTGAACGCGGATGGCTGACAAGACCTGAAACGAGTCCTTCACCCAGATTAACATGGCCTCGGCAGAACGACGAACTCGGAGTCGGACTCAGAATCCAACGTACTAGTCCTACATATGGCTGATCGTTGAATAGCTGACCGAATAGGATGTGTACTCCGACTACACCTACTCCTCTTCTCCGCTACAAAAGTGCATGAATCCACGAACCTTGTTTCTCAAATCGGCAAGCGCAACAACGCACACCTCCATAGCTAGCGAACCAGGCCGATCGATCAAGGATCTTCTCAAGCATAGGTGTTCCTTGGTGCGCGAGCTAGCACAAGTCGACATGGCCTCGCGTGCACTCGCGGTACTAGCAGCACTTCTCGTCGTCGGCGTATTACTGCTCCTCTTGCTGCCGGCGGGAGCTCACGCAGACAGTACCAACTTCTCCGTACGTCGCCAGTTAAGGCACAAGATCGAGGACAATCAACAGATCGAGGTCAAGGTTCGTAGGCACGGAGCAAGTGGCTACGGCCGTAAACTGGGAGAGACGAGCAAGCCTTCAGAAAACATCGTCGAGGTCAACGTGGCAAGCTACGGAGCTGTCGGCGACGGCAAGCAAGATGACACGCCGGCGTTTCAGAAAGCGTGGATAGCGGCTTGCTCCTCGTCTCAGCCGGCCACCCTTCTAGTTCCAAAGGAGAAGACGTATCTCGTCAAGCACATCACGTTCTCAGGTAAATGCAAATCTAGAGTTACATTCAAGCTCGAAGGAAAACTGGTAGCTCCCGCCAGATCTAGCTGGCCAGCAGAGGAACGGCCGAGGTGGATCGTGTTTGACAATGTTGACAGCTTAACCGTGACCGGTGACGGGACCATAGACGGAAATGGCGAGATGTGGTGGAAGAATTCTTGCCGAGTGGACAAGAAGCTGAAATGCACATTTGCTCCGATTGCGCTGTTGTTTAGCAAGTGCAATCAGCTGAAGGTGGAAGATATTAAGCTCCTGAACAGCCAACAAATCCACATCTCGGTACAAGATTGCAAAGACGTACTTCTGAACCACATCACGATAAGTGCGCCTAGCTATAGCCCAGAGAATGACGGAATTCACATTATTCGCACCAAGGATATTCAAGTGATGGATTGCAATATTAAAACCGGAGACGATTGCATATCGATCAAGACAGGTACTGAAAATTTGTATGCTCCGAGAATAAGCTGTGGACCCGGTCATGGAATAAGTGTGGGGAGTCTAGGTGACCACAACTCAGAGGCTCGAGTTTCCAACATTACAATCTATAAGGCACACTTCTCTGGCGCAATGAATGGTGTAAGAATCAAAACATGGCAAGGAGGAAAAGGATACGCGAAAGATATCGTATTTGAGTATATAACCATGACGAGAGTCAGGAATCCGATAATTATTGATCAGAACTACTGCACGATAGCTGATCCTTTGAATCCTAAGGCATGCGAGAAACAAACTTCGACGGTGGAACTAAGCAACATCCAGTTCAAAAATATACGAGGTACGAGTGAGACAAAAGAGGCTATCAAGCTTGACTGCAGCGACACAGTACCATGTCATGACATATTGTTGCAAAACGTGAACCTTAATTTTAAGGGGCACAAGAGCACCGCCACAACAAGTATATGCAAGAATGTGAAGCTAAAGAATTATGTCAATGTAATCCCGAAGACCTGCTGAGACACTGTCATATGTCTGTTTTTTCAATCTTTGACGTACTTGCAAATTAATGAAATGCTCACTTGTACGCACGCAGAGTTGAGATTTATGATTCTGTTGTATTTGATATTCCCATCTTTATAGTTCAAAACGAATGCACTATGCATTTGGCACTGTATCTATGCTTTTATAATAATGTCTGCATTGGACGATGAAGATTACATAGAGTTTCTTTGGCGGAATTTAACAAGGATGCTCTGAGGTTAAATAGTTGTATTTATGCAGTGATGGCTTCTTGCTAAATTTATCAAAATATTCAGGCAAATAATCACCACTTTTTTGCTTGGCTGTCCTCATAGTTAGCTGCACTCTGCAATACAGAAGTACCTACCACTTTTTTTTCTGATTGAGGAAAATAATTACATTGGTTGTCAAGTTTTCAATTATCTTTAGCACAATTTGGAAAACAAGAAACTTTAGAGCGCATAACGATCGTTAGGTTCTTCTTGATCATTCACATTTATATAGATGATGGTATCATTGATTTGAAGCTGCATATATCCATTGATGTCTACCGTATAGTCCCTTGAGTAAAATTTGTTGAATCATATTGTTAGTATAGGACCCACAATAGTTATTCTTTTGTACAATACATTTTTTTTTTGCTTCAATACTCATGTTCAAGCTTTTGCTCGATCCTTTCTTGTATTCTTTTTTTTTTTTTTGCATCTAAACGTTTTGTATATAAACATCATTATTGATTACAGCCACAAATTCTGATGTCAATGTTTGTGAATCAAATAGCAGGACATATTTACACTAATTGCATGTTGAAGCTTCTTGGCAGCATGTTAATAAATAATATGACATCTGATTGAATAACTTTAAATGCCTGCAAGATTTATCAGGCTATTAAATGTGAGCCGGAGGCTTCTCTTGTAATTCTGTCCGGAAAGCTTAATCTGAAGGAGTGCTCAGGTAATGCACATTAGTCAGATGTTAACGTTGTCCAAACATTCGGTGCAGTAATGCACTACAGCTACGCATTATTAGTCAGATGTATTTCAGAATCCTTTTCTGCACACTGTCTACGTGTGAGTAGTATACAGGATGTCCGGTCTTCCCCCGGCTATTCCTCACTCTTTTTGGAACCTCATCTCTTTCTACAGTGCACAGAGGAGCTTGGGAGGCGACTTCGAGCGACCGGCGGCCGCCGGCGCATCCGGTGGATTCCTCACCCTCCGCCTGCCGCTCCGGCGGCGGGAGGGTGGGGGATCTCCGGATCCGCGCTCCGGCGTGTAGATAGAAGGTGTTCGGGCGGCGCGGCTGCGGTGGGGAAGCCGGCGCTGCCGTTTTGGAGATCTGCGGCTCCCCCTCCGCGGCGACGTCGACGACGGTGCCCTCGAGCTGCAGGTTTCGTCCCCGAGCTGCTGCGTGTTTCTCCGGCTTCGGCGGCAGCCCGGTGTCGAGTGGATGCAAGGCCGGTGGTGGAGGAGGTGCGAGGCGACTGCGGCGGTGGAGTGTGGGGTGCTGTGGGAAGATCTGTGGCGCCGGCCATGGATCTGGGGCGGGAGGTGCTCGGGGTGCGGCCCCGACCTCTGGGCGTTCATCGACTCAAGTTCCAGCTCGTCGGAGCTGGCGGCTCTTGTGGTTCGTCAAAGCCACTGCGGTGGCAAGAAGCTCTTCCGCTCCGTGGAGAGGGCTCCAGGCGTCTGCTTCCTTCCTCGCCTCCGGCGGTGGAGGTCGCGCGCGCTGGAGCTGCTCGTGGTGAAGACGGCGTGGCGCTGCGGTGCCGTCCTTCGTATACTTCTTTTTCTTTGCTTGTATCCGACCTTGTATTTGATCCTCTAGTATGAATACAAGTATGGAAAATTCAAAAAAAAAAAGGGCATGCTGACACACGCACTCACGAGCTCACTCATGGAGATGGAGTCATGGTGCTCGTTGTGGTCGTTCAGATAAACCCACCATGACTGAGCTGCTTCGTGCCATTCGATGTGGCCCGGTCGAGACGATCAATAACTGCCTACCCAAATATGCTGGCAAATAATCTAGCCGGCTCGATGCATGTATTTTTTGACAAATCTGGCCCTTTTAAATAACTGAACACATATATGGCTTCTTCTCAACTATTTTCAAATCTGGCCTCTTGAGGTCGGCGCCAAAGAGGATGGAGCCGAACTTGTTCATTTCGGCGCCATCCAGAAAGTCCACGATTTTTCTAAGAACTTAAAAAAATTAAAACGGGGAGTCAGCGCCAACAAGGATGGAGCCGACATGTACAAGGTCGGCGCCATCCTCTATGGAGCCGACCTCAGGGACCAGATTTGAGAATAGTTTCGCAGATGGGCCAGATTTGTCATTACTTTCCTAAAAGAGTCAGATTGACAAAAAATACTCTGAGGCGTGAACATGCATACGCTTGTTGGCTCTTGTTCAACTAAGAGCATCTCTAACGGTTGTCCTATAATAGGGCACCATTTTTGTATTATAGGGCACTAGTTTTTGAGTTTTAGGTCACGAAACGACCGTCGCTTTACTGGCTGCCCTAAAATAGGGCAGCCGTGGAGCAGCGGCTGCCCTATTTTAGGGCACGGCTGCCACGCAACACCCCTCTTTTTTCACTATGTTTTTTTCAAATTTGCATACGTATGTCAAATGAATAGTATAAAAGATGATCCAAAATGAATTCAAACAAATAACGATACAATAGTAATCAATTATTTCAACACAATACGTTTTGTTCATCAAATGGTTCATCATGTTGCAAACAAATCAACACACAATAGAATTGTTTCATGACATAGAACAAACATATATCAAGTGCACGGTTTTGCCTTTTTGCTTTCAATACCATGACCAACAGGGACCGAGCTGGGCCCGGGCAAGCCTGGAGAAATTTCGTTGCTGCATATGCTTAGCTGTTGGATTTGGCCCGGGTCAGCCCAACTATTCTTCTTTCCTACAGACATGTGAAGTCACATTCCTAGCCCATCTAACTCTGAAACGAGTGCCAAGGCCCATGCAGGACTTGATCGAACGAGCCAACTAAGGTCCAGGTAGGATCGACATGTACGATAAACCCAGTCTCATCGCATGGTTGCTGTCAGATTTTCCAACCGCTACCAGCTGATTGGTGTCCACAAATCTCAAGTCTAGCAAAATTTGTCCAATTTGTTTCAATTATGGCTTAAAGCCTTATAATGATGTGTTTTCTTATCAATGTCATGCCAACATACATGTTTTTGCCATGTTTATCTAGCTTGCTGGATATTAAGCATTGACTTAAAATTTAAAAATTTCGTTAAATCGAACCATATTTTCTACCGTACTACTCCCTCCGTTTTTTAATATAAAATGTTTTACTTTTTGTCCACATTCACATGCACACATATGTATGTAGACACATTTTACTTTATATGTTCACTCATTTTAGTATGCATGTATACAACATGTGTAACATCTAAAATATCTTATATTAAAAAACGGAGGGAGTATGTATTATCACGAGGTGTTCTTCCAAAAAGTTATAAACGCTTCCGTTTTGGCCCGGGTCTTGCTCTGGCTCCGCCACTGCGCGTACGGCCGGGCGTACAGATGGTATACACCGTGTCCGTGTAGGCGGGTAATTCTCGCAACCTCCGTCTGCTTAGTGCAAAAAAAAAAAACCTCCGTCTGCTGTTGTACCTAAACACACAGCGTGTCACAGGTAGCAGAATCCACTGTTGAAGATCCCCCAAAATTGAAGAGGAACACATGGAATTCAATGCTCACCCAGAACCAGAAGAGGAGCAGTTCAAAAAAAAAAAAAAAAACAGAAGAGGAACGGTGTAGAAGAGTCGAGGTGACCACCCAATTTATTCACGCATTTGCTTGCTTCCTGCCAGCCAGCTCAACCTCAAGTGATAAAGAAGCCATGTTGAAGGAGGCAGTAGGTACGATCGATCGGCCGGGTTCTCATGGCATCCATTAAATTTCATCTCCTTAATCGGATCTTAAAATTAACCAGCATGAAAAGAAAGTAAATTACATCATCGATCCTTCTTCAGAAACTGAACCCTGGTCGATCGATCAGCAGGTGATACATCATACTAGTATGTGGATGGACTTATGTAGATAGATGGTCCGGGGTACATGCGAATGCAATGCGTTATTCCGAAACAACTTCGTAACTGATTAACCACCGATCATGCAGTGCCGTCGCCGCCGACTAGTTATTTGCCGCAACCACCTCCGGCTGCACCGCCGCCTGCTTGTTCATCTTCTGGCCGAGCTCGTCGACGACCGCGGGCGCCACGGTAGCCTCCTTCTCCTTCTCCGGCGGTGCCGCCTCCTCTGCCGCAGCCTCCTTCTGCTCCTCATCCTTCTTCTCGTCTACGGCCTTGACGTTCGTGCTCTCCGTCTCAGTCTCCGTCTTCTTCTTGAGCCGGCTAGTGACGGGCTTGGGGAAGGGCACGTCGGGCTCGAAGGCCTCGACGGGGAAGCTGCGGGAGAGGCCGCCCAAGGCCTTGCAGTGGATCTTCCCCGTGGGCGGGTCGTCGACGCAGATCTCGTTGAGGCTCACCCAGATGAGCATCTCCTTGGCCTTGACCCCGGTGATCTTGCGCAGCCGGCCCTGCTCGGCGATAGCCGAGACCTCGGCGGCGTAGGAGACGTAGCGGCCGGCCTTGGCGAAGTAGTGGTCCACCTTCTTCTTCTGCTTGAGCCACACGAAGCCCGTCTCCTCCACGTACCCGCACTCGATGATGTCCTTGAGCGGGAGCAGCCCCAGCGGGAGCTCCGTCTCCGCCAGCAGCAGCCGCGTCTTCTCCTGCCCGCCGCGTCGCCCGTGTAGATCTCCGCCTTGGCGCGGACGTCGTCGGGGATGAGCATCGGCATCGTCGGGAGCTTGAAATGCAGTGGCGTGGTTTCTTTGAGCTGTGCTTGGTTGCTTGCTGGGAGCTGGTGCTCTGTGTTGTGTGGGTTGGAGAAGAGTGTGAGGTGGTGTGTGCTTAAATAGCAAATGGAAATGAGAAAATGGGTACTGTGGGAATTGTTATATGACCTGAATTTGGCAGTGTAGTTGGGAGTTGTTAGTGTAATGCTAAAAATATATTACTTACTACTTCTTCTGTAATTGAGAATTAATGTGATGATTTAATAAACGGTGGAGGACATGCATATGATGATTTATTCTAGAACACTAGCCAGCGTGGCCATGCCCAATTTTTGCATCTAGATTCACTGATGCATTCAAGAGGCCAGGGAAGGCATTCTTCACTCAAAGGAGAAGCAAGTAGAGCATGATAGTTCGGATATTCACAACGGGTAGTAGGTGCAAACATTTTTCAAAATGTCAAAAAATTCAAAATAAAAATTTCGCATGTAGTTCAAGATGTATTATGTTAGCACGAAAAGTTACGGGAAGAAAAAATATTTTTTTGCAACCTGTGCAAAAAAGACAAATTCGGACGCACGGAAATGTCTTTATACGTGTCAGATTTTTGTCTTTTTGTACAGCTCACACAAAATGTTTTTTCACCATGCCATTTTTTGTGCTAACACATAATGTTCTAATGTACATCCGGATTTTTTTCTGGAATTTTTTGACATTTTGAAAAAAAAGTTACATAATGGGTGCATCTAGACCCTAGAGCCAAATCGCCGCCTCAATTGATAGTTGTCCTCATTTGTTTGCCGTCCCTTATTGTTATGTGATTTTTCCTGTTGTGGGCGTTGATACCGATCAAGTCTTTTTTTTTCATAAAACCGAAACTAACACCCTCGACGACCGTCGTGTTTATCGCGAGAGGACACACAGCCACCTTTAGTACCCACACAAGCTGCACACACCACCGAAATTAGAGAATCATACTAGTTCCTGAGTATGGCGTTTTGACTCCCGAGCTACATGTAGCTTCGTTTTTTGAAAAATTTCAATTTTGTATTTTTTTTAGTTTTCAAAAATTGGGGGAAAATCTTGACAAAAATGACAAATGGGGGATCCTGGTGTGAACAGTACACAGTCTAAAAAAATTGAAATTTTGCACAATTTGTTTTGTGTGTGTAGCACAAAATACTACGCTTTTTGAGTTGAAACTTTGCAAGCTTCTAGATCTCGACACTATGTACATCTAGGTTTTTTCACGATTTTATGAAACTAAAAAGTGTAGATATCGAATTTTTGGAAAACCGAGATACATGTAGCTCGAGCTCCATTTGAACTTTTCGACTAGTTCCTTGGCTATTTAAATGTCCTCATATATGCTGTACGTGTTAAACTCTTCTCTCTCGAGCTTATGGAATGGGTATAGCCTGATGCAGATTTGCAGCTCCCGAGCACGAGTGCACCTGATATTTTAAAATTTTGAAAATTTTAAATTTATGTTTCAAAAAAATCCAAAAAAAAATCCTATGATACATATGCATGCTTCCTACGTGCGTGCCAATTTTCGGTGCAAAAAAGTCATATTCCGAGCGGTATAAAAATAACAAAATTCTGATCAGTAAAAAGTGAAAATAGTGTGTTGAATCTGTCAGCAATTTCTCTTTTTTGCCTAGCCCAAAATATAATGAATTTCTTTACGAAATTTTTGGCATACTTGCGTAATATGTATATGTATTTGTGTAAAACATTTCAGAATTTTTGGAAGCAAAAAAGTCAGATTTTCAAAATTTTCAAATAACGGGAGCACCGGGAGCTGCAACGGATTTCCGCTGAAAAATGCCTTAAGTTTTGTCTACCGAAGTTAATTGTTTATTTGTATTTTATTCCAAAAGCAGGTTCACTTTCCAGTGAGATTAGATAGTGCAGAAAACGGAATGGCAGTGCGTGCGACCTTTTCTGCTCGACGTGCATCCGATGTTTCCTATTCGAGCTGTCAGTGGACGGAAGTATTTGAGAAAATCAGACTTTGGCATCTAGGAAGATTTCAAGATCAAAAAGTTGATCTTCACAATATGCAACTGTTAGGACAATGTTTTTTTAGAGGAGTGCACTGTCTGAAACTTGCAAATTCAACATGATGCAAAATTAAATAAAGTCATAAATGAATCATGCAATACACGCATAGATAAACATATTCTCCTCAAGGCTCCCATCAGGACAGGTTCTCGCCTCAAGGCAGGGGCCTTCGGACCGGTCCTGTGCCCTGTGTGGTGCCGCGGAAGACGCCTCCCACATGTTTTTCTCCTGCTCCTTAGCGAAATTCTCATGGAGTGTGCTGCGGCAGATCCTCGAAAATCGATGGTGCCCTGCCAACTTTGCGCAATTCTTTGCCATCCTTAGTAGTTTGTCGGGTCAAACGCGTAGGGTGGTGTGGTCTTTATTTGTTGCGCAATCTTGGGATTTATGGAACATTCGCAACAAGCTCTCCACCGAGCGCAAGATTATTAAACTTCCGGCTGATGTCATCTACAAAACTCTTATTATTTGCAGCTATGGTGCCTAAATGCCAAGGCCAAGGATCGACCAAGATTAGAGGAGCTGGTCGCCAAGCTCAAGCTGTTATATACAGCAAATCGCCCGAGGATGCCGAGGTCTCTGCGTAGGACGAGCCTGAGCTGAGCGTGGATGTTGCTCGAGCTCCTTTCCGATCTTCTGGGGTGGCGCCCTTAGCTAGCCTGTTTACCATCTGTGCGAACTGTGCTGTCGTTCCTTTCTTATGGCTAACCTGTACGCCGCAGCATGTAACCGTATTCTGTGTGAACTTGCTGGTCTTATTAATTTAAGGCTGGGCACGTGTGCCTCTTATCTAAAAAAAATAAACATATTCTTGCAAACTATACGAATGGCTGAGTTGTCTCACAATTTAGTGAGTCTGGCACTTGCCACTAAACAAATAATATGTATAATGAGATAAGCATGACATCAAAACAGAAAATACGAATGAAAAAAGTAAGTATTGCAAAATTACAACTACTGGGGTGTGGGTTCTACACAAATGCTGGAGTGTGGGTTATACAAAACCACAATTAAAGGAAAGTTTATTAGAAAATCATAATTGTTGGTGCAACTTGTTTTCGAGAACCTGAATATCACAATTTAGCCAATTTGACATTGTTTCCGACATTCTGGCAGCCAGGTGCCATGTGGCAGAGAAGACAGTTTCTCTTTCTTCAGCAAAGCAAAGCGGACGTGGGCTGGAGTTAACTCTGAACCATTTGGAAGTATATGCATTATTTGTAAGTTTTGGCTAAAGTTTGTTCAAAAGTTCAACTAAAAATGAACAGAATCAATTAATTCGAGTTACATGCAGTGAGTAAACTGGAAAGTTCGACATCATCCCGCACATTGGAAGGTTTGCAATGTTCACACTCTTTTGAAAAATATAGGTAATTCAGAACACAATTAGTGATAAAGTGGGAAATTATGCAGCCAAGAGAAGATCGGTCCACGGAACTGGGACTCAAGCCAGCCAGATCGACATGGCATTGTAGAGGAGTTGTGAACATTGTCGGCGGGCCGGCGCGTCTGCACGTGACAAGGATCCGCAACAGAGAAATGTTGCATGACGAGCAAGTCGAAGATTGGGGAGGCGCTTTAGGTGGAGGCTGGATTGGGGGGAGGAAACTACCGAAGGAGACCTCCCACCGCCGTCGTCCGCCGTGGGATGGCCTCCTCCGGCGACAGCGCGGGGGGGGGGGGGGGGAGGGGGGCAGAGGGCGTGATACGGGCGCTTTCTGTGGCCGCGGCTGACAAACAAGTAACAGGTTGTCCTTGGCCAAAATTTAATTAAAATGGATGTGTTCCAAAAAATGAGAAAATTGGTACTGTGGGAATGAAATGACCAGAAATTGGCAGTGTAGTTGGGGGTTGTTAGTGAAATGCTAAAAGTATATTACTTCTTCTGTAATTGAGAATAAATGTGATGATTTAATAATAAACGGTGGAGGACATGCATGTGATGATTTATTCTAGAACCTACACTAGCCAGCGTGGCCATGCCATGCCCATTTTTGCATCTAGATCCACTGATGCATTCAAGAGGCTAGGAAAGGAGACATTCTTCACTCAAAGGAGAAGCAAGTAGAGCATGAATAGTGTAGTTCCTCATTTGTTTGCCGTTCCTTATTTTTAGGTGATATTTACTATTCAAAAAAGGGCGTTATTTTCTTGTTGTGGGTGTTGCTGCCGAACTGAGCCTTAGTTGCCTAGCCATTTACGTGCCATACTCCTCTCTCTCTCTATCTCTCTCTCTCTAGCTTATAGAAAGGGTACACCCCCAAAAATGCCTTAAGTTTCATACTCGCTCCATCCTCGAATAAGTGGACATATAGAAATTTCAAGACAAATTATGGAATGGATTAAAAAATACATTGGGAATGTGCAAACCACCATCTCTCTCGTCCTTAATCCACCTCCTCCAATGAGCTAAGTGCATGTAGAAAATGAGTATACCATGCATTAGACATTATTGGCCTTGATTCCCGTATAATGAGAGAACAACATTTTTCTCCACTTCAAAGTGCATTGGAAATCTATATATGTACACTCTTTTGTGGAAAAAATTCAAATCTAAACATACACTTATTTGAGAACGGAGGGAGTATATCGGAATTAATTGTTCATTTTCTAGTGAGATTAGATACTGCAAAAGAATTTGCATGTCTCGCATATCAACCAACAACTAATATAGCAATAATCCTAAAACGGTGTAATGTGTTCTACATTCTTATAGAAAATTTGAAGTGAATTGTCTTAAAACTGCATAGTCATCGTGATACAAAGGTACATTAATTAAACACGACATATGTACACAAATTTTCGCAAACTCTACTAACGGTTGAGTTCTCTCGCGGTCTAGTGAGTATGTCGTCTACCACTAAACAAATAATATGTATGATGAGATAAGTATGACGGCAAAACACAAGACATGGATGAAAAAAAAAGAGTATATATCACAAAAAACAGCAGTACTAGGGCGAAGGTTTTACAAAAACACAATCGAAAAAACTTTATGAGAAAATCATAAATGGAGGGGTAAGCTATTTTAGAGAACACAAATCTCACGATTTAGTCAATTTGACATTGTATCTGACGATCTGGCCAACCGGCCAGGTGCCATGTGGTAGAGAATGCAGGTTTCTCTTTTTTTTTTTGCAAACCGAAGCGGACCTGGGCTGGAGTTAGACCGAACCAAGTTTACGCATTATTTGTTAGTTTTGGCTAAAATTTGTTCAGATCAATAAAAAATAAAAAATCCATTGATTCAAATTACATGTAGTGAGTAAAGAAAAAAAGTTATCCCTCGCTCGGCTCAATGCAAGTTTCAAAAAACAAACTTTCAGCCATAAATTATTCTAAAATCGAACTTAAAACCTTGAAAATATGGTAATTAAAACACAAGTAGTCAGTAAAGTGAGAAGTTATAAGCTTATTTTGCTTAGCCGTTTGGAAGTTCTTGGCCAAAATTCAATTAAAAACGAAAGTTTCCGAACAAATGTAAAAAATAATCAGTAGTTCTCCCGTCAGTGAACTTCTATTGAACTACGTCGTCACCATGCATGATGAAACAAGCATGACGTTAAGACACAGGATATGGATGACAAACAAGTACGTACTGTAACAGATTGTGTGATACTTAGTGTTGTTCGGCTTGTAATTTGATAATATTTTTCTTAGGACAAAGAAGATCAGGTTCTCAACGTACGCTCTCTGGCCTCTTCTTCTAGCAGCGTCACGGTTCGTCAGGGAATCGAATTCACGTCGCCATGCATGAACAGGGATTTAGTTGGTTAGGCAGCTCGTGGATGTCCGTCAATTCATATCCACCTCGAGCGGACCGTAGTACTGCGAGAGACGATCTCTGGCAGCTCCAACCACGAGCTCTCAACCAACCCTAACCCATGCATTCAATCTCGTCAATCTCGCCTGCCAGCCTCCTGTTTTCATTGCTCCTTGACAGCACGGTCAAAGCGCGGCGACCTAGACCCGCCGTACGGACCACCGGCCCGGCCATCGCCGCCGTCCGCTGCCGATCCGACGCCGGCGACAGGCGGCCCGTACTGACTGACTGTGCACGGCACAGGATAATGCCCTGGCCGTGCCACGGCAGAGACGCATGGACGCGCAGAGATCTTCAATACGAGCTGCAGCTGGGCGGTGGTAGGAGCACCTGCTATTCACCCCGGGCATAAAAACCCGAAACCGAAGACCGAAACCGAAAAAACCGGGACCGAACCCGAAATACCGGGTAATTCGGGCTTCGGTTATCTCTTCGGTTATGCAAATGAAGTGACCGAAACAATCGCGGGCTGTTCGGTTGTCTCTGCTGGGTGACCGATTTGCCCGGAATGCCCGAATTCATCTCTCCCGCGAGCAAATCAGAGAGAGAGCATACATCTCAGATTCGCAGCCTAGCTCTCCATTCCCCAGCTCATTACGTGACCAGTGAGGCAGAGGCAGTGACCTAGAGAGCAGGGACGGGCGCCGCGTCGCGCCGCCGCCAAATCTCAACTCCACCTCGCCTCGCCCCATCGCCGCTCCACGGCTCCACCGTCGTCTCCACTCCACCTCGCCACCTGCTGACCTGCAGGTCAACCTCGCCTCGCGCTCTCGCCCCATCGTCGTCGCCCCGGCCGGCGGCTGCATCTGAGATTCGCCGCCTTCAGCAACTTGTCTGCCCACGCCCACGGCTTCAAGACTTCACCCAGCTGGCCAGCTGCATCTGCGCATCTTCGACTCCGGCCGCCGGCTCCAGCAGCTTGTCCGCCGCCACATCTTTGAGCAGGTACGCATCTGCATCTTGACTAGTAGGTAGTAGCTTTGTTTCCTGCACTCTGTTTCAGTACACGCAGCTGGTAATCCCGATTATGTTGGATGGATTATGTTGCATCGCATGTGTGATTAGTGTGATTTTTGAGATATCTTCATTGTCTTCTCTTTGGTAATCCCGATGATTTCTTTGCGGTTCAAGTTCAACTAAAGAATCGTTTAGCATCTGTGCACTAACGGTGTTCGGTAAAATGCCTATGTGGAAAAATATTTCATATGATTCTTGGGTTGTTGAGCTTGAGCTTGGGACAACAAAGTACACGCAGCAGCCCGCAGGACAGCAGGAATACTAACGGAAGGCTGCTAGCTATTTTCATTTGTACAAGTAGAACCGAATGATCCATGTACCAGCTAATACTTGCTTACAGTTTAATATATGCCTGAAATGATCATAGTTTTGTGCTGCTGTTTCATCTATTTCGTAGCTATTTGGTCTATTTTGTGCTGCTATTTTCGTTTGTATTTACTATTTAGATATTTGTAAGACTGCTAGCTATTTTCATTTGGAATAAGAGATTTTCTTGTTGTTTTCTTTGCTGTAGATGACATCTGAGGATGACCTGGTGAAATATAACCACGAGAATGAGCTTGCACGTACGCTTGATAGTGTAAATGGCAGCAGTAAATCTAATTGCGAACAGATTGAGGCAGCAAAGTAATAGTGTAAATGGCAGCAGTAAATCCGAGCTTGATAAATACCTAGCTGAAGATTGTGAAGATCCTGAGACAACACTTGACATCCTAGCATGGTGGAAAGTGAATGCATCAAGGTTTCCAACCTTGGCGAAGATGGCTCGTGCTATCTTGGCTATTCCGATCTCAACCGTGGCTTCAGAGTCTTCCTTTAGCACAAGTGGGCGTATACTTGATGATTTCAGGACATCTCTCACTCCATTCATGGTACAAGCTTTAGTCTGTACACAAGACTGGCTGAGACGGTCCACTGATCCCGTCGACATCAAGGAGAACTTGGAGGAATTAGAAGTGCTAGAAAAAGGTAATTTCTTATTTGCTACTGCTACATGTTTGTTGCTGCTACAACCATCCATATTATTCTTATGTATGCTTCATATGCAGAGTTGCTTGAAGAACTGGATGAAAAAAAAACGGGAAGCGCAAGGCTGCTGCTGCATCATCCCTGGCCACGGCCAAGTCAAGCAAGCACAACAATCCATGAAGAGTTGTACACTGTCCAGTGTCCAACACCTTTCTGTGACATATATGCACTTTGCTTCTGGTCAATGTGTTGTGAGTTGAGACTATGTGATATTCAGACTTAATGTTGGCTATGTTTGTGACATTTTACTTTGTGTGTGTGAGACAGTAACATATGGATATTTGCTTTGGATTATCGACTATTATTTGTGCTAGATTGTGCTACCATACAACCATCGTGAGGTGTTGTGCTGTCTTTTTGCTATATATCTGTGCAAATGTGCTGGTTTGTGCTGCATTGCTGCCACATAAAATTATTTGTGCTGCCATTTTTTGTGCTGGCAATGGCATTGTTGTACACTTGTACTGTTGTACATATGAGTGCAAGTTGTGTTGCCAACTTGCCATTTTGTTCTTGTTTGAGCTGCCACTGTCATTTTTTGTGCTGCTATTTTTTGTGCTGCCATTTCTTATTTGGTCTATATGGTCATGACCGAACACCGGACCGAACAGACCGAACACCAAATACAGAATAACCGAAAAGACCGAAGGTAATATGGGTAGCATTTCTGGATGACCGAAATTCTCAATGACCGAAAAGACCGGACCGAGCAAACCGAACAGACCGAACGCCCGGGGTGACCTGCTATCGATGTAGTACCTCTGATCGAAATTCAAGGCCATAACTGGACGCGCATGTACGTGTGGGCCCGGCTTGTTAGACCGTCCAGAAAATGGGATGAGATAACGCTGTTCAAGTGCAAACCACGTACCATGTTACCAGTAACACGTGATTAAGCTTGCGAAAATCATCTGGATCGAGGGAGCGCGCGGATGGACGTCACTAGCAAGCACTACGGACTAGCACGTGGAGTAGGAGGCTGCGTACCAGCAGTGTGTCAAGTCACATCACCTGCATTTTACCTTTTTTGTGTGTGTTTTTCATCATGTGACACCAGAATTTGGTTATGTAAATTTTAGGGATAACACACATCTTGTGAATGTTTAAATTTTGATGTGGTATCAAAAATATTTAGTGGTATCAAAAATCATGTGAGGTTAGATATACTCTCCACCAAACTCATTGGTCTCTTCCTTCCGAGTGGAGATTTTTGACTCCCGAGCTACCGTGTTCCCTCGAATAAAAAAAAACGAAAATCATATTTATGAGTTTTCAAAAATTCTGGAAAAGAAATACACGTGTAGCTAAAGGCATATCCCACAACCTTGCAAAATATCAACTTCAAATATGTTGTATTATGAGCTACACAAAAATGACAAAAGTGTGGATCTAGGTGTGCATATTTTCAAACTAATTTTTTTGAGATTTTGTTATTTTGTGTAATCCATAATATAAAGTATTTGAAGTTGATATTTTCACTTTTGTGGGCTACACCATTTTCTACATACGGAATTTTTCCAGATTATCTTAAAACTCATAAATATGGTTTTTGAAAAAAAATCAAATTGGAGGAGCATTGGATCTCGGGAGCCAAAAACATTTTCCACTTCCTCCTGGCCTACTCTCCCCTGTCTCCGGTGACTTCGATTGCTAGCGGTCAGTGCATGCAAGGCCCGCCTGGCTACCTCCTTGCACACACTACTTAGAAAATAAGTCATATAGGTTGTGTCCATGTTTGTAACATCAATATTTAGTAATTTACTATACCAAGTACATATTTATGAATCTATTATGTGTCTACTGATATTACTTTTGGCATCAGAGATATTGATATTAGTTTCTTTAAACTTGTTCTAACTTAAGAAAGTTGGGACTAATTCGACTTGTTCGCTGGGAAGAAGGAATACTTTCTTCCCTTTGAATAAAATGGATATTCGCCTCCTTATCTTCCTCCTCTCTGCTTTTGTTCTAACCATGGTGATGACAACGGTGTTGATCGGAGGTGATATAGAGCCTGGATCCGACGTTTTGCGCAGAAAATACGACATGTGTTATTCCAAATATGAAGATGCTTCGCTCACTCCTATGTTTTCTTGTTTCCATGGAGGAAGATGTTTTGTTTTTGTTGTTGTTGTTGTTGTTGTTGTTGTTGTTTTTGTTTTTGTTCTTCTTCTTCTTCTTCTTCTTCTTCTTCTTCTTCTTCTTCCAGTAGACAAGGGAAACGGCGGCAAGGCTTAGTCTCATGATAAGAAATGTCAACCCATTCTTGAGCATCTCCAACTCGTCAACGAGGTGTGCATCTTCATCATCCTCGACGTGGGCGAGTTCTGTTGCCTCATGCTTCCTATGTGACACGAAGGAGGCTTTTTAATCCTCGTGCTATGCCTTCGTGTTGGTTGCTATCAGAGTTTGAACTCACCGCTGATAGGGGTAGTCAACCTTCAGTGGACGTTGGTGCAACTAATGAGCCTTTTGACACGTCTTTCGTTCCTTACGGCTTACGCAGTGCGTCTCCCATGTGGATTGTTGGTTTATCATTGTATTTATTTTGGTTTTTAGTTTGTATTTATCTCTATGACTCTGTTCAAACATATGTTCTCTTGCGTTGTCATTGGAGCAAAAGAATAAGAGTGAGAAGATGGTTCACAAAAAAAATTCTTTTTTTTACCAACCATCAGTTGTATGCAAACCTGACAGCGATATAATAGTCTTTACAACCTAGATACTGATGTAATAGTTCAACAGAAAATAGGAGGCAAAAATGACAGCATCAGTCAAGAAACATCCATGAAAGTTAATTTGTATTTGATGTCATAGGACGTCGAGCGGCTAGAGGATGGCAATGGGGAACTTTCGGGAAAAAAGAGATATTGGGAAGAGTCAGTTGGAGGACGTGTTCAACAAAGGGGGATCTTCTTCCAAAAAGAACTTATTACATTTTCTTTTGTTCCTATATGAGACTAGTGAAATAGCACAAATATCAACCAGGAGGAAACTCCTATAAAAGCTCTGGAGTTTGACTATGGATTCTTCTTTTTCCTTGTAATAGTAGGCCCCGCATACAATTGGAGATGGTGACTTGACAACTAACTCAAATATTTCGTAAAAATACATATGGAGGTTACTTGTACACCAGCCTTTGATTAATCAGTCAAAAAGTTTTTCAAAAAAATTTAGGAACATTCATATAATTATATTTGTTTGTCGATCTTATGATTATGTTTGGAGTTAAAATTTGATGGCTTGATATATGTCAATATGTGTATTACTATGTACTATGTCATGGGTCGGAAAGTGCTTTCTGCTCCCGAGCTCCAGTGCTGGAGCTCCCTCCGTTTAAAAATAAATAATAAATAAATGATATTTATAAGTTTCAAAAAGTTCTGAAAAATGTTCGGATGTAGCCAATGACGTATCCCACAACCGTGTAAAATATAAATTTCAATTACATTATATTATGGGTACACAAAAATGTCATAATCTGACAAAATTTAGATCTTTGAAAATATGCATACTCAGATCCACACTTTTATCATTTTTGTGTAGCTCAAAATACATAGTATTTGAGCTTGATATTTTACAGGTTAGTGGGCTACACCATTAGCTACAATCGTATTTTTTCAGAATTATTTAAGACTCATAAATATCATTTTCAAATTATTTTAAACGGAGGGATTATTGGAGCTCGGAAGCCAAAAATCTCCACTCGTCATGGGTTTTATATAACTTCAAGATATTTATTTATTTTTGCATGCTAGTGCAGTCCTACAGCATATCACAATTGTGAATCTTGTGATCTTTACGCGTCTGGTGGCTCTAGAGTGTGCCTTGACACCGGATCGTTGGGTGGAAAATCCGGAATTCCGAACTGTCGAGAAAGATTTGGATGTCTGTCCGGGGCTCGGGCAACGAACGCTCTTTCTCTGCGCGCGATTTAAAGCCGGCCGGGAGGCACGCACGATCACATCGCTCGAGGAAGAAGGACGCCATCGGAATTCATCACTCTCACACTCTACAGCGGGCATTCATGGCTGCCACGCCACGACAGCGATGACTCCTATGATGTGTGTTCATTCTAGTACCCTAGCATATACTCCCTCTTTAGTACTGTATAGTATTTGACCAAAAATTTAAGAATGACCAACAACTACAATACTATACAAAATATATTTCGTGACGTCTCTAGTGATATTAACTTGGTCTCGTAAATGTTAATGTTTTTTCTAAATTGGTCAAACTTTGCGTTGTTCGGCTCTTAAAAAAATATACGCCTTACATTAGAAAATGGAGGGAGTAGGTTGTATCGTAGGATTAACTTACAAAAACCAAATACAGCAATACCTAATCTACAAGTCCAATTCAATTTACAGTTAGAGAAACAAAAAAGTTAACAGGGTCAACTTTGGGTGAATAGTAGTATCTCACGAAGCTGTCTAAAAAAGTACTAGTATATCACAATTCATAGCTTAATTTGTAGCATGGATGTGTGCTCTAAATCTTTTTTGACAACTTGTAAACACGTTTTTATTTTCAAAACAATTGAACCTACGGCTGCCACCTAAGAAACCAACGCAGCTATCCATCGTCCGTGTTCCTTTCAGCTAACCGCGCCCTGCCAACGGCAACGGCTAACCGTGCAAAAGGCAAGACGCCACATTCGGACATGGATTGATTATGATACGTACTAATGGCGACACAGTCTTTTCTGCTTCATTCCCTAGTACTTCATCCCTAAGGCTCCGTCCGAGACGCGGCACAAACAGTTCTTTGTGACAAATCACCTTCGAATTCATTGTTGGACACAAAGTGAAGCGATTATCAGCAAAAATTATATCAATGAATGAGAACTACAACCCAACCGACTGATGGGGTTTTCGTCGTAAACTGGCGAGTTACGGTTTTCGAGGAGCTTCAAGTTTCTACAGCTCTGACAGGACCGAACAAACAAAACTATCTCCGAGCCTCTCAGCTGCAAGCAGCTCTCGGCTCATGGGCTTCCGTCGTGGAGCTACCACCACCCATGTTCATCAGGGTGGTGAGGTGGAGATCTCCTTCGGCACCGATGCCGTCAAGACCTGCAGCAAGCAACCAGGGTGTCATCATCTCCAAATCTATCCCAGATGGCAGCATTTATCCAGGCGGTACCAGATGAAATGATTAGGGCGGTACCTCGTGACCCGACTCGGTGATGAGGACCTCGTCCTCGATCCTTATTCCGATGCCCCGGTACCTGTCCGGGGCATTCTCATTGAGTATCGGGACCGGGGGGATGTAGATCCCAGGTTCAATGGTTATTACCTGTGCACATGCAGCTCAAGGATCTCTTGTCAATGTTACAACTCAGGATAGTTTCGTGTAAGCTGTAGGAGCAAAGCTTAACCAATAATACAGAAAATGGCAGAACAGAACATCTGCAGATCTACTTACAACGCCTGGCTCCAAGGGTTTGTCCTTGCTAAGGGTTGGGGAGTCATGAATATCCATTCCCAACGAATGACCTGGACGCCAGCGAGACAAACGGTTATTAACTGGTCCCAAGATCCAAATCTCTTGCATCAAAGACAATGGACAAATCTAATGAAGAGACAGATAGATTGTGTCACCTATTGCGGTTGGATTCAAATAATTGTACTGGATAGATTTGCCCTTCCTTATTATTCCAAGTTCTTGAAATCCGTTTATCAGCATCTTGACCTGTGCTTTGGAGATCAGAGACGTGAATCTTTTGACTCTCTTTTGTGGAAGTCAAAATTTGTGTTCACAAACAAATACTGAATTACAGCAAATACTGAGGATATACCGAATGGCGGTGTATCTCGCCAATGCTTGTGCCTGGTTTACAAAGCTTTATGCATTCCTTATTTGTCTCCAGTATTAAGCTGTACAGTTCTTCCTGCGCGGGTGGGGATAAAAAGGTAATCAGAAGTCCAAAAATAAGTATTTTTCAGCTGGATACAACTATATACTATCTAAAAATAAAATGAAAACAATAAACGTTGAGCATTTACCTGTGCAGTTGAAAACTTGCCACAGGGTGGCCATGTCCGTGTCAGGTCACTAAGGTAGCCATGGTACTCGCATCCAACATCCATGAGCAGAAGATCACCTGTTTTGATCTGTCAAACAGCTAAAATCAAATTTACAAGAAAAAGTATCTGAAATGTACAACAACATCAAAACTTTGGTGTACCTTCTTGTCATTTCTCGAGTAGTGTATAACACTGCCATTTGCTCCACCGCCAACTACAGGATGAAACCTAAGATATGGAAAAAAGAGAAGATAAATTACCTGAGCATGGAACATTGCTTACTCAAAAAAAGCACAATAGTTCCTCAATTTATGGACCTCAACTGGTCCCTACAAACTTATTTCACTAGCTATCAACTAAAGAAAACTGATGAACACAGGGCCACACAGTCAGTACCTCAGATGCAATCTATATAATACAGTAGGCGGAGAAAAAGAATGTACAGTGGCAGTAAATGCTTACGCCATTCTTTGAGCACCTCTCATTTTGCACTCATACTCAATTTTAGCTGCTAATTGCCTTTCCTCCCTGTGGGTCCTTGAGAGCAACATTGTCTGCAAAAGAGACTGGCCAGGCAGAGAGAATGTAATGTCAGTAAACAGAAAAGGAGGAGCATTGCGTGCATGTCTTTACGCCAACCGCTCTGTCACTTGTACAGTGTGCAACTTGCAAACTTAAGCCACTTGGTCTTGTCTTCTACTTATTGTATGTTTGCCACTTGTGGTAGAATTCCAGATGTAATATATCAGTGGTTTTAGTTTTAAGGGAATCTTGTTATGAATCCAAAACAGCTGTACAATCTCAGCAGTAGGGTTGATTAAATAGGGAAGAAAAGTAGTTGAGGAGTGTTTACAATAAACATTCTCAACATCAGTTATCTCATTAGCGGTCTTGAAAAAAAGTTCTCTCAATGTCGATAGTGGTTTGTCAAATCCTCTAGCAGCACATGGACCAGCATCAACAGCTACAATAAGACAATCACCATAATATCGCCCTCAACCTAACAAGAAATTCCACACTAATTACTTTATATGTATCATTCGTCTACGAATTAGAATTAAGACCACTGATTTTTACTGGAATGACAAAAGAGCATTTCTGCAAATTCTCCATCCAAGGCTGAACTGATAGAGTGTGTAAGACTCAATATCTCCTAAAAACGTGTCATGAAAATAACAGAAGTTCAACCAAATACCTGAGAAACAATAGATGCTGACTCTCTCATCAACTTGATTTCTGATTTTGACTTGATCCACCGAAGTTCATCAGTGTACTGGGTAAGATCTTTTACTTTATTGTTGAGTGATGCCCTGCGGAAGGCATCAAAGTTCCTATAAGAAGATGTGGATGCCTTATCATTGTGGTACACCACTTTTGATTGCTCAATCATTTCGGGAAGGATCTACATTTTAATAAAAATTGCGTCAATTGAGAAGCATACAGCAATCAGCAACTAAGAAAGTACTCTGATCACAGAAAGGGCGTGTCTTGGAAATCGCTACGCTCTCCAACATGCAACCTTGACCACTCATTTGCTAATGCTATATCCTAAAGCATGTTTTTCGTATAATATACAATATCACTTTCATATGTTTAATCTCAATATCCATAGAGATACACCAATATCTAAGTTCAAGAGTTTGACTATGTGCATTCGCAAATGATATGTCTTGACTGGAGGAAGTAGTTGAGGCAGGTAGCAATTAGAAGTAAAAGTTAGTGCCCAGGAGTGATGAATCAAAATCATGCTAAAAACAAAACCTGAGAGATACCTTTTTCATCTCACTAAGTGGAAATGCTTTATCAGCCTTGAAGAAATCCACAGCCGCTTCAACTCCAGCAGTCTGACCTTCCCAAACTACATCCTGGAAACAAACCACACTCGTAAGAATGGTTTGGCTTACTTAGGAAAGCTATGAGGTGACAGGCTGACAGGTCATCATTACCTCCTTACGTTTATCTGGCATGAACATACATAAACCAGTTTCCTTACTCAAAACTGCTACACCACCGGGTTGTATACAACCTGTAATGTACAGGTAATCACCATTCTGTCGGAATGAGTATGGCACTACATCGGTCATCATCTGCTGATCTGCAGATGCAATAATGGCCAAGCTCTTCTCTGGTAAAACATCCAGAAGCCTTTTTCTTCTAGATATGTACTCTTCACATGAGATGCCTGGAGTAATCTCCTCATCAGCTAATAACTGGTTCATCGTATTGCAATATTTAATAGAGAATGACAATAATCATTTTGACAACCAGAAAAATAAAGAAGTAAATGCATCAGAAATAGCACAGGCAATGTGAAGAAAATAAGTATGGCCTGTTTTGGCCTAATAAGGCCCCGATTGGTTTGTCTGATAAAATTACTTCCCGGAAATATTTCCTGGTGTTTCTACTAGAACCGTCATATTTTCTGCGGTGCCTGTCACTCTCCGTAAAATTATACCAGTGATTTTCGCTAGATTCCAGCGAACCAAGCGAGGCCTAAGGCTTCTGTAAATTCAGGTAAAAAGAGTCACAACCTTCCATGGTGTCGAAAGACTTAATCTTGAAACGAATATGCTATTTGGCGATGGCTTGATCTAGGATCACCATGGCTACACAATGGTAATATCCTATTTAGAGTGTTTGAAAATGATGATAATAATGGACGTGTAAGAACTCTTATTGACTGATTTTTTTTTTCATAACGAGATGAGCATTATCATTTAATCCATGGCAACAAGTATATGCACAAAGTTCGTTGCAGGATCCAGGTATGGAAAAAGGAAAATAATTACTAGCTAAGAGGCAATGTTACTACAGCATCTGGATGGGGACCAACAAAATTTCTTGAAGAAACAGCTTCCACCTACCTTGCCAGACAAACACTGGGCAAGTACTAACAAGGTTTAACGACAAAAGTAGACAGATTAAAATGTTGACATGCCTATGAAATTTTAAAATACCAGCAAATGCAGCACCGATCCAGTAAGGTTGTGTTTGTCCTTGCGGTGGACTATGATAATCCTGTTTTCTCAACCCGCTTTGCCTATTTTACTGTTTGTTTAACCAGCTTTCTCTGTTGTCATGGCTATTTTTCCCCAACAGATTGTAAAGAAGTTCAGCACAGCACAGTTGAGCAACCACAAACCAGTCCTAAAAGAAGGTTTACCTCAGGATGAGATTTGGGTGTTGGTTGGCCAACATCGATTATTCCTCCTGTAGTGTAAGCAGCACGGCCTACTATACTTCTGTAAGAGGTAGATAACAACCTAGATGCTGGCTGCATGCAACATTGAAAGATTGCTCTGAATCAGGATCCAACATTTGAAAGGTAAATATAATGCCATGAAAGCACCAGCCCATAGATCAACATTTGAAAGGTAAATATAATGCCATGAAAGCACCAGCCCATAGATGCATTGGTGTTATGTTCATGCCACCAAAATGCTTGCATGGATCAGAATTATTACACTTTGAATAGACGTCATGAATTGCAAGAAGAATTCATGATTTCCCATCAAGAAACAAACTACTTGTTCATTGAAAAGTTATAGGGTTTAGAAAACAGTGCAAATCACCATTCACCCCAAAGCCAAATTAACCAACAGCGTATTGAGGATCATATCTCAGGAAAAAAACTGAAATATTCATATAGGAACAATGGATTTTCTTCATAAACATAATTCAATTGAAGCGAAGGCACATATCTAGTAGTCATCTAGAAATCGAGGACAGGGAACAGATTGAGCAAAAAGGTTCCCCTCTCCCACCCCACTTTGGAATTGGAGTCACGAATACATTACTGGTACACCCAAGAAGCTAGTCCGTTCTTACTTTAAGCTACTACAAATCCAATCTGAGCAAAGCTTAACAGTCCAAGAGTATCCCATTCAAGCCCGGCAGATCGAACCAGTGATTAAGGTGAGCACACGAAGCTAAACACACTACAATCACATATACCTACAACAAATCTCGCATCCACTTCAATCCCTAGCGAACCAAACAAAGCCTAAAAGGAAACCGTCGAGGGGATCCAGTCTCCGGCGAAGCTAGCACGGAGCCAAGAACGAATCACGGAACGGGCAGCAGTCACAAAGGGGAAACCTAAGAAAGTTAAGGGGAAAGAGCTTCTCGTCGACGGTGATAGGGAATTAGTGGCCTCGATCTGAGTACCTCGCTTGCTCGCAGCGTCCTTCGCAAGAACCGCGCCGCCGTCGCCATGGCCGCCTCCCTTAAACCCCCTCCCTTCGCCTGATTCTTCTCCCTGAGGCTCTGACCTGCCTTGCCTTCTTTCCCCGGAGACCTTAACCTGGGACTCGCACTGATCCTGGCCGTCCAAAAGGGAACATAGTTTCCGTCACCAATCATAAAGCGTTGTTCATCCATCCAACCCGCTGTTAGGGCAACTCCAGTTCCCCAAAACCGGACACCAAATATGTCCGTTTGATTCGTTTAGGGCTCGTGTGGGGGTTAATCCAACTCCCCACCCCGCATAGGGCGTTTAGTAAAGATTTATCATTGACTACAGGAGAGGAGGCGATCGTGGCGATCGTGGCGGCGGCCTAGGGTTTCAACCCTAGCCGCCGCCGCCGGTGATATCTGCAGCTTCATCGTCACCGCCGGCAAAGATTCGACGGGTCCTCGTCTCCTCTACGTGCCGTTCTGGCACTAGAAGGGGTGGGGACCTCGGACCTGCGCACGGCGCTTTTCGAAGGTCCTTAATGGTAGAGTTTGGTTTTGGTCGTCATCTTCTTCGTTAATGGAGATGGTATCGTCTGCAATAAGTGATCTTTCACGCTTCGTTCGACGGCGAGATATCCTTCCCGACGTCAATGGTGCATTTGGAAGATTAAGTCTGTCTAGGTATGGTTCTTCAGATCTTGCTTCGCCAGATCAATTTTGGATTGTTTCTCATGATTGCCGCGAGGAGGTTTGTCCTCGCAATATCTATCCCGGCTACTACGTCTTCGGCAATGGTGATTCGTTCTCTCGGCTCCCAACGACGTCGACAAAGTGGTTCGGTTATTTGTCCCTGAAATATCAGTGGTGGTGCTCTTGCCGATGTTGCTTGATTAATTTAATGGCTGCGTGCGTGCACAAAGCCTTGGCATTGCGGCTCAAAATTAAAAAGGGAGAACCTTCGGTGGTATTCACAGGTCTGTGGTTTGGTGGTGTTGGCGTTGTTCTACGGCTGCCTTCAGAAAAGTACAAGATTGTGTCATGGATGAAGAAAGAGCTTGAAGATCTTATAGATTTGCTAGTCTCCTTTAGTTTTGTTTTTGTAATCGATGTAATCGTGTACTCTTTGCTGGTTTAATATACGTGGAAAATTAAAACTCCCCACCCCGCATATTTTGCCTCTGGTCCGGGTATGGCCATTTGTTTTGCTAATTTGCCACAGTTTCACACAAATTTACAAAGAAATATCAAATAATAGTTAATAAATAGTCCACAAATAGATAAACAACATGGTTCATAATTTTACAACATAGTTCACACAATAAAATAAACAACATGGTTCGCACAATGAAATAAAATGGAGAGAAGACATTACTGGTGGGTCCACATATGCTCAACCAAAGCATTCCGAAGTTGATCGTGGGTAATACGATCACAGATTTCATGATGCATGTGGAGATACTGCTGAAACGTCGACGATCCTGGCGCAGGCTCAATCAACTCCCATGAAATTCCCACCCTTGGTCGAAGACCCTGTCATCACGCTAATCCTCAACGATCATGTTGTGCATGATCACACAAGCGGTCATCACCTCCCACATGGTCTCCTTAATTCATGTTCTAGCGGGTACCGAACACTAGCCCAATGAGATTAGAGCACACCAAATCCTCGCTCCACATTCTTCCTACCAGGCTCTTGTTGTTGAGCAAATCGACGACTTTTCTCGTCATCGGGGTTGCGGATTGTCTTTCCAAATGTAGACCATGAAGGGTAGATGCCATTGGCTAGATAGTACCCCTTTGTATGAGTTTCCATTGATCTCAAAGTTGATCATTGGAGCATTGCCCTCGGCAAGCCTGGAGAATACCGGAGATCGCTGAAGCACGTTGATATCATTGTGAGATACTGCCATGCCGAATAAAGAGTGTCAAATCCAGATATCTTGAGATGCCACCGCTTCAAGTATGACGGTTCACCCTCCTACATGTCGCTGGTACTGCCCTTGCCAAACAAAGGACAGTTCTTCCAATCCCAATGCATGCAATCTATGCACCCCAAGCATTTGAGGAAAGTCTTTACTCTCGTTGATCGACAACAGACAGGCAGTGTCTGCAAGATTTGGTTCCCTCAAATATTCCTCACCAAACACCTGAACCGCAACTTTGCAGAACAGATACATGGACTCTAGGCAAGTGGACTCACTCGTGCGCAAATAATCATCAACGAGATCACCTGCTACTCCATATGCAAGCATACGCATAGTTGCCGTGTATTTCTGGTAAGAAGAGAAGCCATACTTACCGATGGCATCTCGCTTCGCCTCAAAGTAATCATCATATAGCCTCACCCCTTTCAGAATACACATGAACACATGCTTTGCCATCCGAAAACGGCGACGAAAAGAGGCGCATGAAACGTTGGCTTGATGGGATGGAAGTAATCCTTCCAAAGTTGAAAATGGCTGTTTTCCCTATCATGGTCCAATGCCAACGCACGCCCAATTATTGACCCTACATGTCTTGGAAGTCCACTCTTGTTGAAGTTGTGGATGAGAGTTGTCGTGGCCACCCAAATATCGGTATCATCGTCAGATGATTTGTCTGAAGTATCGATGAAATGAGAGTAGAGAAACTCGTCCCCGCTATACATATACACGATAATCGACAATAAATACATGCAGGGTGATACGTCTCAAACGTATCTATAATTTCTGATGTTCCATGTTGATATTATACCAATTGTTACATGTTTTACATACACTTCATAGCATTTTTATGCATTTTCTGGGACTAACCTATTAACAAGATGCCACAGTGCCAGTTCCTGTTTTCTGCTGTTTTTGTATTCCAGAAAAGCTAGTCTGGAAATATTGTCGGAATTGGACGAAACTTGGACATGACCTCCTATTTTTCCAACACGTACACGGAGTCCAAAGGAGAGACGGAGGGGGGCCGCGAGCCAGCCACACCATGGGGTGGCGCGGCCCCACCCCCTGCCGCGCCGTGGGGTGGTGTGGGCCCCACGGGCGTCTCCAGCCGCCGCCCTTTCGCCTATTTATTCATCTTCACGGGAAAACCCTAGACACCCGAGCCATTATCCATGAAAAGTTCCAGAGACGCCGCCGCCATCAACCCTAGCTCGGGAGGGTTCAGAAGCTCTTCCCGGCACCCTGCCAGAGAGGGGAATCATCACCGGAGGGCTCTACATCACCATGCCTGCCTCCGGAGTGATGCGTGAGTAGTTCATCCTTGGACTACGGGTCCATAGCAGTAGCTAGATGGTTGTCTCTCCACTTTATGCTATCATGTTTAGATCTTGTGAGCTGCCTATCATGATCAAGATCATCTTATTGTAATGCTACATGTTATGTTTACTGGGATCCGATGAATATTGAATACTATGTCAAGTTGATTATCAATCTATCTTATATGTTATTTATGATCTTGCATTCTTTCCGTTACTAGTAGATGCTTTGGCCAAGTAGATGCTTGTAACTCCAAGAGTTAGTATTTATGCTAGAGAGTGGGTTCATGCCTCCGGTAATCTGGGAGAGTGACAACAACTTCTAAGATTGTGGATGTGTTGTTGCCACTAGGAATAAAATAACCGATGCTTAGCTTAAGGGTGCGCCGTTAGGTCTAATGCATTTGTTTAAATTACGCACATTACTTAATGTGATTATCCGTTGCTTGCAACTTAATACCAACGGGGAACTCGGTATGACAACCTGGAGGTGGATTATTAGTCATAGACGCTGTTGGATAACGGTCTATGTATTTTGTCGTAATGCCCGCATGAATATCATAGTAATCATCATGTCATATATATGCATTGTCATACGCTCAATATTTTGTCAATTGCCCAGCTGTAATTTGTTCACCCAGCATGTTAGTTATCTTTTATGGAGAGACACCACTAGTGAACTGTGGACCCCCGTCCATTCTTTTACACTGATAATACAACCAACTTCAATCATTGTTCCTTTTCATTCTCTGCAATTTACTACTGTTTTCCACACCATACGTTTAATCCTTTGTTTTCAGCAAGCCGGTGAGATTGACAACCTCACTGTTTCGTTGGGGCAAAGTAGTTTGATTGTGTTGTGTGCAGGTTCCACGTCAGAGCGCCACTGACAACCTTCAGAAGTGATTTCTTGCTCCTACTGGTTCGATTAAACCTTGGTTTCATACTGAGGGAAACTGCTGCTACACTGCTTCATACCTTCCTCTTGGGGTCTCCTGATGACGTGGATCGCACGTTCGTTGGGAGACCCCAAGAGGAAGGTATGAAGCAGTGTAGCAGCAGTTTCCCTCAGGATGAAACCAAGGTTTAAACGAACCAGTAGGAGCAAGAAATCACTTCTGAAGGTTGTTGGTGGCGCCGTTTACTCGATCACCAACGTGGAATCTGTACACAACACAATCAAACTACTTTGCCCCAACGAAACAGTGAGGTTGTCAATCTCACCAGCTTGCTGAAAACAAAGGATTAAACGTATGGTGTGGAAAACAGTAGTAAATTGCAGAGAATGAAAAGGAACAATGTTTGCAGTTGGTTGTATTATCAGTGTAGAAGAATGGACCGGGGTCCACAGTTCACTAGTGGTGTCTCTCCATAAAAGATAACTAACATGCAGGGTGAACAAATTACAGCTGGGCAATTCACAAAATATTGAGCGCGTGACAATGCATATATATGACATGATGATTACTATGATATTCATGTGGGCATTACGACAAAATACATAGACCGTTATCCAACAGCGTCTATGACTAATAATCCACCTCCAGGTTGTCATCTGAATTCCCCGTTGGTATTAAGTTGCAAGCAACGGATAATCGCATTAAGTAATATGCGTAATATAAACAAATGCATTAGACCTAACGGCGCACCCTTAAGCTAAGCATCGGTTATTTTATCCCTAGTGGCAACAACACATCCACAATCTTAGAAGTTGTTGTCACTCTCCCAGATTACCGGAGGCATGAACCCACTATCTAGCATAAATACTCACTCTTGGAGTTACAGGCATCTACTTGACCAAAGCATCTACTAGTAACGGAAAGCATGCAAGATCATAAATAACATATAAGATAGATTGATAATCAACTTGACATAGTATTCAATATTCATCGCATCTCAGCAAACACAACATGTAGCATTACAATAAGATGATCTTGATCATGATAGGCAGCTCACAAGATCTAAACATGATAGCATAAAGTGGAGAGACAACCATCTAGCTACTGCTATGGACCCGTAGTCCAAGGATGAACTACTCACGCATCACTCCAGAGGCAGGCATGGTGATGTAGAGCCCTCCGGTGATGATTCCCCTCTCCGGCAGGGTGCCGAGAAGAGCTTCTGAACCCTCCCGAGCTAGGGTTGACGGCGGCGGCGTCTCTGGAACTTTTCGTGGATAATGGCTCGGGTGTCTAGGTTTTTCCCGTGAAGATGAATAAATAGGCGAAAGGGCGGCGGCTGGAGACGCCCGTGGGGCCCACACCACCCGACGACGCGGCTGGGGGGGCCCGCGCCGCCCCATGGTGTGGCTGGCTCGTGGCTCCCCTCCGTCTCTCCTTTGGACACCGTGTACGTGTTGGAAAAATAGGAGGTTCTGTCCAAGTTTCGTCCAATTCCGAGAATATTTTCAGACTAGCTTTTCTGGAATAGAAAAACAGCAGAAAACAGGAACTGGCACTGTGGCATCTTGTTAATAGGTTAGTCCCAGAAAATGCATAAAAATGCTATGAAGTGTATATAAAACATGTAACAATTGGTATAATATCAACATGGAACATCAGAAATTATAGATACGTTTGAGACGTATCATCTCCCAACGAACGTGTGATCCACGTCATCATGCAATTTTTTTGGCGCCGTTGCCGGGGAGCAAGAAGATTTCTGCAAGGGGAGTCTCACGCTTCTAATCTCATTACTTTGTTATTGTCATGCTGAATTATTATGTCTAGCTCTTTACTTGCTATCAATGGTTACTTTCCTTGAAACTAGTCCTATGGCTGAAAACAACATGAGAGAGCTTTATGAAATTTATCTTGAGTTGGGACATGAGGTGTTTGAAGAGAAAATTAAAAAGCCTATGGAAATTTATTTACATAACAATCATGATAATAGCAATGTTATTAGCATACATTCTTTGAACACCATTATTGCTAATGCCATGGAAAGCTCTAAGCTTGGGGAAGCTGGTTTTGATGAAAATATTATTTTTAATCCCCTAGCTTTGGAGGAGGAAATTCGCTTTGATGATACTTTGCCTCTAATTTATGATGATTATAATGATGGATGTGCTAGTTTTACTCCCACTATTACTAATGAAATTGATTATGCTTATGTGGAGAGTAATGATACTTTTATGCATGTGGATCATGATAAGAATGCTTTATGTGATAGCTATATTGTTGTGTTATTCATGATGCTACTGAAAATTATTTTGAGAGAGGAAAATATGGTTATAGAAATCTTCATGTTATTAAATTTCCTCTCTTTATGATGAAAGTTTTGAGCTTTCTCTTGTTGCTTTTATTGCTGGTCTTTAAGACCTATGGTCATTATGAGAGAGGGAGACACGGTTTCATATATCTCAATAATATTAAGTCTCCTCTCTTTATGTTGAAAGTTTTGAAGTTGCACTTGTTTTGCCTTCCTATCTAGTCACTTTGTGTTTCATTGACTTGTTTTCTTACAAGGCTCCTATGCATAGGAAGAGTGTTAGATTTAAACATGTTTTATATATGCTTCTTGATGCTCTCTTTTATGTTTCAACTCTTATCCTTATGTGAGCATCATAAAAATCTATGCCTAGCTAAAAGGCGTTAAAGAAAAGCGCTTATGGGAGACAACCCATTATTTTATTTCTGCAATTTTTCTTTTCTTTTTGAGTCAAGGAGTTGTTTACTTCTGTAACAATTCCTTTGTATCTTTATTTTCGCATTGTTGTGCCAAGTAGCCTCTAATAGGAAGATGATGCTAGATTTGGATTTCTGCGCAGGAACAGATTTCTGCTGTTCACCGTTTTACTTCTGTAAAATCACAGAAAAATTATTTAAATCTGCAAATTTTTGTGCGTGATCCTCAGATATGTACGCATCTTTCGTTAGTTTAGTTTTTCGATCTGAGCAACGTAAGTGCCTCGAAAAAATTCGTCTTTACAGACTGTTCTGTTTAGACAGATTCTGTCTTTTATTTTTCGCATTCTCTCTTTTACTAGTGTTGAGTGGAATTCTTTTTTAGGGTGAAGAGCTTCACATAACATCAGTGGCAGTAGTTAATGTTAAAAGTAACGGTCATGTTTGTGTCCTTATAGAACATGTGAGTTTTTGATTGTGCACTAACCCTCTAATGAGAATTACTCTGAGTTTGGTGTGGCGGAAGTTTTCAAGGGTCAAGAGAGAAGGATGATATAATGTGATCAAGAAGAGTGAAGAGCTTAAGCTTGGGGATGCTCCCATGGATCACCCCAGCATATTTCAAGAAGACTCAAGCGTCTAAGCTTGGGGATGCCCAAGGCATCCCCTTCTTCATCAGCAACTTATCAGGTCATCTCTAGTGAAACTATATTTTAATTCTTTCACATCATATGTGCTTTACTTGGAGCGTCTGTGTGCTTTTATTTTCAGTATTTTATTTTTCTTATGGTCAACTTGATTGGACCCTAGCATTCTTGATTGGGAGAGAGACACGCTCCGCTTTTTCATATGAATACTCCTATTCTTCACTTATACTTGTTGAGTATTCTTATCTAGCTATTGCTATGCTTTTAGCTCCTGTTTTGCATGCATCTCTTATTCAGAGCTGTTAGTTCTTTTAAAGAAAGTACTCTCTTGCTTCACTTATAATTGTTTGGAGAGTTTATGTTGAAATAAATTGATTGGTGTTTGGTTGGAACAGAAAATGTTGCATGTGGTAGATGGTATAATGGAAAAAGCTTACATATTCTTGTAGATCACTGTATTGGATAATTTGATACTTGTCAATTGTTTTGAGTTATCAAGTAGTTCATGTTTAAGCTTTTGTATCATGTAGTTAAAACCTATTAATGAAGAACTACCGTAAAGCTCGTTGAAATTTGGTTTGCATGATTGGTATCTCTAAGGTCTAGATATTTTCTAGTAAAAGGGTTTGGTTAACAAGGAAGACAGTGTAGAGTCTTATAATGCTTGCAATATGTTTTCATATAAGTCTTGCTGTGTCGGTTGATATCCTGTGTTTGCTTCAAATAACCTTGCTAGCCTAAACTCTGTACTGAGAGGGAATGCTTCTCGTGCATCCAAAACCTTGAGCCAAAATCCATGCCATCTGTGTCCACCATAACTACCTATATGTGGTATTTCCTTGCCATTCCAAGTAAATTTTTCATGTGCTACCTTTAAACTATTCAAAAATTATTACTCCTTTTTGTGTCAATGTTTACCAAGCTCATGAGGACGGGGTGGATGTCTTTATGTCAACTGTCAAACAGACTTTACCACCGGACTAGCGGCATATACATCCGCTTATCCATTAATTTTGCAAAAAGAGCTGGCAAATGGGGTGCCCAGTCCCAATTAATTACAACTTTAACCGCTTAATTCTCTTCACATTTTTGCCCTGATTTATCAGTCAAGCAATGACAAACAGTGAAATATCTGCATGTGTAAACAAAAGAGAAGAGGGATGATCTGCCTTGCTGGTAGAAATAACGTCCTTCATGGGAGCCGCTCTTAAAAGTCTGGTTGGCAGGGGTCATATTGTACTTTCCATTTTCTGATTCGTTGACAATTAACAAACACCTCCAAAACTTATTTTTACTCTCTTATGATTTCAAAAACTTAAAAAGCTCTAGCACATGATTTAATCCCTGCTTCCCTCTGCGAAGGGCCTTTCTTTTACTTTTATGTTGAGTCAGTTTTCCTACTTCTTTCTATCTCAGAAGCAAACACTAGTGTCAACTTTGGTGCAACAATTTTTATATGCTTGTATATTGCACTTATTATATTGCTTTGTGTTGACAAATATCCATGAGATATATATGTTGAAAGTTGAAAGCAATTGCTGAAGCTTAAATCTTCCTTTGTGTTGGTTAAATACCTTTTACTTAGAATCTATTGCTTTATGAGTTAACTCTTATGCAAAACTCTTTGATGCTTGTCTCGAAAGTACTATTCATGAAAAGTTTTTGCTTATATGATTCAGTTGTTTGCTCATTATCTACTTGCTAGCAAACTATAGACCATTGACCTGGATCACTTCATTCATAACATGTGCTTTACAATACTATTTGATCAAGATTATGATTGTAGCATGTCACCTCAGAAATTATTTTGTTTTTATCGTTTTACCTACTCGAGGACGAGTAGAACTAAGCTTGGGGATGCTTGATACGTCTCAAACGTATCTATAATTTCTGATGTTCCATGTTGATATTATACCAATTGTTACATGTTTTATATACACTTCATAGCATTTTTATGCATTTTCTGGGACTAACCTATTAACAAGATGCCACAGTGCCAGTTCCTGTTTTCTGCTGTTTTTGTATTCCAGAAAAGCTAGTCTGGAAATATTCTCGGAATTGGACGAAACTTGGACAGAACCTCCTATTTTTCCAACACGTACACGGAGTCCAAAGGAGAGACGGAGGGGGCCGAGCCAGCCACACCATGGGGGCGCGGCCCCCCCTGCCGCGCCGTGGGGTGGTGTGGGCCCCACGGGCGTCTCCAGCCGCCGCCCTTTCGCCTATTTATTCATCTTCACGGAAAACCCTAAACCCCGAGCCATTATCCACGAAAAGTTCCAGAGACGCCGCCGCCGTCAACCCTAGCTCGGGAGGGTTCAGAAGCTCTTCCCGGCACCCTGCCGGAGAGGGGAATCATCACCGGAGGGCTCTACATCACCATGCCTGCCTCCGGAGTGATGCGTGAGTAGTTCATCCTTGGACTACGGGTCCATGCAGTAGCTAGATGGTTGTCTCTCCACTTTATGCTATCATGTTTAGATCTTGTGAGCTGCCTATCATGATCAAGATCATCTTATTGTAATGCTACATGTTGTGTTTGCTGGGATCCGATGAATATTGAATACTATGTCAAGTTGATTATCAATCTATCTTATATGTTATTTATGATCTTGCATGCTTTCCGTTACTAGTAGATGCTTGTAACTCCAAGAGTGAGTATTTATGCTAGATAGTGGGTTCATGCCTCCGGTAATCTGGGAGAGTGACAACAACTTCTAAGATTGTGGATGTTGTTGCCACTAGGGATAAAATAACCGATGCTTAGCTTAAGGGTGCGCCGTTAGGTCTAATGCATTTGTTTACATTACGCACATTACTTAATGCGATTATCCGTTGCTTGCAACTTAATACCAACGGGGAACTCGGTATGACAACCTGGAGGTGGATTATTAGTCATAGACGCTGTTGGATAACGGTCTATGTATTTTGTCGTAATGCCCGCACGACATTTTCCAGTCTCACACGACATTTCATAGACATTTCATAGACTATGGATTATTAGTCATAGACGCGTTCTTTTGGATCTTTTTCCAGTCTCACACGACATTTCAGTAGCAAGTGTTAACTTCGGTATGCTCAAGCACGGTTTTCAACTGGTTCTTCATGACGTGCCTGAGAGACCATAATTCTCCGAAGGAGTGTAAACAGTACGTGGAGTGAACTGTTCTTCATGGCTGTTACAAAAGAGAAGGAAGGATCTGGACATAGAGTGAACTGTTCTTCATGGCTGTTACAAGAGAAGGAAGGATCTGGACATATTAGGGTAGGAGTAGCAGAAATTATTTTTTCATAATATAAACAAACCTAGCAAGGAAGGAATTGATGTTAGGTATGTGTTCATAATAAAAAAAAACCTTGGACCATCATAGAAATATTCCCACAAATATATCAATGACAGTTTCCGTATCACCTATAGCCCAAATACTTCGGCATTGAATTCAACTGCCAATCATCCCAGAGAACCAACCTGATTTCATCATAGCGAGCAGGAGGATGTCTCAATTAATAAAAGCCATATACGATACCAAATATGTCCTCCATATACTCTCTCGGGTTTCAAATTGGTTGAAATTTATAATCTTTGAACGCCATGAATCTATTCAATTATTATAAAATTTTATGACAAATGAGTGGGACAGATTTTTACCATGCCCGATCTTGCGTGAATTATTGTTCTATTCCAGGCTATTTGTTTCAAAACGATGAATTACTGCTCCATTCCAAGCCATTAAAAGGTCAAATGAATAGCAACCACGTTAGCACATGTGAATTTAAGAGTAATTCAGTCTCAAATCACAGTACAAATTCAAAAGAATATAGACTCTCAGACTGCTTACTGGAGTCTCATACGATGGTAGAGTTTGCTAGTTTGATAAGTACCCGTGTGGTCCACCTAGAAACAAAACCTTAAGCGTTGTCCCTGAAATTTTTAAGAATAAACAGTGTGGTTATCTTAACATAAAGCAGACCCCGCACATGGACACTTACAAGAGAGAGAAAATGGTTCATGTAGTAGCTACTTGGGAGTGAAGAAGAATTTCACTCTTTTTTTTGCAGCTTGTCTCAGTACTCATTGACTTCATAGGTTGCCCTTCCTCCTAGGGATTCCAGCCATACCTCATATCTTTCTGCGAACTAAAAAAAACTATCAGCAAGATCATACATACAACCCTACTCACTGTTCCGAAAACCACATACTACATAAGGAATTAAATCTATACATAACATATCATTTAAGCCATTTCGTATAACAATGTTTTTCTTTCTTCGAGAAAAATCAAAATGATTGCCTTTCATTTCATTGAAAAGATAGGAGAGTTTTTACATGCTTAAAGAGGCAGAACAGAGAATACAACAAAAACACCTAGTGTACATCCCAGTTGTCTGGTAGAAGGACGCGAAGGCCAAGTGCTCCGGCACGTGCCCACAGAGTAGCTTCATCCTTGATGCGACCAAGCGTGGTGCTGCAGTACTGCAGCTGAGGCGAGCATTCGAGTGCACTGTTTCCAAATCATCCAGGGCGAGCATTCGAGCGCACTGTTTCCAAATCATCCAAGCAGAGAGCAGGGTCTTGGATGCAAGGCCATTGCGCGTGGGTTTGGAGCAGATTTGTTTGGCGAAGCCCACCAATCTCCAAGCCGAGCACCAGGTTGTGGCGGTGGGCAAGTGGCGCGCACCCAGGAGAGCACCTCGAACCAGATTTGCTGGGAGAATGGGCAGTCGACCAACCAGTGCTGCATTGTCTCCAGGATTTGGTCACAGAGCACGCAGCGAGGCTCGAGGTCGGCGACTCCCAGTCCGACGATGGGTGAACCGTGGTGGCGACGTGGAGGGGTGGGGGACAGCGGCGGCCGGGCGCGCCGCAGGTTGATGGTGTCGTTGGGAGTTGAGATAGTTTCGACCCAGTTGACTCTTCGTGCCATGGCAGCCGCCCATGGTTTGCATGACATGGTAGTGTGTACATCCTGGTTTAGATTGGATCGGACGGAGCAAAAAGTAAGCACACGGTAAGACCAAATCATGGTCCATCATGAAATCTGTATTTTGTTTTTTCATATCTGGTTCTGCTTCTTCCCTAATTGTTAATTGTTAAGTGAGTAAATGCTCTACATGTTTATTAGCTTCGAAACAATTTGCGTAGAGTAGCTATTCTGCATTCCTTCATGTGTATTAAACGTTTGGACTAAATTTTATGCAATCTAAACTGAATTAAATGTTCATAGCTTCATGTTATTTTCCCCTAGTGTGAACATAAATGCTTAATGTTTAGGCATTTGCGTGACAGTTAGATGATTGCTAATCTGATATCATATATTATGTTCTGTATTAGTTGTATCGTCATCTTATACTAGGCAATTTGGCGCGGCGACACGCCGCACCCTTCAGGGAATAGAATGTGAAATACAGTATACATTTTTTTGAAGGAATAAATTTGCATGAGAAACACTATCAGTCCATCTATGCAAGATCAGAAAAGAGCCTCGACACGGTGTCACAGAAATAAGTTCTTCAAGTGAGCTTCTTAATGTTTCTGTTCGTAGAATTTCTCAATCCAGCTTTTATGATTTTGTTAGGATAAGCCTTGACAGAGAGCCATTTTGTTTAAACTTGGCCTTGCACAATTAACACTTATTACTATAGCACTGAACTTGCATAATTACATACATAAAAGAACAGATTTGCAGACTTAGGGAACCAAGCATGATCAAGCGTGTAACGCTTAGGGAACACAAGGCTGTGTCAAATTCCGAGATTAACCTTTATCAAATCGATCATGCATTGTCAAATGATAGCATTGCTCGGCGATGGCATGTTGCTCTCCTTCCCAAAGCACTACAGGAAGAAGGGTATCTTAATTGAACACACATGGAGACAGTGAGATTAAACCATATAATACATAGGGTAGTTTCCCAGCACATTGTTTTGAGCATACAATCATGTATGAATAGCACATATACTCAATCTGCTTCTAGAATTAAAATGAATAAAACATAGAAATGATCAAACATAAAGAAAAATCCATTAAAATCTTACCTACTACCTTCATCTTCCTCATGCAATATAATTTATACACCAACTGAGGACAAAGGAGCACCATCAGATCCAGGAAGAGCGACAAAACTATCTCCCTCCGTTTAGAAACACTGCCCTGTACATATCATTTAACCTTAATTTTTTGTAAAAGTCCTAGCACGGTAAGCCAAACCTTAGGCAACAAATAAGAAAACTATTATACCACTGTAACTATGATCCTCGTAACACAACAACAGAGTGAAGAATCGATGCCTCACCTTAGAGCAATCAACAAACAACCAGGAATCACATCTTGCACACGAAGAAGGCAATGAACCTACAGCCAAAAAAGGAGATCACATTATGGCCATTAAGGTTTGTCTGTTGCCTGCCCCCCAAAAAATGCACTATTATTTTAAGCCATATGAACGATAAGAACGTAAGCACCCTAGCAGAATTTGAATGTAAATATGTTTATTTTTTTTAAGAGTAGGGAAATATGGTAAAATCATGTATCCATCTTTTGCTAGGACTATCAAATGCAAGCACTTCTTTTCAATCAGGGAAATGTGGTAAAATAATGTATTCATCGTTTGCTATGACTATCCAATGCAAGCTCTTGTTTGCAAAAAAATATCCCAAACAAATTTAGAGGAGAGAAAATGATGGTACTGCAATTTAATGTACTAAAATCTTATCCATGATAAGCATCTGCTCTATGTTTCTATCACTACACAAGGATGGCAAGGTGGAAATGAAATGGATATCAACCTTGGACTTTTTACCACGTTATAGAAACTTTAAACAATCATTTGCAACAACATAAATTACCAAAAAGGGGCTCAGCTGTGTACAGAGATGATTTAGTGATGCTAACCAATTGATCTACACCAACTCAAGTAAACTAACTACACTTGAATAATTATTCTAGTACATGAAGTGTGTTTAGCCTGCTGCAAACATGTGTTGATGCTTCCTGCTGTCCAAACCAGTGAAATTGTACCAAATTATTAATTTAGTGCTTCATTTATATATCTCCATTATAGCATGATCCATGCCAGCTTGTGCACTGAAGCAGTGGCATTTAGTCCATTATATAAAGCACTAAATTGTATAGAGAAAAGATAAATGAACATACACTGGGGTAATGTTAAGACGAAATCCAGGGCAAACCCAAAGCATGATCCATGTCAGCTTTTGCATTGAAGTAGTGGCATTTAGTCCATTAAATAAAACACTATATTGTGTAGAGCAAGAGGCTGATCTATCTGGTCCTGTACTAAAATAATTTAGGCTATAACTAAAGCTAAATATATGGTAGTGTCCATATGATCATGTACTGTAATAGAAGACAGGGTGTTTACTAAGCACTCAATTGTAGTACTTTCTAAGTCTAACCCCCCAATTGCACTTGCTGATTTTTAGCAAAGAAATTGGAAAATTTTACTGATCACAATCACCACCCAACACGTGTATTCCTTTCTGAGAAGGATGACAATAAGCTCGATTGCATAATTTTCAAGAATAAAATAGTCCATGTTGATCCAAACGTAAGTATCTTGCCTAGAACTCAGTACTCCCTCCGTTCCACAATATAAGACGTTTTAGCTCTTACACATGTTGTCTAGATACATACTAAAATGATTGTATACACACTAAAATGTGTCTACATATATCTACATATATGTGAATATGGACAAATGTTAAAACATCTTATATTTAGGAACGGAGGGTGCCTAGAACTCTCTATTGAACAAGTTTCTCACTGTGTATTTCTCATAGATGTACTTTGGAGATTCTCAATTTTAATACGAAGTGTCTTATAGCGTGGCTTATTCAACTTCTGCGAACGTACCTTCAGGATTCAGGTAACCAAAGTTTAATGCTACAACCTATTACTTTTTTACCATGCTAATACGAATAAATGGTTTGGCACCAATTGGTACATGATTATCTAACTGAAAAGATGTCAGTGAAATATTTCTAAAAAAGAGTATATGATGGCAAACATAGTAAAGAGTAAAGACCAAAGTTTCAAATAGCCGGATATTGAGCTATAGCGCCGCTACAGCCTCCTGGGAAGGCTCCCGCTATAAGCACTTAAGGCGCTAAACTAAGAAAAACGACTCTTTTCAGCGCTATAAATCATACCGGCCCAAAATATTTGTTGTGGCCCAACAACTCCCCAAATCAATCGTGCAAGGGGGTGACCCAGGCCGCACATGGCTGCTGCCCATGCCCCTGATGCGCTCGGCCGTGACCCAGGTCCCCTGTCCATTGGTTCCTCGCCGCCTGCGCTTGGATGCTTGGCCTTCTGCTGCTCGGTAGCTTGCCTCCTGCCTGGTTGGTCTCTTGGGTCTGCTCCCGGCAATAATGTCACATCGACTTGTGGGTCCATCACTAGGCATACACCTCTCTCTTTTCTCCTACTTTCACGCCTGATTTTTATATTTTTTCATCGTTTTACTAAAACCGCTAAAAAGGATTAGCGCTCTGATATAGCTGCGCTATAGCCTTTCTTAGCTGCTAGAAAACCTGCAGCTAAATGATTTATCCCGCTATTTAAAACTTTGATAAAGACATACGATTTTTTGAACACAGATACATTTTTTTATTTCTCTCATCTAGAAAATGTGGCTATAATCAGCGACACGACATCTGAGATCTCAAGTGACAATGTTGATTTGGAGATATTATCTACAAAAGCATTTCTTCTAGACCTTTATTCAGGATGTGGTGGGATGTCAACAGGCTTTTTTTTAACTGATGTTGTGGCCAGTAAAAATTGAGACGGTACTTTTCTATTTCATCATTTTCCTAATATTATGTATTTGTGATCAACTAGTTGTGATGCTAATCCTAAATTTTCTTCTATCTGTAGAAGTGGATGGCTGATTTTAATGAGTTTGCCTGCCAAGTCTGAAGTTTAATCATTGAAATTAACTTTAGAGTTTTAAAGGTAAACTCATTAAAATCAACCGCCCACCTTGACAAAACAAAAGAACAACCACGGTTAGCATCACGATCACAAATACATAATCTCACTACAATGATGAATTAGAAAAAGTAACATCTCAAGTTTAACTGGCTAGGGCTTCACTTAAACAAAGGCTTGTCGAGATCTCATCACAACCAGAATAAAGGCCTAGAAGAAACACATTTTTAGATGATATTTTCTCCAAATCAACATTATCTATTGAGAACGCGGATGTTGTGTGACTGATTATAGAGAGAAATAAAACAATAAGAATTGGAGCTCAAAGAATTAGAGTACGTCTTTACTATGTTTGACACAAGATGATCGATTTTCGATTGAATTTTGTAGACACAAGATGTCCATTCAGTATAATGCTAGAACAAGTCACAATAAGAATCGGAGTTCACCCCACCTCGCTCGCCGTCGATCCGTGGATTCCTCCGCCTCCGGCGGCCGCTCCGGCGGCCGCTCCGGCGGCGGGAGGTCGGGGAATCCACGGATCTAGGCTTGTACATAGTGTAGGGGTAGGTTTCGAGCTGGCCGGCGGCGTGTTGGAGGCGGAGACGGCGCTGGTTGGTGTCTTGTTTGCAGGGGGCGGATCTCCTCTCCGGCGTCGACGTTCTGTGGAGCTTCGACGCCGATCCGTCGTCAACCTCGTCCTCGCACCCCCGTGGTGGTGTTGTGGGCGTCTTCCCCGTGTTAAGCTCCGACGGCGGCGGAGTTTGCAGCTCAAAAATTTGAAGAAGAAGATGATGTGCTTCGGATCGACTGCGGCGGTGCTCGGCGGTGTAGGTCCTTCGGGGCCGGCGATCGGCGACTTCCCGCTCGTCTGGGGATTGCCTCCGAGCCAAGGTGTCAAGGGAGGCAGAGGCGGCGGCGCGCCACCGACGGCAACGGCGTGGCGGCGACGTGGTCAACTTGCAGAAGGACGAAGTTGTAATTTTGTTTTTCTTGGGGTTCCTTCTGTAATATCTCCGATGTAATTGTCTTCTTGTTCCGCAAAAAAAAAAAAAAAAAAAAAAAAAAAAAAAGAATCGGCTCTTCCTACCAATTTTCTCATCTTGCTCTCTACCATTCGCTACATAGTGGCGCTCCTATGGGGCAAAATTACGGGGCAACAAGAGACAAACACCCGTAGCTCATTGTGGTCCGCTCAGTGTTTATCCCCTGACTATCAGGGCACGGTCCATCATGTGGAGGTGTATTAACACTTCAATACAAATAATGAGTTGTAACTCGCAATGTACTTAGGCATGATGTTCGTATATTAACTCCTACGCATAACATAAAAAAGCACACCAGAATACACACTAATGTAGTCCTAAAAAAGTACATGTTTCAGAATCCAAGACCAAATGACAAGGCGTTATTGGCAAAATTCAGATTACGAGAGCAAGTGGCAGGAGTAAAAGATGTATGTAATAAACTGCTACTGCAATATGATAGTTGTTGGCATGGCATCGCTATCCTTTTTACACTATCTCCTGCATTTAATTTTGAGAAGGCCTAGAACTCGAGAGAGTTCAGTATGAGAAGCAGCTGACACATAATGTATAAAAAAGCTCATCGGTAGCTATTATCAAAAAAGAATTCCATTTCAATCAAGCAATAAAATAGTCTCTCGAAACAGGCTTTCGCCCCGCTTTATAAATAAAGCAACATGCCAAGCAAGTCCAAACGCAGTCAACAAGCAAAAACAGAGGCTAGGAAAGAAGAGCTGGGGCAGCAGCACAAGTAAGCCCAAACAGTAAAAGTAGCACTAGGGGCAGGGAGTAGAGAGAACAGGGGGGGCAGGGAGAGGGTACATCATAGAGAACAAAAAAACCCAGGCCAGTCGGCGCTAGCTGCTAGATGTAGAGGAGAGACGACGCGCGGCCTCCAAAAGTCTGTCAAGCATGACATCTAGCTGCCCCCTGTCGCGCTGCCTAGCAAGCGGGTGCCACTGCTGCAAGAAAGCCAGGAATTTAAACATGGAGTCAGAAGCATGCCGAAGAAAAACCCGCTCAATCACCATCTTATTACGAATAGTCCAAAGAGTCCATGCCATCGCGGCGAACACCAACCAGAACAGGCGGCGCCTGTTCCCGGTACGGTTCGCCTGTGTTTCAAGGAACTCGCCAAGGTCTGAGGCCTGCCAAGCAGGCCCAAGCGCCTCGTGGACGAAGTTCCATAGAAACCTGGCCGCAGGACAACTAAACAAGATGTGGGTTCCCGTTTCGGGGATCCCACAAAGAGGACAAAGCCCAGTACCCGGTCCACGACGCTTTCGGACCTCCACCCCTGATGGGAGACGGTCCCTAAGAAGTTGCCACACGAAGATTTTAATTTTTAGGGGAAGGGGAGCCTTCCACAGTGGGGAAGCCCAGGCTGTATGTGGCCCACTGAATAAACTCCGATAGGACGACTTTACGGAGAATATCCCAGAGGGCGCCAGGAGCCAAGACACCAAGTCTTGCCCCCTGGCAGCGCCTCCGGAAGCAAACTCCGTAACTCCGTCCAAGCTGTAGCCTCTGCAGGCCAAATGATCGTCGGAACGAGATGTTCCAAGTCCCATTTCGCCCCACCGCGGCCACCAACTGTGTCGGGTCTGAACAGATAGCAAACAAAGAAGGGAACCTAAACTGCAAAGGACCATCACCCAGCCAATGGTCTAGCCAAAAGAGGGTACCCTCTCCATTCCCTATGGAGAAGCGGGTCCCCTTTCTAATCTCATGCTTGATGGATTGGATGGATCGCCAAAATTGCGAACCATCACGACGGTCACACGCGAGGAGGGGGCGTCCCTGCAAGTATTTCGCTTTGATAAGTTGCAGCCATAACCCCCCTCCTCCCTAAGGATCCGCCAACCCAGCGAAGCAAAAGGGCAGTATTCATCTTCCGCGACGCTAAAATACCTATGCCCCCCATGTCCTTGGGGGCGCACACATCTGCCCATTTGACCATGTGATACTTCTGGCGCCCATTGGCCGCCGACCAAAAGAAGCGCGAGAGTTCCTTATCAAACTCGCCATGCACGCCTTCTGGGAGTTCGTAGACTCCCATCACGTACATAGGCAAGCTAGATAGGCATGAGTCAATAAGAACCGATTTGCTCGCCTTGGAGGTAAACCGCCCCTGCCAAGGTTCGGCCCTGGACCTGACACGGCCACGAAGCGGCTCAAGGTCCTAATAAGGATCCTAGAGTCACTAAGGGGCATCCCTAGATAAGTAACCGGGAAGGAGGACAACTTGCAGTTAAGATTGTCCGCTATCCGCTGTTGCTCCTCTAGGGAGTAGCCCATGATCATGACTTCGCTCTTGTCGAAGTTAATCTTGAGGCCCGACATAGCCTCAAAGCAGAGGAGAAGGAATTTGAGATTAACAATGTCAAGTTCCGACCCCTCCACCATGATCATGGTGTCGTCCGCATACTGGAGGTGGGTGACCCCACCTCCAGGAATAAGGTGTCCTACCACACCGGAGATGTGGCCGGCCATCTTGGCTTTGTCCAAGACAGCCGCAAGGACATCGACGGCAAGGTCAAAGAGAAGGGGAGAAATGGGATCCCCTTGTCTTACCCCACACGACGACCTAAAATAGGGACCAATTTCCCCATTAATATTTATCGCTGTGTTGCCACTCATGACAATCTGCATAATCCAGCATATGAACCGATCATCGAACCCCCGTCGCTCGAGAGCCTGGCGAAGGAACGCCCAGTCCAAACGATCATATGCCTTCTGGAAGTCTAGCTTAAGGAAGACACCCTTGAGGTGTCTAGCCTTAACTTCATGAACAATCTCATGAAGCGCTAGAATGCCGTCATGGATAAATCGTCCCTTAAGGAAGGCGAACTGATAGGGGTGAGCGAGACGTTCCACAACTGGTGCCAAGCGTGAGGCACACACTTTGGCAAGCAGCCTCTGGATGACATTGATCACCGTAATCGGTCTAAAGTGACGTATATCAGTGGCCCCTGCCACTTTAGGGATGAGAGTGATCACGCCAAAATTGAGGCGGGACATAACCAATGTGCCAGTATAGAACTCCTGGAACATCGGCATAATGACCGCCTCAATACTATTCCAGAACTTCTGGAAGAAGGAGACAGGAAGGCCATCCGGGCCCGGGGCCGAGTTGGCCTTCATCCCCATGAGCGCCTGCCGGACCTCCACGGGGTGAATGGGAGAGTAAGCTCCATGTTCTCGTTATCCGAGACTAAGGCCCCTACGGGCCAGAAGTCCGCGGCTAACGCAACACCCGTGCGGGGACCCTCCGTGAATAACTCCTTATAGAAGGAGTAGATGTGGGCGGACAGGTCTTCGGCCTCCTCTAATAGGAGGCCATCCGCCCACAAACACGGTATGGAACACCTTCGGCGTCGGCCATTAGCAATGGCATGGAAGTAAGCTGTATTCGCATCACCACGCAGAAGCCAGTTCTGCCGACTACGTTGGCGCCAGAAGGTTTCCTCGCCTTCGTATATCTTCATAAGCGAGGCCTCCAAGGCATATCGCTGGGCCCAACCATCAGCGGTAAGGCCCACCGAATCCGACGTCGCATCCAGAGACTGGATCTGTCCAAGGATCTCCGCCTTCGACTTTCGTAATTCAGCCCCTACATTCGCGCCCCACCCTCGCATAAATTGGCGGGCGACTTTAGCACAATGGTGCCAAATATCAACCGCATTATATGCGCGGGGTGGCGATGCGACTGCGGCCTCCCACTTGAGTCGAACCGCCTCCACAAAGCCCGGCTGACCCAGCCAGAACTCCTCGAAGTGGAAGCGGTTCGACCTCGGGGGAGCCCCTCCTCCAGACGACAAGAGGAGGGGGGAATGGTCTGAGCCAACCCTAGTTAACGCGCGGAGCGAACACAAGGGAAAGGCCACTTCCCATTCCACCGACACTAAGACCCGATCAAGGACACTACGGATCGGGTCTGCCTGGTTGTTGGACCACGTATACCGCGCCCCAGCACGAGAGATCTCCCGAAGCGCCATATCAGCAATCCAGTCATTGAACATACGCATCCTAGGGAGGTCCACATTGTCTGAGCTCTTGTCATCAGGGGAACGAATCAAGTTAAAATCCCCAGCCACCACCACCGGTGTAGGGCAACGTTCCACCTTAGACTTGAGCTCTGCAAGAAACTCAGCAGACCTCCGATGGTCCGCGGGGCCATAGACAATAATAACCTCCCAATGGAGATTAGATCGTCGGTGGGTGAGCGACATGCTCACAAAGAATTCCCCGCGGTCCATATCCTCTACCTCGAAAGTATCCTCCTTGACCCCAAGGAGGATGCCCCCGAGTGTCCCGAAGCCGGGAGCCAATGCCACAAGAACTTGTGGCGACTAAGGCTCTCGAGTTCGGAGATCGAGAAGTCCTGTCGAATCGTCTCCTGGAGTCCTACAATATCCACATCCTCATCCTTAAGATAGTTGATCAACTGGCGTCGCCGGCCCTCCTGCCCGAACCCCCTCATGTTCCAAATAAATGTGAGAATATTCATCTGGAAACCATATCGGGGTTGGTCCCCTTACGGGGGACCGATCGGGCCCTACTAGAGGTCGAGGGCTGGGACGTCACCTTAGGCGGCCTCCCGCGCTTCCTCCCAGGTTGGGAGGGTAACGCGGGAGCTGCCACACTAACAGGCGAAGGAGGGGCAGAGTGAGCCCTACTAGAGGTCGAAGGTCGGGACGTCGCCTTAGGCGGCCTCCCGCGCTTCTTCCCCACCTGGGAAGCTGTCGCCGGAGCTGCCACACTATCAGGCACAGGAGGGGCTCCACTACCAGACCCATGCGCCTCCTGCATAGGTCCAGCGGGTGCCGAGGGCCCCTGCCGCTCACGCTCCGCCTGAGCGCGAGCCGCCGCGAGGGCCCCCTCATAGACCTCCTTAGCCTTGATAGCGGCAATCTGCTCAAGACGAGGACCCCTCTCACCACGGAAAATAACGTCGCAGTCCGCCGCCACCAAAGACAGGTGGTCTAGAGGCACCGTGTCGAGAACCGAAAAACGAGAACCAGAAGGTGGTGAAGAGCGGGGGATATGGGAAGAAGCAGGCTGAGACGTACCAATCCCAAGGTCGCGTGCCTCACGCCGGCGTGACGCCAGCGTCGAGACGGACGGCTCCACCACCTCGTCCTCACCCCTAGCACGTGCCAGGCGGGCACTGTAGCGGGTAGGCTGGGGAGGAGAGGTCTGGGGCCGCTGAGGGCGCACCCTGGTGCCAGCCACGGGAGTGTCGGGGAGGACCGTGACCGGCTCCAGGACTGGGGCAGCCGGCGTCCCCGGGGAGCGAGGGTAGCACACCTCGCCTGGCGAGCGAGGAGAGTCTGGCGCCATGACCTCCATCCCGACACTCGTCGAGTCCTCACCCCCCACCTCCTCCTGAAGTGGGGAACGAGAACCCAAGGAGTCCGAGACAAGGCCAGACAGGTCCAGGGCCCCCGGCCCAGCCCCGAGGTTGGACCCGTACTGCGAGATCGGGAACCCCAAGGACTGCAGCGAGACCGGGCGCTCGAAGGCCGGACCGTCAGTCGCGGCCAGCTTCGCCGGAGCACTCAGAGCCCGAGAACCCAGCGCAGAGAAGGACAGCCCAGGCGCAGATGCCTGGACCTGGGACCCTGACAGAGTCGAGCCGCCGCCCTGCGGAGGCTGCTGTGGTGTGGGGGCAGGCTCCACAGGACGGGAGGGAGGGACCCCGTCGCGTGGATCGTCGCCAGGGGACAGGTCATCCCCTGAGGAGTCATCCCCCTCCTCGGAAGGGCTGTGGCGCGGAGTCGGAGAGCGGTGCGCCGGAGAGACAGGGGACGGCCCTGAAGGGGCAACCTCTGCCTCCACCTCCACCCGTAGAAGCCTACCGGCTCCGTCGAAGAAGAACGGCGGGAGAAGGCCGGGCAGCTTGTCGATGTCTGGAACCTTGACGCAAAGGCGAGCCGGGCCCGCCCCTGGCAGGGAGGCCTCGTCCAGCTCCAGGAGCACACCCACAGCCCCGGCGATCAGCTCAACAATGGGCACAGTCTTGAGCGCACTTGGGATCCCGTGAATCTTGATCCACACCGAGGCAAGGGTGGACGACGTGTCGGGGTCGATCGCAGATGGCTTGATGCTGACCTTGATGTTGAACCGCGGAAGAGTGGTGATGCCAAACGAGACGCCACGCAGGAGCTCCAAGGAGGGAAAGGCCACCGCGAACTCAGTGGCGGAGATCTCCCGAACCACCCACGGCGCCGCGCCGTCAAGCTGGAGAAGCTCGGTGCGGATGGTCTCCGCCGAGATCACCACGGCAGGGTCCAAGTCCTGCCCAGGCAGCACCGTGATCATGGCCATGTGCTCGGGAACCGCCAGCTTGATGCCACCCGTGTCGAGGAAGAAAAAACCAGCATCGATGCCCTGGCCAAGCAGCCGCAAGGAGGGCTGCCGGGGCTGCGGCGTCGCAGCCGTGCCCGGTGTGCACAATCACGGGCGGCGCACCCTCGGCGCCGGGAGCCGCAGCGGTAGGCTTCTTCTTTTTCTTGGTCTTTTTCTTCTTCTTGCTGACTCCCACCGCCGCCACTGAACTGTTGGCCGGGGCACCATCACGGCGCGGGGGAGAGTCCCGGTCATGCCTCCACGACCCGGCAGGCGCACCCCCCTGTCGCACCGCCTGGGACCGGCGGTCTAGCGAGTCCCGCAGCTGCTGCTCGCGCTGCAGAGCACCCGGGGACGGCCCACGGCGGCCCGGCGACCTGGAGCGGCGCGCAGCCCTGGCCGGCACGCCCCGGTGAGGCGCACGCTGGCCCCCCCGCTCCTCGCGCACCTCACGCCCACGACCAGCCATGCGGCGGTCGGGCGAGTGGCGGCGGTCAGGGGACCGACGGCGACCGGGGGAGCGGATGGGTGGCGACCTCCGTGGCGGCGGGCGGTACACGGCAGCGGCCGGGGCAGGGGCGCGAGGCGGAGATTGGGGAGGAGGAGAACCGGCCGATCTGCGGGGCGGGGGCGAGGGCTCATCACGGCGGCGCTTCATCGGAGGGGGCGACCGCAGCACGTCAGCGAAAGACTTGGAGAGAGGCGGCGGCGGTGGATGGACACGAACCACTCGGGCAGCGTTATGGTGTTTCGCGACCTGCTGGCTCGTTGCTGGGAACCCTAGCGATAGGTTATGGGCCCCCTTCCGGAGCCACAACCACGCCGAGGCGGGCCTGGCCACTTGGGCTGGGGTTGGGCCGCCAACCGTCGCAGCGGACGTAGCAGAACCAGCGCCGGCCTGTTGGGCCAAGCCCACCGAAGCCCCAAGCGACGCGCGCACATCCTGGCTACGCCACTCCAAGATGGGCTGCCTCGCGACCTCCTCGCTACTGGGCCTAGGGTTAGGGAGAGGGCCCAGTATGGAGGGAAGGCCCACCGCGGCCAAGGCGCGACGCCAGGACGGCTCCGTCCTCGCCACAGATGGCGGCGCCGCCCCCCCCCCGTCCGCCGGCGCCGAGACCGCCGAGACAGCCGTCGCGGAGCAGGGCTCCACAACAGTCGACCCAGCCGGTCTCGCGCTAGCAGCTCCCGCAGGGGGACCGGCGACTGCCCGCGGACGAGAAGACCCCCCGGCAGCCGGCTTCGAGCGTTGCGCCGGCGACCTTCTGGGGCTTTGGCGCCGGACAGGACCACGACGACGCGCCGGGGAGCGCCGGGCGAAGACCAAGAACTCGCCAAGGGTCGGGAGCCGCAAAGGAGAGCAGCGGAGCTCGGCTTCCTCCCGCATCGCCTCCTCCGCGTCGATCTCGTCCGCCACGTCAGCCCACCGCCGGCCACGGACGGAGTCAGGGTCCGCCACCACCGGAGCGGCGGCAGACGCCGACCCCATCGAGGCTAGCAGCGGGGACAAGGGCGGCGGGGGAGGAGGGGCCAACGGGCCGGACGGGCGGTCGCCGTCAGCGTCGCCAAGCCTCCGCCTTTCGCTCTCCCATCGCCTTACCTTCTCGAATCGGATTTTCCCAATAAAATAGTAGCTAAAGTACCCTGGCCTGCTCCTATCTCGATCACCTAGACCTGAGATCATAAAAGACCGAAAGCACATCACATTAGGAGCCCAACTGCCAGCAAACAATCGCGACTAATCTAACCAATCTAACGGCTCCACTTCCCAAGTGAAAAAAAAACTAGACAGATGAATGCGCAATCGCGAGGTGATACTACTACAATATAATGCTACGGGTGACTGGATTAGGCGCAATATAACTCAAGAGAAAACAGATGATTGCGCAAAACCGAAAAGTGGGTGGGAGGAATCTTCATACTCACCCGCCTTCGCGGCTCTTGATCGGTCCCGCGCCTCGTGTCGCTCGTGCTCCAAGGGGAAGCCACGCGCCGCCATGTACGGGGCCCTCCCGGACGACAGCGCCATGGATCGTCGAGCTCACCATGCGCCTCGAGTGCCTCAAGGCGTTCCATCTCCGCCGGCCCATGGTTCGCCAGTTCGTCCCCTCCAGCGTCGCCGGAGTCCAGGCAGGCGGGGTGGTGCGCTGTGTGGGAGGGAGGGCCGAGGCGGCATGCAGGCGCTGTCCAGCTGCGGGGTCCCGGTCCGCGGTGGCGGACCGTGGAGATGCGCGGAGTGCCGGAGTCCCGATCCGGCGACGGATGAACCGCGGTGGTGACGTGGTGGCCGGTGGGGGACGGCGGCGGCCTCGATGGTGTCGTGGGGAGTTGGGGACGAAGAGGGCTCCCGTGCGGAAGTTTATATGCGAGGCCAAGTTTGGCGAGAGATTTACGGGGTTTTCGCTGACTTTGAGAATCATGCCTTTGTTATCGACATGTGGGCCCCAGCTACAGCGGCCGCACATATCATGAACTCGAAATCACCTGACTTTGAGTCAACTACGTGACCACGGATTGAGCCAGATTTTGGAGCCGAGATAATCGGCGATGACGATTTCTTTACTATTAAATGGGAGTTGGTGATGGTTTGATCGCCTCTAAAACACTCAACATATATCATTGGACGCATCCTAACCGTCCAATCTACCACAACATCCCCACTCAACGCCAGAACAATCCAAGCCATCCGATCACTCCAACCACACGTGTCATTCTCAAACGCCAAAAATCACACCGCTGTAATCATGGCTCCTTGCCAAAATCCCATGCGGTCATTCATGTACAATAATGAAAATCTGAACTTTTCTTTTGAGAAAGAAATTGCGTTTCTTCCTTGTCAACACAATAATGGTTCAAATAGCTCCGCTTCTCGTCCCTTCCACCTCTGCTACAGTCGAGAGAGGCGAAAAGGGAGGCGACTCACTTTCCCCTTCCCTTCGCCGGAGCGGGGCCAGATCTCGGCCTCCTTCCGTCGCTTCGGCTGCGGGAGGAGGTGGGGATCTCGTGCCTCGTCTCCTGGCGTGTAGATAAGGTAGGTTTAGTCCCCGGCGACGGCGAGTGGAAGGCTCGGTCGCCGTTTTGGGTTAATAAGGCGCGGCTCTCTCCTTCTCTCGGTGCGGCTTCCGGCGGCGCTGAGGTGGGAGCGGCGGAGATCTGTCTCTGCGCTTCGGCGAGAGGCCTTCTATCCCGCCGATCTGTTGGATCGTGCGGTTTCCTGTCCCTACGCTCTGCTGGCGTAGGTGTGTGTGTCCGGGTCCTCTTCTTCATCCTTTCTCCGGCCGGCCGTGGTGGCGAGGGGAGGAGGTGGTGCTGGAGGGCGAGTCCGTTTTGCTGCTGGTGGTTCTGGTGGTCCTCTCCTTCGATGGTTCTCTGGCCGGCCTTGGCGGCGTGGGGAGTGCTGTCTGGAGAGGCCTCTAGGTCGCGTGGTTTTGCAGGCCCACGATCTCTTGATCTGTGGAGGTTTTCCCCCCGGGTGGACGGCGGATCAGCGCTGCTGTCTTCCCCCTGTGGGGTGTTCTGCCCTCCGGCTCGTCGGCGTGCTGTTGCTTCCTCCGGCGGCGGCATGAGCTACGTGAGGTGTGGTGCCTGGAGGAGCTCCAGATCTTCCTCCCTCTCCGTTGAGGGAGACGACTTCGACTCAGCGGCGTTCTGCTCTTCTTCCCTGTCGGCGTGCAGGCATGATGACTTCCCGTCCGTGTTGAAGCTTCCTCAAGATTCAAGGTCATCGCTGGCTCCAGGTGGGTGCGGCGGAGGAGCTGCGGTGGCGCGTCCCCGGTCCGCGTCGGTGGTGGCAGAGGAGTGGGTACCCAGGGACTTGGTTGTAATTTTCTACTTTGTTGGGTGCGTTTTTGCTGAGTTGGGTTAATGTATCTGGAGTTTTCGCAAAAAAAAAACACAATAATGGTTCAATCAAGATCGCCAAAATCATGAAATCATAAAAACTTGCCTTTTGGCCCTTTTCCTCGGCAAAAGAAAACAACAGCATAACCAAGCTTTAGCGAATTTTCCTTGTTGGACCTTTCTTCATTGTTCTAGGCTGAAGTAAGATCGAGACGATTGCAGCTTTAAATCATGGTACATTTGAGGAACCAACTCACCTTGCAGAGCAAGGTAAGAAACGAGGCTACTTTTAGAGAAAATTAATCTGGTAGCATTTTTGGCGATATTATTTTTTCATGTCCACTTCAGATCTTACTTTGAAATCAGTTTAATACACAAACGTTGAAACGTATTGTATTCACCATTTGACACGATAAAATATAAGGACTGTGTACCCCGTCTAAGGACCTAACAAACAAATCCAATGATGAAAATCAAGAACATCAAAAACATAGTGGATCAAGCTGGTATGGCCCGATTGTCCCGACAGGAAAGAAGAATACAGTCATGTACTTATTTCAGTAAAACTTCTGCATATTTGCGAACTATAGTAGATGAAAATCCAAGCCATCCTAATAAAGCAGCGGATTTCCGAAACAAGTGAATACACGACACGTGACAAGTTAGAGGAAACGGGGCAGCTTGCAGAAGAAGGTGAGAAATATACAATATCGCACACTTCAGATATATAAATAAAATACCATGATTTTCACAGAAACTTATCATATCCACTCTAAATTTGTATTTAGGATGCTGTCCAGAATATCATTTGACTTAACTATCATGTAACGGGATATCGGATATCGTACCCCGTTAAAGGACCTAACCAGCTGTACTAATGATGACGATCGGTACCAACAACAAGGTAGTACTACGAGTTGTTATGCTCGATTGACTGCTGAGGAGGAAAGAAGAACTAATACATAATGAAGCAACAAAAAGCGCCAACGAAGGAATACTGTAGCAACAAATCTTAGTAAATTAACGAATCAACGCAGCTAGCAGAGCAAGGTAACAAGCATACAATCTAAATAGCATCAAGGAGTAGATATTAGTCGTGAGTTTATTTCATGTTCGAACAATGAAAAATTATACAATTTTATCGACATGCATTTCAAGCGAAATGGAATCTTATGGTTTTTTAATATCTTGTGATTGTCTTCATCTTACACATGAATGTCCATTATGAGTAAAAATAGAGTCCGTAGCAACGCACGGGCATTCAACTAGTGATGGTTAGGGTTGGAGTTCACGAGATGTTCCCAGCATTGGAATTTCCGCCGAAAGGGTTTCTACATTACCCAGCCCATTTTCTTGTCGAGGTCAACAAGCTTTATTTAAAGGAAGAATCATAAAGATTGTATTTCAGTTTGCTGTTTCCTTAACTATTTCTAAGGGAAAATCTAACAGCCCCCAAACCGGACACGAAATTCATTCAGTTTAGGTCAGTCCGCGGACATTTACGAGGCCCGTGTCCGTTTGGGGAGGGGCGAACCCAACGACACCCGGCAAATCAGAGAAGAAAAAACACACACAAATTTAAACTTAATTTACATATTGTATATTCGCGAAGTATCTATACCGTGTATTCACCGTTAGAGAGTCCACGAAGCAAGTTTTCACGTTTGCAAAACGAGATTAAGTGGCCGGTTGGTAATCCTACCTTAGATCTGTGCTGTGTATTCACCATCAGAGGGTCCACGAATCAAGTTTTTCACGTTTGAGCCGGTGCCTGCATCACCTCCCATTCCTTTGCCCGTGGCCGCTCCAGCTGCAGCCTGTGGCGCGGGTTTCGCTGGTCGCTGGTGTAGCCGTACGCGGGGTGTCCCGCAAGTCCGCCGGGAGGAAACGGTGGCGGTGCGCGGGCACCGAGATGCGGCGCCGGTTGAGGTGCCAACCGTGGGGAGGTGGGCGTCTGGCCACAGCAGACGGGCGGCCATCTCCCAAATAAGCTTGGCCACCTACATGCTCACGTTGACGTAGGTGCGGCAGCTGGAGGACGACCCGACCTCGTGGTCGCTGTGGCTGGGCTTTCATCACGACGACATGGCCAGCAACGGGAAAGCTAGGGTTTGGGGAGTTAGAGTTTTGACTAGGATTCAAGGTAGTGTGGACTGGAAGTCTGTAGTGGAGTGGAGATGTGGATGGTGGCCGGTCCCCTTTAAAAAGGACGCGCTGGGTTGTGGCCCCGGGGCTGACATGAACAGACACACGGCCACCTACCTCATCTGCTTGAATCACAAATCTGGACAAAACTTTGGCTTTTGGTTTGGATTTGAGGCCTGGACAAATGTCCGTCGGGCCGTTGGAACGTGCCCAGTGTCCACACGAACACAAACGGACTGTATAAACTACTAGCAAACTGCCCGTCCCGTGCTTCGCTACGGGAGAAAAAACCAGAGTTTCAGTTTGGATTTAAATTCCGTAACGAATTATTTGTGAAGCGTTTTAAAAAGGGAAGAAAATGGTAGTGGCTTAATTGGGTCGTTAAATTATTTTCCAAATTTATAACTTTGGTTCCCCTGGACAGAGGATGTATTTCTTGACATTTAATAAAAGGATTCATTTTGAAAACATTTTTAGAACTCAAGTGTTGAATTATATGGCCGAAATGCATCTATGTATGTTGATCAACTAAAACAGATGCAAAAAGGGAAAGTAATGATGTCAAATTAAACTATATGGTCAGAGCTTTGCATTGATGTAAAGTTTGTTAAATTTGGAGTTGTGGGTTGAAAGTTATGAATTTACAAAGTTTGGAACCGGGGTATTAGAGAAGTTGTGGATTGGATGTCAAAGGTACAAAGGATTTGCTTTATCAAATCAAATGCTTGTTTGCTGTTTCTATAGTATTTTTGCCTAGCTTTCCCAGTATTTGTTGTTCAAGAACACATTTTGAAGAGAAGCTCTAATGTAGTCCTGCTTGTTTTTGCAGAAGAGTGGAATCCCAGCTTCCGAGCTCAGGGAGCACCTCTTCATGTTGCGTGACAGTGATGTTACACGACATCTGTTTGAGGTATCTGCTGGGCTTGACTCTCTAGTTCTTGGAGAAGGGCAGATACTCGCTCAAGTTAAACAAGTTGAGTTTTATTGCATATTTGTTAGGTCATGATCATAGCATTTCATTTTAAGAATCCTGAGTAAACGTTGTGGCCTACGCTGAGAGTTATGTTTCGTTGGCCGAAAAAATAAGAAAATCGTACACACTCTAGGGAAAAAAATCAACTACAATTTGGTTAATCAACTTTTGGTAGAAAAAACGCTGTGACGACACAAATTTTGCCCCAAGCCAATCGACACACGTAGAATAATTTTTTTCTTCTAGCCGGATGAACATGAAGTTTTTTAAATAGTTAAAAAGTGTCACGATGTGTAAGAAATATATATTGATATATTCTTGTCCATGATAACTTCATATAAATTTCTCTAGCATGACTTCTCTTGGTATGGGCCAGATGTTATGGGTCAAATTGATCTGAATTTGTTACTATATTTCTGAGGATTTAGTTGAATTAACATATGATTTTGAAGAGAGCTATAGATACCATCATTAAAAAAGGAAGCAAGGCATGTGATGGGCGACACAATTGGTTTATTCATACTGTATACACAGTTTTCTATATGTATGTAGTCAGTTTCCTGCACTCCAAATAGCTGTATCAGATGCCTGCCGCTAAGCTAGGTCTTATTTTAGGGGACGTCCAGACTATTGCAGTTGGAGGGCAAAGCAAACCAAATGGAGAGGACAAAAAACACACAACCATTTAATTGTGAAAGCCATTGAACAAATCAACAGGAGGCGGTTCAAACTCACAGTGGCGTATCTGTCACTTAAAGATGACATTTCTCAGTTTGTATGAAAAGAAACTACAGGTTCAGCTGACAGTATAATTGGGTTCATTAAGAAATGAATTACTAATTTTACACTTGTATGTGCTATGCATCTTTTTCTTGGCAGAAGACACAGCGTTGTTAGTCCTGAAGATTCAGCTGAGCTATGCACTAAACATGCAGACATTCTAAGGAAAAACGGATCAGAAATAAACACACAATCAGACCTGGAGCTAGCACCTACCAGGCAGCGTGAAGGATGATGGAGCCACTGCGCAGGTCTTCGGGGTACAGAAGGGTGATGCTGGTGGTTGATGAATATGCAAATTATTTAGAGAAAGCAGGAGATCAACGTGCAGTGTTAAGCATCTGCATCCAACATCTGAAATCACCGCGGGTGCAACATGATTCAGTAACACAAACAGGCACCTCCGTACCTGGGAACGATATCCTCTTCCAGCTCCAGGAAGGTTCGCTGTCGCCGCTGCCGATTCGATGGAGCAGGGCGCGGTGATGTCGCTATGGCCCCCCCGGACGGGCTGGCGAGGTACAAGCTGTACGGGCTCAAGGCAGGGGATGGGAAAAGGGCAGGGTTGGCGAGCTGGAGGCAGGTTCCGGGGTCAACGCCGGTGAGTTCGAGGCAGAGATGTGGAGGCGGGCCGGCGGTCGGTGGAAGATGCGTCGACGGAGGTCCCAGCTACCTGCCTCCTAGCGGACGTTGCGGACGCCAATCTCGGCACCCAGATCCTCCGGGGCCTCGCGCGGCTCCTCTTCAGTTGCAGCCGCCGGCGCAGACCTCGCAACACGCCATGCTCCGCCGCCAAGCTCGGCAGCCACTCGTCCCACACGTTCGTGCGCTGGATAGGGTTGAGCTCGAGGCCGGACGCCGTCGCCTTCCCCGCGGGCACGCCGAGGGGGCGCGCTGTCCACGGAGCCGCCGTCCCAGGCGCAGTACCTTTCGCTCGAGCCGCTCCCCGTTGGCGACCACAAGCACTCCCGCGCAGCGGAGCTGCGGCGGGCGTTCGCGGAATCCTCCGCCGAGCCACCGTTCGCCACGCTCGCGCAGCGCCCTCCCGTGGCCCTCGAGGAGCTCCGGCGGATCCGGGGCGGCGTCGCCGAGTCCTCTGCTAGGGTGGAGGTTGAAGAGAAAAGGCGTGTTTGCAAACTGGTCCATGGGATTTCCCAAAATTGCAAATTGGTCCTTCCGCCGTACGGAACGACGAAGACTCCTTTGCCTGGTGGACTGCAGGTTGATTTCACAGTTTGTTAGGGGTTTTTTTGCAAAACGGAATTTCGAACAGGTATCCACTCTGCGGTGGCAGTGGCCGTAATACGGCCGAACAGCCAGGGGCAAAACCGTCATTTTGGGGTCGGACGGCAAGAAGCCTTACGGCCTTTATTAGTAGGTATAGATATAGATAAAGGGACCAAGATGATCATCATCGGACAACTGTGAATGTCAACTTCAAAACATTATTCGTTCCTTGATTCTTTCACGAGAGCAGGTACAACAAAATTTGTCAGCCGATACTACACAGACTAGCAAAATGCCCGTGCGTTGCAGCGGGTATAAAATAAATAGATATATGTCGATAATCTTATAAATAAATTTGTATTCATCAAACGTCTTAGGTTTAATATGTGTTTTCCATACGAATTATCTCAGTTGAACCACTACCTAATTTCTCTTGATCCGAGAATGAGAAACGGTACAAGCAAGTTGCAACCATATTTTCGCAAAACTTGGACTTCTGCTTAAATGTAGAAGGAGTCAAAATAAGGATAGATAACTTGATGTCATTAGATGAGCTCTAAGTTTCAGTTTCATGATAATATTTCAGTTTTATGAGCATGACTCATGTAATGATGTAAGGTCTTTGCGTCTTGAACAAATATCGACCTCTTTTCCAGGAACACTACGTATCTTAACCCACATCATCCATCTTGTTGTGTGCAAATTGATGCATCAGATTTTTTTTACTGTGTTCCTTCATTGCTACATTGTTGAGCCCAACTGCACGAAAAAATATATTTGGTAAAAAGATCTTTTTTGTTTGCACAAAACTAAGATGTAATGGTAATGAAATTTATGCTCAAAATATCGCTGTTGAATTAGCAACACACACCAGCTTAGGCGATATATAAATTCCCAATTTCCAAGCAACTATATGTTGAATAAACTGCAATGGCGTGGTTTGTCCCAAATCCAAATTGTTTAAAGAAACAGACGCAAGATGCATAACTAATCTGTAGCATTGATCCTAGCGTCCTATTCAAGGCGGATAATCTGCATCAGAGTGGCGTCATGCAGCCTTAACACTGTCGTTCCTGAGGCATGTTAAAGTCAAGTACATGTTAGGCGGCATCAGAAATTTGGATCCCTCTTTAAAACAAAGATAGTGTGAAGAACTATAAACCAAACATTGTCAGTCATGGGCAGAATAGCCAGACGACATGCTGTTATATTTTCTAACATAACATTCCTTGTTGTATGGTTCCACACTCCCACTTCATATGCCAAGAGTAAATAAAAGCACTTGCCTGGTACAGATGATCACCACGCCGGCCCAGCCATGTTAATGAGTACATCCAGGAGATCCTTTGGTAATGCTACGTCGACAATTATACTTCTTTAAGCAGCCGGGAACGAGATGCTATATCTGTTTCAGGAAGAGGGCAGCGGTGATTGAGCCGCCATGTCTGTCGGTAGCTAATGTAGACCATCCGTAATCAAAAATCATAATATCAACATATGGATTCCTTGTACCAAAGCTGGAAGCAAATATTATCATGAGCTCAAGTTTTGGATCCGGCTTAACACCCATGAGCACCAAATCTCGAAGCAAATATCCAATACAGAAATCTGGAAGCAAAAAAAATTCAAGAATAAGAAGAAAAAGGTGATACATGGCGCAGCTCCCAGAGTGCCACCGGCCAGGCCGACGCCATACGCCATATCTAGTGCGAGTATCAAGGATCCTACTAGTTGAATTTGGCGTGCCGTCATGGCACGCCCTTGATTTTTTTTTTATGCAGTATATATTTAAAAAAAAAACCAAAATATTAGCTAAATTGGTATGTTGGAACATCTTTTTATTTTGTCATGAATAGGTAGCGGATCAAAATGGTCAAACATGTTTGCATTTCGACATCAATATGTAAGTGAAATCAGGAAAATCCATTTGAATTTGATTATACATCTGCGGAAAGTTCGTTCGTATGGTGTCGAAATATTAGCTAAAATTAAATGTTGAAATATTTTTGTAATTTGCTATGAGTATTTTTTTTGTTTTGTTTTTTTGAGCATTGTGTTATATTTTGTGGAACATCGGAATATTAAGCATTTGGAAATGTCTGAAAATGTCGGTATGTTGACTTAAATAGTTTTTTTTTAGCATGTTGGTACATCTAAAATTGAAATGGTTGAAAAATGTTTCTATTTTTTTTATCAGCAGCTAGTCGAAATGACGATGCGCTTTTGTTAGTTTTTAAATTTTGATTGGCAAGTTGTGGTTGCAATATTTTGTAAACAATGCTTTATTAAAGTACTGTAGATGTCCAAAGCATATTAAAGGAATGATTTAAAATTGAGAAGATTAAGTGACAAAATCGCTTAGATGGGGGGATTTTTTTTCTTATTTTCTCTGCATATTCATATTAAAACGTGCATTATTGTAAATAAACAGCATTCGTTGAATTAGTTTAATTCCAGAAATTTAAATAGTGAAGTTTCTATGTAATTTGTCGTAAATATTGAAATATTTAAGTTAACTCCGTAGTTTGAGGAAATGCATTGTAAGGAATTCTGTTAAATTCAATCTATAATTTGAGGAAATGGATTTTTATTTTATGCAAACATTTAATGGACGAAGCATGTTTTAATTTTACGTTCATAGTTAGAGAGATTTCAGCAAAATTACTAATTGCAGATTATTAAATAATTTGGGAAGGTATAGTAAGTTTTCATTTTGACTTGAAAAATTAATTGAACTGCATAATCAAATGGAGTACATTATGTGGACATATATTAAAGTCTGTCCATAATTTAGAGGGTATTAATTTGGATTTTCCTCAAATATTTGCTGATTTGAAATCTTGGAATACGTTTACATTATGCTATAAGTAGTGCAAATAATGGTCGGTACCTTTTTCTTTTCTTTTTGATTGCATAGTATAACCAAAGGGAATGTATCTTGCGAGTATTTATTAAATTTTTATTCATAATTAGATGAAGCGCACCTAGAATGTATACAAATATTAGGCAATTTGAATTGTTTTTGGTGAAAATGTTTTTGTGATAAGTTGTGTGTGTGTGTGTGTTTTTTAAATTGTGCTATATACCGCGTGTCTGGCGAAAATGTTTTTGTGATAATTTGTGTATTTTTTTAATTGTGCTATATATATTATAAGGAAAGGTAATAGTTGTAATTTGTGTAATGTACTTAGCTTAAATTCAATTTGAAATCATTCCGTAATTGGAGGGAACAAACTTATTCGATCGAAATATTTATGTAGTCAAGCATTTTTTTTTTTGAAATGTGAGTACATAATTAGATGTATTTAAGTTGTATTGGTAATAAACATGTTAGCTGAATTGGAGTGGTCAAATGTAGTTCCATTTTGCCATAGTTGTCTTATTTAGCATTATAATAAGAAAGAATATAATATGGTTATGTGGAAATAAGGGAACAAACTTATTCGATCGAAATATTTATGTAGTCAAGCTTTTTTTTATATAAATGTGAGTACATAATTAGATGTATTTAAGTTGTATTGGTAATAAACATGTTAGCTGAATTGGAGTGGTCAAATGTAGTTCTATTTTTGCCATAGTTGTTTTATTTAGCATTATAATAAGACGGAATATAATATGGTTATGTGGAAATATTGACTATTTGTAGCATTTATCAAAGTCATGTGCATAATTAGAGAGAGTTTTGTTAAATTACCTCTAAATGTTAATCTATATGAAAGGATGCAATTAGGTAGTACTTTGCTTTAAAATTTTATTGTAACTCCATAATCGGAGGAAATATATTATGTGAGCATTTATTAAATATAATTTTATAAAATTGTAGGACAATGCAATTGCCTTGTCTCCAAAATTTCTCCAATTTGGGTTTTTTCTTATTTTAATTATTGTAGAGTTCATCAATCATGTATGGAATGCAATAGCTTTACAAATTTTCATACATTTTTTTTGCAGGTTAAAACATGTTTTTATTTTGTTCTGGATAGGCAGTTTTTTTTTGTTGAGCATTTCTAAATTTTTTTGTAGAGTATTCAAATATTCAGTGGTTTGGAAAGTTTAGACATGTTTGTATTTCAACTTTAATATTTAATTGAAATCAGAAAAATCCATTTGAACTTGATTCCACAGTTTCACTGTCTTGATATATTGATCGTATTTTCCCAACCAATATATTCAGATATATTGGTTTATAATTTTTTTTTTGTATTGTAAGAATTGGTGAAAGTGGGAAGCTGCTCGTCTGTTTTTTTTTTGTCTTTCAAATGGCCAAATTTGGAAGCCATTGAAAATTGCTGGAGTTTTCAAATTGTAATTTTAGTCGTATGGAACGAATAGTAAACGTTTTTTTTTTGGTGGTAATACTGATATATTTGTTGTGAAAATTCTCTATTCAAATTTGGAATCGTTGGCTTTTAAAAATTGCATATATTCGAGTATCGTTCGAATGCAAAGAGAGCGTACGTACGGGAAATCGTTCAAATTTCGAGAAATGTCTCTTGGTAAAATTCATATTTGGGAAAATATCTTTTTTTTAGAGAGTGTGGAAATTTGGAGAAGTCCCGTATATTCAAGGATCGTTAGAATGCAAAAGAGAACGTACGTTTGGAAAATCGTTCAAATTTCGAGAAATGTCTCTTGGTAGAATTCAATTTTGGGAAAATATCTTTGTTTTTAGAGTGTGTGGAAATTTGGGAAAGTATTGATTTTGACTTAGATGATTAATTTAGCTCAATAATTAGAGGACCGCCACACCCATGTGGGAAAATTCAAATTTGGAATCGTTGACTTTTAAGGATTTCGTATATTCGAGGATCGTTGGAATGCAGAGAGAAGGTACGTCCGGGAAATCGTTCAAATTTCGATAAATGTCTCTTGGTAGAATTCAAATTTTCGAAAATATCTTTTTTTAGAGAGTGTGGAAATTTGGAAAAGTAGTGATTTTATATTAGGTGTTTAATGTAGCCCAATAATTGGAGGAAATAATTTGAATTTTTGTTGCGGTACTCACAGTTGTGAAATATTCGAATTTGATTTTTTTTTATCGTGTGGCACGAGTGGTCACCATTTATTTTTTATCGTGGTACTTACATTTGTGAAATATTCAAATTTGAATTGTTTTTATCGTGTGGCATGAGTGGCCAACATTTATTTATTTTTTGTGGCCACTTTATTGATTTATCGTATTGTCGCAGTGGATATAGTACAGTTAAATTCCAGAAGCATTGATTTTAGGTTGGATGTTTAATTTAGCTTAATAGTGGATATAGTACAGTTAAATTGCAGAAGCATTGATTTTATGTTGGATGTTTAATTTAGCTTCATAATTAGAGCAAATAATTCGAATTTTGGTCGTGCTGCTTACATTTTTTTGTAATATTCGAATTTGATTTTTTTTTGTTGTGTGACATAAGTAGCCACCATTTATTTTGTTTGTGGACACTTTATTAATTTGTTGTATTGTCGTAGTGGATGTAGGGCAATTAAATTTAAATTTATTGAATTCATAGTATTTATCAGGGAAATTCATAGTATTTAGCAGGGAAAAAAAAGAAAAAAAATTGAAAAATGGGAGAAAACTGACGCGTGGGCCCCTCTGACGTCGTGATGATGTCACAGGGCCAGAACTGGCGGGAGACTCCCGCGGCGGGGAGGAGCTCGCCGGCGCCGCGCGGCTGCGTTCCAGGACGCGCGCGTCGTCGCGTTGGGCGCGCACGGACGTGTGGAGCCTGGAGGTGGCGGCGCCGCCCGTCCTGGGTCGCCGGAGCGCCGGCGGCGGCCCGCGGACGCGGCGGAGGGCAGCGGGCGCGCCGGCGACGATTCCGCCGCGCGAACGGCGTCCCGGCGGCCGATCCACAGCGAGGAGGAAGGTGAGGCGGCGGCGAACCTCCCCGTATGCGTCGATTCGTGAGGAGAGGCGAGGAGCGGCGGGGGAGCGCCGGCGACGGCGGCGGCGGTGCGGCCGCGCGGGGAAAGAGGAGGAGGGACGGGGGAGCTCTGGACGATTTTGCAGAAAAGTCCTCGGGGTTTGCTGGATTTGCGTGTAGGTCCTTGTCTTCGTAAAACTGTGGACTACGGAGTTATTTTGGCGGTTCGTGAGGGACTTTTGTGCAAAAACATCACGGATGTATTCTGGAGGTAACACTGACTTGGATATAAATCTATTTGGGATACTAACTGATAGAAGATTATTCCAAACTTGTCATACCAAGTTGAGAAAAATTGAGATAGATAAGTACTATACCTATAAAGAATAGATAAGAAGATTTACTCTTGTGGAGTAAGAAAATGTGTATACAAGTATGACAGTATTATTCCCAAGTGAATAACCATCATAATTGTAGAAAGATATGGTTTAGATAAGATAGGTTCCTATAGTCTTACCAACCTACAAGTCTCCTAAAAGGGTTTTAATCATAAGGTCGTTTTGCTCTGATACCATCTGCGGTGACCTAACACACCACTGCATGTTGTAGTGTACAAGTCGTTGATGTAACACGCACGGAAGGACCTTTCCGCAAATATTACATCTCTCAGAGTAGTACAACAGAAACATAGCCGGTCCAAGGTAACACTATTCAATACAAAATCTCGAGAACCTTCTTTACAGATAGAAGTAGGTCTCGTGCAAATGAAACATCAAAAAGATCCAAATCGTATCACTAAGCTGGATATCAGCTCTATCTCTAATTCCTATTCCACTACTGCTGTTGTCACAGCCCCACTCTAATCCATCTGGAATATCTTTATCCAAGTTGTACTCCTTCCAAAATGATGTTGTCTCCTCCATCGGCAGTGTTGTCGTTATGTATGCCATTGACAATATTGTTGTTGCTCCACCATTGTCGCTGTTGTCATCGTTCTTCTGTTGATGAAGTAGCAGTTGACTCCTTCAAGCTCCATCAGTAGACTTGACTCCTCGTTGGATACTTCCTTGACGTCGTGATGGCTAACTGGCAACTCCGTTGATGGCTCCAAAATCTAAGCAGGGGGTCAACAGGAAAAGGGTAAGCAACTCGAGCGTTACTTAGCAAGTTCAATAATATAGGAAAGAGTTTTTGTTTTGAATGCACTAGCTACTGCCATGACCAACGGTCATGGCATAATGCAAGTTTTGGAAAACTTTCTTCAAAGGTCAAGTTTTATTTCAGAAAACTATGCTCACAGTCTCCACGGGTCTTTAGTCATCACTTGGGATGCCTTTCCCGCAGCGTTCTGTAGTTCCCTCCTGGAACAAGGATGTGACAGCCACAATTTCTTGTTGTTGACTCTGCAGAGCTGCGTAACTTTACCCATGAGAGAAACCCAGCCTTGTTGCCTTTCCGGGTAGCTAGCCCGTCCATACTTCCATGGTATGGGGCCAGGTGTGAGTCCAAAGCCAATCACCGCCCTCTCCGCACAACACATATCCGCCCATTTGTGCGCGGCCGGTAACAAAGACCGCCCCGCCACCCCTCCCGAGCTTCTATTCCAGTCACCCCGTCAGGTGGGAAGGTCACGCGCTTCCACGCTGTTGGCCGCCGCAACGGACACAACCAGGTAATAGCCTGCCGAGGATATGTGAACGAGAGAAGATACGGCTGACTTTTACCGTCCATAGCAGATCTCATGGTAAACGCTTCAATACGGCGCAAGGATCACTGTGACATTGGTAATTAATCCTAGGTATATACTTTCCCGTACAATGGAACCTCCACCACAACATCAATCCGTGGTTCCATTGCCAGCCAAACAATATATATAGCAATTCACATCATTCGAAAATAGTTTTTTTTTTTTCAATGCAATGATAATAATATGTTTTTGAAAATAGTTTTTATAAAATAGTTCAATAAGGATATGCAAGAATGAACTTGCCTGTGATAGAAATGGCCGTTCAACTCTTCGGGATTCTAGGGTTTGCGGTAAAACCCCGAGTTCTGAAAATAGCAAAGTAATCCTGATAAGGACTACTGAAAAATCTAGCAGCATGCTATTATGCATAATCATGAAATGCATTGTCACCCCAAAATTCCCAAGTTGTGAATTTTAAGACTTTTTAGTGTTTGTGAGTCAACAATTTTCATGAGGAATAAATTTAAAGTGATTAAATTGAAATAGTTCAATATAATTGAACTTCAAGACTTTATTTTCCCATATTATTTTCTTTTAAGAAAATAGTTTTTGAAAAAGAATTTCAAGTCATTTCCACTTAAGGATCCTTGAATTTTTCCTCCATAAAATGTTTTTCAAAACTTCAAATAAAACTTACATGAAATTCCTCATATTTTGTAGAGTATGTTGCATATTTTTAGTTGATTTTTGTGTATTTGAATTTGGTGTAAAAATTCATTTAAGTTTGATTTAGGATGAGTAACAAGATAGTCTTGGTATAGTTCAAATATTATTTTGAACTTAGTATTTATTTTCCCAGATTATTTTTCTTGAGAAAATAATTTTAAGAAATTATTCCAAAGAATAATCCACTTAAGGATCTTTGAATTTTTTTTATCCACAAAATATTTTTCAAAACTTCAAATAAAACTTATATTAAAATTCCACATAATTTATAGAGTGTGTTAACTATTTTTAGCTGATTTTTGTTCCTTTTGTTTGGGAGTTAAAATTCATTAAAGTTTGGATAATTTTCAAAAATTCAAAGAGGTATTTTATTTGAGTAGATTATTTTCTGCTGATATGTATACATATTTTGTTTGTATTTTTAGGATTTTATGTGAATTTATAGGATTCTTTGGAAGTTTGAATATTGTTAAATGGGTGAAATTACCAAATTGTCCCTGCTTGACTTGGTTCAACCAAGTCAAAACTCGGGTCCGGTCCGGGTCGGGTCAACCGACCGGACCACTCTCTCTCTCTCACTCCTCTCACACACGCACGTCTCGCGCCGACTCGGCCGGCGACTGCGTCGCCCGTGGCGTCGCCGCCTCGCCCCGGCCTGCTCCGACCGCCTCCGCCGCCGTGCCGTGGGGCAAACGACTCCCCACGCGCCGCTCTCCATTCTCACCGGAGGGATTTGGGGATCTCTCCCCCTAGCGCTCGCGTGCATCCCCTCTCCCTAGGGTTAGGGTTTGCGCTGTGCCGCCGTTCGCCGCCGTCTGCGACCTCCCTCTCCGGTGCTCGCCATGGCTGGGCGCAGGGCTTCGTCCCCTGTGCCGCCGTGGTGCGGTGCTCGTTCCTCTACCACCATGGACCCCCTCCTCTGGTTGCGCGGGCACTGCCTCGCCGCCGAGGAGCTACGGCCATGGTCGCCAGGTAAAACTCGTGCTCCTCCACTCTATCTATCCCCTGCTAGCTCTAGAAGCTGATACGCATGCTCACACGCCTCCTTGACTTAGGATTTGGATGAGCAGACGATGTTTTGGTGGATGATTTGCTCAATTTGAGCACTGTCTCCTCTCTGTGTATGCAGTAGAGGTATATGGTGTAGATCATGCATGTATAGATCTTCCCACTGCCTCTGGAGTATTGTGGAGATCATTTCTTGCTCACAGATGTGATATGTGTGAAAGGAAAATTATTTCTGAGCTAGAATTAATACTAGCAGTGATGATTAGTTTATTTATAGCATGATTTAATCATGTTTGTTTGCTGTGATGCCTCCATGTTGAGTTACACAGCAAGCTTGCTCGATTAGAGATGTTTTTATGTTTTCCTGTGCTTCCTCTAGATGCACAGCTTTGATATGAACAGCTAATCCAGCTCTGCTGGTTCACTGTCATGTGGGTGATGCTTTATTAAGCAAAATAAAAACAGATGCTACACTAAGATCAACCCCTTGCTTCTGTAGATGCTCAAACAAAATGATATTGCACTCAACTTCACTTCCTGTCTCACTCTGTCCTATTCCTAGCACAAAACAGAAGTTCTCTGCTGTGCTAATTACTTTTCTATAGCACCTTACCTTGCTTGCAAGGTTCTGTTAAGAACAGATGCTAAAAATCACTCATGCATGGTTCTGTCATTTACAGAACCTGCTAAATCACTCTCTAGCTCATATGTTTAACAACCTTGGGTGTAGAGCAGATCAAGCTACGGAAGAGTCTGATCTTGCTCCAGGGTTCAACCATCTTTCTGGACTGCTTCTTGTGGTTCTACTGTCTTCTTCTGCTACTGGCCTCCTTCTTGGGTTTAGTGGCTTGTGGTAGATGGTTTAGGTGATCTCCATGATTGGCTTGTGGTTTTTGGTTGTTCTTGGTGCTAGAACAGTAGCTGGTGTGATTTGCTTGCTGGAAGAAACATATGGTGCGGTTTGTAAAGGATTTGGCTGCTGTCTAGAACTTGTAGTACATCTGGCTGTTTGCTAGAAATGAATTTGTGAGCAAATGGAGTGGCTAGAAGGCTGTGGTGGTGTTTATATGCTGCTGCCTAGTTGTTGTGGTGCTGCCACACAACTAGATGACTCATGTTTTGCAAGGATGAATAAGGTGCTTGGGTGTCAAGTCCTCATGTATAGGCATTACTTGGGGTTCAAGCTATGGTAGATATTTTGCTTGTGGATAACTCTCCTATGTGGCAAGCTTATCCATTCAAGCTTGGTATTATCTCTTTGTAGGATTTATTCTTGGGCAAGCCAAGTGGCTTTTGTTGCTAGATGGACTTGTGGGCTTATTCTCTTTTGTGGGCTTGTGAGAAATTGGTGGCTTTCCAAGTTATGGGTGGTGATCATGTGGCTTAATAATTTCAGATTGTGGGCTTTAGCATTTGTCTATTTTCTTCCTTGGTAATTAATACCATTGGAGAAATATTTTAATGTGGGCTTTCTTGTTTAGGAGCTTGACTAGATTAGAGGGATTAATATGTTGCCTATGCTAAATAGATATGGATCAGATGAATATGCCTCATTGAATCAGTGTTGCCTTTTGTCCCTTCTCTCAATTGGATTATTGTTGCCTCTTGTCCCTTGTTGCCTAGTTGCCTCAGGATGATCCAAAATATGATCCATTGTTGCCTTCGATTCAAAATTCATCCCTCTAGTCAATATTTGGATATTAGGACAAGTTCCTAATATTCATTAGTTAAGTTCCAATATTAAATTGCCTCACCCTTGTGGTGAAGGCAAACATTTAAATCACAACCCCCTTCCCTATTGTCTTTGTTTATTTTGCAGGAAATGAATTGAAGATGAAGATTGGAAAAATAAGAAGATAAAGATTTAGCTAGGCTTTTCTTTTTAATCTTTTGTAACTTTCTTTGTATTTGGATGAGATATGTACATATTCGATTAAACTTGTAATATTGATTCTTTCATTTTGATCTTGTATTTAAATTCCATATGCTGTAACTTAAATAGACTTTGGACATTTGAATATCACATTGTATTTGGGATGGATGTAAAATGAGTTATTTCAGTGTGTGAGATAAGATGATGAATTGAGGTGTTAAACTCATTCTTGTGAGATGATGTTTGGATGAATGATGTAATGAGATGATCCTAGATATGGGGATTTGAATTTATTGTTTCTATGAGTGTTTAAACTATGAACATGTCATGTTATTGAATTGTGACTAGAAATGTCGAGAATTAGGAAAGGTCATGTCCAATTCTGGATTGCCTCGACTAAATATTCTCGTCTCAATTTAGTTGTTAAAAAGATCATGTCGAAGTTTATCGCACTCCACCAGATGATCTAAACCCTAATTCATCGTGTCGAGAGAAACATCGATCACTTTGCATCGTTTAATTTAACGCGCCAAAATTTCCCGTGTTTTCAGATGCATGTCATGCAAATGCACAAATTCTAATTCTACCCTTCCGACTCTCTAAACTACGGGGTATTACATCCTCCCACCGTTAAACTAAACTTCGTCCCGAAGTTTCGACTCCCCTCACGTAGAATAAGGTAAGAAAGAATATTTGCAGATATTGCATCTCTCAAATTCCTTTGTGGCGAGGATATAGACTTAAGTGATCCCTTGTCCAAAAGCCTTTTGTTTATCCTCCAACGATCCTTACTATCCATTTGTCGACTTTCTTGAGTTGTTCGATAATTTCCAGCGATCTCACTACTCTTTCATGTCCCTTGAATCATCCATTTCAGACTTCTTGTACTGTCCGGGCTTTATAACCTCTGTCGAAGATCCTCATCTTCCACCTTATAGTCCTCTAATATAATTGATGGTACTTTTCCTTATAATCAAGATATTAGGAAAACTTTGTTTCTGGTGATAAACTCATCTCCTTTTGCTTGAGAATATGAGGTAACTATTCTTAAATTGTCTTATAGAACATAGTTTGCTCTTTGTAATTTGCTTCTTCCAAATGTAGTAGACACCTTTGTCTATCCAACTTTGATTACTCTTTCTTCTCTTCAATCAATTGTAATCAGGGGTACAAACCTTCTGGCATCAATCTCCTCGGATCCTGGTCTCAATCAGATTCAACGAATAGGTATCTAGATTTCCCCATCCATGAATTCTGGTCTCTTTTGTTTGCTCTCCATTAGATCATTTAGTCATAGCTTCTATGACCACTAAATTCCTTGTAATTTTCAACCTTCAAATCTCCACTTTCTATTTGGCTTCAAAATCTGGTAAAGATTTCCCGAACCAAAGAACTTTTAGAGCACTAACAACCAATTCAGTCTTGTCTCAATCAAAGTCTTCCTTTTGAATTTCATATCATCTTCTGCCAAGTACTTTCCAATACACTTGTTCACTCTCCCCCTTGGAATTCCCTAAGACTTTCTCCGTTCTGACCCTCTATCTGTTGAGCTTAATTCCGTTGGCTCCATTCAGTCAAGCTTCGTAACTCTTCTTTCTGCTTAAACTTGCACTGTTTCTACCTCATGATCTCACAAAGAACACGTGGTATATCCACCATGTTGTGAATACCCAGTATCGTTCTCCGATAAATAGATATTAACTATTCCTATATATCCAACAGTTTCTCGAAGAATACGTGGTATATCCACCATGTTGTGAACAACCAAAGTAATCCTCCGATAAATTGGATTCCTACGATGGCTAGAATTCCAGTTGGCTCATCCGATGGTCTCAAGAAAAGAATTGCACACGGAAACTTGTGCAAATGGATGATATCTTAACTCCAGACTCGAATATGATGTTGGTCATCAATGTAAAATTCAGTGACATATCATTTCCTTCCTGTATGGTACTACAGACTGATTCCTTACAGTCGCGACTTGTCTGATCCTGTAACTCAGTAATCTCGCCTCGATGGGTCCTCCATCTGAGTGGTTAGCTCTAAGATGTCAATCCTCTTGATAATGCATATTTCTCCACCGTTCCCACATATGGACTCTAACTTTGGTACTTCATCATGATATGTTTGAGGTACCCTCATCCAAATTGGTCCACCTCCTTGGGTTGTCGACAATTCATGACAAAACAAACTCTTCTCTCCTGGTCCTAATCTTCTCTTGAAAATTCGACTCTGTAGTTGCACTTCTTGACATGGTTGATATGTCATATTTTTACCCTTTTGACAACGTGCTTCCATCCAACTACTTCACTTCCGTCATCCCTTTCTCACTTATCATCATTTGTCGGATGACTTTCGCATCCACTCCTTCTTGTAATCTGTTTGTGTATCCAACACAAATTTTCCTTATATGTATATATATCCAAGTTCCAATCACGAACTCTTACTTGGCGGTTAATTTTACCGCTTCCATCTCTAGTAATGCCTCTCAATAGACGATCAACTTCTCCTTTATTCCATTAGAACTGGAAATATCTATGTTCTTCGAGTCTTCATACGCCTTTGTCTTCATCTTTGTAATACTCTTCGAGTCCAAAGTTCTGCTAAACTCATTCTTAAACTCCATTTCACTAGGATCAATACCTCTTTATTGCTCCAACAATAACTTCTTCCACCGAGTTACGACAAATCTATATGTATTCTGCATATTGTCCTTCTTCATCCCTTGATTTTGGTCTTCCGTTGAAAGACTTCATGACTTAATATGCAAAACCTTTATAACTTTCCTTCTTGGATGTATCTCCTTATGTGGTTTTTCTGGCATCGTCCTCGATATATCTTTATCCAATTTATGGTGATAATCTTTACTGAACTTACTTCATTCCTCCTCCCTTCCATGGACTGGTGAAATATGTCTCCAAGAACTAAATATGGTATAGAATGTGGTCCATCACCATCAGTGGCTTCATTAACTTCTGTCTTCTCGACTTCCTTCTCTTCATGAACTTTCTTTGATGCCTCATCTTGTTAGTAACTCGTCTCTTCCTCACACGAATACTATCTACCTCTAGATCAGTAACATTAAGAAAAGAACTTAATGTGACAATCATGCCATTGTTCATCAAATCCTAACTTCATGTACCAACCTAGTCAATCAAAAATCCAATAAGATCCAATAAATCCAAATGCAGTTATATAACAAACATGCAACATAAGCCCGTAAAGTAAATAGTACTTTGAGTAAAAACATCTCAAGTACCCAGGCTTAGCTGCTATACACTACAAGATAGGTTTATATCACCTTATAGTCCTATTTTAAAGCAACTCTTTGGCTCAGTAGTTACCCCAATTGCCCATTTGCAATGGAATAATGCTAAGACAAAGTACTCAAAGAGTAGTTGTGGTCTAGTTTGGTTACGTACAGAACTAAACTCCATGTAAACTGAATCCTTCGTCTGGCTTGAACGAACATCTCATGACATCTTTGGGTCCTTCAGGTAGTTGCGGATTGTACACCATGAGTCGTAGTGTAGCTTCCTTCATTGCTTATGTCGTCTCCTATTTTCTTTACAATTCTACACTATACTAAAGTGAGTCTCCTTTGAAGTGAAACTTTAGGATATTGTCATCCTTTCCATAGTTACCATACTTGCTTATCTTCGATTCTTCACCATCATCAGACTTCTCCCGTCTTCCTGTCTTCACTAACTTACGATAGGGTTCTACTTCACCAGATGTCTTCACATATATATGGTGGTATTATCAGTGATACCTTATAGGTAACACTGACTTGGATACAAATCTATTTGGGATACTAACTGATAGAAGATTATTCCAAACTTGTCATACCAAGTTGAGAAAAATTGAGATAGATAAGTACTATACCTATAAAGAATAGATAAGAAGATTTACTCTTGTGGAGTAAGAAAATGTGTATACAAGTATGACAGTATTATTCCCAAGTGAATAACCATCATAATTGTAGAAAGATATGGTTTAGATAAGATAGGTTCCTATAGTCTTACCAACCTACAAGTCTCCTAAAAGGGTTTTAATCATAAGGTCGTTTTGCTCTGATACCATCTGCGGTGACCTAGCACACCACTGCATGTTGTAGTGTACAAGTCGTTGATGTAACACGCACGGAAGGACCTTTCCGCAAATATTACATCTCTCAGAGTAGTACAACAGAAACATAGCCGGTCCAAGGTAACACTATTCAATACAAAATCTCGAGAACCTTCTTTACAGATAGAAGTAGGTCTCGTGCAAATGAAACATCAAAAAGATCCAAATCGTATCACTAAGCTGGATATCAGCTCTATCTCTAATTCCTATTCCACTACTGCTGTTGTCACAGCCCTACTCTAATCCATCTGGAATATCTTTATCCAAGTTGTACTCCTTCCAAAATGATGTTGTCTCCTCCATCGGCAGTGTTGTCGTTATGTATGCCATTGACAATATTGTTGTTGCTCCACCATTGTCACTGTTGTCATCGTTCTTCTGTTGATGAAGTAGCAGTTGACTCCTTCAAGCTCCATCAGTAGACTTGACTCCTTGTTGGATACTTCCTTGACGTCGTGATGGCTAACTGGCAACTCCGTTGATGGCTCCAAAATCTAAGCAGGGGGTCAACGGGGAAAAGGGTAAGCAACTCGAGCGTGTTACTTAGCAAGTTCAATAATATAGGAAAGAGTTTTTGTTTTGAATGCACTAGCTACTGCCATGACCAACGGTCATGGGCATAATGCAAGTTTTGGAAAACCTTTCTTCAAAGGTCAAGTTTTATTTCAGAAAACTATGCTCACTGTCTCCACGGGTCTTTAGTCATCACTTGGGATGCCTTTCCCGCTGTCGGGGGAATAATTATCCCGCGACTTATTCAAGCAAAGCGCGACTTATTCACAGTCGCACCACTATTGGGCTTGCACAAATATGGGCCGACTCAAGATCATGAGGAAGGATCCAGAAGCTCGAAGATAACTTGACTTGGAAGACAAGACATATGATTAGTCTCCAAGTAGGACTCCGGCTCATACTTTCCTTGGGAGAGAAGTTTCCTTGTAACCTTGCGAGTCACCGTCTTTATAAGGTGGACTCCAAGGACCTAGAATCCCAAACTAAAAAGCTCTCATACATCCAGAGAGAGGCGACTCAACACATCGGTCGCCAACCCCTTGTAAACACCATATTCATATCAATACCAATCTAGGATAGGCAGGACGTAGGTCTTTACCTCACATTGAGGGGCCGAACCTGGGTAAAAAACATTGTCTTCCTCGTGCCCTGCGATCTTTAGCTCGGAGACGCTTGACTCGCGAAATCCCACACCTACGAAGTCATCCATGACACCTGACGTGACAAACCCACGACAGTTGGCGCCCACCGTGAGGCCTGCGGTCAAGAGCGTCATGTTCCGCGCTGGATCTGTGCCAGGGACGGAGGATCTCGTCGTCGATTCAAGCTCGGCGACTTCAACGTCGCGCCGATCTAAACGATTCGGCGGTATCAACATCTACATCAAGATCTACCTCAAGCTCGAGTAGAAAGCGTGGAGAAATTCAACCGCGTGATTCGGGACTCAACTTCGACAACGCCCCTCACGCGCGGGTTACAGGACAGCAGCAACGCCCGTAGGGCGGACATCACCGGCGGCGGCTCGAAACTCATCTCGACGATCCCTTCGGTGGAAAGATGCGAAATCGAGTTTCCTAGCAGCTGTCCAAAGGGCATCGGATTCCAGCGGTTAGATCTCCGTGGCCGACTCAAACACTGAAGCCCTGTCGAAACCTGACGGAACTCCGCGCGACTTTGGGAAAATAATTATCGAGGTCGACTCGGACATCAATTCGAAGATCCCTCCGGTGGAAACCTGTGGAACACAATCCCGAAGCAATCCAAGAAATTTGAGACAATTCCAATGGTTAGATCTCCGTCGGCGGCTCACGCACTGCAGCGAGTTTTATATCTAGGCGAGTTCGCGAATCCATCACTGGCGACTCATCACGACTTCGAGCCGCGTACGGCTTCCCCATCGTCAAGAAGCTGTCAAAAAAAAAAGGGATAATAAGGAGTACTTCGAGTTGGGTTTGGATTTGCCATGCTATGTGTCCGACCTGATCGTGCGACTCAAAACGAGCTAGGACACTTGCCGACTCAAAACAACATAAAGCCAAGAAGAACCAGAAGCAAATCTCGTCTTGATAGAAGGAAAGACAACTCGTATCAGATCAGGAATCGGAGCAGTGGCTACCACGTGACCATATTCTCTACTGGACCAAAAAGCTTTGCACTAGAGCCGATCGATTCATGCAAGGAAAGGCACACGGATCCAGGACAGTAGTCAAAGAAGAAAGAACAAAAATCAAATATTGCTGCTTTCGTGCCTCGTTACCTAACCATGCATGCAGTCAAAGAAAAGGGAAAGTAGTAGTCAGCTCAAAGGGAAAGTAATCTGAATCATCGTCAGCTCTTGAGTAGCCGGCGAGCTCCGCGACTCGCTGCAATTGGTAGATACCTCTGCGACTTTTTCCTTCGTTCGCCCGTAGGCTGAGCCGGCAGGATCAGTGTCGTGTCTTCAGGAAGTGAAGAAAAAATTCAGCAACGGCGCACGAGCTCTGCGTTGAAATTGTCCCGAGCACGTGGCCGTCAGCGACTTAGGAAATTCTCCAATGATGCATCCAATAAAGAAAAAGATGTGGCGAAACAAATCCATCCAAGAAGATTAACCTGGAGATTGATCAGATTGCTAGCAGCTAGCACCAGTACACAACGTTCCGATCTGATCACAAATCGGAAAAAGAGAAGCAATTTAAAGATGTCAGCCTACTGCAACTGTACATGGCATGGTACAACTGTACGTGAAAATCAACAACGCGAGAAGCTAGTCCTACTAGTCCGAATCACGCACGTATCAAGAGAAAAATAACCAGCTCTTGAGTCGCGCAGAGATGCATCCAACTACACAAAATGCATGAGTGCGGTCACCAGTCGCGTCGGCTCTGGAGATTAAAAATTAGCGTGACCAACACCGATTGGCCGCGGGTGACCTCAACATTACCACTGACAACTTTGACCTCACACCAGTGGTGGTCGGCTTTATCAAACATCATGATCATCTTCGTTGACATGCCGTGATTGATTTCAAATCTCACCGCTGCCTGTTTCGTCTTCGACTAATCGACATCTACGGTCCACGGATCATACCACATCATCAATTCCAGGAGAATAAAAACAAGATAAGTCGCTTTTCACAGCTTTGGTTTTTATCCATAAGATTAAATTTCACTTTCGAGTTTTATCTCGGGTGTCGCATATCTATTTTATGAGCATTAGCATCAAAGCCCCTGTGATTTACAATATATCATGTCGCAAACTTTATAATATCAGTTTTTTAGATTTAATTACATCCACTTCTCGAAATTGGGTTTCTTACAACCCGCAATGCATCTATCAATTCAGAGTTCTTTATGACTCGCATTGCATTTATCAATTCTAGCTATTTACAGCTTGCATTAAATTTTATTTGCACATGCAAACGGGCATCTTGACATATAAAGATTGCCATTACATGCTCATGCATTAATATTTCATGACTTGTCATTATATCATTATATCATCATCGACTTATCATTATACCATTTTATGAGTCGCCTAGTGGTTTACTCTCATATCATTTTATGAGTCGCATACAGCTCATCATTATATCAGTTTATGAGTCACTAACGAATTATTATCTTATCGATATTTGAGATGACTCCTTGTATTAATTCTTGGGCCAAATCAGTGACCCGTGGTATCACATGTACAACTAATCAGAGTTGGTTATCATCAAATCTAATTAGAGCTCGTCACAGCTATTGCAGCTGCTTATATCAAAAGTCGACTGCCACCTACGCGCAGTCGCAAATTATCCTGGTTATACTCGCCTTAAGTCAGAACTATCTTTGCACTATGCGGCCAAAGTACTGGGGCGCGGCGTCAATCGAGCTTGATTGCCTATCATGGCCGCTCTCGACCCTGAACACGCGTTTTTACCTGGGAAATACTGAGCCGCGCGAAGACCTACTTAACGGTAATAGAGATAATCCAGAAGGACTAAAGTACCCGCGTGTGGCGTCAATCGAGTCTGAATGCCTATCATGGCTGCCTATCATGGCCGTTCTCGACCCTGAACACACATTAGATTTGGGAAATACTGAGTCAAGTACCATATGCTATCATGCATCGTACAATATGCTATCATGCATCTTACCAATTTGCTATCATGCAACCATTTGCTATCATGCAAAATAACATTTGCTATCATGCGACGTACCATTTGCTATCATGCAAAATATCATTTATCATGCAGATTATACTATGCTATCATGCAGGGTACCATATGCTATTATGCGGAGTGCTAACTTTTTATCATAATTATTACCAGCCGCCAAGGCAAACATATTATTATCAAGTTATCATCATTGCTCCCATGGGGGCTTTGCCTTTTGATTTAACAGGAACCTATAACTCGGCCATACGAGTTTGAATTGGCATGGCCAAATTTTTTATGATTGAGATAATTATCTCCTGATATTGGCTGATGAAGCCACCATTATTTATTTAAGTACAGCCACATCAAGTGGAATTTATATCATTATTATCTCGCGGCAACAATATTTGTCAATCTGTTGCAGGATCAAATTGCAACGATATGCCATCAAGCAGGATAATGAAAGCATGCATGCTTAATGCCTGGGGGCTAGGATAATTAATTTTTTGTCTAACTTGAGATATTTTTGAGTCCCGAGCAGCATGATCAAGCATGCAACCCGGCCCTCGGGGGCTACACATCCACCATATCTGGCGGTCTTTATTATACTCATATACCATGATTATATGCAGATTTCATTTTTTGCAGCACATGAGAATATATATCCATTTGCGAGTCAAATAAGCGACTCGAAAATCTTTAAATACAGGTTGTGGCTAAATGCTCTTGAGCCGCCATGTTTCAACATGCGTTCAGATGGCTCGTCATGATAACATGACTGATTATTATTCTAATGATTGACCAGCTTATTTATGCTTACGGTCTTTTATGCTTCGATGTCTATGACTCAGCACCTTATACACATTTGGTCGATATATCTTGTTACTCATAAGTTATTATTCTTATGATTTCAGCTCAGTCTTACACCCAACAGGAAAAGGTGATTTTCACCAAGTGCTTCGCGGAAAACTTACCGTGATTCTGCAGTTTCAATGCAACCAAGACATAAGTGCTCAATTGGCAACATAGTGGCTAAATAAGCTGCAAAGATAGCGACTCATCGCTTCTACATCAGCGGCTCAATAAGCCGCAACACTTGCGACTCAACATCAGCGAGTCACCAAGCTCTACAAATCGCAAGCCCGCAAGATCATCATCAAGACAGAATCTTCCGCCTGATTCAACGAATCACCCGGAAGCTTGGGGGCTAATGTCGGGGGAATAATTATCCCGCGACTTATTCAAGCAAAGCACGAATTATTCACAGTCGCACCACTATTGGGCTTGCACAAATATGGGCCGACTCAAGATCATGAGGAAGGATCCAGAAGCTCGAAGATAACTTGACTTGGAAGACAAGACATATGATTAGCCTCCAAGTAGGACTCCGGCTCATACTTTCCTTGGGAGAGAAGTTTCCTTGTAACCTTGAGAGTCACCGTCTTTATAATGTGGACTCCAAGGACCTAGAATCCCAAGCTAAAAAGCTCTTATACATCCAGAGAGAGGCGACTCAACACATCGGTCGCCAACCCCTTGTAAACACCATATTCATATCAATACCAATCTAGGATAGGCAGGACGTAGGTCTTTACCTCACATTGAGGGGCCGAACCTGGGTAAAAAACATTGTCTTCCTCATGCCCTGCGATCTTTAGCTCGGAGACGCTTGACTCGCGTAATCCCACACCTACGAAGTCATCCATGACACCTGACGTGACAAACCCACGACACCCGCAGCGTTCTGTAGTTCCCTCCTGGAACAAGGATGTGACAGCCACAATTTCTTGTTGTTGACTCTGCAGAGCTGCGTAACTTTACCCATGAGAGAAACCCAGCCTTGTTGCCTTTCCGGGTAGCTAGCCCGTCCATACTTCCTTGGTATGGGGCCAGGTGTGAGTCCAAAGCCAATCACCGCCCTCTCCGCACAACACATATCCGCCCATTTGTGACGCGGCTGGTAACTAAGACCACTGGCCCGCCACCCCTCCCGAGCTTCTATTCCAGTCACCCCGTCGAGTGGGAAGGTCACGCGCTTCCACACAGTTGGCCGCCGCAACGGACACAACCAGGTAATAGCCTGCCGAGGATATGTGAACAAGAGAAGATACGGCTGACTTTTACCGTCCATAGCAGATCTCATGGTAAATGTTTCAATACGGCGCAAGGATCACTGTGACATTGGTAATTAATTCTAGGTATATACTTTTCCGTACAATGGAACCTCCACCACAACATCAAACCGTGGTTCCATTGCCAGCCAAACAATATATATAGCAGTTCACATCATTCGACAATATTTTTTTTTTGTTTTTCAATGCAATGATAATAATATGTTTTTGAAAATAGTTTTTATAAAATAGTCAATAAGGATATGCAAGAATGAACTTGCCTGTGATAGAAATGGCCGTTCAACTCTTCGGGATTCTAGGGTTTGCGGTAAAACCCCGAGTTCTGAAATTAGCAAAGTAATCCTGATAAGGACTACTGAAAAATCTAGCAGCATGCTATTATGCATAATCATGAAATGCATCGTCACCCCAAAATTCCCAAGTTGTGAATTTTAAGACTTTTTCGAGTGTTTGTGAGTCAACAATTTTCATGAGGAATCAATTTAAAGTGATTGAATTTAAATAGTTCAATATAATTGAATTTTAAGACTTTATTTTCCCATATTATTTTCTTTTAAGAAAATAATTTTTGAAAAAGAATTTCAAGTCATTTCCACTTAAGGATCCTTGAATTTTTCCTCCATAAAATGTTTTTCAAAACTTCAAATAAAACTTACATGAAATTCCTCATATTTTGTAGAGTATGTTGCATATTTTTAGTTGATTTTCGTGTATTTGAATTTGGTGTAAAAATTCATTTAAGTTTGATTTAGGATGAGTAACAAGATAGTCTTGGTATAGTTCAAATATTATTTTGAACTTAGTATTTATTTTCCCAGATTATTTTTCTTGAGAAAATAATTTTAAGAAATTATTCCAAAGAATAATCCACTTAAGGATCTTTGAATTTTTTTTTATCCACAAAATATTTTTCAAAACTTCAAATAAAACTTATATTAAAATTCCACATAATTTATAGAGTGTGTTAACTATTTTTAGCTGATTTTTGTTCCTTTTGTTTGGGAGTTAAAATTCATTAAAGTTTGGATAATTTTCAAAAATTCAAAGAGGTATTTTATTTGAGTAGATTATTTTCTGCTGATATGTATACATATTTTGTTTGTATTTTTAGGATTTTATGTGAATTTATAGGATTCTTTGGAAGTTTGAATATTGTTAAATGGGTGAAATTACCAAATTGTCCCTGCTTGACTTGGTTCAACCAAGTCAAAACTCGGGTCCGGTCCGGGTCGGGTCAACCGACCGGACCACTCTCTCTCTCTCTCACTCCTCTCACACGCGCACGTCTCGCGCCCGACTCGGCCGGCGACTGCGTCGCCCGTGGCGTCGCCGCCTCGCCCCGGCCTGCTTCGACCGCCTCCGCCGCCGTGCCGTGGGGCAAATGACTCCCACGCGCCGCTCTCCATTCTCACCGGAGGGATTTGGGGATCTCTCCCCCTAGCGCTCGCGTGCATCCCCTCTCCCTAGGGTTAGGGTTTGCGCTGTGCCGCCGTTCGCCGCCTGTAGGGACCCCTCAGATTTACCAGTCCGAGGTGCCCACGTTATGTAAACAGATCACGATCCCAATGATCAGTGCATCGCGATCACATAACCAACATGGTATACAGAGTTACATCATCTATCTCAATTAGTACAAGACTTACATAAATGGTGGTCACAAGACCAAGTCAGCAAACATCGTCACGCAGGACGGAATTAACTACGATATAGCGGAAGCTTTCGGCTAGCGTCGGCCCTCGTCACAATCCGGGCGCATTCCCACAGAGCAGTTGACCGGTGACACTCAATTGGCGTAGTCGTCGGCGTACTTCTCCTCCTCGTCGTACATCTCCTTGTTGTAATCTGGACATTGGAATATCCAGGGACACAGCCATGAGTACAATTACGTACTCGCAAGACCGCCACCAGGCTTAAGTTTTTATGGTAATGCAATAAAAGCGTTTTCGAAATCTGGGATAGCTGCTATATATGACTATAGGTTTTAATTTTCGCAAACGATGCTTTTAGACATAGAGAATACAACATCTCTATATCTTTATTGAAAAAGGCATTTGGAGATATAATTCTCCTTCTTTTAGAAATGGCAGAAACCATTTCCACGTTTGAATACATTTTCTGTAAAACTTTTTCAAAACACTAGGATAGGGATGCCCCCTTTTTCCTTTCCGGGTTCCGACTGGTTGACTCCCCGAGACCAACCATCTTCTCCCAAAATCCGTACCTCCTAGGTACCTCCTTGATGTCTCCTTTCTCCTTGGCCGAAAACAGTTTCTTTTTAAAACATAAAATGCCCATACGCCTAGATCGGGGGTCTTTCCAACCGTCCATGACAGAGGACTCGGCTATTCGAATAGATTTACACTCTGCAGAGGTGGTACACTTTCACCACAAGATTCGGATGGTCTGCCGTGGATCAACCACGGACTGTACGGAGACAGCATGCACACATCAGACGGCCGATCCTAACTTCCACTATGTCAGTGCTAGTATAAGAATATCCTCTTCGAGTGGGTTTGTTCTCCCCGGCACCGAGTGAGCTAGCCGTATCGATCCGGTTTCCCCTAGCCTCACACCGCCATGACAGGAGACCCACCGTTGCTTCCCGGTGGCACACGAAGTCCACACTTTGTATGCCCATTCCCTTGCAGCATTCGGTTCCGGGGACTCTAACCCCTTCTAGCCAATTGAGGAGTATTCGAATACTAACACCAACAAGCTTCCGCTAAGCCCCGTGCCCATTTTGAGGTAATGTGGTTGTACGGGTTAATTGTTCGGGCGGCCGCTAGGGCTGTACTTTGTTTTTCAAAACATCTCCACCTCCGACTGCTCCCAGCAGCTCGGGTTTTCACAAACTCTCCGAATGCTCCCAGCACTTCGGGTTTTCATAAACTCTCCGAATGCTCCCAGCACTTCGGGTTTTCATAAACTCTCCGAATGCTCCCAGCACTTCGGGTTTTTCACAAAATTCTCCATTTGCTCCCAGCAACATGGGTTTTATAAACACACTGTCTCACCGATCGCTCCCAGCGACTCGGGTTTTCTTTCAAAAACTTTTCATCAAATCAAGGCTCCCATCCTAGAGTTCGAGGTGAGATTATAAGGATATACTACTAGAAAATATAATTTTCTTGATAGCGCCTTCAGTAGAAGGTTTCTCAAGTAAAGACTTACTTTTATACATCCTATTATATACTAGTAGATTTCTCGGCCAAACAATATTTTTGTAAAATAGTTTTGGGGGGGGGGGGGGGTGGCAAGATGCCACAAAGGAAATAAAACATGCATTATTTTATTTTGAAAGCAAAACATGCTTGTAAAAGTAATGGGATTTCAGTAGAGTGGTGAGGTGGCTTGCCTTGCTTAGCAAAGTGTCCCTGATCTGGTTCTGCTTCGTAGACCTGTTCAGTTTCCACGTACTGTTCCTCCTCTTGCGGATCTAATGTACCGGAAAAATAAACGGAACTACCGTCACTCTAAGAAGCGGGTTGACAACAATCTAAAGTAAATAAACAAAACAGCAAGCATTACCCAAAACACTAAGCTAGCTAACAAGAGCAAGCGATTCACTTAGTTATACAACCACCACCAGAAGGTCCATAAAGCTAAGACAAACAACACACACACCTAAGCATATACACAACAACCCTAATAGTTACAAAGGTGGTTTTAACTAAACCCTAAAGCAAAACTCCACTTAGGGTGGTTAGGTCCCTTAACAAGGGTTGTTACCGTAGTTTAGGAAATACTTCAGACAAAAGTATCTCTTTAGTTTTCAGGAAATACTTCAGACAAAAGTTAAGTTACTAATTATTTTCTATTATTAAATTATTCCACCAAGTTAAGATAGGGACATTAACAAACTACTCATGCTAGTATTAGACTTAAGGGCTATCAAGTTCAACTAACAAGGCAAACATATCAAACCACACAACCATGTTTGGCAACTACAAAACCATTTATTATTGATTTACAAAATAAGGTTAAGGTGATAATTAGACAACCTTTTTGAATCACTTTCAATTTTTGTAAAACTAAACATCACTAATAAACTTAAAACAACCAGTAACTAAGAAGAACTTTATTAGTGAAGTTTACTTTATTCCAATAATCATGTAATTAAGCAAACAAGCATGATTAATTTATTTTATTTCCTTAGGCACTAATAGCATTTTATAACTAACTACATTTTATTTCTACTCAAGCACTAACAGTACTAACATATTAAACATTTCTAACAATCATCTCACAAAGCAAACCACATCAAATCACATCCAAGAGAAAAGTGTAGCACTCAAACCATTTTGATTTCTTTTCTTTTCTTTAAAGGATTTAATGGACAGAAAACTGTACCCAAGCCATTTTAACACACAAACATCCTCTGGATAAAACAACTAAAACAATCCTAAACATAGACAAACAAAGGCAATCAATTAAAATGGGGCTTTTAATAGTAGTAGTGTTGCTGTTTTTGGGGGAAACATCCACCAATCCTAAAATAATGCTCCTAAAAATCTATCCTTCTACCTCAGTACTGCTATAAGTCATACCAAACTAGGGGAATTGGATTTGCACCCAAAGCACCTTCCATTTGAGAGCTAAAAATGCCCCAAATGCTTCTGGTCCTGAAACTAAAATGAATACAACTATAGTTTTAGGAAACTCCTGCATGCAAGGCTAATTCCTATGCAAAGGTATGGATTTTATATTTCTGTAGAAATTGGATTCACAAAATTTGCATTCATAAAACTCTAGATATTAAGGATTTAGTGAAAAAGTAACTTTTTTACAAGATTAAATCTAGCACATAAAGAAAAACATATTTTTGAAAACGGCCAGTGCCACATGGTTAAGAAAACACATAGGAGTGCTACAAAATTGAAATCACTCAATTTTCATGTCTAGATCTACCAGAAACGAATTAAAGCTACACTGCATAACTAACAGGAAAAAAAACAGAACAAAGATTTTTATGAAAAAAAACAACTAAAGGGCCGGATCCCTAGCTGGGCCAAGCCTCGAGAGCTGGGCCGGCCTGCTCCGGGGCACACATAAGTGAAGGGGTAAGCTACCCCAGGATCAAGATCTAAAGGCCAGGATTAGATCTAGGGTGCTCAAATGAGAACCGTTGATTTGCAGATCAACGGCAGCTGTTCATCTTCTACCTAGCAACGTCCAGGACATGGGGAAAAGAGGGAAAACGACATGGGCTGCTGGTTGCTCACCGAGGGCTCGAGGGGGAGAGATGATATGGTAGGGGAAGGGCGCGGAGAGTCAGGGAAGGCTGCGGGAGGGCTTGGGGTGGCCCTCAAACCTGCATGCACGCGAGGGCTCCTCGCCGGCCCCGAGCTTCTCCTTCTCCGGTCGAAGATGGAGGAGCTGCTCCGCTGGACCAAAAAGGAAAAAGAAGAGGGGGCCGTGTTAGAACTCGCAGAGGAGGTCACAGAGAGCCGAAAATGGCAGGGAAAGGTGGAGAGGAGCGCTGGCAAACGTCGTTCTCTCCGGCGGCTACCGAAGAGAAACTCGCGGCTCCCGGGCAGCAGAGAGCAAGAGCTCGGGCTCGGCTTCGAGAGGGAGGAGAGGGGGTGTGTGTGCGGCGTTTGGGAGTGAGGGTGATCAAGGGGCAGGGCACGAGCTCGGGTTTTGGTCTTTTGGACAGGGAGCTCTTTTCTTAGGGTTTCGGGTGTGGGGGTGAGAGAGAGCGACGAGGGGCACGTCCATTGGCTCTGGAGGGTGGTGAAGGAGTGGGCAGGGGTGTGCTGGTCGGGGAGAGACGTGCCTTGGCCAGTGGGAGAAGGGGGAGTGATCTCCCATTGGTCAATTTGGAAAAAGGAGAGGAGTGAGTGGGCAATGGTGAGTTGGGGTGGTTGACATGTGGGCCAGGGTCGGGGTGGTGCTGCTCTGCTCACATGTGACAGAGGGAGTCGTTGGGGAGAGAGATGGAGAGGGTCTTAACAGGTTTTAGGTGCTTAAAGAAAATTGCACAGGGTTAATTTGATGCTATGTTCATCACTAAACATTAACAAACCAGGGGCTTAATTAGGTCTAAAAAGAATTCTCCAAGCAAGGACAGGTGATGGAGAAGAGAGGGGTGCAAGAGTATGGTCCAGAGGGGTCATGATTTGCTTAGGGAGAGAAATGCAAAAGTGAATAAAATAACAGTTTTCAGAAAATTCAGACAGTGACAGAAAAATTCTAAGTCCTGAAATGCTGTTATTGTGGTAGCATCAAAACCATCATGGATTAAATGTTTCGTAAGCTCAAAAGGCCCACTAAAAGCTTTGGGGTGTGAGAGATGGTGCCAAGGATGAATGGTATCCTGATTCATGGGCACAAATATCAATATGTCGAAGAAACACGGAGGTGACAAAATGGTATTAGATACTGGAGCAATTGGTCACCTTAATGAGAAGCACTAAAAACAAGCAAGGATTAGCGATCAAACATTTTAGTAAATTTTTGAGAGGGCTATATAAGGAAACTAGAGGGGATGTAGGTGATGCTAGAAGTTTTGTATTTCCAAAAAGATCAAAAGAAACACAAATGGTGAGGCTCTAGAAATGCTAAAAGTTAACATGAGCTAAGATAGATATGCACTATTTAATAATTAATTGTTTTAGAAATGTTTTAACTCAAACAACCTAAAAAGAGGTAAACAAGTTACAAGCATGCAAAAACATCAAACAAGACTCCATGATTCCAATTCAAGCAATAAACCTTAACTTGATACCAACAAAACCACATGCCACTCACAGAAATACACACTCAAGACAGATAAAATAAGCACAAGTCAAAAAGTTCAAACATACAAACAATTGAATAAATAACCAAACATATTTGTGAGGTGGTGACAAACATGATCATGGCAAGGTTTTTGGTAGAAAGAGAATTAAACCACTTCTTAGTAATACTTTCCCAAGAAATAGAAATTTAGAGTTTTTAAATAAGGGTTGAAAATACTAGCAACACCTTAACTTAAAGATATATTAGGACTTATTATATAGTCCTCCATGGTTTAAAAACGAGTAAATTTGAAAGTACTTTTATTCTCTCAAAGAATAGATTTTTGGGTAGATGCTAAAATCAAAACATCAGGGTAACTGGAGTTTGTTAAAAATTATGAGAGGAGAAGATATATGGACCATTTTTACTTGTCAAAACATTAATCTCAAAGGTCATATCATAACCAGGTTGAGTTCCAAGCTTGGTATTTAAAGAGGTTATGACACAAACCCATACCACAACTTGACAAACCAAACAAACATGAGTAAATCACATCTAGTAACAAGACATTTCAAAAAGTTTTTGTTGCCCCTAAATTTTAGGTCTCGGACAACTAAGTTTTTCCTGGTTCCAGAATTTGGGTCGTTACACCGCCGTCTGCGACCTCCCTCTCCGGCGTGCTCGCCATGGCTGGGCGCAGGGCTTCGTCCCCTGTGCCGCCGTGGTGCGGTGCTCGTTCCTCTACCACCATGGACCCCCTCCTCTGGTTGCGCGGGCACTGCCTCGCCGCCGAGGAGCTACGGCCATGGTCGCTAGGTAAAACTCGTGCTCCTCCACTCTATCTATCCCCTGCTAGCTCTAGAAGCTGATACGCATGCTCACACGCCTCCTTGACTTAGGATTTGGATGAGCAGACGATGTTTTGGTGGATGATTTGCTCAATTTGAGCACTGTCTCCTCTCTGTGTATGCAGTAGAGGTATATGGTGTAGATCATGCATGTATAGATCTTCCCACTGCCTATGGAGTATTGTGGAGATCATTTCTTGCTCACAGATGTGATAAGTGTGAAAGGAAAATTATTTCTGAGCTAGAATTAATACTAGCAGTGATGATTAGTTTATTTATAGCATGATTTAATCATGTTTGTTTGCTGTGATGCCTCCATGTTGAGTTACACAGCAAGCTTGCTCGATTAGAGATGTTTTTATGTTTTCCTGTGTTTCCTCTAGATGCACAGCTTTGATATGAACAGCTAATCCAGCTCTGCTGGTTCACTGTCATGTGGGTGATGCTTTATTAAGCAAAATAAAAACAGATGCTACACTAAGATCAACCCCTTGCTTCTGTAGATGCTCAAACAAAATGATATTGCACTCAACTTCACTTCCTGTCTCACTCTGTCCTATTCCTAGCACAAAACAGAAGTTCTCTGCTGTGCTAATTACTTTTCTATAGCACCTTACCTTACTTGCAAGGTTCTGTTAAGAACAGATGCTAAAAATCACTCATGCATGGTTCTGTCATTACAGAACCTGCTAAATCACTCTCTAGCTCATATGTTTAACAACCTTGGGTGTAGAGCAGATCAAGCTACGGAAGAGTCTGATCTTGCTCCAGGGTTCAACCATCTCTTCTGGACTGCTTCTTGTGGTTCTACTGTCTTCTTCTGCTACTGGCCTCCTTCTTGGGTTTAGTGGCTTGTGGTAGATGGTTTAGGTGATCTCCATGATTGACTTGTGGTTTTTGGTTGTTCTTGGTGCTAGAACAGTAGCTGGTGTGATTTGCTTGCTGGAAGAAACATATGGTGCGGTTTGTAAAGGATTTGGCTGCTGTCTAGAACTTGTAGTACATTTGGCTGTTTGCTAGAAATGAATTTGTGAGCAAATGGAGTGGCTAGAAGGCTGTGGTGGTGTTTATATGCTGCTGCCTAGTTGTTGTGGTGCTGCCACACAACTAGATGACTCATGTTTTGCAAGGATGAATAAGGTGCTTGGGTGTCAAGTCCTCATGTATAGGCATTACTTGGGGTTCAAGCTATGGTAGATATTTTGCTTGTGGATAACTCTCCTATGTGGCAAGCTTATCCATTCAAGCTTGGTATTATCTCTTTGTATGATTTATTCTTGGGCAAGCCAAGTGGCTTTTGTTGCTAGATGGACTTGTGGGCTTATTCTCTTTTGTGGGCTTGTGAGAAATTGGTGGCTTTCCAAGTTATGGGTGGTGATCATGTGGCTTAATAATTTCAGATTGTGGGCTTTAGCATTTGTCTATTTTCTTCCTTGGTAATTAATACCATTGGAGAAATATTTTAATGTGGGCTTTCTTGTTTAGGAGCTTGACTAGATTAGAGGGATTAATATGTTGCCTATGATAAATAGATATGGATCAGATGAATATGCCTCATTGAATCAGTGTTGCCTTTTGTCCCTTCTCTCAATTGTATTATTGTTGCCTCTTGTCCCTTGTTGCCTAGTTGCCTCAGGATGATCCAAAATATGATCCATTGTTGCCTTCGATTCAAAATTCATCCCTCTAGTCAATATTTGGATATTAGGACAAGTTCCTAATATTCATTAGTTAAGTTCCAATATTAAATTGCCTTACCCTTGTGGTGAAGGCAAACATTTAAATCACAACCCCCTTCCCTATTGTCTTTGTTTATTTTGCAGGAAATAAATTGAAGATGAAGATTGGAAAAATAAGAAGATAAAGATTTAGCTAGGCTTTTCTTTTTAATCTTTTGTAACTTTCTTTGTATTTGGATGAGATATGTACATATTCGATTAAACTTGTAATATTGATTCTTTCATTTTGATCTTGTATTTAAATTCCATATGCTGTAACTTAAATAGACTTTGGACATTTGGATATCACATTGTATTTGCGATGGATGTAAAATGAGTTATTTCAGTGTGTGAGATAAGATGATGAATTGAGGTGTTAAACTCATTCTTGTGAGATGATGTTTGGATGAATGATGTAATGAGATGATCCTAGATATGGGGATTTGAATTTACTGTTTCTATGAGTGTTTAAACTATGAACATGTCATGTTATTGAATTGTGACTAGAAATGTCGAGAATTAGGAAAGGTCATGTCCAATTCTGGATTGCCTCGACTAAATATTCTCGTCTCAATTTAGTTGTTAAAAAGATCATGTCGAAGTTTATCGCACTCCACCAGATGATCTAAACCCTAATTCATCGTGTCGAGAGAAACATCGATCACTTTGCATCGTTTAATTTAATGCGCCAAAATTTCCCGTGTTTTCAGATGCATGTCATGCAAATGCACAAATTCTAATTCTACCCTTCCGACTCTCTAAACTACAGGGTATTACATCCGGCCTCCGGCGTCCGCCAACTAGCCGCCGGGCGCCTTCCCAGGATCTCCCGAGTCAGTTTCATGGCCATCGATCTTCCCCGAGCTCGCGAAGATGGGGAAGGATTCCTGCAGGTGCCCCGGTGTGCTACGGCGCCGCCGGGTGAGGCGAAACTCGTGGAAACGGTGGCCTGGCCCGGAGAGGTCTGCAGCGACGGCGAGGAGGGAGGGGATCGGTGGTGGGTGGCGTCTCCTGATGTTCGCCGCCGCCCATAGCAGAGAGGAGGGAGGGGATTGGGGGCTAAAATGCAAAAGAGGGCAACTTAAGTTGGACTGCGGGTTAGTTTTGCTTATTTTTAAGGGCTGAAACGTAAAGTGCGCGAAGTACCACCAACCGCAGCCACAGCCACGGTCGCTTAAGAGCTAAAAAAAAAATCGAATCGTTTTTTTAACTTATTGGTGGCATGGTGGGTAATTTGTACCAATATAGGGAGGGTAAAATTGGAACTTTAAAAAACGTACCAACCATCACCTGAAGACATATTATATAGTAGAGATAACAGATTAATCATGGAGGAATCCTAAAGCAGAATTTTACAGTGCCGTACATTGAAGCAGATACAGAGTTATAACAAAGCACATCATCTATTTCGTTCGCAAAAAAAGCACATCATCTATTTCCCAGACATAAAACTGCACATAAATTCCTTCATCCGGTCAATATAGGGTGGCCGAGTAGGAATGATGTGCCCCATGTCATGCTCAACGACAGTGCGCCGGTCCTCCTCAAACATGCAAGCCAGCTCGGTGCTTGCCCTGCTCGCGATCTGCCTGTCATGACCTTCACCGCTGCCGAAGCAATGCAGCGAGGGAAGCCTGATTGGCTCGCTGTCGAAATTGCCGACAGGTGCCGGATATCCGGAGCAGAATATCCCGAACCTGAACTTCGGAGAACCGCAAGCCTTCTGCTGCAGTCTGCACAGTAAGGCGGCCATTGCTGCGCCCTGGGAGAAACCAAGGATGCCATCGAAGTTCCCGCTCTGAGCAATTGTGTTTTCAAGGTATGTGTATGATTCCTCTAAGCCCTCAGTTTGCTGCTCATACTGAAGAGGGTCATAAGGTCCATCTGCAATCTTCCACTCTTGCTCAGTGTGGCAACTCCTGTTGGGAGAAACCAGCCACGCATATTTTGTTCTCGCTGTAAAAGACGGAGGTGAGGGTTTGTCGGAGCCAGGATCCGGAATTGGCTGGTATACAAATGATAACTCGTGAGGAGCATCTATGAAGACAAGCTCGGCAATGTGCTTGAGCTTTTTGGCAAGCGCCGAAGTTCTGCCCTTAAATTGTGATGCGTTTTGACGAAAACCATGCAAGCACAGGATCCTCAACTTCTTCAGCTGCTCACTACCTGGTACATTATTTCGGCAAGTTAGGAAGGTTGACCTCAAGATAGGCAAATTTTCTATTTAAACAAAGTATACCATAATTAATTCTGAAATTAACAGAAAAACACAAATGCTTTATTTGGAACCAAAATAGACTCCTCAAATTGCTAGCGAGGAGCATATGCCTAGAGGATATTATAACTTCAATATTTTAAGTTAGTAGCACGAGATACGCTTACTTCAACCTTCAATAAGAAGACATGCTTTACTTCAGAGTTGATGGAATTATGAGATACAAAGTTAAATTTGACCTCATAGGTACCAAAGACTTGCCCTCTAAAAACACACCAAATGTGCATTCATCTTACTTGTTTAAGCCCATTGCTTTACTTCAACCTATGTAGCATGCATAGACTTAAAGCATGGGCATACTCAACGAGATCAGAAATAGCCACATATCGATCCAGTGCAAAGTTAAACTGATACAGACCTTACCATTACTCATAGGAGCTTTAGAGGTTGAAACTTTGTTGCTTATGGATGGCTTTCTGAAGGTGGAAGATTCAGATAGCTCTGACTCTGTTTGGCAGTCTTGACTTACAGATATTTGACAGCATGGCTTTCCATTCCTTAAACATAGCTCGCATACATACTCCTTATTAGATTGCTATAGAAGAAAGTGAGAAGATTTAGTAGACAGATACTATTGCATGGAGCAGCCATCAAGCAATGAAGTTGAGGTGCCAATTAGCAGCAAATTTTTCCAAAACGGCAATATTGAAATATAACATCGATACCTGACATGTGGAGCACACTAGAACCAACATTCTGCAGTGGCTGCACCGGCACCGGGACGAGTAGTCATCGTAAGTACAACCACATATCAAACAAGTTCCAAGTACATTGTCTTTAAGGCTTCCCACAGAAATTCTGTTAAACCATACTGAAACAAGTCAAGGACCTGAGGAATTGCTAAAGGGAATAGCTCGAGGGTTTAAGCACACATGTAAGTTATTAACCTGTGGTCAAATACAAAATTCTTCCCATCAAAATATCCACCATCTCGAAACTGCTCCAAATATCTCTGGATGCCACCGTATAACTGAGACACGCATAACAAGAAATTATCATACATAATGCAAACTACAGAACATGGTCATGGTCAAGGCTACAGATGCGTGAAATGTCAAAGATTTCAATCAGAGGGTAAAGATTACCTGAAAAACATTCTCAAAGCCTTCACCTTTGGAGCGGATATAGGCTGAGGCCATCTCACAGCGTATACCTCCAGTACAGTACCTGGAAATAACAATAACATAGTTCGATAAATTGCTTGCGAAATTGTCTTGCCTAAACTATAAATCAGTGTCTAATTCTAAGATTTGGTCAATACATACATCATAATTGATTTACCACGTAGCTTCTCAGTATGCTCATCTATCCACAATGGCAAGTCACTGTATTGTCTGATTTCAGGATGTAGTGTCTCCACATTTGGTACATGGAATTTGCCAATACGTGTCTCGTACAGATTCCTTGCATCCAAAATAACCACGTCATTCTTCTCCGTAGTCGCCTCAGAATCTGAACTAGTTCCTGCTAAAAGAGTAATTAATTTAGCATTGAACTCTCACGCAGAAAATGATATCACTCCTAATCATTGAGCATCATTTGAGGATCAACCCACCTACACTCTGAAGCACGGAGTGGAACTCCGCGGCCGATAAATGTCTCCCGGCAAATGAGATCTCTGGAGTTGTCAACGAAGGGTTGGAACAGAGTGTAACCAGCTCCTGCCAATTCCAACAACACAAAGACAGACACAATGAAATCGACGAGCAGATAAATGGTGAAATCAGTTGCCATGTCGGGGAGAAAGAGGACCTTGACGAGCCGGACGGAGAGCGATGTGAAGCCGCACTCCCTGGTGACCCTCTCGTCGACAGGGTCCTCGCACGAGGCCAGTTTGAAGTCGGTTCCGTCGAACAGACTGTTCAAGCTCATCTCATCAATGTGCTTCTCCAGCGCCGCCATCCTCCCCCCGAGCTATCAGCACAAAATAATTCAGAAATTCACCAACACATACAGGAATCCAGAAGCAACAGAACACGCCGCCTTGAGCTGTTAAGCATGGGGGCGAGAGAGAGAGAGAGAGAGAGAGAGAGAGAGTTGCTCACCGTGGCGTTAACTCCGTCGGGGCCGACGCGTACGCGGCCGACGAGGGCCAGAGCCCCGCAGCTGGCCTCGTAGAAGGCCGCGAGCGCGGGGGCGTCGGGGACCTCGGCGTACTTGTAGTACAGGAGCACGCCGTAGCGCCCATCACCACTAGGCTGCTGCTCCCGAGTCGAGGTCGGCGTCGCCGCCGTCGCGTCCATGACTACGACGACAACGAGGACAAAACCCTAGCCAGCTGCGAGCGAGGAAGAAGAAGACGAGTGGGCTCTCCACTAAATCTGGCCCAAATAAGGCCCATATAAGCCCGGCCCGTTATCGACCTTATCCATTGCCTCCCGTTCCATTTCGCTGTGCGTCCCCAACCCAAGAAACCCCGGAAGAACCTCGACTTTCGGCTCTCCCACCGGCGACCCCGCTCATGGAGTCCACCGCCGGTTCGTCGCGGACTCTCTTCCTGCTCACGCCTTCGCCGCCTCTGGTCAGCACGGTGCGCCTCGCCCTTGGCGTCGGGAGGCGCCGGCTCGTGGCCGCGGGGGCCAGGAAGAGGAGGGGAAAGAACGGGGAGGAGGGAGAGGAGAGGGTGGACGCGCACAGCTTCAAGCCCAAGGCCGGCGAGGTCACCGGGCCGTTCCCCGAGTCCGTGCTTCTCAGGAAGGTGCGTGCGCCATTTGTTTGTGCTGCCGGATAGATAGAACTAATTCTGAATCAGTTGGGTGTACAGTTTTGCTTTCTGCCTGTTGGTTCTTTGGTGAATTATGCGGATTATTTATTCAGTAGACCTTTGATCGAAAGAGTAGGCAGATTAGCAGAGGCAATATCCAGTATGTGGTATATGTGTATATGTTAGCTTTGCGTATCTGAATATGATATCATCCAGTGTTCATAGAGCTTGTTAGACTGTACCCGTAGTATTTATTTCTGGATGGTTGTGTGACACTATTTTGCATTACATTTGTCGAAGTAGTGAGCAGAGGCAGAATCACAAGGGTAGGTGTGAAATGATGTTTCGAGCGCTGTCTGAGATTTTTTGTATCTCTGATCGAATCATCGAATTTTAGTGATACAAGCTGCAATGTTTGTAGTTTATCCAAAATGTCAGTAATTGTGGGCGGAAGCACTGGATTTTTAGAACAAAGATCGCATAGTGTTTTTTTATTCGAAAGCGGTAAACGTAGTCTTTTTGCTGGGCATACCAGGTTACGAGTAGGACCTAGGAAACAGCAAAACAACGGGCTGGAAACTCTGAAACAACACATACTTGACCGACTGGGGAATCAGAGCGCAATTCCAACCGGCATATAGCCTGCAGCAAACAGAATGACAACTAACCGAAGCAGGTTGGAAGTTGCTAGACAGCAGGAACTACACAGCAGACCTAAAACAAATACTCAAGGCCTTGTCTAGTGTGCTCCTCCTCCTCTAACAGCAATTGAAGCTTCTCCTTGAATCCTCCACCGGTTGCGGTTATTTTGAAAACCAGTAAACTCTAAATAAGGCTCTCTAACAATCTGCTCGAGAGAAGCACAATATCGATTGCTGATCCTCATATGTCGTTACAAGTTAGCCATTGGACCAAACTATCACTGCCAAAACTCAAATGACAGACAAATTGCAATTGTGAAAACCATTTTCATGCTGGATTCCTTAGACTAAGTTAATATTGTTCCTTGATAATGAAGCGGAGGATGAGATCTATAGTTGCTTATATAGTTATATTCTGTTATGTTGATTGTTTTGCAGAAAATGGTGAAAGAGGACGGTGAAGATTCACCTGAATTTGCTGATGCCGAAGAAGGTGATATTCAGTTTGCACTCATATGGTCCTTTTTGTGGTGTCTGTAAATATGCAATCAGTCTAACCCAACTACCTTACAGAAAAGCTATATGAGCTTCTTAACATTCAGCTAGAGAGTGGCTTAAATCTGCAAAGAAGTAAGACCTCATCCTTTTTCCTCATTAGGAAAATAGTATTACTTGCTTATCTATGTCGGTATCATTTGCACACAGCATGAACTTTCTCTCATCCGTCTGCAGTGCGGCACTACGAAGTCGTTTACCTCATTCATGAGGACCGTGTGGAGGAAGTTGATGATGTTATATCAAAAGTACAAGGTGCATTCTCAATACTAACACATCACTTATTCACTTTTACGGAGGTTTAGATTAGTCTAATTGTTGGTTGGTTGTACTCAAATCCTCAGTGAGTTAATCTCAGTCACAATGAGTATGACAAACTTAATCACATTCACGTGTCATGTTATGCTGACAAGAGGTTGATACTCTCCTGGAGCCATGTCCTGTCTGGCTGATTTGTTAAATCTAAACACTGAAACATACTATTTTGGGTATTTCAGTTCTGCTGCAACATTGTGCCACTAAAAGGTATAGTATAAATTATGTTCGTTGTTCTATTGTAGATTTTCTCCGAGAGAGAAAAGGACGGATATGGAGGGTGAACAACTGGGGACTGCGTAGACTTGCTTACAAGATAAAGAAAGCAACACATGCCAACTACGTCTTAATGAACTTTGAGATACAGGCAAAATCCATCAATGATTTTAAGACCCTGCTAGATAAGGATGAAAGAATCATTAGACACCTTGTGATGAAACGAGATGAAGCGATTACTGAAGACTGCCCTCCCCCACCAGAGTTCCACGCCATGCGAAGTCAACAGTTGGATGATGAATATATTGATGAGGAATATGTGAAAGCGGATGATGGGAATGATGAGGGTGAGGATGACAATGTTGACGATGATGTTGAAGCCGGCGATGAACCGGAAATCATTCTTGTTGATGAAGTTTACGATGATAGTGCAGAAGACCTGAGAAGAAAGAATAGGAAGGTGAAACTAGAGAAGTATACAGCGGAGAAGGTCTTGAGGTAGCATGTGTATCTACTGTATGATTTTCATGTAGTATAAGTCTGATTTTAGTTCTTATACAAAGGAAGACTTGTATGATGAAGTAACTACAGTTAGGTGTTTTCCCTGTACCAGACTACGACGACTATTATGATGATATATGATTAGTGAGACGAGCTCATTAGGTGTTCTCCCTGGCTATAGAGCTGTTGTTGTTTAGGAATTATGTGATATGATCAGTCCCTTGTAGATGCCTTCTTTTGTACACCTTCCTGTTCTAAATATTATCAAAAGCCCAAATACTATAGTGTGGGTTCAAATGTTATGAATTTAGATGCATTTTCCAGTACGCTGGTCTGTAGTTAGATCAAGATGTGCTTCCGCTACTTCTGGCATTCTCGTTGTTTGAGTAGTTGTCAGAATCATTTTGTTGTAGATGCATTCCATTTGCTGTGTCTCTGATCCTAACAAAATGCTTAGTAATTAATGGGTTGTTTCAATATTTCATATTCTGCATCATAGTTGCTGAAATCCTTTTGGAGTTCTTATTTTTGCTGGACACTTCCTTTTATCAGTTCATTAAACCCGTATATGCCTATATGTGCTTGCAGTTCACCGTTTGTTTCATATTTGTTACTCCGAAATTTCAGCATACCTTCATCATTGTTGAGCCAGACGCACAATTTCAGAATCTTTTTTCCTTTTCAATACAAGGGACTAACATTTCCAGCAGCATTTTACAAACCACTGACTCGTTTGAACTCATGAGAGGATGTAAGCATTATGATGACATACTAATGATGTGAAACATGATTGTCTGGGTATGTGAAGTCGTGGACTTCATTCATGATCATCCCTTAATACTGTTCATTGTTCAACAGTTGTTGGTAATTGCCTCGCATGCTCAATAAAGGCTGATAAGATAGAATGGATTGTTCAATTAATAACCAGCATTAACGTAGGGACTATTGTTCATACCCACTACTTGTTTGTCGCTGGTTTCCTCCGCGTGTTGTTTCTAACTTCCTGCCGAATAGAGGATATTAATATTTGTCTTCAGTAAGCTCATCTGTGCATAATTATGACCGTCCTTGTTCTCAATTTGCCTTCAGTAAGCTCATCTGTATCCCTATGAATTTGACATATCATTTTGTTCTGTCATTACTTGCTTTATGTTGCATTTGGGACTTGTGCCTTGAGTTTCAGACTTAGAACTAGTTACAAGCAGCCTGGGATTTTTTTCCTATTAGTAAATATGATCTTTCTTGATTCATCAGCTTGTTTTTCCTTAATCTGCTTCATGCTACCAATACCAAGAATCTGCTTCAGTTTTATCTAGATTTCCTGTTGGCTGAAGAAATCTCATGTGGGGGAAAACCTGATGTCCACCAATGCCTTCTAGACTTCTAGTGTTTTCAATCCGTTTAATTCAAAACCTGAAGAACCTTCAAACAAATTCCAATTTCTGATGCAACATATTTGTCAAGCACCAAATTTATTGCATTTGTCCTGGTTCATCATGTGGGGGTACTAAGTGTAGGTTCTATGGCTACGTGCCCTTTATCATTATAGCTATGATGTGGAAAGCTCAATGACATTCTGCTCAATTCCTGCACTCGTTAGCAGTAGCTATTGGCAGGCCTGTCACTGCCTAACTACTTTGTCCTGTGCATTCTCCAAAGAGTATCAAGACAACATTCAGCAGTCCTTTTTTTTTCTTGTAAGAAGAGCTATCCACCTCACATTTCAGCATTTCTCTTGATGACGGAAGAACTATCCAGGCCATCGATCAAGTGATCAATGGGATTTCTTCCACTGTTTGGCCCTAAAAGACAGTGTGGCCACTGATTAATCATGGAATAGTGACTACAGACTAGAGGTGGCGTCTCGAAGTTGGATGCCCCGAACGAGGGTGTGGAGGCGTGTAGACGTCTTCTCCCACTTGGTAGTATTAACATACCTAATAGCTGTTTCATCGATGCGTCTGTAGTCCAACGGTTAGGATAATTGCCTTCCAAGCAATAGACCCGGGTTCGACTCCCGGCAGACGCACTTTTTGTTTTCCTTGTATGTTTCTTTTCTTTTTCCGGAAAAACATCAACTTGCTAGATACTTGTTCGTTAGACTTTCCAGAATTTCTGTTAAGGTGGCATCACATGCAAGTTCCTTGTTTCAAAGCTAGATTTAGTAAGCAGGCATTTATGAAAATCCAGGTATGTCATGCCAATCGTACGCCTCCTTACTTCATATATGAATTCTCGGATTGTTTCCGGGACATGGTAGATCACGCTTGCAGCAATCATCAACCAAATTTCGGTAGAAAATGGCTTTATATTGTTTCTGATATTGAGGCGTGTTATGATATTCCACCTTTTCAAATTGTTTTACACCAATTAAATGACAAATTTTACTTTCGTGACTATCTTTTTATGCAGTAAATTATAGAAGTACGTTCAACACTACAAATTAGACCAGTTTGCATTCTTTCTATATATTAAACTCTTGTTTCTCCTTGTAGCTAGAATGGTTAGTCGATGTGGTCCCCTCTCTCGTGCCCTCATCGCTTGCATCCACACATGCCTCACTTTCGTCTTTCCCTCTCTACCACCTCTAGCAAACAACATTTTCGAGCCCCTCATTTTTGTTACGTCCATGAGATATGATTCAAGCCTCCACCATCTTCGTCAAGACATGGTGCCTCCTTACTCTGACAAGGCCTTCTCTAACCTTTGGGGTGCACACTTGGGACGAAGCTGGAAAAGAATGGCATTGGGATCATCTCCATTTTCTCTCATTGCACTGAGGTTATTCGCTATACATTAGTCATAAATTAGTAGTGGTTAGGGCATCGACAATGACAGCCACTTAATTAGGCGCTTAGGTGAGAAAACAATAAATACCAAGAAATTAGATAATTAGTTAAGCGCCCCGGCTTGCAATGCTAGTGCTTATTTCGGTCGCTACTAACGAGAAGATTTAGCGACAGTTAAACGGGATCGTACGAAAAAGGGCTTAGCGCCCGACGCCTACGTTTGCCTTGACGCGACCAGATTTTCCAGGATCGGGCGTGATTTGGGCCTAACAGTTAGGAAATATAGCCTAGCTTTTGGGCTAAGTGCCCACGTTGTACATAGCTTAGTGCTAACATGAAGGAATTTCAAAATTCCATTGGAAGTCAGTTGACCCCATTGCTCTCATGGTAGCACCGCCCATGGTGCACACTACCGATTCTACCTCCAGTGTGTTCTTGGTGTCACCGACCAGTCGCGATCACTAGTCCATTCATCCCTCTTCCTTTCTCCTTGCTGGCGACTCTCTCCCCCTTCATCCCTCCCCTCCTCCACCTCCTACTATATTCCCTCCCGTGTTCCTCTTCCGGTCAGTCGTCTCCTCCAACCCATCACACTTATTAGACCACCTACTGAAGGTTCGGTTGTTTATTTTTGAATTATCATTAGCACTCTTATGAAGAAATATCTATATAATTCTTATACTACAATACTACTTCCGTCCCCGTTTACGTGGGGTCCTTGTTTGCAAGCACCAAGTTTGATCATCAATTTAGCCAACAAAATATGTTGTATGTGCTTTGAAAATTATACATTTGGATTTGTATTCAAATAAATTTTTAATGATATAATTTTTATGGCATAATTATCTTATATTAGTGATTAAATTTATGGTCGAAATTCGTGCATGCAAAACTAAGACGCCACATACATTGGGACGGAGTGACTATTAACATATTCATATAAAATGTAATCGATTTTATAATGAGCGAACTCGTGAGGATTTTAAAACCGTGGAGCGAACAAGTTACCAGCAGTTCCATTTTTTAAGCGACGGTGAATGACAATTGACACGTTGCCACATGAAAAGCTTTGATTGGTGCGCTATGTATCCTACCGCGGCGTCGAAAATAACGTGTCAAAAAAAAACTTAAGATGGTAAATCTTTCAATTAGAAGGACTAGTAGTTTACATTCAAATTCAAATGCTTTTACTGACAATTTTCGGTCACTGGCACGTTGGCCCCTTTGCTCCCACGAGGCCGTCGTTGCCGGCGAGCATGAGATACTTGTCCTTCCTTGTGAGCATGGTGCACTCATACCCAAGCGCCGCCGCCATCAGCCGCTGCACACGGTTGGCCACGTTGGTGCTCGCCGCCGCGCCGTCCCTGACGGGCGCCGTGTCGACCCTATCGAGAAACTCCACCGTGTAACACATCCTCGGGTTAGCCATGTAGTAGAGCGGGTCCATGGACTTCCAGCCGCCGGCGGTGGTGGCGTGGAACATGGCCGTCTCGACGGCAACTGCCACGGGCACGACACCTTGGTCGGTGAGCTCGGCGAACAGCGGGCTATAGCGGAGCAGGTACGGCTCGCGGCAGGTGGTGCCCTCTGGGCAGACGACGACGTGCGCGCCGCCGTCCAGGAGGCGCGCCATGGCGGCGCCGTCGTGGGCGCGGTCCCTGGCGAGGTGGACGGTGCGGCCGATGGGCGAGATGAGCTCCGAGAGGCGGCTCAGGCTGTAGGACACGGCGCGCACGGGCCGGTCCAGCGCGATGGACACGTACACGGGGTCGATCAGCGTGCGGTGGTTGCAGACGTACAACTGCCCGCGCGACGGCGACCGCGATGATGGAGGCGGCGAGCCGCGGAGGCGCCACGACTGGCCGGTGGCGGCGAGGATCGGAGTGGCGTACCGGTAGGGGAGCGCCATCGCGACGGCGATGCGGGCCACGGCGAGCGGGGCGCCAAAGGGGAGCCAGACGAGCATGGCGACGGTGGCGAGCGGCGTCGGGCGGAAGGCGAGGCGGCCGTCGTGGAAGACGACGGGCCTCGGGTACTCGTGCCGCAGCAATGGCCGCCACTTGCTCTTCTCCTCGGCGCTCACCACGTACAGCTCCTTGCACGAGGAAGACAGAGTGTTCAGAAGGAAATCCATGCATCCTCCGGAGATGCCCACGACGTCGACGCCGACGACAGCGCCGTTCATGAGCTTCCTCGCCTCCGACGCCGCCTTACCGTCTTCTTCCTCCATGAGGCCGGTGTAAAACCCCCAAAACACCTTCATCTCCCTCGCCGCGACGATGTCGGCGGCGTCAGCTATCAGGTACTCTTTCAAGAATGGCTCTACCATCACCCTCGGCATCCTGCTGGCCCATACCACCACCGCCCTCTTACCGGCAGAACCAAACGATTGCCGCCGCACGGCATCTAACGCCTCGAACGCGACGTCTTCCAAGAGCCACCGCGGCAACACGGCGCGGCCGGCGCGGAACCGCGCGGCCCGGAGCCCGCAGAAGGCGACGAAGGCCATAGCCCGCACGGCCATGTCGCCGCCACAGCCGGCGCCGACGCAGGCTATCGCGGGGTAGAGGAGGAGGAGAAGAAGGCCGCGGAGGAAGCCCCCAGCCTCGACGGCGACCAGCATGAAGTAGGGGAACAGGGAGGACGACAGGAGCAGCCCGCCGTCGACGTCGACGACCAGCGCGGTAGCCTCGGCGAGCCGCGCCGCGGGGGTGCACGCCTGTGCATGCAGACTTTTTCCGAGGGATGCGGATGCAATGCAGCTGGCGAAGCACGGCCGCCGCTGCCATGGAAGAGGATCGAGAGGAGGTTGGAGAAGACGAACTTTTGAGCAGCCGCCATCTTTTTCTTGTCAGGCATGCAGCTAGACGTAGTAGTCACCTTTCGTGCATATATATTGCACGGCGCGCGTCCTGGTGCAACTTGCGACGTGTTGTACGTGAGCACGCCGAATCAATACTTTTTACGAAATTGCTAGCTATCAGTCAAACAGTTTATCAATTTGCCAGCAATTAACTGAATTTTATTGACCAAATCTTCTCTGTCGTCTTTCTGCTCATTCTCACTCATGATGGAAAAGAACAGTTTTAGCTAGCTATCCAACGGTCACAATGGTGTTCTGAGATCCGTGCGTGTATATTTTGAACTTCAGACCATCCTAGTTCCTAGATCCAACATGTATCCTCTTCACCTAACACAATCTCTCTCGTACGTTCAGCTCGAGATTCATTCTCTCTCTGATATAAGAGGGAGCTCACTCTTCACTAACTCGACGGCTAACAAGAGAAGATTATCCAACGCAATTTCTTTTTAATGGTTGACCACGATCTGGACAATTCCGAGCTCACCATCCGCGACCGTGCGATCAAATCCTGCTACCCTGTCCACCCCGTCCTCACCCAACTGGACCGACGCCCATTCTTTTACCTTGCACAGTTTCTTCCCCACAGTCCACAGATCCACCGGGACCATTCCCACCGCGACCAGGCCCCGTGCGCGCCGCCCGTTTCCGGCCACCGCCACGCGCCGCCCGGCCCCGTCTCCGGCCACCGCCGCGCGCCACCCAGCCCTGTTCGCTACCATCTCCGCGCACCGCTGCGAGGGGCAGATGCCCTACGGTCGCTCGGCCTCGGTGAGGTCGCCGCCGCCGCGGCGCAGGGGGCGCCGCCGTCGAGCTCAACGCCACAAGATTTGACGCCTTACCAATGGAAGCCCGGGAGCCCTTCGCCTTCGTGGACTTCTTCCCCGTTGTCAGTGCTCCCTTGGGTAGGTTCGGCATAAGGCACACGCTGCACGCTTCTCCTTGGGCGACGGCGGACGAAGCCTTTCGACGGGTTCTTACCGGATAGCAAACTGAACATCTCGTCAGTCATGGCAGGTTAGTATGTAGATTCAACTTTATGGAGATGTAATTCTTAGATGTAAGAAAGTACTACTAGTAGTGCTATCTGTTAATGCAATTTGCGTTCTGATAATGTTAGTTTATCAATGATCCAACTAAAATTAGCAGATGCAACCCTGTTTTATTTTTTAGATGGAGATTCACATCATCATACCTTTTGCTGATATAACTTTTTATGCTACTTTAATCTATCTGTCCATGGGAGGCTGCACTTTTTTTGTGGAGATTTTCTAAGGATGTAAACACAGCAAAAAAGGGGGAAACTTCACATGTTGGGTTCCTGAATTTTTCTGGTCCATTTTAACATGTAAATAAGCCACACATATAGACTAGATGTAAAGGGGGAAACTTCACATGTAGATGTAAACTTTTTTGTGTTTTTATGTTCTATGTCCTAGATGTAAAGTTGTTTTTTAGATGATTTTTTCTTCTTAGTACTAGTGTTGTAGTTCAGCCACACATATAGTACATGTAAGTTATCATTCAGTTTGAAAAACTTGCATTATCAGAAACTTTTCCCTTACATCCATCTGATTTCTGTTTTTGCAGGTCATTAAAGACTAAACAGTTGCAATCAAGTAAAAGAAACTAACACAAGGAAGCAAAAGGAGATGGAGTAGATTATACACTATCAAAATCTCTGGTAGACAGTGTAAGTATTTTACATCTACCAACATACTTACATGTTCAATCAAGTAGATGTGCATTTTCTGGATGCAAATTAATGGGATAGCAGTCTATATCTTCCTTTTTATTACACCTGCAAGTTTGTTTTACATCTATACATAAATGAAGATGTAACTCGCGGTAGAAGCAAAGACAAATACAGAAGGTCCCAACAGTTTTTTAATAACCATGTAATCTTTGCTCCAGATTTTTACTTCACTAATGCATACTAGTGTGGCCACGATGAAGGGGCCAAACTACTGGGTTCTTTTGTGTCAAAATCTTTTCATTGTGGTTCACAGTAAATGTGAAGACTCACTAGACGACCTTTTTACATGCAAATAATCTTTGCTCAGGTTTTTTACATCATATTCGGGATGAGAGGAAGACGACATCAGGGTACACTGCAAATATAGGGGAGCAAGCTAGGATGTTAAAACTACACTATTCAATCAAACCAGAGAAATATATAAACATGACAAACTAGCAAAATATGTTAGCATATTTTTCTCTTTCATTTATTTATCTACAACAGTTACTTTGTCTCATTTTGTTTGCAAACTACCGGTAATACTTGCTGATAACACTTCTTTCATCCTTGACATTCAAATGCAGGTTCAAGAAATTATTTGTCAGACCAGCAATGAGAGAAAATGTAAGTTGCTCCAAAAATAAAGCTCTTACTTTACTTGCTGTCAATGGGATACAAGTTAAAACCTTTTACTTGCTGCAAATAGTACTACTGAGACCAACTTATATGTTATTTCAGCAGTTTTTATCCAAAGTAAAGTTCTTTTTAGTTGATCCTGGTAAGTGGTAACTACATGAAAAGTAACTACGTGCAAAGTCTTTTAGTTTCTGCAATTCTACTTCCTCTAGTCACGTGAAAAGTATCTGGTTTAATTTTTCAGTAATTCGTAGCACTGTGCATTCTTTCTCTCTTGGAATCTTACATCGATTCCTCTTGTTCCTGCCATAAAAAATCCATATGTTTGGTGACAATTAGTCACAATGTATGTCCAGTATTTAAGCTAAAGTTCTTTTTAGTTGATCCTGGTAAGTGGTAACTACATGAAAAGTAACTACGTGCAAAGTCTTTTAGTTTCTGCAATTCTACTTCCTCTAGTCACGTGAAAAGTATTTGGTTTCATTTTTCAGTAATTCGTAGCACTGTGCATTCTTTCTCTCTTGGAATCTTACATCGATTCCTCTTGTTCCTGCCATAAAAAATCCATATGTTTGGTGACAATTAGTCACAATGTATGTCCAGTATTTAAGCTGTCAGCTCATAGCTCACACAAAACTTGACAATTGTTCATTTTCACTTCCTTTCTCGGAATCTTACATCGTGTGTCTTATAATTTTACTTACTGAAACTAACTTCTTTTATATGACATCAAGTAAACTGTCAAGAACTTGGTAACATGATGGGATACAATGTGAATATTACATTCTACGTTTTCTGGAAGTATTTTATGTATTTTTTTCACAACTGAAGCTAGGATGTTAAAACTCCACTCTTCAACCAGAAAAATAGATAAACATGAAAAACTAGCAAAGCGTGTTAGCATATTTTTCTCTTTCAACATTTATCTACAATAGTTCCTTTCTCTCATTTTGTTTGCAAACTACTGGTAATACTTCCTGATTATACTTCTTTCATCCTTGACATTCAAATGCAGGTTCAAGAAATTCTTTGTCAGCCCAGCAGTTACATACTGAGAAAATGTAAGTTGCTGCAAAAATAAAGCTCTTACTTTACTTGCTGTCAACGGGATACGAGTTAAGACCTTTTACTTGCTGCACATAGTACTACTGAGACCAACTTACATGTTCTTTCAGCAGTTTTTTATCCAAAATAAAGTTCTTTTAGTTGATGCAATTCTACTTCCTCTAGTCACATGAAACGTATCTGGTTTCAGTTTTCAGTAGTCCACAACAATTTACAGCGAACTGTGCATTTTCTCTCTCTTGGAATTTTACATCGTTCCTCTACTAAGTCTTTTAGTCTCTCGGAATCCTGATAAGTTTACACCCCACAACTTTCATCAGCAAAGGTACAAGGTATGACAAATTGCTTCTAGCAATTCCTAAATTTTTGTATTGCATCTAATTGACAAGAATAGCACAAGAAGCTATTTCATTTACTTGCATAGTACAGTTTTTTACAGCACATGCACAGGTTTTTGACAATGAGTTATGTCTATACCATTACAGGATGTAAAGTAGGATCATGGACGTTGGTGGTGATGGGGAAGGGGCTGGAAAAGCAGATGGTGGAAAGAAAGAGTTGATGGAGTATGCACAAACTTACAGCTGCTTTCGAAATCTTCTACTAGCTGAAACCTTTAGATCCTTTTGTTGAAGATTATACTTCCTGAAGATGCAATTTCGTATCTGCGTTCAATTTCTGGACAGAGATCTTGGATTTGGATGTAAAATTTCGATTTGTCTTGAGGGCGAGAGGATTCCTGTTGCTCATTTTTGCAGGGATGTAAATCAATAGGATTTATTTGCAAGGATATAAAACAATGGGATTCCCGTTCCTCATCTGGCGGCTATGGTGCAGCGTTAGGGGAAGATGACCTGGGGGACGGGGACGCCTTTTTGTATGGTCCCGCCAAATCCGCACCTGGGCCGCGCGGGACGCACGTCCTGGCGAGCGCGGGGAAGCCTTTCCTTTTTTGTCGTGGGGTGCGCGCGGGACCTTCCGTTTCTGGGGTTGTCAGACTGAGCTCGCTCTAAGCCAGATCGTGGTCGACCACGACCTAGCAGCGTCCATTATCCAATATCTAAACGCTAAGGGCATCTACAATAGATGATGCATTTTAGGGCACCTCAAAACTGGTATAGCCGGAGAACTTGCCTGTGGCAAGATGGTTAGTTGGGTGGTTGTACCCCTAGCCCACCAGAGTTCAAACCCCAGGTTTGACGCTGGTGTTTCTCATTTAAGGCGGAATATTCTTCAGTGGGAGGCGACGTTCCCGTCGACAGCGAGGCGCCCGTGGTGACTTCGTCAATCTCAAGACTCGACCCGCCGACTCAGTCTCTCGAAGGTGCTCATAGGGGTAGGGTGTGCGTGCGTGCGTTCATAGGGGTGAGTGTGTGCGCGTGTATATGAGCGCTTGCGTTGTACTGTGTTTCGCAAAAAAAAAAAAAAAAAAAAAAAAAAAAAAAAAACTGGTATAGCCGTACAGGGCACCAAAAAAGAGGTATAGGGTACCAAAACTGTTTCGGCTCCGGTAGATAATGTAAATATGGCACCAGAATTGTTTTGAGCTCCAGGAGATGAAGGATGTATAATAGGGCACCAAAATATATTTTCATATACACAAATGCAAACATATGGATCAACAAATGCACAAATAATGTCAAATTAGCTGTCAAATAATTGCAATCCAAATCAAACACACATAGTACATAACTATTACATAGTTAATGAGTTCTGAAAATAAAATACAACAATAAATTTATCAAACATAGGACATGCAACATAGAGATGAAATCATGAAACTATTGATTTTGTTGACAATTCCAACTCCACCACTCCTCAATTTGATCTTTTTGAAGATCACTATGCTTGTCTGAATCTGGAACCTCATGGTAGACCTCGAGGAAGCGGGAGATTTGGTCTTCACGTCTTTCCTCGCACAATAGCAAATTGGGCTTGAAAAATCCCAAAGCCCTTCCACATCTTTCCTAGTCGCGGCATGTGCATTTTGTAATTGAAGTTCTTTCCTACCTTGGGGTTTGCAACTAGCTTCACATGTTGTCCACTTCGGATAGATCCCATCGGCAACATAGTAGTCGTAGTTATAGGTGCAGCCATTGGCTTGAAACTCCACATGTGGTGATTCACCATTAGCTAACATTGCAAATAGTGGTGACCTTTGGAGCACACTAGTGTCGTTCCAAGATCTAGGCATACAAAAAAAAAGGCATGCCAAATCCATGTCTCATGATCACCCACGACTTCAAGAATGATTGTGGCATCCTTCTTATGTCCTTTGAACTGTCTGTGCCAAGCTGCAGGACAATTGTTCCATCTCTAATGCATGCAATCGATTCGCCAAGCATACCTGGAAACCCATGTGCCTTGTTCATTTCCAAAAGTATAGTGGTGTCCTGAGCATTGGGCATTGTTAAGTACTCTGGCCCGAAAAATTCAATCACAACCCATTTCCCAGTGATCATTAACAAGATCAGTCAGAATTCCGTATACCATCATGCGCAATGCGGACAATCATGTTACTTCAAAGAGTTGGCAATATGATGGAATAAATCTATGGATATCCTAAACTAGTGTCAAAACTATCCCTCCAGATAGACTGGAATTGGTCCAAAATAGTTGCGCATTAGTTTGTTGTCAGCATCTTGCCACAACCGATGAAGCATCTCACGGCCGACAGCAGAGCCACCATGCTTCAGCCTCTTGCTGTTATGCAGCAACAACACCATAGCCATATCCTCATCTTCATCCAAGTCAAACTCCTCATCAGGCAAGGAATCATCATACGAGCTCATCTACAAACGCACAACATTTCTATTTACAAACTACTTTTAAAATGCACAAACACTAATCAAGAATTGATTTTTTACCTTCTAGCCTTATTCACGAACACCTTATGTGCACCGTTGGAGAAGGTCACGGCCGGTAGAGTTGGGACCGTATCGGGCGAAAAGGCCGAGATGAGGCCGGAGATGTCGCGAGCGGCAGCATCGAGGCCGAGGTTGGAGGAGGTCGGGGACGGGGCTCTGGCGGCTTATTCAGCTTGGTGGCGGCTGCTGGGGTCGGTGATGAGCGGGGGCAGGGGCGGCGGTGCTCGGGGTGACGCTGGAGAGGTCAAGGCAGTCAGATGGTCGGTTGGAAGGTGAGCAGCCAAATTCGAGCAACTGCCGGAGCAGGCGGTCGATCCCAAATTGGGAAGGCGGCGGGGCTGCTGCGGCGGTGGGAGTCGGTGGCGGAGGACGACCAGGGGTCCAGACTGAGCAGGGACGGCGTGGGGGACCGACGAGATGTTTAAAAACGCAATTCCGTGTGATAGCCTTTCAAGAACTCAAATCAACAACACTCACATGAAACCTATTTTTGAGAATTTGTCTTGTGTCACTATCAGAAATCAGCCAATTTTGCCGAGTGCTCTTTGTCTGGCACGACAAAGAGCACCTTCGCCGAGTGTATAGCTGGCCAAAGATTTGCACATGGCAAAATTAGCGCAAAACATCCGGAAAAAATACGCCTGGCAAAATAACGAAAAAACACTCAGCAAAGAAATACTCTCACCAAAGCCACATGACACAGTTTCCCGCCAGCCATGATTGAAAAAAGGAGACCACCCTTTACTTGCGCAGAGTGCGCCCCGTCACACACTCGGCAAGGCTCATCCTTGTCCAATGTAAAAAACACTTGGCAAACATAGAAAATATTCTTTTGTTTTGGCATATCCATGGTATAGTTCATAATGATGTAGCTATATTTTGCACAAAGTGCATATTGTCATTTCAAACAACATTGCCGAAATAAGTCTTCATTTTTTGTTTAAAAAATGTTTTTGCATTTAAATGCCACAATGGGGTCCATTGTGAAGCAAATACAAAATATAATGTAAACTAGCACGCCTTCAATTTTCACACAAAGTAGACCATATTGGACAGACAATCCCAAATAGTTAGATTTTTCTAAATTCTAGCTACTTACGCATATTTAAATGATTTTTGGTCGATTTCACAAAAGTAATTGAAATTTGAACTACAAATGTGTTATAGGTTGGTCCTATTATTTTAGAAATAATGTTAATTAAGATACCCAAGTAGGATTCTAGGCAATAGATATAGAGGGTGTCAAAAAATCCTGGTCCTTTCTATGAATAGATGTGATGTCACTTTTAACCCCGTTTTGAAAGAAAATCAAAAACCTTTACAAAATCACTTATCATGTATGACCATTCACGATCTTCAAGCCAATGAACAAGGCCATGGTTATATCCATGACATGGTTCATGATAGTGTGGCCATATTTTGTACACAAGTGCATTTTGCCATGCAAAACAATACTACCAAAAAATTCCATTTTTTGTTTTAGAAAATATTTTACATTTATTAAATGCCAAAACTTTTTTTGTGAAGCAAGTACAAAAGATATGATAAAATAGAACCTTTCTAACTTTCACACCAAGTATACCTTATTGGATGGAAAATTACCGAATATTTTGGATATTTAGCTTTCTAATTATTTTGGCATATATAGCTAAATGAATATATATATTCCTAAAGTAATTAAAATTTAAACTAAAAGTGTGTTATAGTTTGGTCCTAAAATTTTACAAAAAACAATTTAAGGTATCTAAGTAGGGTTCATCCCAATATCCACAAAGGAAGTCGAAAGATTCAGCTCCAATCTATGAAATAGATGTGATAGCGATTTTAAAATGTTCTGAAAAATCAAAGAAAATGAAGAAATTATCAAATAGTGCAATCCTTTGGCATGAAGTCATTTTATGTGTATTAGTTGCCTAAAAAACTAACTTGAATTATAACAAGTTTTAAAACAAATACTTCACAAAATGTCATATCATGTATGAACATTCATGACTTTCAAGCCAAATGACCGAGGTAATGGCCATATCAATTGAATAGTTCATAATACTGTGACTATATTTTGCAGAAAATGCATATTGCCAAGCAAAAAAATCTTTTTTTGTTATTTTTTTTTAAATTTTACATGCCAAAATGGGTTGTTTAAGTGGGTACCAAAAATGATGCAAAATAGCTCTCTCCCGTTTTCACACAAAGTAGACCATATTTTATGGATAAATACCAAATAGTTTGGATTTTCCAACTTTTTAGCTACGTTTGCACATTTAAATAAATCACGCATCTAGACTTTTTCTTCCTTGAGCTTAATCACACACCGATTATGAGTTGTTCCACTATGGCTAGCTTCTTTGTCCACCCCGGAGATGGCATGCTCCACAACCAATTCACAACTCACTTGGTATTCTTTTCACAATCTCCACAAAGAAGTCACCAAGCTAACAACCACGAAAACATCTAGGAAGCGGTGGCCTCAAAAAGTAATTAACAAGCTCTCGAATTTTCTCTCGATTTAATCAATGTATAACGCTTAAACCAATGCAACAAATGCAAGGAAAGAACACGAATTCTCAAATCCCTCTCTTACATAGACACAAATCTCACCCAAAACAACAAATACTATGGAAAGATGGGAGTGGGGAGGACAACTGGAGGAGGTCAACAAATGCCTTCAAGTGAACTTGATCGAAAAATCCCTTCACATAGAAAAAAGATTGATTGGTGGAAATATAGATCTAGATCTCCTCCTTCTTTCCCTACAAATATGCAAGGATCATTGGAGTAAAAGAGAGAAATAGAAATTTTGAAGGTAAAAAATGGTGGGGAATTAGGTCTCAAAAGCTTGGCACACTTTAGGGAAGAAGACTCCTTTTATAGAGCAAGTGGGAACCTTCCCGTTAGAAACCTAAAGCTGAAAACGCGGACTATCCGAGGTATGTTGGCTATCAAATGGCATAGTAGGATTTCATCATTCATGATAACTAGGTTTTTGTGGATAGATTACATATTAGACGCAATATCAAGGTCGTGGACCAATCTAAATGTCCATTGTGAATGATTGAGTAAGTTCTTGGTGATTGGTGAACCTATCTAACCATAGGAGGATATGAAGCACTGGATGCAATGTTGCCGCAGCGGATATGAGGAGTGAGAGCATCTACACCGGCACCCCAAATGGCCACCCAAAGGCCTATTGGGGGTCCGGACATAAAAAACGGTCACAACGGCACCCCCAAAGTGTCCGGGCCGAGCCAAAATATGTCCGGCACCCCTTAGCCACCCTCCAAACTTGGGGGACTGCTCGGGGGTAACAGGCATTGCCCGGACATGCCCTCCGACAGGAGGGGCCCCTCGTCATAAACATATAACGGCAGAAGCCGGTAGTCATTTGCCCCCCACCTCGTCCCGCCATTTCCTTTCTCCGGCGATTCACACCATCGCCGCCACCCTTGTCGTCGCCAACTCAGCACGGGGGTTTAGCAGCGACAACGCAGGCCGGCTTGCGGCCGCTCTCCGCCGGTCCCTGTCCTTGTTTTGCGCCGGCGCAGCTCATTCAGCAAGCTCCGCGCGCCTCTTCCTCCCTGCTGCCTCGCAAGTAAGGTGTTCGGGCGCTTGCCAGTTTCGTTCATTTGATTGATCCCTTAGTTTCATTTCTTCATTTTGTTCAACATGCTATGGATACCAACGACGAGTTCATGTTTTACCAAATGATCGCAGATAATGATGCCTTTGAACACGACGACAAAGAGAATCAGATGGTCATGGCCACTCTTTTAGATGCGCAAGCCGATATTGACGTCGTGCCCAAGCGTGGACGATTAGAGAAAGGTCGGATAGGACAACTGGTCACATGCTCTTGTTCAACGACTATTTTTCGGAGAACCCGGCAAAAACCCTCATGAATTTCGCCGATGCTTTAGTATGAAGAGCAAAGTGTTCAAAACAATCATGCATGGTGTTCGGGACTATGATGACTATTTCGAGCCGAAGAGAGATTGCACCGGGCTTCTTGGATTCCCATCCCTTCAGAAATGCACGACTGCCATACGGTGTCTTGCCTATGGAGTCCCGCAGATTCATTGGATGACTATCTCCATATGTCTGAGTCCCCCGCCGTTGAAGCCACGTACATGTTTTGCAAGACAGTAGTGCCAGTGATTGGAGAGACATATCTGAGAGCACCAAATGCAACAGATACAAATCGTCTCATGGCACAAGGCGAAGCAAAAGGATTTCCGGGGATGGTTGGAAGCATATGTTGCATGCGTTGGAATTGAAGAATTTCCCATTCGCTTGGCATGTACTCTCTCCGTTCTAAAAAGGATGACTTCCATTTGTGTGCATTTGAACGTATCTATACATGTAACATGTCTAGATACGTCCGCATGTAGACAAATGGAAGTCATTCTTTTTGGAACGGAGGGAGTAATGTATAGATCAGGACATCATGGAGTGTGCAATGTGATACTTGAGGTTGTAGCAGATTATGATCTTTGGATTTCGCACGTATTTTTTGGCATGACCTATTCTCACAATGATATCAATGTGCTGCAATGCTCTCCGGTGTTTCACAGACTTACTCAAGGCCAAGCTCCGGAGTGTAAGTATGTGATCAATGGCCATGGGTATGACAAGGGATAGTACCTGGCGGATGACATCTATCCTAATTGGTCGACATTTATGAAGACAATCCGTAACCCTATTGGTGAGGGAAATGGCCATTTTGCAAAGTAGTGAGAGGTTGTCCGGAAATATGGGGAGCGGGCATTTGTTGTGCTCCATGCCCGGTTCGGCGTTGTCCGGTACCCTTCTCTATCTTGGTCGCTAGATCAAATGTGTGAGATAACGAATTGTTGTGTTATCATGCATACGGTGATCATCGAGTGTGAGCAGATGTGAGGACGGTGTTCAATGAGTCGTTTGACTACTAGGGCCCTCTTGCGGAGCCACAGCTGGGCGTGTCAGCCGAGTTTGCTGAATTTCTTGCCATGCATCAAGAATTTCATGATGAAATAAGTCATGATCATCTGCAAAATGATCTTATCGCGTACTTGTGGGCGATCAGAGCAACCAAGTAGTTTGATTACCACGTGTTGTGTTGAGAAACTTGACGGATTTGAATTTTTGTAAACTATACATTTTCTATGTTTGAATTATTATTGAACTATGCAATGAAGTTTTTTAGAATATAGATAGAAATACGATCAAAAGATGATCGGGGCGAGCGTTTGGGTGCACGCTAGGGCAGCACCCCCAATGTGGCGGACACATATCCAGCACCCCCAAGGAGGACACAATTGGGGGAGGGTGCCGGTGGAGATGCTCTAAGAGTGACGACGGAGTAGAGATGTGAGGACTGAGGTGTCGGTCACCATCTTCGCACCCATGCATTGTAGGCTTGTAGCTACATGTACTAGTCACTCCTCGTATATATAGCACACACCATCTTTTTTTTGCGAGTGATAGCACACACCATCATGTTGTTGCCACTTGCCAGAGTTCTCCTTTTCATGTATTGGGTATTTGGGGTGGCCGTGTGCATTGGACAATAATTTTTTTTTTTTTGCGAAATCATGGACAATCAAATGGAATAAGTACTACATTTAGCCTTAATTGGTTGGATACGTATATTGATCAATCAGCTAGAGGTGTTCTTGTCACTTACCACCCAGATTGTCACACGATGAGGACGACAGGAGGACAGGGTTAGCTCCCGGCAATGTTTTGGTTTAAACACTGATGACATCAATCCCTAACGGATTGTCGGATTGATCAACATTGCTTCACATCAAGTTGCCCCTCCTTTATAGATTCATTCTAAGCCTCCATCGTGGTTCTCATCTCCCATGGAGGGACCCTGGTGTTCTGGATCGATGTAGCTGGAGATCTGTTCTTTGGGAGCAACATGAAGTTCTACAAGGCGTTATATATATTTCAAAACTGTGAGACGGAATACAAAAAATCTCAATATAAAGTTTCTGGCGCTATAGATATTTTTGTAATAAACACGTAGGTTTTACTTTTGTCGATGCTTCCATTTAAACGAGATGGACCCTATCTTAGGAGCATCCATAAATTGAATTTATGATAAAACCCGCATATCTACAGTTGTAACTTGTAATTGTTGCTTTCAGAAAGAAGAACAAATTGAGGTAAGGCTTCCAACCATTTTGGAGGATAGATTTGCCACAAGTTTCAACGGAGCATCACTATATATAGGTTAGCCTTTTTGTTTCTGTAAGTAGGAGATTAGGTTGGTCCATGTGCACTAACAAATGAGTTAGCTGAGATTCTTCTAGGCTCCAACAACGCTGGCTTAGCATCACTGTGGCTTATCAAATGACACGGTAGGAAACTAGGAATTCCATCATTCATGGCCAAACAGTATTGCTGGAGGAATGTCAGTCAGTGTTGGATGCCAACAAGACAGAAGCTTCGGCAAGAGGATGTAGCGCCTATCTGTAGCTAACATAGCCACACGCAATGGATTAGGAATGCCATGGTAATAACAGCATAGCTAGGAAACAAAATTGTGAGGATTTTTTTTTCTAAAACGACATCTCAGCTAGCAACAGATAAAAAAGTTAGAATCGTCAAAGAATTTCAGAATTCAGAGACTTCTCCTAGCGGGCTTTCCTTAAGGGAATTTTTCCTTGAGAACGTGAAACAAAGATGCTAGTGATGTCAGCTAAATTTTTTCCGAGAAGGGCCAGATATTAATATCAAGCTGTTGTCAGTGCACCCAGGCTCAGCAACAATGCCAAGAACCTGTCAAAACATTGATGATGCACTAAATTACAGAAATAAAAGATAAAAACGAAAGTCATGACACCAAATAATATTACAAATCTTTTTGGGAATTGGTTACGAGGTGCATCCAAAAAAGATAAAGTACAAATCTGAGTTGGAGTTTGCGCTTTACTTTGGGTCATATGGAAGATACGCAATGATTTTATTTATAATAATGCAAAAACATCTTCATTCATGCAGATTATACCGACGGCTACGCATTGGATCCATCATGATCTTATCTACAACCAACAGAGAAGCGCAACACGCTGGATTTTGGGTGCAACCGCTTGGATATGGTTGCGCGGGATTTATACATCAGTTATAGTGGGTGTTCTGAGCTTAGGATAACATGTTAACGCAGGGCCATTTTATGTTATCCCTCTTCCTTAGATGGTTGGTACATGTACCGACCTTGTGCGACCCATGATGTACTATTTGTAACTTCTGAATTTTAATAAAGTAATAAAAAGGCGTATGCATCGATTGATGCAGAGGCAGGGGCTTCCCCATTTCGAAAAAAAAATGACACCACAAGGTCGATGTCGGTCGATAGCAGAGGAAAATTAATTAACCGACAACTACTTACAGTAATAGAAACTTCCCTTTTTCCGATTCCTTGATTCTTGGCCATATTCGATTGTTTATTTACTGTAGAGTGATATGGAACTCCAGTAGGTTTCAATATTCACAGCAAAATTCATGCTTAGCATGATATTTATCTTCTTGTTCTTTTTCTTTCAATGGGAATTAATTTAACAGTACTTCAGAGTCATATCCACGAGATAATCTTCTTGAGAAAATTTGTTTCCTTGGAATCAGCATTTGTGCACTTCATTGCATAAATTGGTCAATCTATTGACATCGTGCTTTGAGACCGACACAGAGAAGCTCGCTCTATTTCCTTTCCATACAACTATGTTTCGAAAGCAGAATATGTAGATGCCACAAAAGAAAGTTAGACTTGATACTATAACTTGTCACACTAAACTAGTGTCACCTTTTGAAAATCAAACTAAATTTATGAGGCAGCTGATCCACTCATGCATGACCACAATTCATCATGATATTATGAATGCGTGACGTCTGGTTTAATCACATCTGAGAAGCTAACTGCCCTGAGAACAACATTTGGCAACCTACCAATTTATAGATCATGGCCAATTAAGATGGGCAAGCAGCAGCAATATATTGACCAAGTTCGGGAGCACATTAGCCATCCAGGTGGTTGCCTGTGTCTGTAGGTTAGCAGCTGTTGTTGTTGTCGTAATCAAAATGTCAACAGCAGTGCAGTGTGTGTCAACGAAGTGCTGGTCGGACCATCCAACAATGCTTGAGAAATTCAAACCATGTAGGCAAGCAAACCTGAAGTTTCAACTCCATCTTATGCTCTTCACAGTAAGAGTGAAGGTGGACCTATTATTTCAAGATTGGCAGAGGTCAAATGAGGGCGGAGCATTCTGCCTCCCAGAGAGATTAATCAAGGCAGGCTGGCAGAGGCGACCGACCACCCGCCGTGTCTGCGCCACAGCGGTGCCAGGCGGCCAGAGTTCAGATAGATGTGGCTTCATGTCACGATTCAGCTGAAAGGGTGCCCTGAAACTCGTCATCAACTTAGTGGCTGCAACCGAAAGGAAGCAGCCTAATCAATGGCCTGTTGACGTGAAAGCAGAGCAACAGTAACATCTGATAGGAACATTCGGTACCGTGCAATCATAGCTATTGAGCATTTGTTTTCTTTTTCTTTTGATCTAACACGTTAGACCCACAGATTAACACCTGACAGTAACCAATCTGCAAAAATACAGTAAACATTGGAACAAAATAGTCTGTAACTGTAAGCAATCCCAGGCTGACAGTGGAACAGCTATCTTTAGAGGATTGAAACCCAGTGTGAACCTGCCGGAAAGGAAGGTAATGCACAAAATGCTCTGTAGATTTTGTTTCATCAAGCGCTAAACAAGTACACGTAGCGAAAACAGAAGTGAGCGTCATTTTCTACAGCAGATAGAGTTCCAACACCATAAAACTAAATGAGCTTGATACATTTCTGTCACACAGCCAAGACACCATCACCAGCAAGGACACAAACTATGATGATAGACTAAATCGCCAAGGTGGCAAAGACGCAAAAACAAAAATGACCCGATTTCGTTGGCTGCGCACACACTACTGATGATCATGTTTCTTTTATAGCAGACTGTTTGCTTCTCCGCTGGTGCACATCCCAGTTAAATATCCGAGCAATTGTAACCTGACAAAAAATGAGTTTCGTCAGATGATGGTGTGTATTGTACTCCTCAATCGAGCGCAATTTGAGACTAGTAGATTGATGACATTTTACCTGAGTAATGGTTTGTTGGTCCCGCAAGAACTGAAGATCACCAACAAGGACTTCTAAACTGGCCCTCGCATTTTCCAAATTCTTTTTCAAGAGGTCATTGGCCTGTAAAACTCCAGGAAATGAGGAGGGGAACTAAAATCGAAAGACTGAATTATGACAATGTTTGATGTGCCAAAAATAACCTCTCGCAGGAATATTCCAGCATCACATTTGCACCCAACCATAGACACACTGAATCAGAGTCCTCGATTTTCGCACGTGAATAGATTCCCTCAGATAATTCAAAATCGGCTATGAGTGCCTGCAGTAAATGTACGAAAGACAGAGATAGTTAACTACTTCACTTTCACTAAGAATCACACACAGAACAGCTATCATCCAGCATGGTTAACGATTCATGAAACTACGGACATTTGAACTATTTCATTTTCAAAAGATGTACTCAAGTGAGGTTAGCAACGGACGAATGAATAATAACAAAATGATCTACATAAGTATAGTCACGACATGTATCCACATTTTGGAGATAACTGAAACAGGTAATACAGAGTAATAACCTAGTATATTGGAATAAGGTAATGAAACAGAAATTAGTTAGCGACAGACTGCTAGGTGTTAAGAAACATACAAAAGGTCAAACTTGGCATTTTACACGTCTAATGCCAAGGTACTCTATCTACAACCTTCCACCGCAAAAGTTTTTATCATGGTATTCAATGTAGAAATATACCATAGCTTAAGGCATTAAGCTGAAATAAAAAGAACATCCCAGACAGATATGGGAAACAACTGAAAAAAGGAAAGGAGTTCGGGAAATTATACAAACCTCGCCCAAAGCCTTTTTAGCTTGTAATGTCGCAACAATACCCAAGCACTTCTCTATATCAGGAATTTTTGCCTGTAATAAAGAACAGATGGCTAAAATATGTTATATATGCTATAATTTGCATGCATCATTGGAGACTGCTAATAGAAGTATAGTAATTATAACTTAAATTAGACCAATGATCCAAACTTGATCCCATGTAAGCTTTGACATTTTTATAGTTCTAATTCTCAAGCTTTTATCAAGTCGTATTTGATAGCTTGCCTCCACAAATCTGAGTCAAAGTATGAGCACCTGAAGCTCTTTGTTGTGCTAAAAGCTTCATCTCCACCATTTTGTACTGCTGCAGCCTTAGCAAAAAAAAAAAAAACAGGTTACATTTCCCTGAAGCACAACCAAGTAAACATAACCAAGTAAGAAGTGTACATGCAACATGTAGAGAGACACGATTTTTGCCAAAGCCTGCTGGAAAACAATTCTGAAATTGCTTTCACTCATAACTATAGATCTGTGATCCACAGAACCAATGGCAGCTACGTACCAACTAGAATTGAACACAGAAGGCAAGAACACACGTAGTTTGTTTTCAATATTTTTTGAAACAGACACATGGCACAATATAGTCTAAACCACGAAGGAACGACACTAACAGGTTGTCAGTCTGAAATGGAAAGCTTATATAATGGAAGGTTTATTTGCAGGAACGAAGAGGCAAGGAGAGTAACAACTAGGGACAGGAGGAAGCTACTGCTAACCCTGATGTATTTGGTGCACATATGCAAGCTCTCAGCCTCTCATCATAAGAAGTTCATTCAACATCTGAATGAACCCTATCTCATGATTGAGTGGCCAATAAGGCTCTCTGCGGCTTAAGGCAGAGTTTGCGTCTTCTCAGTCACAATGAATTAGGAGTGCAGCAACGTGCAGGGGGTGGACCAATAAGCTAAAATGACCATCCACAAGTAGGCAATCGAGAGTGGAACTTGCAGAGGTCCAATCCAAGCAGGAGGCACATAAGCAAATCACCAGTTCCAAAACCCTACAGGAAGCGGTTGATTCCTCTAACGACTACTGCAAGGTCTTAGCTAACCTGATATTCAAACAGGTGGAGGAAGCAGCACCGACCCCTACAAGGATCTAGCATGCTAAGGATCTTGCAGAGATAGATCAAGGATATGGTAAGGACGCCGACGACCTCCAGAGCAACGCGAAACTGTTCCTGTCTCAGACGATTTCTAGATCAAGGAAGAGCAGATAGACACCCAGGAAGCTTCCCCAGTTTACCGAACAGGTGGAGGTAGGGTGTAGGGGAGAGGAGCGGAGCAGCAGCTACCTTTCTTGGAGGAAGGCGAGGGCGGAGTTGACGTCGAGGCCGGCCTGGCGGAGGTAGGTCTCGACATCCTCGACGAAGGACGCCGCCGGGATCCCCCGCCGCTCCGGGACCCCCTGCGGGGTAGATGCTGCCACCGCCGTGGAGGAGGTGGCCGCCGCCATGAGCACGAGAGAGAGAGAGGGAGACGAGGAGAGTAGGCCCAAACTGAGGAGGAAGAGGAGAGGAGTGTGCCCAAGCTAGGCCCAACTAAAGAGTAGAAGAGAGCTGGGTCACTGTCAAGTGGGGTCCATCTCAGTTTGGGCTTTCGGACCGGCCCAGAAGATTGCCATACAACCAAAATAGGCCTACCACGGGCGGGCATGAAAATGAGAATACTCCATCTCCCTTTTTTTTCCCAAAACACGGTATACACTCACCCATATGAATGTACGAACGCCTTAACACATCTGAGAGACTGAGCCAGTGAATCAGGGTTTGAGATTAACGAAGTCGCCATGGACATCTCGCTGTCGACAGTAACATCGCTTCCCACTAAAGAATATTCCGCCTAAATGAAAAACATCAACATCAAATCTGAGTTTTGAACTCTGATGAGTTAGGGGTACGATGACCCTCCTACCCATCCAACTACAGATTTATTCTCAATATTCCCTTGCCCTTTTATCCCAAAAAAAAGTGTCGCAAATTTGTACTGTTCCAATGTACGTGGTCAATTCTTACCCGGCGGCAATTATACGGATTGGAGCGAGAATTATATTGGATCGGAGGGAAGAGTTCATCTGAACATCTAAGGCCATGATTGGTTGAGTTAATACACTAGGAATATTTCACGGACCAGGTAAGGCCCTCCTAAAAATATAGCGTGGCGACTGAAAATAATACGGTCACGGACATTGAAACTACGATCCAATCGGGCCCTAAGCCATTATATCCGAGTTGAACATCAAGATAAAACTATTCCGCAAAAAAAAAAAAAACGATTGAGATTTTTTTCATAACACCAATTTGGTTCTTGCAGTTGATCGTTATTCTGATAATTTGGGTTCCTATCATGAATTTTGTTGTTTAGAGTTGGATGCCTCTGGAGTCAGAAGTGTGTGAGAATTATTAGCTCAAAAGGGAAACTTAACTACAGCATGCAACCAACCACACATTAACAACATCAATGCTAAATGTAGCAACCCAACCATGTGTCTGTCACTGGTGCGTGTTAATATCCATCGTGTCCCATAGACCATACAGACATAGTAGCATCAGGATCCTACTGAAAATTAACTGAAATACCTAGGCTTTTTCATGCAGGCTACCTGCAGCTAAGGACATTTTCATCAGCAACTCATATGGATGGACAGATGGTTACCTTCACAACTTGGGTTCACTAGCTCCTTGCTGGCATCGACCCAGAGGAAGCTGATTCGGTACAGCTGGCCGCCAGCATGAGACGCGTGGCCAACCTTAGCACCGTCGCGGTTCCTCGTGACAGTGCAGCCGTCGCGCCCAAATGCGACACTGAAGCCGCTGTCAACGAGCTGGGTCACTGAGATGATATTCTCGGTAAGACCCGGGACGTAGCTGACGCCGGGGACAGCAAGCTGGGTGGAGCTCAGGGATCCCTTGCCGCGCACCTGGAGCATCGCGCCGGTGTGTGTCCGGACTGGGCGAGCTGGCTGCGTAGGGGTGAAGCTCGTCAGCAGGTGCAGGTTACCGGTCATGTGTTCAGCAGCATTTGAGACAATGTACCATACAGTTTCACTGATCAGATAAAGCAGAAAAGTTTAGCATTCTTTGCAGTATAAATATCTTGCGGAGTAAGAAGTCAATAGCAACCAAAGGCAATAGACAATTCATAGGTAACCATCAGAGTAGCATGACTACTTTAAAATTTTATCTAGCATGTCAGTAGACTGGTAGAGTAACTAAACCATACAGTGAACAATGTGGAACATGAGCTATAATCTAGCAAAGCTATAAACAATTGACTAGGCAACAACTTAGCGAAATTTTAGGGCACATACATTTAATATGACCTGCTGATTTTGAGTGATCAAATGGATCATATTACCCTTATGTCCAGGCAAACCAAGGTTAACTAATATAGACATACAGCTACAAATATCTACAAAAAAAATGCCAAGTTATTTAACTGGTTTATGTTCAGGATATTAGTGCTTAACATGATGTCCATGATATGTGCTGTTCATCACATCATACAAGTTGTCTGAGGTATATAGAAAGAATATTGTCTCTTCTACTGACCACTCTACAGAAAATGAGTCATGTCTCTAATTTCTTGTAATTCTATTTTCCTGTACGTGTCCAGTCATTTGTAGATTTTTATGCAGCTTTAACTTGTTAATTTGTATGCAGCTAGTCAGCTACCAGTCATATAAAGAATTTCCTGTATTTTCAACTTCCCATACTTGTCTCTTAACTTCTAGTGTGTTGCATATAAAGAGCATGACGAATAACTTCATAAGAAATATATGCATAACTAATGTCATTCTATTTGTGCATGGCATGCAGGCATCACTGCCTTAAATCGACATAGCTCATAAGGAATGACACATTTCACATATACCATTTTACTGAAACTTCCCTGCCCACAAGATGGATAGCCGTGATTTAGACTTACCTTAACCCTATGAGACAAGGAAGAGAGCAATAAAAAATCTCAATAAACTAACAATGTACTGGCCTTTGAGCCATACTTCGATGCATGTAAATTACACATTTATAGACACACCTTAGAACATCCAAACCAATTAACTATCATGATAACTTTTTAGCATAACAAGAAAACATAAAGCATTCAAGCAAGTAGTTATTGTACGGTTGTACCTAATGGCATCGAGAAAGTCAAGCTCAAACTCTATGCTTCCAAAACGTCCTTTGCCAACTATTGTGCCATCGGGGCGCACAATAGAACAACCAAGACCCGTCATAAGGACTCTAAGGTCCATCTGGGTAAGCTGGATAGTAGCCACCATATTCCACATAGCCCCAGGAACATACCATACGTCATCGAGCTTGATCCCGTTGCAGTTCACAGATCCCCGTGCACAGACTTGCATGGGTGGCCCTGTCCTAGCAAGGGTGCGGACCCAACGGTCACAGACAGGCGTGAGGTTCGTCAGCAGGTTCAAATTACCAGTTATGTGATGGCCATTTACGACGAGATACCAAACAGCATCAGCTGCATCTGAAATGTCTTTGGCGGAGAGCTCATTACGGGGATCAAGCATGGAGGTCAGGGCAGCACTGTTCTTATTCCTGAGAAAACGCAAGTCAACACAGCAGCACAAATAAGAAATGTAAGTGAACTGAAGCATAAGGAATATCTTGAAAGACCATACAATGGAAAGATCACACCTATAATCATTGTAACGAACAATTTTTTTTTTTGAAACTGTAACGAACAATTTAATAGGCTACTGGGAAATAACTAGCGGACGGGGTCCCTGGTCTATCAAGATGCAAATGCAGTCACATAAAACCCAAATATCAGCACCTCTGAGGCCACAATACATAGAATGCCAAATGATGCACAGGGCAGGTCAATATATAATAAGTAGCAAGTAATCATGCCATATAAATTGTGAAGAGTGTAGCATCATTTATGTTGGTCTCTTTTCCCGGCGGTGGGGCTTTCTTTAGGGATCTATGCGTGAATGATATGAACGATGTGGTTCATTGTGCAGTAGAACCGGATGTATGTCTGTTGCTCTATAAAAACTGTGCCAAACATGAAATGACAATACTCCGAGGCAACCAGCCAAACAAAATGCTTAAATGTTTTGTTAATAGAAGATGTGCAGTTCACCAATGCTAAACAAATACAATATACTTTTTTAAAATTATCTGTTTTTTTTTACATTTTTTTTAAATTATCTGTTGAATACACTGTAAGTGAAGCGAAGCACAAGGAATACCTTGAAATACCTTACAATGGAAAGATCACACATATAATCATTGTAACGAACATTTTAATAGGTCACTGGGAAATAACTAGCGTACGGGATCCCTGATCTATCAAGATGCAATGCAGTCACATACAACCCACATATCGGCATCTCTGAAGCCACAAGTATAGAATGCCAAATGATGCACAGGGAAGGTCAATATAATAAGTAGCAAGTAATCATGCCATACGAATGATATGAACGATGTTGTTCATTGTGAAATGGAACCGGATGTATGTATGTTGCTCTATAAAAACTATGCCATATGAAATGGCATATTTCATCTGGGACCTATACTTCGGTAAAAAAACAAGTGAGTAGATTGGTTAAACATGAAATGGCAATGCTCCGAGGCCCCCAGCCAAAAAAATGCTTAAATGTTTTGTTAATAGAAGATGTGCAGTTCGCCAATGCTAAACAAATACAATATACTTTTTTTAAATTATCTGTTGAATACATGATATAAAAGGTCTACAGGTTTGTAATTAATTCATATTTGTCACAGTATTCAGCTCTAGTACAAGTCAGGACTTACTATGGCGATTTCTCCCCTTTTTTTGGCACTATCAGATTCAGCCCAAAACAAACATTTGCTAACTCTGTCAACCCAACAAGAACCTAAGTTCCAAGGGAAGTTTATCAACTGTACACAAATTAACAGCATTTCTTTCTGAAATTTCGGTTGGGTAAACAATAAACCATCTACAAATTTCCCATTTCAATTTCCGTCACAGCAGTTAGTGCAGGAATAGATCGCCCGTTTATCTGCCCATTTACAAATCCAACCCTTTGCACAAGTAGCTTTAAACCAGTAGATCTAAGCTCCATCCAATCCAACAAGAACCAGAAACCAAATTCCGTGCGCCATGGCATCTCTGCTCTCGATAAAGCCAGTAATAAACCCTAGACAGCGAAAACCCCAACCTCATCTCCCAAAAATGCCAGCGCTCGACACCCCCGTCGGCGTAGCAGAAGCGCGAAAGTACGCGTGCGAGTGGGTACGACTTGGGCGAGCGTCGATTGTGGCGTACCTGATGGCGTCCAGAAGGGCAGGGTCTTCGTCGGCGGGGTCGACCTCGAGCAACGTGAGCACCCTCCCCTCCTCGGCGTCGGCGTCGAGGATCGACTCCGCCTTCGTAGCCGTCGGCTTCCTCCCCTTCTTCCCCATTGCCGGTGGAGGAGCGGTGGGCACTAGAACTCTGGAAGCAGGCGGAGTGGAGTGGAGCGGCGGACGGGTTGTGGGGGAGCAGTTCGCCTTGAAAGCCGTGCGTTCAAAATGGCCGGCAGCACCGCAGCAGTGGGCATTCCCCCTTCTATCTCCGTTTGCTCGTTCAGTTTGGAAAACCGTGAAAGCTTCATTCCCCCTGAAGTTGCAACTCAAGGACCTGGCGTCAGCTCGACAATGGCTCTTTGATTTGCTGTCAAGGGAGAACTCTACCGCGGCGACAGTTACTGCAGACACCTGTTGGCATATTTTGGAGACTCGCAACGATCTCAGGAACAACGATATTGTGGTGCATCCGGAGCGTGTTGCTGCAAAAATTGTTGCCTATGTTGAGATGATTATACAGTACTGCTTCAAATCGAAACCGGCGAACAGGCGTGAGACTACTACCTCGACTCCTCGATGGTCTCCGCCGCCTGCTGGGACGGTTTGTATGCATGTTGATGCTGCTCTCTTCCTGTCTGAACGTCGGATGGGTTGGGGAGGCATTCTCCGGGATCATGAGGGAAGGTTCATCCTATCCTCCAGCGAAGGTATGACGGACTTCCCTGCTCCGGAGTTGGCTGAAGGCCTTGCACTGAGGAGAGCGTTGACAGTCCTGCGAGACAATGGCTTTCAGTACGTGGCCCTTGCTTCTGACTGCCTAACTTTGATTCAGCGTGTCTCTTCTCCGGCTCAGGATGGATCTCTGGTGGGTTCAGTGGTGATGGACATCAAGAACCTTGCGAGTGGATTTCTTTCCTGCTCTTTCAAGCATGTCTCTCGTACTTCGAATTTACTTGCACATCGTTTAGCTCGTTCTTCAGAACTTTCTTATTGTAATATTTCTTTTGGTGTTATCCCGGATCTCATCCGGGCTGAACTGTGTAATGATGTGATTTAATCAATAAAATGCTATGTTTCTCAAAAAAAAAAACTAGCCCTAGCTACTACCCAAGTTGTCTAGGGTACATATACCCGTAACTTGGTTTGTTACAGCACCTGCAGTTCTTCATCACATGGAACGTGAGAGATTTAATCGATGCATGCATGGCCTAATTAACGTGCATGTTAACGATAACAAAACTGACTGGTTATCTGCGATCAAGTGCAACAAAGCTAGACACCTTGGGGTATGACACGACATACCTCGCATACCCGACCCCTTGGGCCCGCCACTGCCAACGAAAACCGTGAGCACACTGTTGTGAGAAAACTTCTTGGAGAAGCACAAATGCTCCCCTCCTTCAGATCCGGGCACCAGCCAGCAGTAGCATGGAAGCCCCTTTCTTCCTCGTCACAGTGACGAGCGAAAAGAGAGGACCTCGAGCTCCAACTGTGGATGCCTGATCCAAAAAGACCATCGGCCTTACTGATGGAGATCTTTCCAGCTCCCCGCCTCATCAGATGTGGATCCGCCCCATCGAAGAACCAAGACGAAGAGGAAAACGGCGAGCCCGCGCAGGATTCGGCCGGCATGACACCGAAGACCAGCATGAAGCCGAATCAAACTACTCCTACTTTTATTTAGCATACTAACTACTCTACAAGCTCCGGCACCTCACCTCACCACATCGCCGTCGGCAGCGCCACCGAGCACGGCCTCAGGTCGGCCCGGTTCACCGGGGTCGACTCTCAACTAATTTAACTTAGTGAGAGGGGGAGGAAGGAAAAAGAGTTTTCATGGAAGGCTCACCCTCTTTCCATGATTTCGTATAATGAAAGAGAAAGACCTGTTCTTACGTCAAGAGAAAAAGGATAGGGCCTCAGAGCAATGCTGGTATCCAGTTTTTTTAAAAAGGGGAAATCATATTTTTAGGATTCAAAAACATGCCGTTACAATGTCCAGGGTGTGATATCCGAGTTAAACAATTCCCTCCGAGGCAATTGAACTTCACAATCGAGAAAAAAAAAGATCGAAGAAAAGTTTGAGCTACTTCAAGATACAAACGGAAAGTTGGAAGAGATAATAAAGAATATTGAATAAGAGAAAAAGAAAATAGAAGAAAATAAGATGAGATTGGGAGAAGAGAAGATGAGGGTGGAACAAAAGAAGATGGAAATGGATTTGCATCTTGCCGACATCGTCAATCATTACAAAATCAAGATGGATGTAACTCGGACGAAGATGAAGAAGATCAAAAAACATGCCATGGACAAGGAGACACATCTCCACTATGCATTGGGAGCAATAGTTATTTTAGTTATAATTTTAATTGCTATATACGGTTTATTTTTGTGCACTAGGTAGATAATGTGCACTATGCAAGAGAACCAATATGCATGTATTTACATGGATTTGAGGAATAATTTAGGGGTTATGATTGGATAACACATCATTTGGGGTTTGACCGATCACGCGCTCTGTATGCGGACACGCCACGGACACGTCCGGACGTGTCCGCGGACAGTTTAGGAACGGAATTTGCCCACTCCGGTTGGAGATGCTCTTACGTCAGTATGCGCCTTATGATCATTTTTTCATCCATGTAAACATTTTTAGCGATCAATAAATACAGTGGGTTACTGTAAAAAAATAATGAGCTGAAGCGTATGTTGTGGAGAGCTAAAGTATAAGCGTGGTATTTTTCTCTTTCCATGATTTAGTAATAATAAGCGAGAAAGAACAGTTTGCTACGTCAAAGAGAAAGATGGCAGGAGAAACGGGTTCGAGGAAGAGTGCCTTCGTATTTGCGTGATTTAACTTTAATCTCAGCATAACTATAACACACGCTAACCACCTAACTTTGCATTGGGCACACACGATAGCCACACACATCCACCCCAGTCACTGCCACTCGGGTCCCACTGCTACAGTGCAGTGCCTACATAACCCCCAGCCCCTCTCCTCGCCACCACCACGCCACGCTTCCTCTCCTCCTCGTGCACGCGCGGACTCACACCGCTACGAAATATATATAGAAATCTAGTTGCCCTTTTCTAGATAAAAAATGCAACTTTTTTTTTGAATTTTTCCACGTATAATCAACATAGTACCAAGTACAACGTACAGAGTACAAATACACTGAACAGAAATACATACGCGGTGGATACAGATTCATGGCCATCGCCGGCAGCAGCACCGGCGTCGAGGACGAAGGCCGCCGTCTTCCATCTAACCACGCACCGAGGACACCTCCTTTGAACAAGTTCGCCGCAGGACCCAGCATCCGCACAGACACCGCCCGGAGGCCGTGTGCGGCGGAGCACTTGGCGGTGTAAGAGCACGGCGAGCGCCCTTCTCCACCATCCACGCCTCGTTGCCGCAGCCGCCTTCACCATCGACGCCGAGCAGCGCCGCCCAGCGCGCCTGAATCTGCGAACCCTCCCCCAGATCCGCCGGCCCAGATCCGGAGGGAGGCAGACGGAAGCGAGCGCCACGCCGGGCCTCGACCGCCTGCAAGTCGCGCACGTCGACGAAGAGCTCCGGAGAGATCCACCGCCGGGGGAGGACGCGCCGACACCAAACCCACCGCCGCCAGCTCCACCTCCACCGAGAAGCCGCCGGCGCAAGCCCCACCCTACCCTACCAGCTGTACAGGCCGGAGACGGGGATCCCCCACCCTCCCGCCGCCGAAGCGGCCGGCGGAGGAGGGGAATCCCACGCCTCGGCGGCGGCGACGCGGTGGATCGACGAGGGAGTCCAAAAATCGCCTTCTCTCCTGTAGCACGGGGGGATAAAAAATGCAACTTGTATTGTGAAAAGTGCAAGTGCTTGCACATTTCTGAGGAAAGCATGTGCAAGTTATGAAACAACAAGATAAAAAATTGAGAAATACATATGAAAACGAGATAGAGATGTTCATTTCTTGTAAAAAAAGAAATCATATAAAATATCGGTTGCTAGTTACACATTTTTTGTGAGAATGGTTGACTCTTAAGAAAACGAGTTGGAGATACAGGTTTCTTGCGAAAGTATAACTCATATAGAATACAGATTGGAGTTTCACATTTTTTTATGAAAAGTTCAGCGAGTAAAATACCTCAAAAAATAGATAATTACATATATAACCTTGGTTGCGCTTCTTTCGACAAAAAGTGCTAAAAATGCAACGATATAAATAACTAAAAAATAAAAATACAAACAATATAAATATGAAAATATTTCTTAAACCCTCATTGTACTTTCATCAATGAGGCAGTTGCATATTTGGTGTAACTACACAAATGATAAGAATTAAAATGTATACACAGAAAAAACAAAAAAAATATTATTAGCACAAAACAGTCTAATTTGTTCTCTGTGCTAAATAGGACAAAATCAGATCGGTCATGCTTGTGGCTGTTGTTTTTTTCTTTCCGTTGCCAGATTGCACATCTCTCAAAGAATCCAACGGGTTCAAAAATCAAACGAGACATAAGAAAATATGAGTAAGCTGAGACTTAACAAATCGTACTTCGACCCTATGATGATATATACAAAAAGAATCCTGCGAGTAGCAAAAACATCAGAACATAAATACATATTATGAGCATTTATTTTGTTTGCATAGTACATATACAAAAAGATTACCGTGAGGAGGGTGTGGATAATTGGCAAACCTAGGCCGAGCATCAGTCCATACACGGTTATCATGAGCAGATCCAGGCCATCCAGGAACAGCATCAGTCCATACACGGTAATTGACTTTACCAGTGGCATTCAAAACATTAACCGGACGATTATGTTTATTCACTTCTTCGATGCACACGTCAAGAAAAGCTCGGTGACCTACTGCATCCCAATTTGCTTTCGGGGATTTCAACTTCTCTTTCTATCACACATTCACACACCATATAGCAGTAGTTAGCACAATAGCAAGTCCTTGTTCTGGACCAATACATTAGTTCATGTCTACCTACTGCTAGGTAAATTGCAGTATCTAAAAACAGGACCAATAAATCAGTACATGTTTACAACAAAAACAGTAGCAAATCAGGCCACAACATCACAATAATCTGCTTGTTAAATTACTTCTATTTCTTCACACATTCACACACCATATAATCAGTACATGTTTACAACAAAAAACAGTAGCAAATCAGGCCACAACATCCAATAATCTGCTAGTTAAATTACTTCTATTTCTTCACACATTCACACACCATATAATCAGTACATGTTTACAACAAAAACAGTAGCAAATCAGGCCACAACCGTTCTACAATTCATTACATGCCAAACAATCTCCTAGTTTACCTCTATCTGGAAGAAACAAAATCGCAAAACAATCTACTAGAGTACCTATTATCACTGCAAGCAACAGCATAGGACAAAGCAAAACAGGGGACTGTCTCTTGTACCTGCGGCGGGGGCTGGGAGGAGGACGGCGGTGGCTGGGAGGAGGACATGGCGAGGTCGGCGGCGGACGGCGGCGTACAGCGGCGGAGTGCGTACGAGCGGCCGAGGACGTCAGGTCGGGCGGCGGGAGGCCGAGCGGGTCGGGCGGAGGGAGGAGGAGCGGGTCCGAGCGGCGGGAGGAGGAGCGGGTCGGGCGGCGGGGGAGGAGACGTCGGCGGCGGGAGGAGGAGCGGGCTCGGCCTCAGCGGCGGCCCGCGCTGGCGGCGGCGGCGGGGACCGACGAAACCCTAGCCGCCATGATTTTCGGGAGAGGAGGAGCGAGCGGCCGGCACGAGCGAGTCGAGCGAGGCTGCGAGTTCCTTTTTTTTTCCTTTCACTCCCTCGGCGGTGGCAGTTTTCTGTAAATAAGAGGCAACGTTATGTCTACATTGCATACCCTTTGCGATTCACTTGCGGGAATCTGTCCAGAATCGGCCCCGGAGTCGATTCTCGGTAGAGGAAGGAAACGAGCTTCTCGGTGGAATTAAGCGGCCCAGAATCAAACGCGTTCTTTTCAGCTTGTGCGATTCTAGACCCAGAATCTCTCCAGGAAGCTAAAAAGAAGGGGGCCATAGTCGAAAATTGTCAGGATTCCGTCGAGTCTAGTTTCGTCCACGACGGAAGAAGCTAGCTCTCGCAGCCTTGCTAAGCAAGCACTTACGCCAGTATGCACCTTATGATATTTTTTCATCCATGTAAACATTATCAGCGATCAATAAATAAAGCAGGTTGTTTTTTAAACAAAACGGTGAGCTCAGATGGATTGTGGCGAGCTAAACAAAAACCGTGGTAGTATTTCTTTTACCATTTTCTGGAACAGGGACCGTCCCGAAGGACCGAGAGCTTCAGCTAATATCGTAGGTGAAAGTACATTTTACAAATAGGAGGGCTGAAGAAAGCATAAAGAAACACACAAGCCTCTACATTTTGCACTTTGGACCTCGAAGAAAATTGGAAAAGGCAATCTAATCCTGCTCCTTCTCTACAATGACATATTTTGAGCTTAGCGCAGCCTGCCTCGACACCGCCGGGGACGGCACCACTTGGGACAGGGAGGCAGGAGCCTGCTGCACTAGTGTGAGAGGGCCTCCGAGATGGCTTAACAGCATGGAGGTTGTTGTAGACCATCAGACGTCGACCGGAGGAAGCCGTGACCAACACCTAAGGTGGGAGCAGTCGCCCTTCGACCATAGAGAACAACGGCGAGCACGCTGTCATGACAAAACTTCCAAGAGAGGCACAGATACTCACGTGCTTCAGATCCGCCCACCAGCTAGCAGTAGCATGGAAGCCCCTTTCTTCCTTGTCACCGTGACGAGCGAAAAGAGAGGACCTCGAGCTCCAAGGATGCCAGATCCAAAGAGACCACCGGCCTTACCGATGGAGATTTTCGCAGCTCCCCGCCTCACCACATGTGGCTCCACCAATCGGAACACCGCGACAAAGAGGAGAATGGCGAGGCTGCGCAGGATCCGGCCTGAGGGATCCCACGCGTCTCTCCTGGCATGACGCCGAAGCAAACTACTCCTATTTTATTTAGCATACTAACTACTCTACTCTACGAGCCTCAGCCATCCTCGTCGGCAGCGCCGCCGAGGATGGCCTCGGCTCAGCCGGTTCACCGGGGTCGACTCTCAACTATTGTAGCTTAGCGGGAGGGGGGACGAAGGGAAAAGAGTTTTCATGGAAGCCTCACCCTCTTTCCACAATTTCATATAATAAAATTGAAAGAACTGTTTGTTACATCGACATAAAAAGGACAGGTCGGGGACAAACGGGTTCGAGCATTATCACCAGAAACGATGCTTACACTTGATCTAGACTATATGGTGAAAGTCGATACTCCACCCGTCATAATTTACAGAAAGAATTCCGCCGTATTTCGTGATTTAACTTTAATTGTTCATTTGACCTATAATAATACTCGAGTCATTACACTGTCACTATAATTATGCTACTGAAAGCTTTGTTGAAACATGAATTTACTGGTGCAACTTATACGACACATTACCCGTATTTTGTTGGTTAAGTTGATGATCAAATATAAATCTCGAAATGTGTGGGAGCCAAAGAAAACTACTCCATATGTGATTTATCATGTGTAATACGCAGCATTAACAGCACGCAACACAGCTGCCCCTAACCAACTTTCTGACACCAAGATTCCGGCGCTATCCATCTACTTGGCATGGTGCACACAGGATAGCCACACACGTCCACGCGCAGTCACTGGAACCTGGGCCCAGTGCTACAGTACAGTGCGCCACTGCCTTCATATCCCACCAGCCCCTCGTTGCCACCACCACCGCCGTCCCACGCTTCCTCTCCTCCTCGTGCACGCGCGCGCGCACACACACCGCCGTCCGTCGCCACGCTCCTTCTGGCCGTCGCCTCGCTCGTTCACCAAGCTCATCGGTTCTTGGAAGGAGTATCCATGTTCGTAGGCCCGTACGTCCCTCCCTACTTCTGCATGAAGTGTTTCCCGTAGCGTGATCGTGAGTCGATGGCTGGTGTTGCCGCTTTGATGTGTGCGTGGTCTTGCCGCCGAGCGTTGGATCTGCTATTTTTCTTGCCGGTAGTGGAGCCGCGCGCTTTCGATGAAGTTAATCCGTGGTGGTGTGCGTGTGTAGATCGAGGCGGGATGGCGGCGCTAATCGTTTGCTTCTGTGTTTTGGGAGAAGCTGGGCCCGGCGGCCAAGAAGGTCTTGGATCGCGTCTGGCACACCACCGTCGCCACCGTCAAGTCGGCGCTGATGACCAACCCGGTCGGCTAGGCCACCATCGGCACCGCGGAGTAGCGAGCAGACATTCACGTCATGTTTTACCTGCTTCTGGCCTAACCAGGGTCGGTCCAAACATATTTTTGGACCCAGGGCAAATTAAAATTAATATATTTATACTAAAATTTTATACTTATTTGTGAATTACTTTTATCAAATTATAATCTTAGCACGTATAGTTTCCTATCAATTAGTTGTCATAGTAAACCACTTTTGAATGTTAGATAATATTAATTATATCATTCTTTATCATACCATTCCAATGTCTATCAATAAAAATTGAGTCGTGATAATTCAAAAAAAAATTATAAAATTTCTCCATGAATTATATTCATATTTACATAACTTAAAGGGGTTTATTTTTATGTGTGTTTACGCATGTGTGTTCAACTCTATTTTAATATTCTCAATATCATGGTAGAGACCTCTAAAGTGTACCTTTTATAAATATATATTAATAATAGTTTCTCGTGTATGATTAGGTAAGCACATTTATATATACTTTTAGAGTGTAAATTCAAATATCAACAATAGTCTTCCAAATTTGGTTTGTGAAAGTGCGTTCAGGTCAACTAGAGTATAAATTCAAATTTTCAAATTTTCTTTTCTTTGAATTATGGTTCACAAGATATTACTAGGTTGACTAGATGTGCAACTAGATGAGAGTAACGTAAGTGATATGATACAAGAGTAATACGCAACGGAATACAAATAGTAAAGGATAGAATTAATCATGGTGGACACGGGAGATGTTTCCCGTAATTTCTTCACAAAGGAAGTACAGAGGGGTGTGGAGCCCCTCCAACCCCTTAAACTTCACCAGCTGCTAGTTGTTCATATAGATCTTTCACCTTAAACTTCCTAGTGTTTCCTATAGTCCACCTCACTCAGGTTCGTCAGGCACCCTTTCGACAATATCAATTAGCTGTCCAAACTGAGTTGCCAAATCCCCTTAGTTTTTTTTTGAATCGGAGAATGTGCAGGCCGTGCGCCTTGACCCTGCCAACTGTCACTTCGTTCGACAATATCCATTTTCACCCTTGGAAAGAGGGGCAAACCCACACAACCTACCGCCGGTGATTGCCGGCGGTGAGCATGGGAGAGATCAGACAACTTCGACTCTTGGATACACAAAATTCGGCACCCGGAAAAGACTACAAGGTCACATACGACGGAGCGGCGTGCTTTGTCGTTCAGGCCTCTGAGGTTCCAACATAATTTTTTTAGAACAAAGGCATAAGCCCAGTTTTGAATTAACAAAGCCCAGAGTTTACAACGGCACATTACAACCATGCTGCAAGAACAGCTTACAAGAAACGAATGAACAAACAAACATAGAATAAAATTGGAAGCACAGCTTGATCATCGAGGCCACCGTCCGCCGACAAGGTCAGCACCAAGGGGAGAACACCGTGAACAAGAACGCCGCCGGAGAGTCCCGCCTTCGTCACGCCCCTGCTTGTCGTCGTCGACTGCCCTTCGCCTCCACCTTCGAAGAAGACCCCTGTCTTCTCGTCCTGGCTCGAAGGACGCCGTACCGTCAGAAGGTAGAGCAGCTCACCGAGAGCACGAAGAGCAAACACACCGATTTGCAGAAGAGCAGATCCAAGCACGGACGCCATAGCCCGCGCACTACCCACAGACGTCGCCGCCGGTCCCGACATCGCGACAAGACGCAGGCTTTCGGACATGGGCACACACCGAAGACACGACACAAAGAAAGCAATGGCCGCCAAGAATGGGCAGAGCTCAACCTGGCCTCTGTCTCTCAACCAAATCTCCAGGCTGTTGCCGCCGCAGAGGGGAACCCATTCCCCTCTCGCCCAGGCTCGAGGGCGCCGACCCGCGGAAGAGCAGACCACCTGCGCAGGTTAGCAGCAAAGGAGGGAGCTTTGACCGAACTGGACGACACCTCGCCACAGGAGCACGCCGCCACAAGCAGACCGCAAACACCACGCATCGCCACCACCTCCCCGCAGCCCAAGACGACGCCTCCAAGGAGGGCACGACGCCGGAGCGCCGCCGTCGCCTGTTCAGTAAGGAACTAGGGTTTTCACCCAGGCGCAGGGGAGGAGAGCGGGCAAGGACCATACCTCATCGTTGCCTCCAAGGAGGGGAGCGGCGTCGAGACGTCGCCGACGACGCGACCACCAAGCTGGCCGAAGATTTCTCCCGGCAGGGCCCCTGGCAGCCACCCCGGCAAGGCGAGATGGGATCCGCGTGGGTCGCAACCGCCGTCTTCAGATCTGGCGCCGGAGGCTGACGAGGCACCTCCACGCCGTGACCATGAACCACCACTCCTTCGCCACCCGCGCGGCCGAGGGAGACGGTCTCACAGCACCATCAAGCGCCCCTCGTCGCCAGGGCCGACGCCGCCCTCACCTCGAGGCCGCCGCCCCAACAGTCAAGCCCTCCACGCAGTGAAGCGGCGAAATCCCCGCCGCCACCGTCACGGGCGCCCGCGCGGGCTTTCCCGGCAGCTTCCTCGGGTGGCGACGAGGGGGATGGAGTAGGGGAAGGCCGGCGGCGGCTAGGGTTTGGGAGGCCCCCGGTGTCGCCCCAGAGGAGCGACACGGGAGGCAGAGGAGAGTTGGTTCGGTTCCAACATAATAACAACTTAAGTTGTGCAATGAGACGCGCGGCCTAGCGCGATGGCAAGGCCTGCTGGTGAGCAGCCTGCCCACCCGGGATCGATCCTTAGGATGGATTTCTGGGTGTTTTCTCACTAGCTACACTGTTCACCCGACGACACTGTAGCAACACTGTTCACTGAACAGTGCATGAAGTCTGCTAATGCCTCTCAACGTCCACGCGCCACAGGCGAGGTCGACGTGCCCGTCGGTCCCGGAGCAGCGGTCTTCGGCAAGTCTCTCAGGACGTATTAGGGATATAGGTTGTAGGTCTAGTTTAGACACATAGGGTGGGGCGTGCGTGTGTGTGGTGTGTGTGTGGTGTGAGTTCCTGTGTGTCCAAACAGATACTACAGCTTGTATACTTAGGAGAGGCTCTCAAAAAAAAAAAAAAAAAAACTTAAGTTGTGCAATCATGGATGACAACCACACCGGGACTAAGCAGCACGGCCTGCTACAGGTAATGGCCACGCTGCAGAATCGGAAACTATGAAGAGAGAGATGAGGAACCACGCGACACGCCCGCGGCCTGCTACAGTTAATTCGAAACTCGGAGCGCTTGCAATCCATGGCGATCGGACGACTGGCAGCATCGGCTCTGTTCAGGCCACATCAAGCGCCTCCTGCAGCATTCCCGCCAGTTCCTCCTCTGTTAGCACGAACGTGAAAGTTCAGCATACATCTTCTTCAGTTACCTCTCCTTGACCTCGTCATTGAACTGGTCCTCGCTCCGAATGAGGCCAACCTGGGCACTTCTGGCAGCAGACGTCAAGTTGGATTTCGCGGCCAACCTCTCGCTGCGTCTTGGCGGGGCTGGCGTATCTGCAGGATCTGTCGCCGTCTTCTTGTTGCGGCTGCCATTGGTCGGGAAGCCAAGCAGCGTCGGGGAGATCATGCCCGGCCACCAGCTTACCCAGGAAGCTTGTCTTCGGGTCCACGTGCAGGTTCGACACCTCCGTCGTGACGTCGTGCAGCAAGGCGGGGCCACATAGGCGGGCATCCCGCAGGGCCTGCATCGTCCTGAGGTGCGCTTCATGTGCCTCCTGCACGAGCTTGCCTTGTGCTGGAACGGATGGCTCGCCCGTGGCGCCGAGGAACGGCCCCAGAACATCTTGCAGCTGACATCCCTCATCCGTTGGTGCATACAGATCAGTGTTCAGGCCAGCGACCAAATCGTTGCCAACTGTGGCGAGAAGAACTGGGCCTGCTCGTACTCAGGCAGTGGGTGCTGAGGCAGGCCAGAGGGCGTGTCGAGCAGGCGCGCCGTGTCAGTGAAGCACCCTGGCCCGAAGAACCGATCTCCAAGATTCAACCCTCACCATGAAGGACGGGACATTGACAATTTGCCTGCCAACTCTGCAATGTGGTTTGTAGCGTAATATCAGTAAACAATTTTAACAGAAACATCGATCAAACACAACTTCACAGCAAAGTCCCATCGGGAGTGACATAACAGAACTCAGACAACATAAACAATGATAGAAGACAAAAGGCTAATGATCTGATATACTCCCTAAGCTACATTTTCTAATTACTGATGCGTGAGGAAGATCTAGAATCATTGGATCAATGTTCAATAATATGAGATAGGGGAATGAAATTCCAGAGTCCAGAGAAGATATCCCCTAGAACACGACACACATCTCGAGAGTGCACAAAATTCAGACATATGCATGTAACCCAATTCCAGCACGCATTTTGTTTCAGCCAGTCAGTAAACTAGATCAATGCTATCTATCCTGTTGTTAATCTTTGCAACAAAGAAGAGGTCATCTACATGGTGCCAAACCTCATCGAATAATGTGTACTTCTTTTGTTTCCATACATTTTAGAGAAAGAAATGCAAGAGTTCAGACAAAAAGTTTTAAAGCATTGAAGAACTCTGAGTAAACCGTTGTTACATGATTTATGTCACCGACAGGAGAGAGCAGCTGAAGAGATAGGAAGTACATTTTCTAAGTACTGACGCATGAGGAAGAATCATTGGATATCGTGTTCAATAATATGAGATAGGAAGTACACAGTGCATGAATGTCCAGTGAAGATATCCGCAAGAACATGACACACATCTTGAGAGTGCACAAAATTCAGACATGCATGTAACCCAATGACAGCACACATTTTGTTTCAGCCAATCAGTAAACCAGATCAATGCTATCTATCCGGTTGTTAATTTTTGCAACAAAAAAGAGGTCATATACATGGACCATGGTGCCAAACATCATCGAATAATGTGTACTTTATTTGCTTCCATGCATTCTAGAGGAAGAAATTCTTGAAGCATTAAAGAGCTCAGTAAAATGCTGCGAGATGATTTATGTCACCAACAAGAGAAACTAGAGAAACCATTGAGGTTTCTAGATCAAGAAAGAGAAAACAGCAGAAACATATACCTGATGTAGCGTTACCCATGGTGAATTAACTTTGCCATGCCAGCCTAGGAAGTTCTCAGCCTCAAAGATACGGCGGGGATTCTTCCCATCCAATGTGAGCAAGTGCCTTGCAGCATTACGGATCCTGCTCAATGCATACTGAACCATCCAGTCATCCACAGCTCACGCTAGCACCTCAGTTCATTTTCTTTTTGAAATGGGGACATACCCCCTCTGCATCAAAATGATGCATATGGCCGCTTTATTAACTTAGTAAAAGTTTTTTTTTTCAAAATGGGGATCAATGCCCTAGCCTACAGTGGCGGACCCAGGAATTTAATGGTGTGTTTGGTTCAGTGGCTATGAAAAAGTGGTTGGGGCCAACCACCAGGTTGGTGGTAGCCATTTTTCATGTTTGGTTGTGTGGATTGGTTAGCCAGATTTTGTGTTTGGTTGACTGGATAAAAAGTGGTTGATGGGAATACCTCGTGACATGAGATTTTGGTAATATAGATCAATTAAAGTATGATCCAAATACAATGAATCAAATTGAAGAAAATTTTGGCTCTATGTCCCACTAGAACGTATGAACAACAAAAATGTTCTATATCACACTTCAATGATGTACCAAATATTACATAGGAAACTTGTAAATAGTGCATACCATAGTCGAAAAGTTCAAATGCAGCTCGAGCTACAAGTACTGTTTACAACCACCCAGATCCACCATTTGTCATTTTTGTCCAGCTCACCATATGAAATTTTGCACACGTGTAGATCATATCACTATTTATATCTGAGATTTTTTTCATGATTTTTGAAAACTTAAAAATGAATTATTTTTTTTCCAAAAACGAGCTACATGTAGCAGTGGCACATATACAAAAATTGTGGTATTTGGGAAATCTTGGCCGTGGTGCAGGTGAAGCTCGATTAGCCGCCGTTGTAACAAATTTGTGGTATTGGGGAAAGAACGATGAGGTTTCCTTGTCCTTTTTCATTTTTGAGATAAGGGGAGCAACGCAAAAAACATTTCGGGGGTGATTCTAGCATCTCGCCCCAGGGTGATTGGAGCCAACCACCAATTTTTTGGTGGTTGAGCTCAACCATCTTTTAGAGGGAATATTCCCAAAATGTGGTTACCCCTACACACCCAACACCACAAACCAAACAGGGGCTAACCACCTAAAAAGTGGCTACCACTAACCACCTGGTGGCTAGCCACCCAACCAAACACACCCTAAGTTACCCGGGGCGAACAATTTGGGACAAAAAAATTTAAGCATAAATGCAAGTGTATCCAACAAAATAAACAGTCTCAAACGACTCAGTTTTCAATATGGATAATATTCAACTACTAAGAACATGGAAAATTATAAAGAAAATCTTCCAAAAACGCTGCTTGTCCCAATGGGACGGACCCAAAACTCCAAGTAGAGCCTATAACATGTGAACAAAAAATTATAAATCCAAATTTCAACACAAGCATGACAACAATTGAAGCTAGGGATTGGTAGTTGTTGTCACGAGCGTGTGCGGGGAGGGGATTTTTTTCTGGATCGAAACAAGGGGCTGTGGTGGTATCGATCAACTGATCTAGGCAGAAATGGGCCTATTTGCTCTCACTTAAGCCCATTAGACTATAGCCCAATACCCCCTTTCTTCCTCCCCTGACTCGTTTACCTCTCGACACAGCACATGGAAACAGAACATGGCGAATAGAGTCACAGAGGGGCGGCAGGAAACTTGAAGAGCAGAAGAGGGGTACCTTGCTCCACACCGGGAGACCCGAGGCGACCGCCCCTGCTCGCCCCTACGGTGGTCCGCCACTGCTAGCCTATGCATCGATTGATTCACACATCTTTTTATTAATAGTTTCGGAGTAATAAAGTCTTACAATCAGCGATCACATAAGGCCGCCATATAAATCAACCAGAAAAAAAATAGCAGGTGTCAAGAATCTAGACATCTTTAATTCTACTAGCTTGTCGCCACCCAACCCATCGGATAAAATTCTGAGCAACCATCAGCAGCCTTGTGCACCCACCGACCATGATAATATGATCTCCCTCTGGTCCGGTGGTAAAAGGTACGACCATGTCGTAATCGAATTGCTGGCCATATAGAGCACCCGCGAGAAATTGGTACTTCCAACCTTGTTAAAAACTATATTATTCCTACAATTCCAAATAGCCCACCACAAAGCTGAAATTCCAATACGATTCTAGCCTTTGCCTTTTTATCCACTTCGTTCAACCAGTTACCAAACATATTAGTAATACTAGTTGGCGGAGGTAAATCAAATGAAACATACTAGTAATATTATTCAAAGCATAATTTAAAATCTTATTACGTCTAAGGATCGATCACGTAAGGTTGATACATATATCACCATCGAAACACGACCAAAACCTATGCCTTAACATGATAGTCTATAAGTAAGCTGCCAGCCGTATTGTTTGAAAAAGCCCCGCGCAACCGTTTCCAAACGGGGGCGCACAGAATTCATGTCCTAACGGTGTTCCAGCGGCCGGAGAAAGGAACACGTACGATCCAATGTGTGGCCAAGGGATAACCTGCAAGAAAGAAGAAACTTTTGAATTGTTAAAAATAATATCATTTTGCACATGCCAAATGGCCCATAATAAAGCACAAGCTCCTACTCTTTGTCTTTCTTTGCAACTCTATGTAACCAATTCCTAAACAAATTTGTGATATTAGTTGGAGTAATATTAAAAGTCATATAAGCAATGCGCCAAATGATATGAACCATTGGGCAAGATATGAACAAATGGTGAGCCGTTTCAGCTTTCTCACAAAAAATAACATTTTGTACTATCTTGTCAGTTTCCTCTAGAAAGGTTACCCTTTGTTAAGAGAATTTTCCGATATAGAACCCACTTAAAGATTATAATTTTCGGTGTACGGTGTACCTTTATTTTCCATATTTTTTTTTTGAATAAAACGACGTATAACCATTGCGCCTTAGTTCATAACCATCTGTAAGTCAACTTGTAAATATGAAGCAAATAATCTAAGGAGACAATTTATAAGAAGTTGCGAGAATGTAACAAATACGGGCGACTTGTAACTAAGGTTAATGCCAGGCACAAAATATAATCTCATCTGCCACTCGTACTATATCAAAGCGCATTAAGAGCTGGGAATTGTAATAAGAGCTAAATACATCCTTAATTCCAATAGATGTTCATAATGTGCAAACTAGTCCCACTACTTATAAAATGAGATCAGAAGATACAATGGTTGTCTACCATGTATCAATAGTTGTCTAGCAGAGGAAATTGCAAGTGGTATTTCTTTCCCTCCTTTCGTCCTCGTGCAGCGCCGCCGCGCCGTACCAGGGCGCCCCTGCCTCCTCTTCTCTGGTCCTCCCTCTGCCCCCTCCCCCTTCAGCCGGTGGTGATGCCGAGGCATATCCCAGGCGTATTGGCGGCGGCGGCCTTCCCTCGCCGGCTGGTGTTGGAGATCGCGGCGGCGGGCTGATTTCTGATCCCGCGACAGTGATGGCAAGGCAACGGCGGCCGGGGTGTGGCTGTGGGTCTTCTGCCGCATCAGCAGGTGGTGGCGGCGTTGGATGGCGGCCTGCGGTCGTCGTTCAACCTCTCGCATCTTCCTGCGGTCTCGGCTCGTGGTGGCGCTTCGGAGTTTGCTCCGCATCAAGAGGGAGCCCGGACCGGGGTGGCGTCTCTGGGCTTGGCGGTGGTGATCGTCTTCTCTGTCGGAGGTGGTCGGTCTGAGGCTAGGTTGTCGGATCGCGAGATCCGTCATCTAGTCCCGGAGTCCTGCCGGAGGTTGACTGACGGCGTGGGGGCCTGCTAGTCTTGCGAATAAAGGTAGTGTTCGTGGTCCTTGGGTGCTCCTCACGTCAAGACAAAGATTTGCCTGACAAACATATGTCCTCTTGGATCTGTCGGAGTGTCGGGTTTCGGAAGGCTCCGCCGGCGATCTTGCATGGACGTTTATGCCTAGAGATTGCTGGATTGGATGGGATCCGGTCGCGCCGGAGGGAGCAGCGCGAAGCTCTGCTTCTGTTGCCATCATGGGAAAATTCATGGTGAAGTCAGAGGCGGAGAATGTCATGTAAACCGAGATGGGAGAACTAGTAATGTTGATCGGAGCCTTTGCGACGATGAGGGCCTAGCTTGCTTGGAGTTTCAGGAATCGTAGCAGCGGTATGTAAGTGGGGACGACAACACAGGTGAAATTCAAAGTCTTATATGTCAGGGTGAAAATCCAAGGTCTAGCCTTAATTAGTTGTGCCTGCCAATGGTCTTGTTGAAGACATTGTTTTGATAGTGGGGACTATCTCTAGGGTGAAAACCCAAGATATTCGATCGGGTAACGACGGCGCTTGTGCGCCGTTTCCTTCTTGAATGCGTTGCTTTTGGAGAATTTAGACATCAGGTTTTGTCATGGGGTGGTGGGTGCTGCTACTGCAAGGACTGTGACTCTGTAGTGAAACTTTTGTCCTTTAAATTCTTCTTTTTTTGGCTGTGTGCATTCATAATACCATTTAGTTTTTGTGTTGTTGTAGATTATGGATTTAATTGGTATCTCCATAATATTATTATGTACTCTTTATTAAAAAAAATTAGCATAAACTCCGTTCGTACCGAGCCGGCGGCTGCTCCAGTCGGTCACTTGCTTAGTTTCGGTCAGCAGCATGCATATCGTGTCACCAATATACTCTAATACGGAGTACATGTCTCCTGCATATCCACGAGGCGGTTTCACTCTTTGCGCTGCTGCGCGGACTGCAGCACAGCTCACACGAACTGAGTGGCCATTGGGACGTAGGTGTGTGCGAACGAGATGACAGGAAACCCGGCCGGTGACATTAAATTGGTCTACCTTGAGATGCGGTATATTAGTGTTGAGTGGATCGAGATCAGCAACCAAAAGCACCAGTGTTGAGTAGTTGTGTATAATAAATTGGTCTGTAATCGTATAGAAAATTACAGGAGTTGTAGTGGTAGAGGCATGCCGCATGCATCTGAACCAGCTGCAGCGGCGAGGTCGGAAGTTTGAATACCAGCCTTCTCGTACGATTTTAATTATTACTGGGACTTACAAGGGCACAATGGTACTCCCTCCGTCAAGGTTTACTGGGCCTCTAAGAGCAAGTACAATAGAGTCCAGTTAGCAGACTGTAAGGATTTAAATACTATATTTATGCTTACATGGAGGAGAGAAAAGAGGAGAGAAGAGAAGCGGGATCTCATGCAAGAGCTAGCTGCAGCACGTGCTCCTAGGCACACTGTGAGAGTGAAAAGTGGATCATGTATTAATAAAGTAGCATATCTTTATAGCTAACTATTGTACATGTTGGCTATAGTGTTGGCTATATATAACATGGCAATGCCTTATAGCCGGCTGTTGGCTATACTATTGTATTTGCTCTAAGTAGCAGCAGCGCCACCAAAATGATCAATGATACGGCGAGAGAAAAATTTAGCCTTTTTATACCCAATGAGAGGAGTAAAAATCAGGCTTAATCACACTTAATTAGGACAGTTATTATGGGGAGGCAAAACAACAACCAGCTCACGTCCACCACAGTGGGTCCTTTGCATGCAACAGAATTTACCAATCCTCCAGCGCATGCATGGAGAATTTATGGCCACCGTGGCTATTAAATAGTGTAGTTAAATCTAAATTGGGGTCTAATGAAACTGGACAGATTTTTTTTCACTAGAGGCCTAGTAAACCTGGACGGAGGGAGTAGTTTGCACATCATAGATAACTCTTGTAATAACCCCATTCACCATTTCAACTACTCCCTCCATCCCAGTTTATATGGTGCATTTGGCAAATCTCTGAAACCTAGGTGAATGGGGATTGACCATGCAAAATTTATTTTCCCAATATTTCACCCAATAGCACTCTCATATTTAATGTCAACATTAGTTAGGGAAAGGCCAAACCTAATATTATTTTGGGAAAGGCCAAAACCCAACACTAACTGCTTTTAATTAATTTTAATTGTTATTTATTCTTGCGAAAATGTGGTTTTGGAATTGCATCCTATAAACCGGGATGGAGGGAGTAGTAATAGTAATGGCATATGAAGTGCACCACACTACTACATCGCATCAGAAACAAAGATCTAAGTGCGGAGCACAAAAGGGTAGAGGAGATGGGGAGATGGAAGGATCAGGGTGCGGCCATACAGACATTCAAGTGCACATGGTTGGAGCTCTCTCCTCTCTCCTCTCTCTCTCTCTATCTCTCTCTCTCCCGCTGTGCTGCCGCCGCTGCCGATCTACGGAGGACGGGCAGTATAGTGCACCGGCCAGGGATGTACCTGGGCCGACCTCATGGACAGTGCAACGTCCCCGGCCTCCTCCTCCTCGTCATCATCGGCATCGTGCTACCGACATCGTGGCGTCGTCACACACAACACGATCAAACAGACTATAATGAATAGGAAGACGAGTCCAAAAACCTGCCAATTTTTGAATCTCCCTAACATATAGGTCGCTCTGGCGGACCAAACGCCATAGCATGTTGAATTTAAACATCAAACCAAACATCAGCAGTAAAGACGTCAACAAGCTTGATATATCTGGAAAAAAATAGCATGATAATGTAATCTCGAGTAGAACAATGGAGGATCTATGTGTATTTCAAGGGGGCCACCGCCCCCCCCCCCCCCCCCCCCCCCCTAGTGTGAGATATTTTATACCTAAAACCACTTTATATTTCTTTCTTTTTTGCTAAAATCTTATGTATTGGTCCCATTTGCTCCCCTCTAATACAAACCCAAAATGTATAGGATGGAAAAATATCCGGGCAGTTAACGCGCCACAAAAGATGTAGATTGTGTTATGGAGGCTTGCCCATGATTGTCTTCCGACTGGTTTTCAGTTGAGTCGGAGACACATACCAGCATCCGTTTCCTATATTTTTTGCAATTGGATGGAGAAAGTTGAGCACATATTTCTTTTCTGCGAGGTTTGGGAGGCGATCAAGGCTACTTACGGCATCCACCTATATTGATGTTTCTACTTATCTACTCGTCAAAGGTTGTTTGACATTCTTTTGCGCTCCACAGATGCTTATGCAATAGCTATCGCGATTATAATTTGGCATATGTAGGAGGCAAGAAATGGGAAGAAAAAATTAGGGTACATTACACCCGAAGCGCATTGTCAAGAAGACGGGCTTATGTGGATATGGTGGTTGTCAATCAGCCCTATGCTACTCGGTGTGGGTTAGTTTTATCACCTCTTTGATGGACTCCACCACCAGTGGGCACTGTTTTGACAATTGTCGACCCTACCATCTTTGCAACTTCTCGACATATGGGCATAGCCGCATAGGTGTGGTGATCTTGGATCATCAAGGGAGGTTCTTGTTCCGCTTCCGCGAGCACCTGAACAAAGTCACCTCACTAGAACTCGCATAGTGTTTGGTAATGACGCGTGCAATCCAGTTTTCTCATAGAGAAGGCCCCAACAGGTGATATTGGCACCCAATTGTCTATCCCTAGTCAAGTGCCTAACTGGCTCAGTTTTCGATCGGTCAGCTTTTGGCGCGGTTGTGGTAGATATCAAACATGTTTCATCATCACTATTCTTGCGAGAAATCTGCTTTTATTAGCCTTCATGATGTAATCCCGGAATTGATCCATGAAACTCTTCATACTAATGTTAAGATATAAGTAAGGAGACACGCTTTCTCTAAAAAAAATCAGGTGGCCAAGCATCCAACCAAACCAGCACTGAAGAATTTTATTTCCGAACCATACAGGAGAATTACATGTAATAAATTAATAAGGGGAAGAGGCCAAAGACGGTAAAAACCCAGAAGTACAGCCAGATTAAAGATTTTGAAATTGTTTTAAATTAAACGACCATACCAACTACGACCACCATCTTATAAAAACACAAGAAGAAATGATTCCTGAAGATTGAACGTGGATGGCTCCTTGGTGGCTGCAGATGGGACGGCTGGAGTAGGCAGGTAATTTTTTGCGGCCCACTGGAAGCTGAACTAGCTGCGCGCGAAGAAGGAATACGCCTTGCCTTGCACTGGTCACAAGGCACCTTTAAGCTGTTATAAGTTTTCTTCCCGGAATTCAAGATCGGTCCAGGTATGTGTTATAGTATATGTGGACTGCACTAGTCCTTTTCATCAAATCGGTCTTTTAAAATAGTGGTCAACGCATGAAGTGTTATAAACGATAGCAAATAAACGACGAAGAGCGGAACGATCAAACCAAAGGGGACACGAGATTTTAACGTAGAAAACCTCTCCAAACAAAGGAGAGGAAAAAACCACGGGCGCCAGCCAGCAATACTTCACTATATCGGGTGAGGTTACAAACGCCGTGGGTTTACAATGTGTGGCTTACCCCAAGCGGCGGCTTACAAGATGTATATATGGTGGCATAAAACCCTAAGTCAGCTGCAGTCTGACTCGGAAACGACGTGTACCGTACGGCCCAAGCCTCCGGCGACGGGCCTCCGCTTCGCTCCGAAGTTAGCCTCTCACTTTATATTTTCATATGAATTTGGAACACATCAAAATAACATGAAGCTTATATGTGAACTGCACTACCTCTTTTCATCAGATCGGTCTTTTAAAATAGTGGTCAACGCATGAATCTTGACAATATACACACCTTGTGCGGGCAATCTTGGCGCTTTTGACGGACAAAACACCAATGAATTATACAGCTTAGGCCAGCGATGGTCGGTGGCGGTTTTAGGCCGATCCCAGCAGCCAACTGCATGCTGGATAGGCAATGTTCCCATAGAAATTATGTCCGTCATAGATGAAGAGTATAACACCATTACTAAACGAAATTCATGTTTCTCGCTAAAAAAACTTAGCCGCTTGTTTTTTTGTTCTAATTAGACATGAAATTGCACATCATTTAGCCTAAAACCAGTCATAAATGTGTACGATTTTAGCAAAACACAGCTACAGTTCAAGCATGTAGGCTATATATACTAAGGGCTCCTTTGATTCGTAGGATAGGGCAAGTGTAGGAATAGAAATTTCATAGGATTGGGATGGCATGTCTAATCCAATCCTATGGAAAGAGGAAGTTTGTTTAATTGTGACATGTTATTTTCTTATGAACTTTGTACTACAAGATTCCTATAGGAATTTTTCCTATGGGAATAATCCTATGAATCAAACGGCTTCAAAGGAAAAATTTACATAGATTCCAATCCTATATAAATTTTTGGCAATCCTATGAATCAAATGAGCCCTAAATGGTGCTGTAGGGAGAATGGTTGGATTTTGCTAAATGCCTTAAGGTCACTGAAAGTTTAAATAAAAGAAAAAAAGCAACTTATAAATAGACAATCCTTATACTTTCTGCACTAAGACAACCAAAAGTTATTAGAAAAAAAAACCACTCAATTGATGGTTTAACAGCACAGTAGCAGCAATGGTTGATTTGCGACGGACTTCTCACTTCCTGAGGGGCACGAGAAAAACAAGCATGAAGCTTACAAAATTCTTGACGATCCAACTTGAACAATCTACACAGCAGCAGCATCTTCGAGTTACAAATTCAAGCCAGATCGATACAGTCCGATGTTAATCACCCACCGTCATGAAGCGGTGAACCCAAAAGTGCCAGCCTCAACTCACTACTCTAATCTTTGCTGCCAGAAGCTGCAGTTGGAGGAAGTTCAGGCTTGCGCCCTGAATTCAGAGGGCACCTCCTCTGCACCATCGTCAGCATTAGCTGTTCCGATATCAGCCACACCGGGGTATGGGTCCTTCTTAAGTTAACACATCGCTGCACTGCCGCGGATGTTCCCTCACTCACATGCCCACTCACTTAAGCAAGAGCCAGAACCTTCATTCCTCCTCGATGATGGTGTTCTTCGCAGCAGCAGCATTTGCGTTTCGCTTCATCTGAGTCTGGACGTTGTATTTCCTTTGCAGTTCTCGGAGCTTCTCTAGAAGTTCTTGGAACGATGGGCGGCTTTGTGGATCACTGCTTGCAGCAAGGACAGTGGTAGTAAGAACACGAGATACATCAGAAAACAGTAAAAAGAAAATGTTTGTGAAGTGTCAAAAGACAGGGTTTTATAAAAGAGCGGGAAAAGAAGAAAAATTGTACTCACGTTTCCCAACAACTCAGGATGAGTGATGTCCAGAAAGGATCTGTTTCAGTAGGAATCTCCAACCTTTGGTTCATGAAACCTACTGCACCAATGACCTACATAAGAAAGAGTTTCAGGAATTAATAGAAATCGTACAGGATTTGACAAAACCCTGAAAATAAAAACAAGTGATCCAGAAAATGATTAGCGTAATAAAGTTGTATGCTGCAGAAGTGAGCACCTATGCTGCTGTTACAAGAAAATGTCAAACTATTCTTGAGGCATTGCTAGACTATGAAAACAGTATGCTTCTTGCAACTCTACTTGGCATTTCTAAGTGACCAGTGATACGGAACAGCCTTTGGCTTCTCAAGGCCATCCCGTGTCCAGGAGGTGCTTGCGGCCCGATAAACGGCCGATTTGGGCGCTGTGGTGGTCGGCGCAGTCGGAGAAGGTAACAGGGGTAGGAGAGATACCAATGGATTAGGGAACTCAAGAGTTTACTGATCAAAGTTTGGATTCCTAGTACACACTACTACTCCTTATAAAAGAGATGACCAGACCAACTGCTTTTGCAAGGAGAGTAAAGATCAAACAGAACACAGACTATCCCATAGGAATCAATCCTAACAGGATTCAAACTGACGCATCTATGAAGGGAACACGTGTATGTATGCTGCTAACCCCTATGTCTGGCAGGGAATACCCCCGCATAACAGATATTTGCAATCGTACTTAAACTGGCACACTTAGAGCATCTCCAGTCGGACCCCCCAAATCCGCCCCTAAACTGTCCGGCCAGCTGTCCGCGGACACCCCTAAAAAGTGGCCTCCTCCAACCATGGTCCACAAATGTCACCCCAAATTGTGGTCCTCTTGCATATGATTGGTGGAGAAGGAGAGAGGAGAATAATTGAAGGACAAAAGAAAGGAAAAAGGTGGTCCAACATGCGCCCGGACGTGCGGATTCTCCACAAACTCCCCCCATGGGTGTGCCGGACAGGGCGGACCAAATAAACCGCGTCCGGACGAAAAAAGACGGTTTGTGGAGGCTTTGGGGGCCATGGTTGGAGATGCTCTTAGAAGCCATAAACTGAGCATTCATATGTCAACCAGCACACATATGTCACCTGCTCTGTGGCTGTGCTAAACTGAAAGATGTGATGTAGCCAACCCAAACAAAATATATTTCTCCGCTATTTTAATTGTTAATTTTTGTGAAGCTGTTGAAACAAAGATTACTCCAAGTTTACAGCATCCGAATCAGTAATCAATTGCATGGCATAAACCAGAGGATCTATGACAATCTACCTGCATCGAATTGAGATTTTCCCAGGGTATCTTCTGAGTAACAAGTTCCCATAAGATCACCCCATAGCTATACACATCAGACCTGGATATGTAGCCCCTTGAAGTCATTAGCACTATACTTTTGCAGATAAGACTACAGGAAATTTTGCTCATTAAATATTCCAATACTTACTTCTCATCTGAAGGTTCATTGCGCAATACCTCCGGAGCCATCCATTGCGGCTGCATCGGAAAGCAGCATCAATAGAGTTAGGAAAATAAAGTAAATATTTATGCCAATCCCATCAATTTCTAGAACCCATGCATGGACATCAAGCCAAAAAAAAAAGTCTTGCTTGTACTTACTGTTCCTTTTCCTGTTTTTGTTGTCAGATAAGTTTCGCGCTTGAGACGTGAAAGGCCAAAATCTGCAACCTGATTGGACGAGATGAAATGAGAGGCAAGTAGGAATGTTCATGAGGTTTCGAGAGCAAATAAAGTGTAATGTTACCTTGACAGTCCAGTTCTTATCAACCAACAGATTTGACGATTTTAAATCTCGATGAATGATAGGTGGGCTGTAGTGGTGAAGGTAATTCATGCCCCTTGCCTGCAGAAGTATAAAACATATAGTTTCAAAAACTAACAGTGATTAATGCATCATGTGGGCTCCCCCATTTCGAAACAAAACTAATGCATCACGTTGGATTAAATGTAGAGAACATCTGAAACTTTTTATCATCTAGGAGACCAGGAAGTCTTTTGCTTGGAATGGAACACAAACTGGCTAGCTGAAAACTATTCACCGTATCATCATGTGCACAATAGTATAATAACAATTTGAAGCTTAAGGTAGGATCCAACCACCTGAGGGATACTGAAAATACAAGATACCACAGCCTTCTAACTTTTAAAACATGAACTTAACTTCTACACATGTCAGTTGCAAAAAATACAAAATCAGAGATGTCTTACATTCTGCATGTAATCAACGTCTCCACAAACAATAATCTAATAATATTATCTGTTTTTCCTATTCTTAACTGCATTTGTTTTGACTAAAGGAATCTGTGATCTCCGAGAAATTATTTCCTCTTTTTTTATGCTAGTAGACAGAAATGCACTTACAACATCTAAAGCCATGTGAACACGTCGCCTCCAATCCAATTTGGTTGTGCTTCTTTGAAGTAAGCGAAACAAACTTCCTCTACATTTGAGAAACAATAAGGATGAAAACGAGACCCAGAGCCAAACTTTTATCTGTAGGCAAAAATCATGAAGTCTGGGTAGTAGTCATATGATGTACTAAAAATGGAACAAAGCCATATTTTATGTGCTAGTGAAGCATATTGTAAGATATATCTTGATGTGATAACATGGTAACAAAGAACCACACTTCTCGTAGTTTTTTTTAAGTTTATTAACATATTTCAAAGGCTATACATGCAAAAGGGGCAACGACCCCATAAGTAGGAAAACCATAATACAATCTGTATACAGTAGAACATCCTACTAAACGGCATAGCACCATTATTTTTGGTGCGCCTCTGTCATCAAGTACGCATGCTATTAGAGAAAAGGGGGCAATGACTAATTGACTAGTTTAGTTAAACCAAGGCCGATAACTTCTGTTTTATTTAGGATTAAGATCACACATTGTTATGGACATTCGACTTCTTTTTTACTTAACATTAAAATGTTATTATAATTGTCCGTGAAAATGTTATGCAAATTATATTAATTAATATAAGTTTTTATATATTTGTGTGTGAAATCTAGAGAAAGAAGGTGTTGTTTACCCTTTAGTACTCCTTAGAAGACTACAGTACGCCCTAGGTTGTATGATTATAGAGTGGCTTCCTTGGGTGTATTTATATTTTTGTTGATAGGATTTGAATCAGTCAGTGGGAAAAAAACAGCACCCTCTTGTCCATCTTTTGAACTCAACTTACAGTACAAAGATGAAATTTGACACGCCTTAGTCAACTGTATTTGTAATAATCAAAGCCATACAACATGATTTATACAAACAGCTCTGCCCATTCTCCTGTTCATTTGGAACAGGGAGCAGCAACCAGAAAAATTACTTCCAAACATATAGGGTTGTAAAAGATAGGGAACATACCGTGGGAAATATTCTGTTACGATACAGAGGCGGTGTGGAGATGTAACAGCACCCATGAAGAGCAGTATATTAGGATGGCGTAGTTTCTTCATGAGGGATACCTTCACGTAGGATTGATGGCAATTCATTTAAAAGCCAAATTTTAAAATGATGTAATGAGATATAAAGTTATTGCACACTTTACTTGTGTTTTTTCAGAATTAACTTGAAAAACATATGTGCAAATCTGTCATTATGATATTGTTATATTTATTGACATGCTTGGCAAACATGGCAATGGACATTTTGGTGGGCATGGTGAAAACACAAGTTTTTTTCCAACTTCACGTTTCTTTGGAAAGGCCCAAACTATCATTAAAGCATCACAGTTTTGACGCTAATAAGGCTACAAAAACTGAAAACCACTACGCTGCTTAGAGCGATACCGCTTCTTGTTTATATAGTTCATGAATTAGCTAACAAAAGTTGCCACTGAAGATGGAAAACTACCTCTTGTCGAAAGGACTGTATCACTTCATCCGAATATTCCTGCCTCGAGAAAACTTTCACACCCACATCCTGCAAGAACATGCCACACAAATGATAAAACTATTAACGAAATTAAACAGAGATAAGTAACTCATGCGATAAAGGAAGAACTGAACATACCGAGCCATACCACAAAGCATGATATACTGTCCCACAAGAACCTGCACAGACACAAATTGAAAAGAAGCACAATTAGACGACACTCAATATAATAGAAAGCAGTACACCCCATTGCGCTTTTACGTTCTTTTGTCATGCTTGCACTTTTTAAAAACTATTACAATCAATAAGAACTAATAAAGAATATTGCTCGTTGATAAAACTTAAGAAATTTTGGAATCCAACCCAATATAGTAGTAAACTCGCATAGACTGTTTAGAAGTTAGAACTGGAGTTTGGAACATAAATGCAAGAAAAAGTCTAAGGAGCATGCATTCTTGGTGGTCTACACTCTAAATGTTCAGGTCCTAGTGAAGCATATGGTGCTTGAAGTAGGGCAAAATTACACCAAATCAAATAGTAGCTCAAGGACTTGACGGTTAGAATTTCAGTCAAGAATTTTAAAGGGAACTTAAGCTAACCATGTGAAAGCCCAAAGGCTTTAGGATCTCATTAAGAACTTGAACTACAGGGCCCCACTTGTAATAAAGTTAGAACCAAAGCTTGCCAAACTGAGGCAAAATTTACAGCTTATAACTCCACTAGATATGTTGTGATATTATCTAGCTATTTTGGCATATGAAGGTTATGCAACAGTATAAATTCTATAAGATGAATATGAGGGCAAAGGAGCTACTCTGAGGTATAAAGCCAGTGCTGGCAATAACCAAGTAGTCAGTTACCAAAACCGCCGACATAAGATTAGAAACTATGAAACTGTGCATTACTACTTCGATGTGATCAAAGAACTATACACATAAGAATCCAACAAAGTAGAAGTGACTACCTTGACCTACTTGTTCTCCAATGACAAGATCCTCCCATAGGATTTCATAATCCAGACAGTCTGCTTCATGGTCTACTTTGTAAAGAGCACTACTATTAGTACTTCCAGTGCTGCTTGCACTACTTGAGCTGTTATTGTTGAAGGAGGGCCAGGAACCTGATGCTTCATTTTTATTAGGTTGGTTGTATTCAGGACCTTGCCTGTCAGAATTTTTCTGATTATTCCGGTCATTCTCTTGCTCACCATGCAAAGATGGCCAGATTACTTCATTCTTTCCATCAGGTCCATCATTCTCCCGCCCTTTCCAAGGCCACGATATCCCTTTCTTGGTCAACAATGCCTCTGCTTTTGAACTCAAGATCTTGTGAAGACCTATTTTTCCATCTGATTCATCGCTATTCATTTTGGTTGATTTCCCAGGGGAGTTCTCTTCGCTAGTGAATGTACCACATGGTGCATCCCCCCTTGGTGTACATGGTCCACTAGATGTCGGCTCTTCCTTGTTATCACGATCAGAACACTGACTCTCACCACTGCCACCTTCACGTACCATGCCATTCTCATCCATCCTGCCCGAGACCGAACTTTATTTGAAACCTTGGTAGCCTGTGTTATTCCAAATATAAAAAAGGAATGTATTAGCATAAAATAATTAAGACATACTAGAGAGACAATATTCCATTGCAAATCAATAGAAGATTTATTTCTGCTTCTTACTAGAAACAGTAAGAGAACTCACCAGATTTGTTATCTTGTTGGCTATAGTAGACTGCAGGGGATTCTGAGAGTCAAAAGGGTTTCTGTTCAACAAACTAGGTTTACGACTGATGTTACTGCAACTTCCATCACAACAGGTCGGCCTAGACGATTCGGAATGGGACTTTGCAGAGGTTGAAGGTCCACCTAGTATCTCCTCCAAGGCACGTGAATCACTTGAAACGCATATAATGCCCACCAAACTGCCATCCTCGTCATAAAAAGGAGTGTTGGTGCCAACAGCTAAAAACCTATCACCTGCCTTGTTCTTAACTGGAAATTTCCCAGTCCAACTCTCACCCAAAGAAATACGCCGGAACATATCATTTACCATACTTAGGTCACGGGAATCAACCAGCAGCATGAGGGCATCCTGACCAAGTACTTCTGAAGCAGGATAACCATAGAGATTCTCTGCAGACCGATTCCTACATTATAGTAAATGACAAGTCTTGGTGGTAAGAAGGCATTAACATTTAACATGCATAAAGAAGAGAAGAAAAAAGTCAATGCAAAACTACAGACTACACAGGTGTTATACGATGTAAATTTAGCGAAGTTAAGAAGCAGGTACACGCTCAGCTTTAGCTCTTGAGCAACTTGGACAACAATGGAGGACGAGTGTCATGATGCCTTAGTGTTTTATTATAAATGATAACAGTTGTCTGATCAGGTAAAGACTTGACTTGAAAGCAAAACAGACTGTGACATAGCATGGATGATACATAACTTTTACAGCCTTATTACACAGCGTAGGGTTCCATATAGCTGGGACAAAATACCAGAGTTATAATAGCAGTAAGTTGCATCATCGCATATACATGGCTAAAATGACACCCAAAGCAATTGCTTTAGAGTCTAGGACTGGTATCAAACAGATACTTGAGAATACTTGAGAACTTAGAACTATTGACATGTTTCTCAAGCTGGATGCATGGTCACTCGTTTGCAGCATAATAACAGCAGTGCAATCGACACCATCACGGCAGCATTTCCGCAAGCATTTCACAAGTCTGGCGCGCTCAAAACAAATCAATAAAGGCTGAAGAACTAGTAGTAGAAATCTCACCAGTATATTATCCTTCCATCGAGGTCAAGAATGTGGACGGACTGCCCCAACGACTGCAGCACCCTGCGGTACTGCCTCTCCGCCAGCCCAGCGCCCGTGGCTCCGCCTTCGGCCGCCGCGCGGCCTTCCCGCTGCAGCGGCGACGAGTGCGGGAAGGACGCGGAGCCACGGCCCCACGCCCGCGGGCCTCCATCGAACCCCCCGGAGGAGGGCCGCCTCGAAGGCGCCGGCGCCGGAGCCGGATGCGGCTGCGCGCGCGGGAGGGCGAGACCGACTGCGAGCGCCGCCGCTCTGCTCCGCTGCCGGTGGGCGGCAGCGCGAACTTGGACATCTCCTGCTTGAGCTGCGCCTGGCCCACCTCCAGCTTCCGGATCTTCTTCAGCAGCTCCTCCCCGCTGGACTCCATCGCCGGCAGCGCGAAGCAAATCACACCAGCATCAGCAGCATCACCACGACCCTCCCGAGCGCTCCAAGGCCGCCTCACCCGCCCGCGGCTCCTGGGAGCTCGAAAGGCCGCTCCTTTCGCCTGCTCCCGAGGCAGATTGGAGCTCAAATGGAGCAACAACTCGCAGCAAATCCTCCTCCCCCGGGAAAGGGATCAACTTGAGATTTCTTGGAGAGAACCGGACCAAATCGAGGAAACAATAGCGATCTTTTTCTCGGGAGCTGTTCTTGGCGTGTGCTCGGACAAGTAGCAGCTGGGGCGGAATCTATCTACCCAACCCACACCCAAATGAGAGAATTAAATAATCAAACAGACTACAACAGAAATACTGCTCCTATTGGGAAATGGAATTGGTGACTTGGTGATGAGTTCTTGAGGGGTCCTCCTCTGCGATTGGTCAGCTTGCCAATAAAAAACCAAAGCTGCTTGCTGGCTTATGCAAGGTGATAGCTCCGGTCTTAGTTTTTATTTGGGGCCTTGGAATTTTCCCAAAATGTTTATTTACTCATCTAATGCTTTTTTTATTCATATCTTTCTTTTTGGTGTTGTGATGATCCATCCATCCATCCACACACAGAGGGAGGAGAGGGGTCCTTGTCCCTATCCATCTACCTTGCTGCCAATGCCAACCTGTGGCGTCATCTTCTTATAGAGAGAGAAGAAAAATGGCAAACCGGTTGGTCCACTTTATCAATGCCTTTCCTACTTGGTGTTGCCACAATTGGGTTAGGGTTTGGCTTCTAACTGCTTATTTGGTGTTTTGTGGTGTGTTTGTATTTGTGGTTCTCTTTTTACAGTAGTTTTGATGCTCCCTTTTTGTGGCTGATTTGTTGAGGTTAATGTATGCTTGTGGATCGCTTTTCGTGAAGATCCCAAATGTTTTCGATACTTCATATGGATCGACTACGTTGTCATACATTTTTTTTCTCCTTTCTTATCATTGACAAGATTTGTTTTCAGGAAAAGACGAGGTTTAGTGTAGCCTTTTACAAATTTGGTCACAATCCAAAAACAATATAAATATTACACAAATTAGCATATTATTATTGGATATACAGAAGCCATACAAAAAATGCTTGGAGCTTATGTTAGTGTAATGAACTTCCATTAGCTCATTATCTATGAATTAGAGACATCTGTATGCAATGTTTGATGTTATATTCTTGATCATTGTGTTATTTGTCAAGCTCTTTGATAACGACATTTGCCAATTGTGGTATGATTGTGAAACCTATGACACATGAGGACAAGTTGTTATTTCTCTAGTTTGACAATAATAGGAAAATGTGAAAAGTCAAATATTTTCTTATTTATAAAATTTTACATAAATTAGTTTATCACGTAGTGGTTTGTCTTAAGCGGAACTTTCCTCTTCTCAAACAATAATTTGTGTATTTTATTTCTGGGATAACAATTTGTGTATCTTATATATATGCAATGAATACACCAAAGTCTTTGTGGAATTGCTGATACTTAGACATTTCCATGTAGTCGTATGCTATTAGTCTAAGATTTCGTGGATTTATTGTCAAAGTCCAATTGATCATCTGGCCACAAACTCCATAATTTTTGTATTTTTTTTGCAAAGCAATCACTGTTCCTTGTGATATTGTTTCTACTTCACATGTAATTTAGGAACATAATTCGGGGGGTATGTGGCGTTAGCTTTGATAGTGACAATCTTACTGCATCGGCGCAAAACTCCCTCCGTCAAATTATAAAATGTTTGAATATTTTCAATGTGGAATACATACAAACTGAACTGAACAAACATATGAGAACGCGTCTAGATACATGTGATTCAGGAAAAAAAAGTAGATCATCCAAGTCCAAATGGGGTATTTACTAGTGTGTTACCATTAAATTTAACAGTCAGCCATCATCTACGTTCACACCCAAACAATCACCATATCACTTTTCTCTATCCAGAATCCAGATAACAAACCACCAACAACAGTAGGAGTACTAGTAGTAACAGTTGCAAGTAGAAATTGTCCAGAAAAAGTAGTGAATCCTGGCTTCCCTTTTTGCCCATATTGCCCTCCTCTCACTCCCAAATTGCTGGATAAATCCTCGGCTTTGCATAGGCGTGAAGCAACCCATGGATCTTGCTGGTCGTGCCCCCACACGCAATCCTTCCTCCCTTTTCTGCAGTGCGTACCATCCCATGAGAGGCTCTTGCAAGTTGCAACCCCCTCTGGATTTGCGGCTCGAAATTATCATCCATTCTTTCTTGAAAGAAAAGAGATTAAAATTCATTGGTTCTTTCTTTTTCCTGGGTATGATTGTCGCTTTCGCCTCTCTTCCTTTGACTCCGCCCCTCGTGTAAGACGTCGCTTCAATGAATCAAAAGTATCTAAATTATTGCTCCTAGAAAAGCAGATATGCAAGTTGAATGGCTCGGGCCGAGTCGGCGAGATTGAGCGTGAACAAAGTCAAATACCGATACAGCGGTAAGCGAAGCACCAATTAAGTGAAAATGAAAATAGGTCACGAATATACAATTTTGAACAGCCAATTTTGACATGTCCCTTCTCCCGGTCCAGTTGTGCAGAAAAGGAACCATGACAACTGAATCAATGAATCAGCAGGGAACACATCGCGTTCTTCTCCGTCACACCTTTTCTTCGGCGCCTCATCAGCCAGGCACTTGGCTTGCCCACACAGCCACCACAGGCTGCTTGTTCATCATTCATGGATGGGGAGATGCCATTTGCATCTCGCACAAAGCAGGTGGCATCTTGTAAAGGCATCACGAGCCAAACCAGTGGAGCTGTCAGCATCATCCATCCAAGGGCACTTGACTTGCCCCAGCTTTCATCAAACGATTCCAAAAACAGGAACTCAAGACACCTTATTCTTAACCCAGCAGCATCATGGAACTGCTGACAATGGCAGAAGAGCATCCTCTCCAGAGCAGTGATACCTGGACAAGGCGACAGGCGCTCAAGGTCCAGGAAGATGGGGCGTCGATTGGGGGAATCCTGAATAAACTTCGTCTCGCCCTTGATGAAAGGAGTTGGAACTTGAAAGGCACACTGCCGATTCTGGGACATTTTAAGAACAACAAAACAGGGTCCTATTTCGCTCAGCCTATAGTACACTACAATCTTCTGAGAGGCAGAAGACAAGCTGGAGAGAGGTGGGGGCGGCGCTTACAGGCAGGATACTACCGGGCGGGCATGCCGTGCTCTAGGGGCTACTACAACTGCAGCGCCTGCAGTCTCGGGACCAAACTGGATGGGCCCGCATGCTGCACGCGCTCGTCGCTGAGGAGGAGTATGTTGATGGTGCCAGATTCTTTCAGCCAGGCGGAGACCACGGCGCTGGGCGACACGAACCTCCCGATGTTGAATCGCTCGACCTGAAATGGTGCCCCGATCGAGTTGAGAAGGGCCTCGATGACGTGACGGAGAGTGCTTGCGCCTGCTATCTTGCTGTGCTTTCCCCATCCTGTCAGAATGCTATACAGATATACAGAAGAAACATGGGATCAGTTCACCGATAAAAATAGACAGTATAGTTCACATCCTTTACGTTTGCACAAACACAGGACTACTGTAAATGTAACAAACACAAAAGGTATGTTGTAGCATCAGATACCTTAGAAACTCAGGCATAGCTCGTCCTGCAAAGACAATAGAGCGCACATTCAGAAGCCAGGCATGAACCATTGCTTGAGCTGCTCCGCATGACATAAGGTGCAGGTCCAAGCAAAATTCACTCCATGTGTTCTCCCAAACACGCCGATTTACCCCTTCGAGCACAACTAGCTGAGCTCCTTGCCTCTGAAAATGGTAACGAACACCCATATGTCAGGATGGATTACCCCTATATATGCGCTTAACTACTTGCCTCGGAAAATGTTAAGGAACACCCATATGTCAGGATGGATTAACACTATATATGCAGTTGACCAGGAACATTTTATATAGATACTTGCTACCCTACATATGAAGAAGTTTTGATACAATTCAAATGAAAACATACCAAGCTATCCAAGGAAGTAGTAATTCAGGGCAGTTTAACGAGCACTAATTGGAAAACAAGTTCCAACAAATCATAAGTGTCAACAGACTGCGTCAGAAATGTTTACATGAAACTTTTGAATGAGAGTCTATGTCACTCGGGAGAATGGAAGTTATAAATACTACAAGTCCTTCAAATTTTAATTAAATAAACGAGTAGTGTTATGATACTATTTCATCTTCTAAAATCAAATCAGTCAATTAGAATAAAATTATCACTAAGCATTGAATGAAGGATTTAATCCTTCTAACAATATATAATACTCAAATCAAGATGTACACTTGGAGCAGAAGCAGATCCTACCTGGCCAAAATGCCATAGCACGTCAGTAAGAGCATTGTAAAAGGCAGAAGATGTTGATGAATCCATGCGCCCCAACTGACTAAAAAGGGATTGTGCTTGCGACCAAATTTCTTGATGACCCATAAGTAGCCCATGTGCAACACCGTAGACAAAGTTATCTAGCAGGCGAAGTTGTTCCAGTAATAGGGCTGCATCTTCGAAGTTATTACATCGACTGCAATAACAAGATCAAAGTGAAGTGTTACAGTTAGACAACATATACCAGATTTGCAGGGTGGAGAGAAATACAATGTGTAGTTTGCTGATTCAGATTCAGATTCATACAACAATATGATTTCACAGCTAAATTTGCAATGCCAGCTCTCATATGTATTTCCTTTCTATATTGAGCATAATAAATGTAAGGTCATAGGGACATCTTCAGCTTACAATCTTTTCTGGATGTGAAGAAAACTGAGAGGATGCAATGTATACTATGTTAGTCAGATTTATGTACCAACATGATTTCCTAGCTAAATTTGGAGTGTCAGCTCTCATGTGTAATTTGTTTATATTTTGAGCAAGGACATACCAACATATTCAGCTTACAGTCTTTTCTATAGCCAAAGAAAAATGACAGGTAGTAAATTAAATATAATTTCCAAATTTACACAAAACATGTGATGCAAAGGCTAAACTTAACTCGTGCAAGTATAAATCCCAACTGAAGTTAGCAAATTTCAAACCAGTATGCAAAAAAACTAATTTCTACTCCCTCCATTCCTAAATATAAGATGTTTTAGCTTTTTTCAGATTCGCATGTATCTAGGCACGTTTTAGTGTATATATTCACTCATTTCACTCCGTATGTTTTCCACATTGAAATATCTAAAACTTAGAAATGGAGGGAGTAGTATAATGCAGCACCAATTTTTCTAGCTTTCAACTACTATGCCAAGTTTTATTGGTTCTGGCCAGAAAATGGCTAATCAACATATAATCACAGAACTAAGAATCGGAATGAAACTAGCACTGAAGGACTTTAACAAAATAAATTAAGATGTGCCTGCAAGCATTCAAGATGGCAGAAAACGTAACCACATTTGGCCTTACACCTTGCTGGACCATCTTCTGAAACAATTCTAGAATGAAATACAATTCATGGGACCTCCTCATTCGGACATCAATGGCAGAACGTCCTCTTGTAACTGGATTAGCAGCCCTAATGATCTGGCCGTTATAAACCCCAACAACTCCCATATCCCCAACTTCAGGATCCTCCTCAGCCAGAAACTTAGACTTGCCATATGCATCAATTATCGTGTTGTATGTCACCACATTTGGCTTGATACCCATCTCAGTCATATCATTAAGCAATGATAATGCCCACTCTACCATGCCATTTTTGGCCAATGTGTCAATGAAGGAGCTGAACAGAACAACATCGGGTTTTAGGCCAGATTCCTTAAAATCTAAGTACACATTAAATGCATCTACATGCATTCCTGCCTTCGAATAGATATCTATCAAAGTTGAGTATGTGAGTACACTAGGAGCTACCCCCCGTCTCCTCATATCTTGAACGAGGAAAGAGACAATGTCCAAGCGTCCCTGCTTTCCATATCCATTAATCAAAGAATTGTAAGTGACGGTATCCTTCTCAATCCCTGAGTCCTCCATCTCGTCACACACAATAGCAATTTCTCCGTACTTTCCGGTCTTCACATAAATTGCCAGCACGGTGTTGTAGCAAACTCGGTCCAACTTAATTCCCAAAGACTTCATCTTCTCATACAACTTGAGTGCCTCGTCATACTTCTCCAGCTTTGAGTATCCATCAATCAGTGTACTGTATGTAACAACATTTGGCTTGACCTTTTTCGCTTCCATGTCCAGCAGAACCTGCATAGCAAGCTCTATGTTGCCACACTTGCATATTGCATCGACAAATGTGTTGTATGTGTAAATGTCACGCCCAATGCCAAGATGGATCATTTCATCAAAGACAGCACGAGCATCCTCCAAATGCCCCGCGTGGCTACAAGCAGAAAGAAGTGAATTGAACGTCTTCCGGTCTGGACAGAGACCATCCCGTAGCATCTGTCGGAAATATCCGAGCGTGAACCTGAGGTCAACACCCCCTTTCCCGCATGCATCAATCACGCATTGTATGTAACTGTGGTAGGCCGCAAACCTGCACTCTTCATCGACTCAAGCACCCCCATCGCCTCATTCGCAAGACCGCTCCTCGCATATGCCGAGATGAGTGCTGAGTATGCAAACACCGTTTTGCCATAACCCCCTGCAATGCCAGTATCAAAAGCTCTTCTTGCAAGGTCAGGTCGTCCCATCTTGCCGAGTGCACCAATGGCGGCGGTCAACAGCTTGCCCTTATCGACAGAGCCGTTGCCAACAAGGGGCAGTGCAGCGTGGAACACCTCGAGGGCACGGGGTGCGGACTTGTCCCTGTCTCCGAGCTCCCGAAGGACATGGCAGTAATCATCAGGACCAACCAGTTCACCCCGGAAAGACGACAGCGACGCGCCGAGAGCGCGGCAGTCCTCCGGGGCCACGCGGAGCAGATTGTCAACACAGCGGCCGGCAGCTGCCGAGGACGCGCGCCCGCCGCGTTCCTGGGCGCCCGGGCCGCGGTTGTTGCGCTTGGAGATGCTCTTGGTGGAGCGCGCACGGCGGAAGTCCGGGCCGAGCGAGGACGAGGCGGCGCGCTGGGGCTGCACCACCCACTGCGCGGCAGGGCCACTGAATATCGGGTTCTGGACGGGCGGGCACGCCGCGGAGGAGTGGGACCCCGCGGCGAGGAAGGGCGGGCAGAGCGCCGCCGCCGCGGCCGGCGCGGGCGCCGACGCGTGCAGCCGCGCGGTCGCCGTGGCCGTGGCAGCGGCCGCCGCCGCCGTGGGAGGGTGGTGGGAGGCCGCGGCTGCCGCGGCGTGCGCCTGCGAAGGCGTGAAGTGCGTGGCCGGCGCCATGGCGACCGCCGGAAGCAATCACCTTCCTGGACGGACTCCCAGCACCGCACGTATCCGCCACGGAGACTCTCCCGAACTCCTCCTTAAAATCCTTACAATCTCTCTCTCCGCAGAACCTCCAGAACCAAACGGAGATCAAGCGAATCCCCGGGAGACAGCGACCAGGGAAAGCTCCGATAAAGGCTGGATATTTACGGCCGGAACAAGATCCTTCCCGCGTAAGGCGACGGCGAGTGGGGCTACTGCGCCACCGCGCGCTGGCAGCATGCTAGTAGGCGCGAATGATTTGGCGATAAGATTGGATTAGGCGAAATTTGGGGATTGGAGGGGAAGAAGGCACCAGGCTGCGCGGGGATCGCGGTGGGGGAGGAAGGAGATAAGACGCCGGAACAAGCAAGGAAGAGAAGATTAATTCCGGAAGATTTCTCGACTGGAAAGCGTGACCGGTTTCTTGGTGCTGTGAAGTCTATGACTTGTGGGGTCGGGTTTGAGGTGGCCCAGTGACCGCGAGAGCAGGCTACGTGGAGAGGATGTGTGGCCGTGTGCGGATGACATGTGGACCCGGTGTCCACGTCGGATTTGATCTGGTGCCCTTTTTGTTCGTTGGTGATGACATGTGCAGCAGTGTGGCAATTTTTAGCCTATTTCCCGTTCCATTTGCTAAATCTCGGGCAAACGAGATTTTTTGCAAATTAAAATCGATCTCAAAACTGAATCACTGCTCGCCAACATTGACCGGCGTAGCGGATGTGAGGTGTGGCGCCGGAATTAAGGAAGAGAGTGTGGTCGTGAAGAGATCATGTTGGAAGAGGAAGAAGTAAGAGAGAGGAGGAAGAAATAAGATGCGATGTTCTAATAGATATACTCCCTCCGGCCCGAATTACCGGTCGCGATGTTTTTTTTGCGAAAACCCCCTGTTCTTTTTCACCTGAAATCACACACCCTCCCCCAACCTCTCCCCCGTCTCGTGCACGCTCTGCGCCGGACTCGCCGCCTGCTCCGTCCCTCCGCCCCTCCCGCGCCGCCTGCTCCGCCCCTCCCGCGCCGCCTACCTTCCTCCTCGTCTCCCCGCCTTCTTTCACGAACCAGAACCCAAGGATGAGGGAGATCGAAGACGAAATCGATCCTTTTTTCCCCAAGATCCTAACTTTGCCAACCACGCCCGGCGGCGGCGGAGCGGCCGCAGCACCTGACGCGGCACCAGCAGCAGCAGCAGTCGTCGACGTGGAGCCCGGGGTACCTCAACGGGTGGCTGTCGCAGTGCACGCCCGTGCTCGGCCTCCGCCTCTGGGTGCTCATGGGCATCGCCGTTGGCGCCGCCATCGTGCTCGTGCTCCATCGCGCCATCGTGACGAGGTTAGGACGCGCCCTTGTCCTCTTCTTGCGCTCTCACATTTCTTGGGGCCTTGATCTGATGGGTACCCTGTTACTAATTCAGGAAATTCGCCGCCTCCTTGGGGAACAGGGGACAGCCTGACCGTCAGGTCACTGCAGCTGTGCCAGCACCACCCGGATTTGTTCCCAAGAACGAGCCTGTCACCAATGACACTGATGACGAGATTGAGTCGGCGGACGACACTGATGACGAGATTGAGTCGGTGGGCGACACTGATATGGTATATGCTCTGTGATGGTTAATTAACACTGTTTGACAGAAGGGAATGGCTCCACCTTACTGCTGCATTTGGTACTGCAGGATAGGGACGAGGTCAAGGATGCTTTGGAGGATGAATCCCTCATGGACATCGACGGTCCCGACTTGGGGAATCCGCTTGCTGCAACTGAGTATGTGATGGCCCTTCACGTAGTTACCCCACAATGGCGCCAGAAAATACTTGCTAGCCCTTCGCGTGGTTACCTGCGTGAAAAATAAATGGGTTAGGTTGAGACTCCAAGTGCAGAGTGTGTAGTAAGTGGAAGACGTGTTTTCCCCACGAGGGGTGACTCGAGGGTTTAATATCGAACTCTCGGGGAATCAGTAGTGAAGATTTATCTTTCCTATCCTTCTTTTGGTTACCTACAAAACAAAGTAAATGTTTTGGTCCTCAACCTCACCTAGTGGTTGTCAAGCACAAGGTGTTAGAATGATATCAAGATAATATGCAATGCAAACAAGAAATAAATATGAAATGGTGGTAAATAAATATGCAAGGATGGTGGTAGCAATGATAAATGATATTTTTGGGTTTTTTTATAATGAATGCAAGATGTAAAAGTGTTTTTGTATTTTCGGATTTAATAATGGCAGAAAATGGAAAAGTGGTAAAAGTTGTTGGAAAGGTGTTTCTTATGATTAAAAATGGACCGGGGTTCATGGTTTCACCAATGCACTCTCTCTTTAATAACGTGGTAGACAATGGAACACTAGAGTTGACATATGAGATTGCAACACAACAGTTTAATGACAAGTTATAATTATATGGGCATCACGTCCTAACATAGAGACCTTTTGGTTATTAGTCTTTCTTATACTCCACCAAGATGCGAACTAAATCATAACACCTCAGTAATTAAGATAACTCAGAGTATAGCAATAAGTATCATGACATGAAGTTAAAATAAGAACATGCTAGATCTAGTCATGGAGTAGTGGCAATGGTCACACCCACATCTCCGGTAGCATGGTATTTCTTTTTATCCCTAGTGAGGCAACAAAGTAAGGTAAAACACCCAAGTGGATCGCAGAACTTTCTCTCACGTTCACTGCACTAGCCACCCCCCGTTACTCCAACTAATGCACATGTTCCCCCTCACACGCTCTCATAAACATGCTTGATCATAACAAGTAAATAAGAACGAGGTACATAACATAAACATGCTTGATCATAACAAGTAAATAAGAACGGGGTACATAATATGCATCTACTTTCATAACTGAAACAAAACCATTGCAATCTCAAACATATATTAACTCATAAAAAGATCCACCACAAAGGTATTACATAGATGACCGTAATCATGTTCAGCAGCTCATACGGTACTAATTAGTGAAGCTCAGAGAGAGAGATACATAAGTTACTTCCACAAACCCATAGTCCAGAGGTGGACTACTCCCTCTTCATCATGGAGACGGTGGAGAAGTCGTTGGAGAAGATGGAGACCACGCCGGCAGCGCCCCGCCGGAGTTTTCCCCCTCCAATCTGCAACTCCAGGTCTCTGTTTCTGTGTTTCTGCGGCGCTCCTTCCAGAGAACGTCGGGGGATATTTTTATAGGCGTTTTTAGGTCAAAACGGAGTCGGTGGAGGAAAGATCGACGGCAACGGAGCTCGAGGCCAAAAGGGGGGTCCCACGCGGCCAGGTACTGGGCCGCGTGGGCCCACTCATCTGGCCCTCGGGCCTCCTCTTGTTTGCTTCCTTCGCTCCCAGTCTTGTTCCTTCCAAAAATGATGCTCGTAAATTTCCAGGTCATTTGGACGTCGTTTGGGTCCCTGAAACATTAAAAAAGAAATAGGGTTTTCTGCCTGCGCAGGGTTAATTCCATAAAAATAGGAAACATATCAAATATTCCCAAAATCATTATAAAACAGTGATATAACCCTTATATGATGCAAATATGACTGGAATATAAGTAAAATAATGCAAAGTTCATGTATGCATTTTACATGCATCAACATCCCCAAGCTTAACCTATACTCGTCCTCGAGTATGAAGGTGATAAAACTAACATGGACTTTGCAATTTAATACTATCAATGGATATCAAAGATGATTACTATTGCTACATAGAGTCAAATGATTCATTCTTAAAAGGAGTAGCAATATGCAAGATAGTTTATGAAGTGATATCAAGTATTCAATGCAAGGATGTTCAATGATAATTCACAAAGTGTAACATAAGAGAAAAGTACTATGGACCACATGCATAATAATAAGTAAGAACATCCTACAATGGTCATAGAGTATTGATGAAAATCTGAATATAAAAGGTGGACACTTTGGAAAGATATATATATGAGTAGAGGTAAAGCATGAATAAATTTCATCTAACTTCTGAACTTCTCTACTTAAGTCAATGATTGTAATATGGTAATCCTTGGTGTCAAGCTCTCATTCCCCTATCATAGCATCTTGAATGATTAAGTTTAAAGTGAAAGCAATAGAGTAGTGTGCTTGACAAAGTACAGGTTGAAAGTCTCATGCCCCTTGAATACAAGTACCTACTCCATGTGTTACTCAACTTGGAAAACAAAGCAAGTTCAAGTTAAATATCATTGTAAGTAATAATAGTATCATTAAGAGCGTCAACTGGGGTACCTCTTGTCCCAGGATATGGAACAAGCCCATATCAAAATGACAAGACAAACAAACAAATGAACAATCTCAACACCCTTTTTATTTACCATTGGATAGCTTTTTATTGTAAGGTGTATCACAGAAGGTTCACCATAGCATGTAAGTAAATTTCCACCATGAATGATGCATGGCTTAGATTAGCGGCCCAGGCGTCTCTCTAACCATTTATACAAACTCATTTAAACTCACTTCATTTCCCATTTATTTCACCCATGGTAAGCATCCATAAACAAAAGTACATGATATCAACTAAATGAGATGAGTGCAATGTTGAAAGCTTGCCATGTGACAGCACATATGAGCTAACTCTCAACCAAAGACATTTGTCAAGTCCACAACTCATAATTTTAATCACAATGGGTCATATTTATTTATGCAATGAAAGTAAAGTGTGCATCAAGTTCGAGAGAGCTATATAACCAACTTTTCCCATAACAATTAACAACATAAGCATTTTCATTCAGAGGTATAGATAACACAAATATCATGATAAACATACTCGGAATAGCATAAAGCTAATAGGTAGATATGGTGGACTCACTGGAAAAACTTTGGTTGAAGGTGTTGGAAACAAGTTTTTGCTTGTTGGAATTTTTGGGCTAGCAAGAGGGAGAAAGTTGACCATCTAAATGCATGCATGAGTGTCCATAGAACTAACTAATCCATGTTAAAAAAGGTAAATAACATTTAGCATCAAAACATGAATAAAAGATAGCTCTTGATAAAATATTTGCAAATTATTACTCATTAACAAGCTCATGAATCATGCAATATATGTATCTTTTAAAATTAACTCAACATCCCTTTTCCCAATCTTATAATAGCATCCAACATAATTCAACCCAAATTTCCAGTAGCTCTCTCATATATAAATGATAGTGTGGTGGTCTCACAAAATAAAAATCAACCTAAACAAACAAAAAGACGCTCCAAGTTTATGCGATAAAGTGTTTCGATCGAAAAACAGAAGTTAGACGTGTGCAAACCGAGAGTGTGTAGGTCCAGTGGGGTTGTCTTCACATCCCCAAGCTTATGGTCTTCACCATCCTTGGATAGCTCTTGGTGCATCTCCTCTAATCCCTGTGAAAAAACTTCAAAACACCGTTTCTCCCATTTCTTTTTCTGTGGGGCACATTAGTAGTGATAAACAAATAGATTTCTTGCTGCATATAATCCTTAGACAAAAATTCATATGAATGTCCAGAAATGTATAATGTTGTATGCCTACTCATAAACTCAATTGGATCAAAAAGATTCAAGTTAAAAGTTCTAAGCATGCATCAAACAAAATGGGACAGAATCTGTCCAGAAAAACAGCAGCAGCAAAACGTATTTTTCTACCCTACTTAACTTTGTCGAAAAAATTCATGCATACAGAGGATGAAAAGTTGCACTACAGTTTAAATATGAGCTCATTCGGAGTTACAGAATAAGAATTAAAAATCATACCGTGCACAGATTCGTGCAGGAATAAAATCTCCGAACGCTATAAGCAACTTTTCAACCAAAATGAGTAAAACTTGGCACTTTATTAAAAATTCCAGAAACTAAACTAAACACTAAGTCTCTTGTTACAGCAAGAGGACACAAAGAAAATCACAAATAAAAACAACCGGGTTGCCTCCCGTAAAGCGCTTTCTTTATAGCCATATAGCTAGGCTTCTTACTTGATGTTTATTGTGGACGAAGCTCATGAGGGAGCTTGAATGATGTGCCCTCTTCCTTGGGAAGTGTTCCATGCACTTCTTGTGTGGAAACTGAAACTTCACATTCCCTTCTTTTGAATCAATGATAGCACCTGTAGTACGAAGAAAAGGTCTTCCAAGAATAATTGGACTAGAGGTTTTATTCCCCATATCCATGATTAGAAAATCAACAGGCACAAATGTCATATGTAACTCTACCATAACATCACTTACTTTTCCTAAAGCATGTTTAATGGAATCATCAGCAAGTGCAAGTTCAATAGAGCATTTTTCAAGATTTTTCAATTCAAGTACTTCATATAGTTCTTTAGATAAAACAGAGACACTAGATCCTAGATCAAGTATAGCATGGTGTGTCTCTTTTCCAATGGTTACTAGGACTTTGGGAATCCATACATCCCCAAGCTTAGGTGGTATCATAGCCTCTTGGTTGTACCTAGCAATCTTTTCTTTTAAACATGATTAGCAATATAAGAACCAAAACCAGCTTGGTTATAGTTGATGGAAGGATCACTTGCAAATTTTTGTAAGATAGATATTAATTCATGCAAGCTACAATTCTAAGTCAAGCAATGGTTCCTTGACTTCACTAAGCATTTTAACTTCCTCAACTTTCTTTTCTAACTCAATTAACAGGAGAGATTCATCATGTTCAGTTTCATTAACTTCTTCTTTTAATCCAACAAGTTGAGACATAAATGGCAACAAATATTCAGGATAGTTCAATAATTCATTAAGAGTTTCCTCCAAAGTAAGAGGAACATTTTCAGCAATATTAATAGAATTCATTCCAACCACAGGTGGTGCTTGTGGTTTCCCTGCAGACATACTCAATGAAGTGGCTTGGTTATCAGCTAGTTTTGACAAGGCTTTGTCTAGTCCTGCAGTTTGGAGTTGTAAGCATTTAATATCAGAACTAACTAGCGAAGTGGCCCGCGCAATTGCGCGGCTAGATTTATATATAACTTTCAAAATTAGGCATTGCTAAGAATACATGTAGATGAATACTTTTGAGCTTAAATTCATATGATGTTCCATGAGAAGTCTTAGATGTTTGTGTCTCATTGGAACTACTTCCGCATTGTGATCACATATTTTAAGTATACATTTAAGGATTATCATAATTTTGCAACCCTGGAAACTGACATGATCTATATTTAGACATGCATGGAAAGTATATCTACTGAGGTAGATCATGAAAAGGAGTGACCCGCGCATTTGCGCTGCTAGATTTTTTAAGAACTTTTATCTTTGTGGTCAGTTTTCTACATGCTATATGATCGTAGCTCACAAAATTGTTCTGTTTTAATTCAACACTACTTATATGTTATATAAATAGAGTGCAGTCCTCAGACCCATATAATTTTTTTCGGATAATTAACTGACTCAAATACGACTTTTATGGCAATCTTCATATTTTCCACCTCCGATCTTGTCCTTCCAGTCTCTTGCTGTGCATCCTAGAACCAATATTTATTTTAGTCATTCCCGGCGAAGATTAGATCTAAACATGATATCTAAACTATTTGTTATATTCCTCAATGCGTGGTTATTTTATATTTCATTTGTTAGTTACTGCATAATATCCAGTCTAAATACATATGCATCAGTGCATGCTCATATTAATTATGGCAAATATAGTACATATGGACTTATTTACGTTAAACTGAATGCACAATGTGGAGTAGAAGGAACATAGATGTTTCACATCGTTACAAATTGGTGCCGATACATACTGATATTAAAATCTCAGTGTACAGATTTATGTTGTATAATTGAACACAAATGCAGTATAAGCATAAAATGAGAATGAAGTAATTAGTGCAACATACCTGAAATAGAATCCCGACAGGAAAAAGAAAAATCCTGGAGTATATTCAAGTTACATGACTGAATTTTATATTTTGAATATTCAATGATATTTTTTTTAGAAAGATGTCATCACAGAGAATCTTCTGCCAAGAAAAAAATTGAGCGTTAGCAAGTCTGCAAATTAATTTAATTCATAAAAAATAAGTTCAGTAAAAATTCTCATTATTTTTGCGCACGTTGGATCTACCAGATCCTTTCTCCATCCAACTGCACACACATCTTTGACCAATTCCAGCAAGTATAGATGGCAGTTCAGCTAAATACAACAGTTGAAAAAATTAAGCCACGGTGCTGAATTTATTAACCGACAAAGGCTAAGCAAGGGAGGGCAAACCAACTAAACCATCAGACAATGGATTGTGTTTCCACCAATGTTTCTCAAGGTACGATGCTCAGCTGCACAAAAAGATCAAAGAATACTTAGACACCAAATTGATGACTGTCTTACAATTTTGTCCAGGAAGAAGAAAAAACATCCCGCTGCCGCTGCTGTTTTTGCACGTGTAGTTCTCGAGACACATCGGAGACTCTCCGCAGCTGCCGCCCACTGGGTTTATGCTGCGACGCAATGCGCCGTTCGCCTGGGAAAGCAACTGCAGGAAACTGTTTTGATGTTCAGACGCAACTGTAGGCTTGCTGCCTGGAGCCTTGGAGTCCATGCGTGCAACTCCATGCCAGCTTGCTCATACCATAGGATATCGAGAACCACGATGTTGGGAGCGGGCTGCATGGTTGGGTGTGGTGAACAGGCAGATTGGTACGACCTGCCTTGTTGGCCGGCCGCCGGCAGCCGCATATACGCATGCGGTCGCCGTAAAACATGTGGAAACCTTGCTCCATCATGCCTTTCCTCTCCATCTTGTGGTCGCCGGAGCTGTTGGCGTCCTATGCGGCATCGTCGACCTGCAACTCCGGTGGAAACCCGATTCCTTCATGCCTTTCCTCTCTGGCCGTCTTCTGGACGCCTGAGCTGTTGGTGTCCTCTGCGGCATCGTCGCCTAGCAGTTACAGCTCCGCGCCGATGTCTAGTTGGGTGGCTTCCATCCATCGCCTCCCCTCCTTGAACGGCGCCTACAGAATCAGCCCTTCCCTCTATGATCCCGACTGGTTTGCTTTCCATGGTATCAGCTCACAGTCCTGCCACCATACGTTTTTTTTTTAAGGCCGGAGATGAATCAATCAGATTTGTGTCCACATATACACTGGAAATCGATCAGAATACGTTAGTGTTCCTCTTGCCTCGAGTTGCCGGACAGCATGCGCCGGCGTGGCCACGATGGATAATCTGGTCTGCCGTGAATATCTGGAGTTTTTGGTTGCTTCATGTGCGAACCTGGAAGCTAACGCCGGCCGGCCGGAGAAAATCGCGTCTCCAATACCCTCCAATCGATGTCGTCAATGCATGTCGATCTCGTGCGCGTGTCTCTATTTGTATCAGATATGCGTACGGGTAGAGGATCTACCAAATATATATTGGTATACTTGTGTCAGGAAGGAATTATTTATGACGTCTATCTATGACGTCTGCAAGCCAATCTCTTTATCCTTCTCGTAGTCGACCTTGCTTCCTCACGTTGCTTCTCATATTATAACTTCTAAATCTACACCGTTGGCTTTTAGCTGGTTAATCTGAGCCATTTATTGTCTTGTGTTTTAATTATATAATAGATAGAAGCAACAGACTTATTCAACTCTTGTATCATGGTATTATGGCTAGCAATTTGTTCCATAAGAATTCTATTAGCCTCAAAATTATCATTACGTGGTGGCATAGGCTTCCAATTATTATCACTAATATTAGGATATGGAATAGAAGGACGATTGTTGGGAACATATGGGGGTTTATTATAAGAGTTATAATTGTTGTTACCATACCCATTATTACCATAGTTCCTAATGAAGTTGACATCAATATTTTCAGGATTATTACCAACTAATTCTTGCAAAGGCACATTTTCAATATTTTTTTTATTAATGAAAGCAAGAATAGTGTCCATTTTAGATGACAAATCATTTGTTTCTTCTATGGAGTTCACTTTCTTAGAAGGATTAGGTGCTCTATCAGTATGCCATTGACTATAGTTTTGCAAAATACTTTCCAATATGTTCTTAGCTTCTACTATAGTTTTTCCCATAAAAGCACCTCCAGCAGCAGAATCAAGAATATTTCTAGACATGTAATTTAGACCATTGTAAAAGAGTGTAATATGGTCCATTCGTTGACCCCATGTGATGGACAAGTTCTAAGCATAAGTTTAATCCTATCCCAAGCCATAGCAACATGTTCATTTTCATTTTGCCTAAAAAGAAAGAATGTTGTTTCTATTTTGCAAAATTTTAACAGGGGGATAGTATTTCTTAATGAAAGCTTCTTTTAAATCATCCCAAGTTTTAATGCTATCAATAGCTAATGAATGCAGCCACTCTTTAGCTTTTCCTCTAAGTGAGAAAGGAAATAACTTCAGTTTTAGAATATCACTTTCCACATTTTTAAATTTCTGCATGTCACATATTTCAACAAAATCATGAAGATGCATAGAGGCATCCTCCATAGCACTACCGCCAAATTGTTCCCTGATGACGTGAAACACACGTTCGTTGGGAGACCCAAGAGGAAGGTATGATGTAGTCAGCAGCAAGTTTTCCCTCAGAAAGAAACCAAGGTTATCGAACCAGTAGGAGCAGCAACTCTTCAGAAGGTTGTCAACGGCGCCAGAAAAATAGCTGTCGCAGGAGTCTGGACTGTTGACGTGGAATCTGCACACAACACAATCAAACTACTTTGCCCCAACGAAACAGTGAGGTTGTCAATCTCACTGGCTTGCTGAAAACAAAGGATTAAACGTATGGTGTGGAAAATGAGTATTAAATTGCAGAGAATGAAAAAGGAACAGTTTGCAGTTTGTGGTTGTTTAATCAGTGTAAAAGAATGGACCGGGGTCCACAGTTCACTAGTGGTGTCTCTCCATAAAAGATAACTAACATGTTGGGTGAACAAATTACAGCTGGGCAATTGACGAATAGTGAGCGCATGACAATGCATATACATGACATGTTGACTACTATGATATTTAATTGGGCATTACGACATAATACATAGACCGTTATCCAACAGCATCTATGACTAATAATCCACCGCCGGGTTGTCATCCGAGTCCCCCGTTGGTATTAAGTTGCAAGCAACGGATAATTGCATTAAGTAAAGTGCGTAATGTAAACAAACACATATGCCCGTGGACATAGCATCGTTAGGTTATCCCTAGTGGCAACAGCACATCCACAACCTTAGAACTTTCTGTCACTGTCCCAGGTTAAACGGAGACATGAACCCACTATCTAGCATAAATACTCTCTCTTGGAGTTACAAGCATCTACTTGGCCAAAGCATCTACGAGTAACGGAAAGCATGCAAGATCTTAAATAACATATAAGATAGATTGATAATCAACTTGACATAATATTCAATATTCATCGGATCCCAGCAAACACAACATGTAGCATTACAATAATATGATCTTGATCATGTAGGGCAGCTCACAAGATCTAAACATGATGGCACAAAGTGGAGAGACAACCATCTAGCTACTGCTATGGACCCGTAGTCCAAGGATGAACTACTCACGCATCACTCCGGAGGCAGGCATGGCGATGTAGAAGCCTCCGGTGACGATTCCCCTCTCCGGCAGGGTGCCGGGAAGAGGTTCTGAACCCTCCCGAGCTAGGGTTGACGACGGCGGCGTCTCTGGAACTTTTCGTGGATATTTGCTCAGGTACTTAGGGTTTTCGCGTCGGGGGGAATAAGTAGGCGAAAGGGCGGCGGCTGCGGACCCCCGAGGGGCCCACACCACCCAGGGCGCGGCAGAGGGGGGCCCGCGCCCTGGTGCGTGTGGCCTCCTGGTGGCCCTCCTCTGCTGCTCCTTCGCTCCGTCAGGCGTGTTCTGGAAAAATAGGCACCCCGTGTAGTTTCGTCCAATTCCGAGAATATTTCCAGACTAGCTTTTCTGGAATACAAAAACAGCAGAAAACAGGAACTGGCACTTCGGCATCTTGTTAATAGGTTAGTCCCAAAAAATGTATAAAAGTGATATAAAGTAGATGCAAAACATGTAGCAATTGGTATAAAACAAGCATGGAACATCAAAAATTATAGATACGTTTGAGACGTATCAGCATCCCCAAGCTTAGTTCCTACTCGTCCTCGAGTAGGTAAACGATAAAAACAAAATAATTTTTGAGGTGACATGCTACTATCATAATCTTGATCATATAATATTGCAAGGCACATGTAAATGAATGAAGTGATCCAAGTCAATGGTCTATAATTTGCTACCAAATAGATAATGAGTAAACAATGAATCACACAAGCTAAACGTTTTCATGAATAGTACTTTCGAGACAAGCATCAAACAGTTTTGCATAAGTGTTAACTCATAAAGCAATAGTTTCTAACAAAAGGTATTTAATCAACACAAAGGAAGAATTTAGTTTCAGCATTTGCTTCAACTTTCAACATATTTATCTCATGGATATTGTCAACACAAAGTAGTATAACAAGTCCAATACATTGCATATAACGCATGTTGTAACAAAGTTGACACTAGTGTTTGCTTGTGGAAGACAGAAAGAATAGGAAAACTGACTCAACATAAAAGTAAAAGAAAGGCCCTTCGCAGAGGGAAGCAGGGATTAAATCATGTGCTAGAGCTTTTAGGTTTTTGAAAGCATATAGAGATTGCATAAAATATTTGATACTCCTCCCAACCTTGCTAACACAAGCCATGGCTAACCGAATCCTCGGGTGCCTTCCATCAATCACATACCATGGAGGAGTATCTATTTTTGAGAGGTGTTTGTTAATTGTCAACGAATGGTAGCGGGTGAGAACAGTATTCTACCTGTCGAACGGACTTTTAAGAGCGGCTCCCATGAAGGACGTTATTTCTACCAGCAAGGCAGATCATCCCTCTTTCTCTTTGGTTTACACACATTCAGGTATTTCACTGTTTGTCATTGCTTACTGATGAATCAGGGCAAAAGTGTGAAGAGAATTAATTGGTTAAAGTTGTAATTAATTGGGACTGGGCACCCCGTTGCCAGCTCTTTTTGCAAGTTATTGGATAAGCGGATGTATATGCCACTAGTCCAGGTGTAAAAGTCCACTCGACAAATAGAATAAAGAATAACCACACTAATTCCTCATGAGCTAGTAAACATTGACACAAAAAGGGAATAATAACATTTTGAATAATTTAAAGGTAGCACATGAAAAATTTACTTGGAGTGGCAAGGAAATACCACATATAGGTAGTTATGGTGGACACAAATGGCATGGGGATTTGGATGCACGAGAAGCATTCCCTCTCAGTACAGAGTTTAGGCTAGCAAGGTTATGTAAGCAAACAAGAATATCAACCCGTACACCAAGTTTTATATGACAAACATATTGCAAACGTTATAAGACTTCATACCGTCTTCCTTGTTAACCAAACCCTGTTATTAGAAAATATCTAGACCTTAGAGGTACCACCGATGCAAACCAAATTTTCAACAAGCTTTACGGTAGTTCTTCACTAATAGGCTTAACTCATGATGCACAATTTAATCATGATCTACTTGTTAACTCAAAACAATTGACAAGCATCAAGTTATCCATTTTAGTGATCTACAAGATTAAGCAAGTTTTTCCTTATACCAATTACCACATGCAACATTTTCTGAACCAACCAAACACCAATCAATTTATTTCATCAACTCTCCAAACAAATATAAGTGAAGCAAGAGAGTACTTTCTACAAAAGAAAGCTAATAGCTCTGACAAGAGATACATGAAAACAAGAGCTAAAAGCTGAACAGCGCTAGATATGAATACTCAACAAATATAAGTGAAGAATAGGAGTATTCTCATGAAAAAGCGGAGCGTGTCTCTCTCCCAATCAAGAATGCTAGGGTCCAGTCAAGCTTTATTGAAAATAAAAATGCAATACTGAAAATAAAAAGCACACAGACGCTCCAAGAAAAGCACATATGATGGCCCTTCACGTAGTTACCCCACAATGGCGCCAGAAAATACTTGCTAGCCCTTCGCGTGGTTACCTGCGTGAAAAGTAAATGGGTTAGGTTGAGACTCCAAGTGCAGAGTGTGTAGTAAGTGGAAGACGTGTTTTCCCCACGAGAGGTGACTCGAGGGTTTAATATCGAACTCTCGGGGAATCAGTAGTGAAGATTTATCTTTCCTATCCTTCTTTTGGTTACCTACAAAATAAAGTAAATGTTTTGGTCCTCAACCTCACCTAGTGGTTGTCAAGCACAAGGTGTTAGAATGATATCAAGATAATATGCAATGCAAACAAGAAATAAATATGCAATGGTGGTAAATAAAATATGCAAGGATGGTGGTAGCAATGATAAATGATATTTTTGGGTTTTTATAATGAATGCAAGATGTAAAAGTGTTTTTGTATTTTCGGATTTAATAATGGCAGAAAATGGAAAAGTGGTAAAAGTTGTTGGAAAGGTGTTTCTTATGATTAAAAATGGACCGGGGTTCATGGTTTCACAAATGCACTCTCTCTTTAATAACGTGGTAGACAATGGAACACTAGAGTTGACATATGAGATTGCAATACAACAGTTTAATGACAAGTTATAATTATATGGGCATCACGTCCTAACATAGAGACCTTTTGGTTATTAGTCTCTCTTATACTCCACCAAGATGCGAACTAAATCATAACACCTCAGTAATTAAGATAACTCAGAGTATAGCAATAAGTATCATGACATGAAGTTAAAATAAGAACATGTTAGATCTAGTCATGGAGTAGTGGCAATGGTCACACCCACATCACCGGTAGCATGGTATTTATTTTTATCCCTAGTGAGGCAACAAAGTAAGGTAAAACACCCAAGTGGATCGCAGAACTTTATCTCACGTTCACTCCACTAGCCACCCCCCGTTACTCCAACTAATGCACACGTTCCCCCTCACACGCTCTCATAAACATGCTTGATCATAACAAGTAAATAAGAACGGGGTACATAATATGCATCTACTTTCATAACTGAAACAAAACCATTGCAATCTCAAACATATATTAACTCATAAAAAGATTCACCACAAAGGTATTACATAGATGACCGTAATCATGTTCGGTAGCTCATACGGTACTAATTAGTGAAGCTCGAGAGAGAGATACATAAGTTACTTCCACAAACCCATAGTCCAGAGGTGGACTACTCCCTCTTCATCATGGAGACGGTGGAGAAGTCGTTGGAGAAGATGGAGACCACACCGGCAGCGCCCCGCCGGAGTTTTCCCCCTCCAATCTGCAACTCCAGATCTCTGTTTCGGTGTTTCTGTGTTTTGCGGCGCTTTCCTGAGAACGTCGAGGGATAATTTTTATAGGCGTTTTTAGGTCAAAACGGAGTCAGTGGAGGAAAGATCGACGGCAATGGAGCCTCGAGGGCCAAAGTGGGGGGGTCCCACGTGGCCAGGTACTTGGGCCGCGTGGGCCCACTTATCTGGGCCCTCGGGCCTCCTCTTGTTTGCTTCTTTCGCTCCCAGGTCTTGTTCCTTCCAAAAAATGATGCTCGTAAATTTCTAGGTCATTTGGACGTCGTTTGGGTCCCTGAAACATTAAAGGAAAGAAATAGGGTTTTCTGCCCGCGCAGGGTTAATTCCATAAAAAATAGGAAACATATCAAATATTCCCAAAATCATTATAAAACAGTGATATAACCCTTATATGATGCAAATATGACTGGAATATAAGTAGAAATAATGCAAAGTTCATGTATGCATTTTACATGCATCAGTATGTTGAAGAGATGTACAAGTACTACAGGAAAATGAGGTGATCTACTGTCCCGTAGCGCCTTATAATCTGTCTCACCATTTTGTGAAAATAATGCTGGATTGTCTATGAAATGTTAAGATACCGTAGTTACAATATGGTTGAATGAATAGGATATGATTTTGGGAAGAGAAAAAAATGACGTGTGTATGCATAGAATTCTGTCACAATCAGGGGCATCACCATATAACACCTCAACTTCTGTCACAACACATGAATATCACATACTCCTTGAGACATCAATGTCAACTAGTGGAATTTGGTGCGGCGGCACGCCGCACCCGTTGTAATTCAAAATGTTGAAATCCGTTGAAATTTTTCGTCTAGAGTATGTCCAAATATTAGTGAATTAAAATGTTCAAATATGCTTGTGTTTTGACATAAATTTTTAATTTAACTACATAGTTAGAGAATGCATGATATGATCATTTATTAATTTTAACTCCATAATTAGAGGAAGTGCATTTGCTTTTTTGTTCAAATATTCACCAATTCAAAATATCTAAACATGTTTGATGTACATTTGTTGAATTGAATTCCATATTTAGGGAAAGTTCGTCTAGATTACATGTAAATATTTACCAAATTGAAATGTTCAATTTAAGTCCATAATTAGAGAAAGTGCAGTATGTGAGCATTTAATAAATTTAACTCCACATAATTAGAGGAAGTGCATTTGTTTTTTTGTTCAAATATTCACCAATTCAAAATATCTAAACATGCTTGTTTTTTGACATAAATAGTTAGCATTCATTTTTCTGAGCATTTTGATGTATTTTCCATATTTTTCCGATGGTTATGGGTATTTATAAAAATACTTCAATTTTTTTTTTTAAAACGACACTGTAGAAGTGCGGTACTGTAGACATCTACATAATTCAGTGACGTGGTAGCGCGTGGGAAGGCTGAAATTGGTGAATTTTTATGTATGAAATGTTTTGTTATAATGACATAATAAATGTTGAAAGAAATTTGAATTTGACGAAATGAAATGTTTGTGCGAATTTGAATCTAAAAATTGAGGAGTTAGAATCGACCAAACTTGAAAGCGATGACGGGGGTGGAAACTACTCGGCGACGCGCATATATTTCGTGTATATAATTTTTGAAAAACGCAGAGTTCTTCATGCAAAAAAATTGACAAAATGCATCAAATGTTTGTATGAATTTGGACCAAAATTGAGGAGTTAGAGTCGACAAAACTTGAAAACGTTCAGGGAATGGAACCTACTTGGCGACGCGCATATATTTCTTGTATATAATTTATGGAGAACAAAAAAAAACCTAAAAAAATTCGCAAAAAAAAAACTCTTCATATGAACAGTACGAAGGTACTGTAGAAGTGCGAATACTGTTCATACGAACAGTATTCGGTGACGTGGCAGCCTGAGTGAAGGCCCAAAGGGGTGGGCTTTGATATAGTTAGTAATGATGATGGCCATCAGAGGCAGCTAAATCTGAGGCAAACATGATTGCTCTCGTGTTGCAAAGTACTTATAATTTACAACATAATATACTCCACAATTGTTTTGCTCTAGTATTATATGCCAGCTAATTTAGGATGACTAGCTGTTTGTTTTGTGCCTTCCTTGGCTTCTTGTATTGCCCTTCATCTTCTCCTCTTGATCCTCTTCTTCTCCTCAGGCTTCTCTTCTTCTATTATTGGTTGTTTTCCCTTCCTCTTCTCATGCTTAGGCTTCTCTTCTTCTATTCTTGGTTGTATTGAAGCTTCAAATTCGCCTATTGTGTTTCCGGATGAGATCAAGTTTCTGTAAATAGTAAACATATAATTCTGTCAGTAAGATGCATCAGTTTAGACCTATCTTAAAACAGATAATTACAAGCAATAAGACATTGACATACTTTCTTGACTCGACGCCATGGACGGACAATGCTTGATGGGTCGTTCAACCATGTGCCATATTCTTTATGAATGTGTCATCATCCACGATTACTTGGGACCTTCCTTTTCTCTTTGATGCTTTCTTTGCTTGTTTATCCTTCATCTTCTCATCCTCTTTCTCCACTTGTTGTTTCTCATAGTCGGCTATTAGCTTTAAGGTTTCTTCATATAGTTTGCTATCAACCTCTAGTGTGTTAGGCAACTTTCCCTCTTTTATTAGCTTGTCCTTGCCCATGTGGGGTGGCTTATATGTGTTTCCACCTTGGTCTTTCATAATCTCCACCAGGACAGACTGCAAGGTGACATACACTTTGGCAAGTGTCTTCACATCATATGCATCATAAGCTTGTTCGACTATTTCTATCAGTTCTTTGAGAGTGTTAGGTGCACTCTGAAATGCCAAGGATTGGATGGAGCTGAAGAAGCAAAGATCCAAAACATTCACATCCGGCGAGTTAGGAGGTTGGAAAGTCAACCGAATATCCAGTCCTGAAGCTTTTACGGCGGCCAGAAATACAGGATCATCAGGCTGAACATGCGTTCTAGCATTGTCTTGTTGTATCCATATTGTTCCCACATCTCCATCGTCAGGCCACAATTCTACAATTGCTGGAATTACCTTCTCACAGAGGTATTCCCGCATGACGTCTCTAGTAACATTGAGGTTCTTTAGTTTCGTCGTGCCTTTTGTCCTATACTTCGAGTTGTATTTGGCTGCATCTTCTGTGACAAAAGCCCAGATGCCTGCTTTTTCCGTCAAATGTCACATTTCCTTGCGCATCATGTCTAGGTCTTGCAACCATAGTTAAGAACATGACCTTCCCGATGCTGTTTTTGTTATGCATAGTGCGAACTGGCTCTGGTTCTTCTCGTGTTAGGTAGTACGTCCGGTCTCGCTTAGTCATATCAAACCATTTTTCATCCATATGCATTATGTTCCCCATTTTTTTGAACGAAAGCTTTGCTTCTAATATTGTTGTTTCATCGACCATTGAGATGCAATATATGAGCCTTCTAATTCTGTTTTCCAAAGTTAAATGTGGTTTCAGGCTATTGGTATGGCGCCTTAAATCGCCCCATGCCAACCTCCTTTGCAGTGTTGCGAAAGGGATATCAAGGGACCTTGCCAGCCCCCTCAATGTACCCCTTTTGTTCAGGCAACTTTAGGCACCCTTTCTTCGAGATTAAGCTCTCTCCTCTTTCTTCCGCACCTTCCCTTCTGCTTATTTGAGAAATCAAGCACTTCATTTCTGCCCTCTTGATCTATGGCCTTCTTCCATGTCTTCTCGACAGATCTAACACTTATTCCCAAAAGTTGAGCCACAATTTCTTTATCCGCCTTCACCACGGGTCTATCTTTTCCTAGAGCTTTCAGTGCAATATATGCTGCAAATTTATAACTCTCCGGCAGATCTTTATGGTGCCTCTGCACAGCATGTTCTTGTTCTTCTTCTTCTGGAATGTGGTCTGGCTCCGCAGCATGTTCTTGATCTTCTTCTTCTGGAATGTGGTTTGCCTGAGCAGCTTGTTCTTCTTCTTCTTCTTCTGGAGTATGTGGACTGAAGTTGAGATCCAGCTCTTGTGGAGGAGTTAAGTTGATATCAAAGAGGACCATCTTGTCCTATGGTGGACTGGGCAACCTGCAGAAAAGCAATTGAGGAGTATTTAGTTTCTCTGAAATTGATAGCTCACAGCTACATCACAACTAGTGTGTCACATGTTTTGATTGTAACATGAGGTAGACAATTTGGCATGTTAATGTGAGTTGCATTTTCACATGTGACCAGTTATTTAAACATTTTTACCAGCCATATGTCTCTGGTTTTATGTAGGCCATAGAGAAGATTAAATCGGCGATTTATTTTCAACTGAATGTTCCAATCTTTAAGTACCTTTCTACGTTAACTGGCATTTATCCTAAGAGGTGCCCTTACTGAAAGAGGACCAAAGGTATGTTGTCTGTTGAAGACTCATGATCCTATGCTACAACTGCATTAATTGCTCATGATCTGACAGAGTTTTGTGGTTCTTCTTTCATTTTTGAAGACATCAAAGGACAAAAAGCAGAAAGAAAGAAACAAACCAACAAACAAACAGCTGGAGGTACTATTTCTCATAGTATTGCTAAGTAAATATGTTAGAACTATAAATGCAATTCAAACTTATTCATGCTGTTTAGTTTGTCTTTACATCTGACTCCATAATTGACATGCTCAAATTCTGCTTATATTTAGGCATGCTCAATCAAAAAATTCTGAGGTTCTCCAGTAGTTGCAGCAAATGCAAAGGCTTGTCAGCTTGAATTTGGGAGTTACTGCCTATGTGTTAATCTTAAATTTCAGTTTATCATGACTAGGTTACTAACACTAACTTCAATGTCAGGAACACTAACACTAACTTCACTTTCTGAAACTGAACAGGGACTGAATCACACGGACCTGCTCCACCGGAGCACCGTTGCTCCACCTGCAGCTGGACCGCCCACGGACCTGAACGACGCGGTCGGCGTCACGGACGACGACGGCTGCAGCCTGCGCTCCTCCGCGGCTGCCAGCTGCTGGCTCGGCTCGCCGGTAATTCGTGCCGTGGTGGCCAGCGGCGGGTTGGCGGCGCTGGGTCGCTTGAGAACCACCTGCAGGTCCTCCTCGACGAGGTACTCGGTGCTGGAGTTGGGAGGCTCGGCAGCGGGTAGGCGCGGACCGCGGCGCCGGCTTCCTCTGGTGGCGCTGCGGCGACGGCTGCGGAGTAGGACGAGGTGGAGCGGCGGCTGCTAACGCTGCCGAGCTCGATGCGCAGGAGGCGTCGCGCGGCGATGTGAAGGGGAAGCGGCCGGCGGCGGGAGCCCTCCTAGGGAGCCTCCCAACTACGGGCGGAGCCACCGCGGACTCGCTCTCTCCGGCGAGCTGCGGACGGCAGCGGTCATCGCGAGGAAGAAGGACTTGATTTCAAAACATTTCAAACTGGCGGGGGGTTTTTGTAAAAAAAATTAAAACATGGTTCGCCCAGTAATTCGGGTCGGAGGAGTACAACAAGATCAACAATGTTCATGTAAAAAGTATGCCCATGCCTGCTTGATTTACCTCAAGCCATTACACGGGAATGGATGAAGTCTTTCAAATTGATGGATTCATGTATCCATTTGGTGAGTGAGTGAGTGAGGTTTGGATTATTATAGATGACTAGAGTGAGAGATGACTTTTTTTTGCTTCATAATTTTCTTTGTAGACTCCAAGCAATAATCACCACGGAAATTTGTGGCGAGTTTGAAGGATATTGCAAGTCTTATTGAATAGACTAAAAAAAATCGTAAGGCGCACCATTTAGGTTTGGACTTCTCTACGACAGTTGGTAATGTCATCGAGAAAGTGAGATAAAAATGAAAGACAACTTTTACACACACACATCCGGAGAGGTCATCTAGCTTTTCATTGGGGATTTCATGGCCTAGTTCTTTGCCCCGGTTTTCCCCTTTTAGTTGTCGCGAAACTATTGTGTCGTCGACGACTGCTACGTCTCATCGTCCTTAGCGAGGCACTGGCGGTCTTCTTCGAGGCCCTCACTGGTCTGTGGCGGTGACAAAAAAATTCTGGACTGTTGGCGCTACTACGTAGGCGGTGGTGGTTCTCTTTAGTCTGGGCCGCGTCCTGTGGCACCATGTGATCTTCCTACGAAGTACTGGACGGGGACTTTGCTTTGTTGATATCCCTTCATCGTCTGTACGGTTATGTCTGTCGGCTCCTCCTCTTATAGTATGGAAAGTGTATCAAACTTCGCCACCAGCTTGAGGACGTGGAAGTGTTGATCTTCGGTCCGTGTTGTTGGAGTCAGTGTTGCCATGAAGTTGGAAGTTCATCATAAGATTTATTTATTGCCTTTTTTTCCCTTGGTGCTCTTCGTGCAATTACGCTCTTCACTTCCAACATAATCCAACTTTGCCTAGAAAAAGTAAAACTTTTTTGGGGTGGATAGAAAAAGAAAAAACTTTTTTTTTTGAGAATCCAGCCACCCTTTATTGATTAACTTGGAGAAAAAGAAAAAAACTAATAGGCTAATCTTGCAACAGTGCGTTGACGGTTGAAGATGGGCCGAAGAGACGCTTTTTAGATTTTGTAGAAGGCCAGCGAACAAACGTCCCAGGTTGCGCGGCAGATATTGTTGTATTTTATTGGAATTGGCCTAACAAATTCTGAAATTTTAAAGTCCATTTAGTTTGCTGCATGTTGTGTACGTACACGAAATGGAAGTGGGACTAAGTTTAATCTCATATTGCTAGGTGAAAAAGAGCTAGAGCGACTTACAAGTGAGATGTTTTAGTTAGTGAGTGAGAATAGAATGAGTTCACGCGCGCTCCTCCACTGTCGTCCGCCTTGCAACGCCACGCCTTGCACGCGCGTCACGTTTCGTGAATCGAGTTAGAACTCGTTTTTTGTGGAAGATTATTTTTGGTGCGCACCATCTGTGGGTGTATGTGTCAACAGGTATGTGCATGCTTGACACGTGCCATATGCTTCCACCGCGTGGCGCTTGCGTTCTCTGCCTATAGAGAAGAGGACGGACGGATGTAGAGTTCTATTACCAGAACAAACTCGCCCAAGCTCGCCCACTCTCTTCATGTCTCCAATGCATAATTCCTTTTGTTGTGCTGCTTTCAGACTTCTCCATCCCGGTGACCACGTGCACGGCCGTCCGGGAGCAGTCCTCTGAAGCCCCGTCCATTGAGATCCTGCACCGCGAGACGGGCGATAAGATTTTTGGGGAGTATCTTGGCGTGACTGCTCGCTTCCTGCCGACTCCAGTTGTGCTGACTCCAACACCTAAGTCGGCGGTTCGTCTGCTTCATCTTCACCACCATGGCCGACATCGACAACGGAGTTGTGGTGGAGACCTTCCCGTCAACACGTATGTGGTACTTCTCTCTCTGTTTGCACTAGTAGTTGGTCCATACACAGCTCTACTAGATATGTCTAGTTTGTCGTATGTGGTTAGATCTGCTAGTGCATCCATGCTGATGATTTCGGTAATTAATCTCCTATGGACATTGCCTAATATTCCAACAATCCTAAAACCTTATGTTTTTAGGCAATTTCCTCCACTTGGTTTTGCTGCTGCGTTGAAACCGAGTCCGCCGTTTATGGGGACTAATTTTAAGAGGTGGCAGAATAAAACCACCTTGTGGCTCACTGTGATGGACGTGTACTGGGTTGTAGCTGGTCATCCCAGAGGTCCGCTTACTCTTGAAGAAGAGAAAGCGTTCAGGGAAGCCACTGTAGTCTTTGTCGATGCCATTCCGAGTGTGCTCGGAGACAAGTTGGTTGATGCATATCTGCATATTTGGAATGCCAATGATCTGTGGGATGCACGGGACGCTAAGTTTGGTGCAGCAGATGCCGGAGGTGAACTGTATGCTATGGAGCAGTTCAATGACTACAAAATGGTTGAAATCCGACCTATGGGAGAATAGTCTCTTGAGTTACAGATCATGGCTAAGGAACTCGAACTCCTTAAGTGTGTGCTCTCAAACAAGTTTATCGCGGTTTGCATTGTCGCTAAGATTCCCCATTCGTGGAGATACTTTGCCACTTCTCTGATACATCAAAAGCATGAGTTCTCTGTTGAGGATCTCATTGGCTCTCTGAATGTTGAAGAGAAGGCGAGGGCAAAAGACAAACACACTTCTGGAACCAAGGGGCATTCTGCTGCCAATATGATGCAGAAAAATTCCCACCAGTCTAAGGAAAAGAACAAAGTCTCCAATACTACCAACTTTAAGAAGAAGAAGAAGAAGAAGAAGAAGAAGAAGAAGAAGAAGAAGGGGCAAAACAAGAAGAAGGGTTCGTGCTGGGTGTGTGGAGATGATGGCATTGGACCCTTCGCTGCCCACAACGCAAAGGAAAGAAGGATCAGCATGGACAGAGCTCCAAATCTGTCATCATGGTTTTTAGCAATACTGGAGAAGGAACTTCTGGGTATGGTAATTTATTACCTACTGTTCTTTGAAATTCCGCTGAATGAGGGTATGTTTGGTTCACAAGAATATAAAAACAAAGTAATAAGAAAACGTAGAAAAATGATACGAATGAGGTGCGAAACTGAGGATTAAAAAACACATAAAATCTTAATTTGCATTACTAATGGACATGGTCAAATCAAAGTAAAACCAGTTGAAAAAATACAATTAGCATATTATTATGCCACTAGAAACCTCGGTTCTTCCTACGTAGGATTTTTTAAAAGAGGTCCAAATGGATTGTACTCCCTCCGTTTTTTAATATAAGATGTTTTAGCTTTTGTTCACATTCACATGCACACAAATGTATGTAGACACATTTTAGTTTGTATGTTCACTCATTTTAGTATGCATATAGACAACATGTGTAACACCTTAAAAAACTTATATTAAAAAACTGAGGGAGTAATATTTATGTGTTTCTCCTTTGAAACTAAGATCAAATGAAACAAATTGCACTTGCTTCTACTCAATTCTTTTGATCCAAACTGATGAATAGTGAAAATTTCCTATTTCTACATTATTCTGCACTTTCTTTTTTGAGCCAACCGAGGCCTCGAAAAAGCCTTTATGATTATGGATGCGAATGATCAGAATGCTAACGTGTTCTATCATTAATTGTCTAATGTTGGTAGATGTTGATGCTTTCTAGCAGTTTTTTTGTTGGCAGATCAAAGGCACCCGGGATATTGTTGTATTTTATTGGAATTGGCCTAACAAATTCTAAAATTTTAAAGTCTATTTAGTTTGCTGCATGTTGTGTACGTACACGAAATGGAAGTGGGACTAAGTTTAATCTCATATTGCTAGGTGAAAAAGAGCTAGAGCGGCTTACAAGGTGAGATGTTTTAGTTAGTGAGTGAGAATAAAATGAGTTCACGCGCGCTCCTCCACTATCGTCCGCCTTGCAACGCCACGCCTTGCACGCGCGTCGCGTTTCGTGAATCGAGTTAGAACTCTTTTTTTTTTAAGATCATTTTTGGTGCGCACCATCTGTGGGTGTATGTGTCAACAGGTATGTGCATGCTTGACACGTGCCATATGCTTCCACCACGTGTCGCTTGCATTCTCTGCCTATAGAGAAGAGGACGGACGGATGTAGAGTTCTATTACCAGAACAAACTCGCCCAAGCTCGCCCACTCTCTTCCTGTCTCCAATGCGTAATTCCTTTTGTTGTGCTACTTCCAGACTTCTCCATCCCGGTGACCACGTGCACGGCAGTCCGGAGAGCAGTCCTCTGAAGCCCCGTCCGTTGAGATCCTGCACCGCGAGACGGGCGATAAGATTTTTGGGGAGTATCTTGGCGTGACTGCTCGCTTCCTGCCGACTCCAGCTGTGCCGACTCCAACACCTAAGTCGGCGGTTCGTCTGCTTCATCTTCACCACCATGGCCGACATCGACAACGGAGTTGTGGTGGAGACTTTCCCGTCAACACGTATGTGGTACTTCTCTCTGTTTGCACTAGTAGTTGGTCCATACACATCTCTACTAGATATGTCTAGTTTGTCGTATGTGGTTAGATCTGCTAGTGCATCCATGGTGATGATTTCGATAATTAATCTCCTATGGAAATTGCCTAATATTCCAACAATCCAAAAACCTTATGTTTTTAGGCAATTTCCTCCACTTGGTTTTGCTGTTGCGTTGAAACCGAGTCTGCCGTTTACGGGGACTAATTTTAAGAGATGGCAGAATAAAACCACCTTGTGGCTCACTGTGATGGACGTGTATGGGGTTGTAGCTGGTTATTCCAGAGGTCCGCTTACTCTTGAAGAAGAGATAGCGTTCAAGGAAGCCACTGTAGTCTTTGTCGGTGCCATTCTGAGTGTTCTCGGAGACAAGTTGGTTGATGCATATCTACATATTTGGAATGCCAATGAACTGTGGGATGCACGGGACGCTAAGTTTGGTGCAGCAGATGCCGGAGGTGAACTGTATGCTATGGAGCAGTTCAATGACTACAAAATGGTTGAAATCCGACCTATGGGAGAATAGTCTCTTGAGTTACAGATCATGGCTAAGGAACTCGAACTCCTTATGTGTGTGCTATTAGACAAGTTTATCGCGGTTTGCATTTTCGCTAAGATTCCCCATTCGTGGAGAAACTTTGCCACTTCTCAGATACATCAAAAGCATGAGTTCTCTGTTGAGGATCTCATTGGCTCTCTGAATGTTGAAGAGAAGGCGAGGGAAAAAGACAAACACACTTCTTGAACCAAGGGACATTCTTCTGCCAATATGACGCAGAAAAATTCCCACCAGTCTAAGGAAAAGAACAAAGTCTCCACTACTACCAACTTTAAGAAGAAGAAGAAGAGAAGAAGAAGAAGAAGAAGAAGGGCAAAACAAGAAGAAGGGTTCCTGCTGGGTGTGTGGAGATGATGGCATTGGACCCATCGTTGCCCACAACGCAAAGGAAAGAAGGATCAGCATGGACAGAGCTCCAAATCTGTCAGCATGGTTTTTAGCAATACTGGAGAAGAAACTTCTGGGTATGGTAATTTATTACCTACTGTTCTTTGAAATTCCCTGAATGAGGGTATGTTTGGTTCGCAGGAATATAAAAACAAAGTAATAAGAAAACGCAGAAAAATGATACGAATGAGGTGCGAAACTGAGGATTAAAAACACAGAAAATCTTAATTTGCATTACTAATGAACATGGTCAAATCAAAGTAAAACCAATTGAAAAAAATACAATTAGCATATTATTATGCCACTAGAAACCTCGGTTCTTCCTACGTAGGATTTTTTAAAAGAGGTCCAATTGGATTGTACTCCTCCGTTTTTTAATATAGGATGTTTTAGATTTTGTTCATATTCACATGCACACAAATGTATATAGACACATTTTATTTTGTATGTTCACTCATTTTAGTATGCATATAGATACATGTGTAACACCTTAAACATCTTATATTAAAAAACGGAGGGAGTAATATTTATGTGTTTCTCCTTTGAAACTAAGATCAAATGAAACAAATTGCATTTGTCTTCTACTCAATTCTTTTGATCCAAACTGATGAATAGTGAAAATTTCCTATTTCTACATTATTTTGCACTTACTTTTTTGAGCCAAACGAGGCCTCGAAAAAGCCTTTATGATTATGGATGCGAATGCTCAGAATGCTAATGTGTTCTATCATTAATTGTCTTATGTTGGTAGATGTTGATGCTTTCTAGCAGTTTTTTTTGGCAGACGGAGCACAAGAGAAGCCATGGTGTTGGACATGGCAGGGGAGCACAAGAGCACCCGTCAAAGTCCTTTAGGCCATGGTGTTGGAGTAGCAGGCCATGGTTAACTGGACGCGGGCCATGTTGAAACTGTGAAAGTGCTAGTAGGATTATTTATTTGCCGGAGGTGTTAGGATAATTTATTAAACTAGGAGTTAGGATTTGTTTTTCGAAATGGGAGCTGAGCTAGCTAGGATTCTCTTGATGGTGTTTTTTCTCCACGCATCTAGTCTGCCATGTCCCGTCTAATCTCAGTGACGGCCCCCGTCCAGTCCAGGTGCCATCAGTGCAGCTGCTGCCATGCCAAGCCATGTCGCTCTACTTCACTCTTTTCTTTGTCCACGGTGTTGTGCCATGCACCGAGCTTTTTATCGTGTCGTCTTCGGCACTATTTTGTTAGCCCAGACCCGACCAAATCTAACCCTTATGCAAAAATTTAACACGAAATGAACTGTCTTCAAATTTTTAACCGGATCTAACCCTTTTTAGTACCGCTCAACATACTGGCGGTACGATTAGGTGTGGTACCGCCGGTGTTATTTTGACGGTACCACGACTAACTCTACCGCCGAGGCGGTACCATGTACAAGGCTACCGCCAAATCACCCGGCGGTACCACATGCAACCCTACCGCCAGAAGGTTTGACGGTAGTCAAAAGGGTTAGATGTAGATTTTCTTTTGAAAAAAGTTCATTTAAGGCTCAAGTTTCATACAGAGGTCACATTGGTCAAAATTGCCCCCGATCTTCACGGCGACGCAGCTCATCGAGTTCTTTCCGACAACCACGATCACATGTAGCACAGCTCCTCGGTACAACTTCTGACAACGCACGCACGTTCAATCAGCTACCAGCTAACCACGCAGCCAGGCACCTCGATTGATCGGATTGATCGATCGATCTAGTGCTAGATTGTTTCACGTACGTACAAGGTACAACACCAATCGCTGGACACACGCGACACACGAAAACTCGATTGATTGCTAGAGGCTCATATCGCGCCTCGTACTTTTGTTTATTTCTTCTTCTCACGATCTGGTACTATTACATGCTTATATGAGGTACAAACGGCCTTTTCCCTTTTTTTTCCCTCCCGAGCCGCTCCTCTCCCGAGCGGTTCCAGAGGCCGCCGCCCACCGTACCTAGAAGACACCAAGCCGCCGCCCCTGGCCGCCGCTGCTGCCGTCGTCTGCGGCGGCGGCGGCGCCCGTCCCGTCCAATCGACGGTGGGCAGGAGGTGCTCTCGACGGCGCTTCATGGGAGGAGCTGGGGCGCAAACGGAGGGCAAGGGCGGCACGGCCGGCCGGCCGTGGCCTGAGGTTCTTCAGCGGGAGTTGGTGAGCGATTTGGTTTCAATCTGGATCTCGATCTCTTCGATCTGGACCAATTGATCCAATCTGGCTTGGTGCTGCCTTCTTCTCCGATGCCGTCCCGCTGGATGACGACCGGCGGCGTGGGGGCCTGCCGGTGTGCTCAATAATGGTGGCGGTCCTAGGGTTCCTCCTTGCATCAAGATGAAGACTTGCCGGATGCTGTCTCCGTCGATCTAGCTACCGTGGCGTGTTCCGGAAGGCTCCGCCGGCGAACTCCACTGGGCGATTCATGCCTGGAGATTGCTGGATCGGGTGGGATTCGGTCGTGCGCACCCATGTTTTACTCTGGCCGTTTGGTTTCAGAGGGAGCGCTTCGAAACTCTGCTGGCTATTAATATCATGGGGCATGTCTCGTTCCATGGTGCTGGCGGAGAATGTCATGTATGTCGAGATCTGAGGACTAGCAGTGGTGGTTCGAATCTTTCTAGCGATGAGGAATTGGCTTGGTGTTTCGTGTCTTGGAGCAGCGGCATGTAAGTGGGGACGACAACATACGTGAAGTCTAAAGTCCTACCTTTCAGGGTGAAAATCCAAGATCTGGCCTTAATTGGTTGTGCCTGACAGTGGTCTTGCTGAAGACATTGTTTTGAGAGCGAGGACTATCTTCAGGGTGAAAACCCAAGGTCTGGCCTTAATTGGTTGTGCCTGGCACCGTTCTTCTTGAAGGCGTTGCTTTTGAAGAATTGGACATCAGGTGTTGTATTGGTGGTGGTTGTGCGGCTGCTACAAGGACTGTAACTCTGTAGCGGGACTTTTCTTTTTTATTTCTTCTTCTTATTATTTTCGGCCGTGTGCATCCGTAATGGCTTTGCGTTGTTGTAGATGCTGGGTGTAATTTGTATCCCCACGATATTAATATACACTCTTTATCTAGAAAAACATGCTTATATAGGCGCTAGGACTGGAACCGACTCGGGTGTGCTAGTATCCTAACATATTTATCGTACCGTCACCCCCACCAGCCACCGGAGCAGACCAGTCGACCAGAGTGACTCTTCCCACCACCCTCTCCTCTCCCAGTCCAGCATCCAGGAGGTTCAATGCCCGACATTCCCAGCGCCACCCGTGTCAGCCCCGACGACCTGCGTTCAGCAGGGGTGCGGCTTCCTGGCCCCGCCGCGGGCGCTCCTGGACCACCTCGTGGCCGACCATTCACTGCGGGCGCTCAGGATCACCTACGGCGAGCAGTACCAGATCGTGGTGCCGGGGACGGAGAGGCGTCTGCTGCTGCTCGCGGAGGAGAACGAGGGCGTCTTCCTTCTGGAGGTAAGTGAGCATGACCCTTTCGAGTTTCGACCCTTTCGCCCATCTTCGTCCCTTCAAGGCAAGTTCAGGGTTGCAGGCCTCGAGGAGGGTCGCCGTGCTTTGCCTCCGGGCGCGCGCAGAGGCGGGGCCAGAGTACATCTGGATGGTCTCAACCGAGGGATCGTTTTCAATGACGGAAGTGGGACATGTGCCGAGCCGCGACGGCCCAGCTACCTGGACCTTCCTGGCGTACAGTCGGCCAGCCGTGCTGCATGGGGAGTCCAAGGATATTGCATCTCCGCATCTGCATCAAGATCGCCCCGCCGTCGCCGGAAACGGCTTTACCGGCCCCGTCCTGGAAAAGAAGGGTCTTGACGAAATTCCGATGTCTCTGATTCTAGCAGTCATGGTTCATGTCACCGCCTTAATTAGCCGGCAGCTAGTATGCTTAGTTTTCATTGCCTGTCATTTATCAGGTTGGATGGACCGCTATGGTGCCTCTAGTGATCATTTCTTAGGTGGGATGCTTCCTGGATGCGAACTTCATTTTGCTTCTATCCATGAACGGACGGACCTACCTGATGGCCCTTGCAATGGACTAATGGCTCCCGAGCTACACGGAGCTCGTTTTAAAAAAAATTGAAATCGACACTTTTGAGTTTTCAAAAATCGTTAAAAAATTCCCAGATATAGATAATATAGAGATCTACAAGTGTGCAAAATTTGAAATCGAAATACGTTGTATTGTGGGCAGGAAAAAATGACAAATGAGTGGTGAATAGTACACAATTTTAAAAACTTGAAATTGTTCCCGATTTGTCTTTTTGGTGCAGCCCACAATATAACGAATTTTGAGTTGCAATTTTGCACGTTTGTATATCTCGACACTATCTTCATCTCAGAATGTTTTCACAATTTTTAAAAACTCAAAAGTGCCGATTTTTTTTAAAAAAAACAAGCTCCATGTAGCTTGTGAGTCATTTGCAGTTTCCGCCCAGCCGGCCCAATAATTTAGCTTCATCTTTAAACTTCAAAATGATGACGGTGGAGGGAGAGGCATGGTTTCGAAAGACTCGTGCATTTTGTTCCTTCCAATTTCCCACGAGAATTTTATATTGCGTGTTTGAGCTTATAAATTTATATATTTTGTGCTTTTAGTAAACATTTTTTTTTGAGAGTACGCAATTGCGTACCTTCATTTTATAGAAGAGTGAGTTTGAGTTACAAGAAGTGACAGAAACAAAAATCTGTCAAACACCCCACCACACCACACCACTCACTACACTAGTGGACTACTCTTGCAAACGAATTACTCCCTCCTAGTCCTGCACATCTCCAAAGGTTCCAATCAGCGATGATTTGCTTGACCAGTCCTAGCACTGTAAACTGCCCTCTCACATTGTGGAAAGCTCGTGCAGTACGTTGTTTCCAAAGCCTCCAGCAGCCCAGCGTTACAAAGGTGTCAAAACCCTGTCGGTCCAAATTTTAGTAAACAAATTACAATTACATTGGCATGCTATATGTCTAGTGTGGGGATTTTGTTTTTGTATAGTTGCCCATCCCCGTGTAAAATTATATTTACGTTGGCTTGCTTATAAATCCGCCACTTGATGTGGCTAAGTTTAGTATATGTAGGCTCCAAATGTTAAATGTACTGCTAAGTTGGCTAATTGAGCAATTTGTGCTATGTGCAACATGTGTACTCAAAAGTTGTAGTTCTTTGCAACTTTCCTCACTAGTTGTATTTTCTTGCAACTATGGTCTGTCTCTGTTTTTATGGTATCATGATGTACACATTGGTTGTTGGAATCGTAAGGCGTATTATTAAAATAATAATGTTTCTCTTAACGAGCTGCCTTAACTAACAAGAACATCACCAAAATTCGGGGCAAGTTCGGAAGACACGACACATCTAGTGATTTAGACCTCTTCGATCCACGTGATTCTAAAAACGAAGGAATATAAAAGATAAATATTTATTAGCAACTACCATTTGCGGAAAGTTATTTTGTTTCCCCGAGCTCCAGCGATCCCACTCTTTTATAAAATTCAAATACAATATTCAAAATCTAGAAAAAAAATCACCAGTTTTCAATGATACATACTCTAAGCGTGCAAAATCACAATACACCTTTTTTGTATTATGGCTACACAAATTGACAAAAGTTGAAGATTTTAAACTATATATTGTTCATTACACGCACCTAGGAGCATGGGCACCAGGATGGAATACGAACAGTTTTAGGTATGTAGACATATACATATATCTTGGATATGTATACCTTAGGTATGTAGGAGGTACATATGATTTGGGTATGCACATTATGGGGTATGCATACCTAATAATGTGCACATACCTAAGTTATTTATATATATACCTGATCTGTACGCGTACAATTGAACACACATACCCAAGGTATATATAACATGTAGATACCTCGAATACACATACCCAAGGGTATGTGTACCTCCTATATACCCAACATGTGCATACCCGAGTTATATGTGTCATCTACATACCCAAAATGTACTGTATTCTATCCAGGTGCCCGGGCACCAGGAAGCACCTGTTAATTTACCTATATATATATATATATATATATATATATATATATATATATGATGGGACTATTCAGAAACCATTCTTAAGAGTGCTCCAAATAGTCTTTTCCAAACCAGCAGGGCTTCTTACCCCCGAACACACCCGTCCGAAAGAGCTCCTTATCCCGCATACACCCGACCTGCCCGCATTCTAAAAAAAAAAAGCCCTCCCCACCTTCTCCCACCTACCCCAATCCAAATCAGCGCACCCGACGCCGGCCCACCTCCATCCTCCTTCCCGCCGGCGGCCGGCCCTCGTCCGCGCCGACGACGCCCTCGAGCTCCGGGAGTCCTCTGCGCCGCTCTAGGGGTCCAAGCCGCAGAGCCCAGGGAGTCCGCGACCTTGTGTGCGCGCTGGCAGGCGGCCACGCCCTCGTCCGCGACCTTCTGCGCGCCGGCAGGCCGCGAAGCCCCCATCCTCGACCTTCCGCACGCGCCGGCGGGCCGCCATGTCCCCGTTCTCGACCTTCCGCGCGCGCCGACGGGTCTCCATGCCGCCCTCACCCACCTTCTGCGCGCGGCGGCAACCCTCGTCCCGGGAGGCCGAGCCCCACTCACCGCCGCCACCCTTGAGGCCGAGGGACGCCTCCATGCCCAGCGCCGCCGCGCCAGGGCTCCGCCACAGGGGAAGCGAGTCCGGCCAGCCAAACATCTTCAGTTCATCTTCCCCTGCTCCGCCTCTATTCCCCATACTCCACGACGCGCATCCTCTGCTGGACTCCCGGAAGCGCGGACTGTGGACTTCCCGACGAGCCGGCGCTGGTCCGACCTCCCTCTATTTCTGGCCACTGGAGCAAGTCCCAGCGTTGTATTCTCGTGCTATGGAAGTTTGAGCCTCTTCTTCTGGAGTTCAGTTCAGTGCTTCATTGCGTTTTTCAGTAGGTGTGAGCGTCCTCGTTCCGCTCCGTGAGGAGGTCCTGGAGGCCTTCGCATCCTGGCCCTGCCTAGGCGTGGCCGCCTCCGACGCTGCTGTTGCGCTGGCAGTTCACGTCCTGATAATCCAGCGACAGAATACGGCGGCGCAGCTCTGCTGGAGGCGCCATTCCCCTCTCTACCCGTGCTTGACCAGGCTCACCACCATGGCGCTCTGAATCGATCTCGAAAGCCGTCGTGCCTGCTCCATCCCCATCCCCAGCAGTTCATCAGTCGCCTCCATGGCAGTTTACCTCGCCAAACCTCCACTTACCTCCTCCAGAGCGCTGGACATCCTCGGGAGTTGAATCCCGGCCGGTCCGCCAGGGGACTGCACAGACCCCGCGGGTGCACAACCGTCGTCCTTGCGATTGGACTCGAGACCCAGCGCGTGAACCTCGCAGGTGCACCACTCTGAACCTCACGCACCATACTCTGAATCTGTGCGCGTTTGTGTGCTTGAACTGAAATGTGTAGTAGTTCTTAAAATTGGAGTTGTACGCTCGCCGACGCCGCGCGCTCTCACCTGCAGTTCTCACAATCATCTATGAAGAGAAGGTGTATTTCTGGGAACGAGTAGGCATGGTTGTGAATCGCTCCTAGCTGAGAACTGCTAGTCGGATGCGGACGATAGTGAACTATTGGTGCATGTACGTGGTTAGATGCTTTGTTGAATACTCGAAAAACAAATAGCAGATTGCTATCCGTCGAAGAGTTAGTTAAAGGCTACAAATATCTGATTCATTTTTGTGACATAAAATGCTAAATACTAAATGACAGAGCAGTGTAGTTGTGGAATCTTTTTGATCGGCTGATGCATTGGAGATGTCGATGTTGTTGAATATTGGTGAGCTATCTTTATTAGTTAATTACAGAAAATAGCTTAGGGGTTATTTGAGAAATAGTTTGAGTCAACTAAAAATAGCTTAGGTGTCAATTTTCTTTTTTAGCCGGAGCCGCCGCGATCTTCTGGTATTTTGGGTTTCTTTTAGCGATTTGAATGGGGGAGAACTGTCTGTATTGTTGAGGTTTCTGTAAGTGTTGCGTTGTCTTTTTTGAAATTTCTGTTTGAGAGCGAGCTGTATTAGCTTTTGTGTCAACTTCCGGGAAGAAAAATGCTAGCTCAGCAGCGTGTCTAAGAGGTTCACTTTGACCATGTCCGGAGTTCACTTTAAAGGTATCGGAAGTTCACCTAAATTGCGTCGGAAGTTTACCTTTCTATTGGGAGTTCCCTGAACCAGACGAAAGTTTGTTTTGCATAGTGGAGGAGTCCACTTTAAAATATGTCGGAAGTTCTCCTCTGCCATGTCGGATAATTACCTTTTTTCTCAGAAATTCAGCTTTCAAAAAAATCACTTTGTACCGAACAGAAGTTCACCTTGGATGTGTCGGCAGTTCATATGAAAAATGCCTTGTACGTTACATCTTTGTTGGGAGTTCGATTTGAACAAATCGGAAGTTAACTTTAAACGTGTCGGAAGTTCAGCTCGAATACGCTGCAAGTTTACCTTTATGTCGGTGAAAAAAATTCAAATCTAGAGATTGGAAAAAAGGTTAGAAATATTTTCTCGTGAAGTTCACAATTTATAGAAGTTTACTCTCATAAAATTGCGAAGTTCAAAGTATACAATCTCGAAATCTAGTCCGAATAACAACATGAAAACAGGGAAAAAACTAAAAAATACAGCAGTTTGTATATTTGAAACTGCTCTTAAACCACATATAATTTTAAAAAATGGTCCACATAGTAGGATGCGCAATTTTCATACCTTTCCAACGGTATATCATTTGCATCGTTTGGACAAACGGTTTAAAAACTACAAAACAAATAATGCAGGATATGGAATAAAAATTTCGCGATCAGAAGTTCACTATCGCACAACCGGAAGTTTACAATCGTGTAATAGGAAGTTCGGATGCTCTGTTTTTCTGGGCGGAAATCCTACGCATAGAAATCATTGATATGATTTCTGTTTGTCCAAATCGATCACCGCAACGTGCAATTGGCAATGATATGAGTCTAATTTGACTCTCCCATGTTGATTCGTCCATTCCGAACTTTATAAACGTGCCAATTTTAAATCTATTCCAATGTCATCTTGTTACTCTGTTTTTCGTATTTTCGAAATTAATCAAAAACTGTAAGGAATTTCGAAAACATTTCTATATGAAAAAGTTGCGTCTAGTCAATATCTTTCCAACGCCGTATCATTTGTTACATTTGGATAAGCGGTTTGAAATTAATTGACAAAATAGTGTCCGCTGGACCTAAAAATCTAAAAAACAGAATTTTGTATTTTAAAATCTGCTCTTAAACCGTACAGAATTTGGAAAAATGTCTAGAGATACCGAAGACTCGCATTTTCCATAGCTTTCCAACGGCGTATCGTTTGCATTAATCGGATAAACGGTTTGAAAATGGCGGCCAAAAAACAGTACAAAAACGGAGAAATTTCCGAAAACTGCACTCAGTATTTCTAAAATTGTTTTACAACCGTAAGGAATTTGGAAAACCCGTATTGACGAAAAAGATTCGCATTTTCCATAGCTTTCCAACGGCGTATCATTTGCATCAATCCGACGAGCGGTTTGAAAATGACGGCCAAAAAACAGTATAAAAACGGAGAAATTCACGAAAATTGTGTGTAGTATTTCTAAAATTGTTTTAAAATTGTAAAGAATTTGAAAAACCTGTCAAGACGAATAAGGTGCGCAATTTCAGTACCTTTCCAACGGTATATCGCTTGCGTCATTCCGATAAATGGTTGGTAAATTGCGTTGAAAATACTGTCCGCAAAACAGAAAATCTGGAAGTTCCGTCCGGAAGTTAACATAGTATACGAACGGAAGTTCAGAAAAGGTGCGCTGAATAGTTATTCAGAAACTGGTTCTTGAATAGCTGGAATATATATATATATATATATATATATATATATATATATATATATATATATATATATATATATATAGGAAGCTCAATTGGGGCACCTAGGAGCCTGGGCACCATGCATCTGAACCGTCTGATTAGGTATCTTGATGTAGCTTTTGATTGTGGATTCTAGTAAGCCGGGTTGACCCGTTAGCATTTCCTGTTGAAACGAAAATGGTGCATTAAGTACGCGTGAGGAGAGAGTATGCAATTTCGAAATCATACTAATTATGTTTCCTTGTTTAACCGGCAACAGAAGGATAATCATATTTCCTTGCATACAGCTACCGTGTGATTGTAGGTATGAGAGTATGTTACGGAGAATTAAATGGGAGCATACGGCAGGTATTAAATGATGAATTCGTTGGTGGAGACCTTGACTAAATTTGTGGAGTAATCATTGTCATCCGTTGCATACCCATAAATGTGAGAATCATAGATTCATAGATGTCTATTAGTAATGGTTGGAATGATTCCTAATTAAGGTATAAGGATGATGGTACGGAATACCCAATTTTGTCTACGTGCGCCATGCACAGTTCGAATTTCTGTGGCCTACGTAATGGTGATTGCTTATTATGCACTTGGGTATCTGGTTTTTGGGTATATGCTGGGACCAACAAATACGTAATTTTGACGGGTTACGGAACATGGTATATACCTAGTATGCTTTGTATATTCTGGGTATATTATGCACTTGGGTATATTCTGGGTATATGCTGGGACCAACAAATACGTAATTTTGACGGGTTACGGAACATGGTATATACCTAGTATGCTTTGTCATCGAAAATAGGTATGCGGGCAGTTTAAATAAGTACTAGGTATACAAAATTTTGGGTATGTTTGGATACGTTACCCACCCTCAACCATCAGGTCGGCAAGAGGCGAGGCGACACGAGTGAGGGGCGAAGCGTGTCGACATCATCAAGACCCTCGACACGGGAAGACCTTGACGTCAACATCTGACACAATAAGGTATGGGACGAACAAGGTTTAGAGTATCCGGTACCCATAAGGTACCCGAGGTATCAATGTATCATACCCAAGTAAACGATATGAAATAAGCGATATCGCATCCTAGGTATGCAATACCCAATTGAACGAGGTAATGAGTACCACGTACTCATTATATGGTACAGGGTTTAACGATATCATGTAAGCGATGTTACATGATGGGTATGTGATACCTGGCACGCTCATCAGGGATCCCCCCACCCCCCTCCCCCCAAATTGGGTTTCTGTCCGGCGCGGTACAATTTTCATCCGACGATTTACTTCTTGTGTGTTCCGCGACAGAGCACTAAAAGGAACATGCACATTGTGTCGACTAACACGGGTATGGAAAATGTGTGCGTCGAGTAAGTACTATCGATACTAAGATCGTGAAATCATTTGTCACAAATACCCACAATATCGCCGACCAAGACAAACTCCCGAGCTATGTTTACATACATTGCTATTCTAGGCTGTGCAAACTTCGCGTCTCGGGCATTTCATATGAACCCGTATTTTTTATGTACGCGAACAAAGTTTCCCGGATATTGAGGCATATGTCACGACGTTTGACTGTGAGGCGCACTGCATGAGCATTCGTGAGAAACATTCATTGGTTGGGAAATCTTCCCGATGTCTCACTTTTTCAATATCACATGTGAAGTATCTGTCACGCTATACCTCATGTATCATAAAGTGAGTATGCGATATAGTCTATACCTTGTATAGTTTATATTTGTGCATTTAAGTAGTGTCATATCGATCACATGCTGAGGACATGATAATACCTCGTTCATCTCACATACTTCATTGCACTAAGTATCACAACTTGAGTATGTGATACTCAATACAACCTCACTAGGGTATCACATGCTGAGAATCCGAATCTGGTACTCCATACCTCAATATACCCAGGGTAACGATATTACATGACGAGTTTTGGAGTGCCGCACATAAAATATATAATACCCGAGGTATCAGAAAAATATTACAGCCAATTAAACAAGGTATTGAGTATCACATAACCTGGGTATCGATAGTGTGCTCCTTATATGCGATACCTAGGGTTTCGATAGTGCACTCCTTAATGAGTATACGAAATAACCAGGGTATCGCATATAACCAGGGATATATCACTCGTAATGAGTTTCTGGGGTATCGCATATAAAATACATAATGGGTATGCGATACCCAGGGTATCCATAGTGCACTCCAAATATGCATTAGTATATGAAATAGCCGAGGTATCGTCCCAATGTACTTGTTACGTAAGAACTGCTTTTTCCGTAGTATGCGATACTCGGCAATAGTTGAGAAACCTTGTAGTAGCTGACTGTACTACACGATCTATTCAGAGGCATTACATATCACACAGTATCATAGACGGTGAGAACATGATATATTGTACATCATAAGTAAATCATAAGTAAACCCATTATACAAAAATAGCTTGACCATTATCGGTATCATATAATATTCAGAAAATAACATAGTGTACTTTTTACATAAGACTGCTTGAACTTAGTGCAACCAACGTCATGTTGCTAGAAGGAAAGAACTGAACTTGTTTCTTGATAATGGCAAGAAGTTTGTTCATAGTTTCTAGACACATGGAAGATGTGTTTAAGACGACTTCATCCGGGAGCTAACTTTCATAGAATCTGTGTTGCCTCATTGATTGGTGGAACCGATGAAGATGGTGCCGCCGCGGTACAATGGCCCCATGAACACCAAACTAACCAGTACAGTCAATACAAGTTTTTTGAAGAAAAAATGAGGAACCTTTACATACCTTGGCTAATATACGATGTCTAATCAACGCTTCAAATGTGAGTTAGTAGCCCTCGTAAAAAGCCCTCATGGCTCTGCAATGTTTTTCGAAGATTTGGGACCTGAAAGTTCGGATCAAATATACCTGCGTTTGAAATAAAAATAACTACTGTGATGCATCGATGTTTGGTTAAAGCGGCAACAAAATAATACTCAAATTCCTAATGCAAAAGGAATATGCAGTACCGGATGCAAACAAAGTAATATTCAAATTCCTAATGCAAAAGGAATATGCGGTAGCGGATGTAAAAGGGGCCATGATGTGCATGAAAAAAATCAGTGCCGAACACTACAGATCACTGCAAGGCGACGGTGGCAGTGGGCCACGATGAGCATGAAAAAATCATCAAAAATTTACGTCAGGAAGAAGTGCATACCTCAAGCAACAAATCATTTGAACGATTGGGAAACTCAGCCAACCTTACCTCCCGCTAGCTCATGACGTGATGGTGGGATTCAATTGTTTCAAAAATGAGGTGCTGTGATTGTGGAATGATTAAGGCGCATATATAAGTAGCATACTAGCATGGATCCGGGATACCTAATATTTGGCAAGAATCTGACGCTGCAATTAATCTAGCATGATTGACGCACGTACACAAAGAAGGAAAATCCTCATTAATAGCCGATTGGCTCCATGTTTGGAAAGTATACCACGGTTTAAAAATTCAAAACATGCTAAACGGGTTTACTAACGGGTATTCTTAATCTCACATACCCGGATTTGTCCCTGCCCTAATGATGACGATCAAGAAATCCAACGGTTGATGATCTAGGAGCCCAGACACCATGGAGCCCCTACTAATTTACCTATATATATATATATATATATATATATATATATATATATCTATATGGGAAATAGTGGGGTGCCATGGGGGGTAGCGGTGCAGCAACATCCAACCATTAGATCTACTATAGGGAGCACAAGATGGAAACAAATGCAAACGGAAAAAGTTGACAGCCGTCACACCGAGAGCACAAAAAATGCATGGTTATGCTTGTTCTCCCTCCTATCCATCTCTTTTAGACATTTCCATATACCATGGAGAGAATTGTTGTATGGTGTTGGAGAGAAATATTGTATGGTGTTGGCCATGGCTGCCGTGCATGCATTATGCTTGTTTTCTCTCTCATCCATCGTCTTTAGATATTTCCACATACCATGGAGAGAATTGTTGTATAGTGTTTGATGGAAATTTCCGCATTATAGTACCCCAACTTCTTGGCCAAAATAAAAAAGTACGAACCACCACCACACTCTTATGCACATGAATTGTTGTGTGGCCATGGTGCATGCGAAACGCAGCCATCCTCTACCTTTATGAAATTCACCCTTAGCAAAGCCTAGTGAGTGTGCCCGGCTAACACATGCAAAAAGGAGTCAAAATAAATGAATGGACGGTTTGGTTTACACCGAGAAATTGTCTAATGAATGTGAATATGTTGTTGGAAATGTCTAATGGATATGGATGTGATGTTGGAAATGTCTAAAGGACATGGACGACAACACATGCATGAGTCAAAAAGAATAAACAGAAACTTTCCGCCGTTGCATGCACATACGGTTCTGCAAAGCATAGATTAATCAAGAGAGCACATGATCGCGTTATCCAACGATGGGCACCATATGCACCACTGCCCCCCATGGCACCAAATCCGCGTCGATATCTATATATATATATATATATAAGTTGTTATTTTGTGTATAGCTTGAAAAAAAGTTTTTTCATTGAGATTTTACACGTTTGTAGTCTATATCATTGAGAACATGCACGACTTTTTTTCATATTTTTCTGAAACATAAAATATAATTTTTAAGAAAATGACAAGATCACTTAAATTCGGGAGCACCAAATCTCAACTAAACAATTTGACAATAGTTTCATCAAATGGCCAAACTTTTGGCAAAATGTGCAAGTTACTCACTCCGTTCGGAAATAGATGGCTTGCATTTGTCTAGATTCGGATGTATGTAGATATGTTTTAGTGTACACATACATCCGAATTTGGACAAATAGAAGACATTTATTTTCGAACGGAGGGAGTACCAGCCAGCCAGTAGTGGTGCTAGGATAATTTAGTAGCCTAGGAGCTAGGATTCTCTTGTTCGTCTTTTCTTCTCGGCACATCTAGTATGCCATGTCCCATCTAATCTAAGAGACGGCGTCTGTAAGGGTTCCTCTAGGGTTCGAATGGATTAACAAGACAATGATCCGGATACAATGAATTTAGCAAGGGATTGGGGAAGAACAGAGGAGCAAGGACAAGGAATCAGAGAAGCAAGGGGACAGGGAAGACAGAGCCGTTTCCGCCGTGATTCATCTGGATACCGTCTCCGTTGCTCCTGTGCGTATATTTGTAGCCTCTGCATCCCAGCGGCCTCTTGCAATGGTGATTGGGCCACGGCCCACAGTGTCGGCCCATGGTATGTAGAGGGTCCCTGACACCCCTCCCTCCTTGAAATACGGCTTGTCCCCAAGCCGTGGTTGCAGATGAACCGATAAGCTCTGAGCCACCGGGTCCCATGGAACCTGCAGTATCTTGAGGCTATTAGAATCCAGTGAGTCGAGGTTGTTAATGTAGCGGTCATGGGCGCGGTCGCGGATGATGGAGATCACTACACCCCTCTCTCCTTGAAAGATCGGGTGTCTCTCAAATGCCAGGGACAAGAACAAGTCAGGCCATCCATTTGTGATAAATTTTGCAGGAACACAAGGTAGCCAGTCAATCAGCATTGGCATCAGAACGAAGTCATGGGCTAATAATTTTTTGGCCAGAATGCATAATTCAATTTTCTTTGAGTAGGATGCATCCCATATAGATGATGGAGTGCATCCAGCATGAATCGGTGCAAATAATGCTAGAAAGCCCATGTAACTCAGCACTATTGCATTAAACCTGTAGCTTCCCTTATCACCCAACAATTGATGCTTGATGGAATACTTCAGTAGCACAACTGCCAACGTAATGTGGTTGTGAAGGTACCAACCAGCAAGAATAACACTCATGAAAGGAGCAACGTTGAAGGACCTTATGGTCTGAGCATCAAAGAAGAAGAATCCTTGGAGTTGAACCAGACAATTAGTCATATCATGCTGGCGTTGGAAACCACTGCTTAACGCCGCTAGTTCGGATACCCGCATTGACAATTGTAAATTATCCTGCCCATTCTCAAAACATACAAGCACTGTAGTCTCCCATCCAATCACGATTTCTAATCTCCAAGAAATTGAACCATGCAACATATAGTTCCACCAGCTCTCAATCTCATGAAACCTGCCAATTACTTTTACTTCAACCCACTTCGAGACATACAACAGTGTACCAGATGGCTCATATGCTTGTACCAGTAATTTCGCCAGAAGTAAATTCGCTGAAGAAGCACTTAGGAGTGTTTGCCAAATTGAACATGCATCACTAACTTGAATCTGACAATCAGTGAAAAAATACCAGATAACAGTTGACAACCCATTGCTGATTTTGCTCAAAATTTCAACAAGGATAGCAGATGTAAACCTCCATAATTCCATGGATTGCAGCGCAATGGACTGGCTAAGAATGACCAGAGCGTCTTGACCAATTGAGTAAGACACAAACTGCCAGTTCCGAGAGACACATGCATCCTGCAGTTCCTTAACAGTGACCAAGTACTTGCTGCAAGGATGTTGTGCACATGATTGGGGTCTTGCCGATAGAGCAACTTCCCAATTGTACTCAAACAATGACAAACAATGAGGCCACGGTTGTTGCTGAACCTTGTCATGATGCAACAACTTGTTGGACAACACGTACATGGTGCCGTTGCAAAACTGAATTTTCTCAACCGCAAAACTACCACTGGTTTTAGGACAGTCAATGCCTTCAGCGCTGAAATTTTCCATCAGAAAACTAGGTGGAGTACTACTCCAGCAAAACATCAGGACTGAAACTTTGATCACGCCTTGTATAAGAACTCCGGTGAAAATATAACCAGGCCAACAAGAAGCATACCAATTTGCATCAGAGAGCTGATCATATGAGGCAGCAGCTTGTGTCCAGAATCCCATGGAGGAAGTACCCATTCATCACATACAACAGTGAATGGAGAACTCATTGCAGGGCCATCACATATAGAAGAAACGAGCCAATGCAAACCACCACTAGCAGCGGTTACCACTCGATTCATCTCACTCCCCGTGACAAAATACCCAGGCCAATAAGAGGCATCATATATTGCACAGTTGACAAAAACTTCAGGTGTAAGATCAATTGACAAAAGCTTCAGTTCAAGCTTTCTGACCATGATTAGCAATTGGAAACCAGAGATAGTGCATGGATGGCAAACATTAGGAGTATGATTCGTAAGAGCTGACTGCACCAAATCACTAGCGGACCCCCAATGAATTAAGAGCACATCAACCGAACATCTCCATTTACTAAAACTGCAGAAGTCACGGGTGATGATGTAACCAGCAGAGGTGAAGAGATTACCACAGAATTCTGAGATTTGGAACTCAATAGAAGCACAACTTTCTGCATGGGAACTATCTGAAATGCACAACCCAGACACCTTCGTGACTACATCACTTGGAAACTCACAGCCGTTGATTTCCCTGAACGATGGCCATGGCAAGGGTCGTGCCTCATCTTCATCGGCATGAACACCCACGAATGAAGGCCATGGCATAGGACGATGTACATCGACTTTGGTTGTTATGCACTGACTAGAAGTTGGGAGCATGAAGAACTCACTGTCGTTGTAGAGTTGCTGCAACTGAACCGTAGGTGTGGAATCCGTAGGCGCCAGAACTGCTGGGAACTCGCCCATTGTGGCCAAGGGCAACGTGTTGTTGTAGAGTTGCTGCAACTGAACCATAGGTGCGGAATCCGTAGGCGCCAGAACTGCTGGGAACTCGCCCATTGTGGCCAGGGGCAACGCTGCAACAAGGATGGTGTTGGTACCGTGGACGCACTCGGGTGGAGCCAGTATCGAGGACGCAACCCGTACGGGCGATGCCACTGGGTCTCGGGCCTGGCAAACCATCAAACAGGTGGCGGGCGTCGATGGAACGCCACTGATGGCTTGACCGTGGAGGGTGCCGTCGGTTGCTGCAGGTGCAGCAAGCACGGGAACGATGTCGACGGTGGCCATGTGCTCCGTGGGCGCCGTCGTTGGGGCGGGTGCAGACCTCGATTCAGTGGTGTCGCGGCTTGGCTCTCCCGTCGAGCGCGTGGTCCACATTGGTGCTGCGGGGCCATCAACGTCGATGGTGACGAGCTTGGCGTCGGAGTCGGAGGACGCTGGCGTGGTAACCTCAGTGATAGGGTTCGTGGACGCTGGCGTGGGCACCTCGGCGACGCCGCAGACGTCACTCCTGGCGGAGGTCGAGGTAGAGGGCGCGGTACCGCCCGTGGTTAGACAGGAGTCGATGGTTTGGATCATCTTGTCGTACCTTGCGGCGAGCTTGCAGTCGGTGATGTCGATCAACTCCTGCAGCAGGCGAAGGATCTCCTCGTTGGTTGGATCCATGGCGATTGTGAAGGACGGATGATGAAAACGATGGAAAAAAATTTGGGGAAGGGTGGTGGGATGGCTCTGATACCAGGTGTAAGGGTTACTCTAGGGTTCGAATGGATTAACAAGACAATGATCCGGATACACTGAATTCAGCAAGGGATTGGGGAAGAACAGAGGAGCAAGGACAGGGAATCAGAGAAGCAAGGGGACAGGGAAGACAGAGCCGTTTCCGCCGTGATCCATCTGGATACCGTCTCCGTTGCTCCTGTGCGTATATTTGTAGCCTCTGCATCCCAACAGCCTCTTGCGATGGTGATTGGACCACGGCCCACGGTGTCGGCCCATGATATGTAGAGGGTCCCTGACAGCGTCACGGCCCCCGTCCAGTCCGGGTGCCATCAGTGCAGCTGCTGCCATGCCATGACCAGTCTAGTTTCTCTACTTCACTCTTTTCTTTGTCCACGGTGTTGTGCCATCCACCGAGCTTTTTAATGGCAGAGAGCCCGATAGCCTAGCTCGTCACGGGAGGCTGCCAGCCATGACCCGTCCAATCTCGAGCTCCTCTTTCTTTTATCCACGGTGTCGTAGCATGCACCGAGGTAGCCAAGATCGATAGGCTTTGAGAACTACAAAGACACCCGGCGACCACCCACCACAGCGGAATCCAGAGTTCCAGACCGTCCTGCTCACCGACGAGGCTAAGCAGAAGCACCATCTGATCCTAGCTAACCCCAATGGCCACCACCATTCCTACCGTCACCCAGCTTAGCCCCGACGACTGCGCCTGCATCGAGCCCGAGTGCGGCTTCCTGACCCCGCCGCGGGCGCTGCTGGACCACCTCGTCGCCGTGCACTCCTTGGGCGTGGTCAGGATCTCCTACGGCGTGCACTACCAGCTCGTCGTGCCGGCGTCGGTGCGGCAGCTCCTTCTGCTGGGGCCTGGGGGAGAGGGATTCCTTCGGACCCTAGTGATCATGATCTTTCTGGCTTTGCAGCGATGATGTCCGCGGCCTGTGCGGCAGAAGGCTTGGGCCCGATCGTGGACGACGCGGATGTCGGCTCCGCAGACGGGCCACAGCGTGCGATGAAGGAGATCTCCGTCGTGTGCCTCAGCGCGGCCGTGCGGCTGCATTACGCGACCGAGATCTCCACCGACGGCGGAGCGACGATAGGTGGAGCCATTTCGAACTCGTCAGGCCCCTGGCAAGGCGCAGGCGCCGTGACCTATGTCTTGCCGGCAACCCTACACGGGGCTGCCAAGAACATGCATCTCTGCATCCGCATCGTCCCCCGTCACCGCTCTTGGAAGACCAGATTCTGGGCAGAATTCCGTGGTTGTTTCCGGACATATCGGACAGTGCATCGGACGGGTAACTCCGTGAAGCCAGGTGGTGCTGTTGCATCTGAACACCTTGATACTGCGTCGACTCGTGCGATGGTGGTGGTGTAGCGCTGTTAAAATTAGTTGAGTCGACCTGTATGGGAAATGCTGATCCGGATTATGTGTGTGAGCTAGGTTTGGTGTCGTCAATGGGTTTCATGTAGTATGATGTATCCTAGGTCCTACTACCGTGCTAGCAACTCTTAGTCCAACGTCGGTGCTTACTGTTGATGTACACAGCTGTTCATGGCGTACGGGCAATTAAGACGATCTCGAGGGTACCAGGTGAGTGCAAATCCAAAACCGATGGCGCTCACAACTGTAGTTATCGTCTCTTCCTTGACTCTTGTAGTTGTGTTGTTGAAGAAAGAAGCATACGGTGGGTATTAACATGGTTTCTACTTCCACTTCGATGTCCCCTTTTCATGCTTTTGGCGTTCCGTGACATTGAAAGATTTCGTCTCAAATTAAGAAATCCGGTGTACAGTACAGCGGATAATTTGTTGCCCAAACGTACCACTTTGCACGTTAATAACTACTCCATCTATTCCGAATTATAAAATAATTTCGATATTTTAATTTAGACTACATTTGAACTTAAACGAGTGGACAAACACACGTCTAGATACATGCGATTTAGAAAAACGCTAAAACATTTTATAATTCAGAACGAAGCGAGTAGTCTGTAAACTCTCATAATGGAGAAAATGATAAAAAAAACTACGACATTTGGGGCTGAGTTGTCGGATAACTACCATTATTGGGAGAAATGTCACATGACTACCATCATTGGGGACAGGTCGTGACAGATAACACTGATTGCTCGTTTTAAGCATGCTAACACGATTTCTGCCAGTTCGGGCCCACATGTCGGGTCTACGTGGCACAAATTCTTCACTCAGCAGTTTTAGCCATACTCTCTTGATACGTTCAAAACGTATCTATAATTTTTGATTGTTTCAAGTTAATATTATGCCTTTGGCACTTCTTTTTATATTAAGTTTATGATTTATTTGGACTAACCTATTAATAGTTATAAAAGTGTACAATGTTCTTGTTTTACACTTTGATGTGTAGGAATTATCAAGAATACAAGAGAAAACCTTGTTGGAGTCGAATTGGGACTTTCCTGACATCTGTCTGAGAACTTTTTACGAAGATTGTCAGTTTGACCCTCGAATATGACGTCAAATGGAAAACTCAATAAATAGAAAGTTGCAGGGAATTTTCGCCTAATGGATCTGGATATAAAATTCGGCCCAATCCGAGTCCGGACGGCCGAGATAAGCCCGATTTTCCGAAACCCTAAAAGGGGATGACGGAAATCCGAGAAGATATATAAAGGGAGGAAATCTAGGTCGTGGCCAACACCCCATACCACGAATTTGCAGCCACCAAAGCCACGTTTTTGCCTCCCCCATGGATCCCATCTCCATGGGGGAGGGCTCCCAAGAAGCCATGAAGGAGGGAGGCTAAGGTGCGGCGCTCCCCCATGATGCCGGCGGCGGGAAGGAGCTCCCCGCGCCGCCGCCGCGCTGCGCCACCGCGCTGCCTCGCCGCCGTCTTCACCGCCATCTCCATCACCAACTCCTCCTTGTATTCAGTGGTTCATCCTCCCACAAACCTCTGTACCGTCCTATGTAAACATGTTGTTTGATGATACAATATTTATCCTATGATCTATGACATGTTTGTGTAGTTTATTTGTCTTTTGATTGCTTGGTTGAATGTCTTTGGTTCATTAGATTTGTATGTTGATATGGTACTGTCCTTTGGTGTCCATTATACTTGTGCGCGCATGGATCAAACATCACGGAGTTGGTAGTATTTGTAAACGAAAGGGGAGTCCTGCCGGAGTGACAGAAACCTAAGGGCGCGAACCGGTTAGTCACACGTATGGGAGTAAGAGGACCTTAAACTTAAGGCTATGGTTGGGGAAACCTTAATGCATTGTTAGTATTCGCGGATGCTTTCTAACAATCCAATCATATAGTACTTGTAATTCCAAATAGTGGAGTGCATGTATATTTAGCCTCTCCAACAGAGAAAACTGCATCGAAGACAATGAACCCGATATATTCGATAATTAATCTTGGACAAAGCCATCACAATTACCACCACTTTTCCACACTCATGGTACTGTTAGTTTATGGTTACTTAGTGTACTTTATTGCTGCAGCACTAACATTTACTTTCTTGTATTTATTATCTCGCAAAGCTATCTCTCATACCCGTATTGTTATTCTAGTATTATTTCCTAGATAAAGTAAACGTTTAATATGCGTAGAATTGTATCAGTGGTTGATAGAACCTGAGAGAATATTTATCCTACCTTTAGCTCCTCGTTGGGTTCGACACTCTTACTTATCGAAAAGGCTACACGCGATCCACTATACTTGTGGGTTATCATCTCTCACTTGGACAATTTGTCGAACACCTTGCGCGCCTTGTCTGTCACGCGAGCGTTTGGCCGTCCACGTTCGCTGTGTTCGCCCTGGCCGCGTTCTCGAGGTCGCCGGTGGCCGCCGTGTGGGCCGTGCCCGCCTTCGCCGAGGTCGCCGGTGGCCGTCGTGCGCGCCGCGTTCCGGGCTGGACGCGCGTCCGCCGCCTCCCACGAGCGCCATGCGCTGCTGGCCGCTCGTGCGAGGTCGTCGCCGTGCCGCCGTTGCACGCCGCGCCCACGGCGGCGGAGGCGCTGTCGCTGCACCTGCCGGGGCGGAGCCGCACCTGCAGCCCCGCGTGCAGGATGGGGTGGACGGGCATCCCGTGAGCATGCCGCCGCAATGTCCAGGACGCGCCGCCAATGGCCTCCTCTGCTGTCCCTCCACGTCCGCCGCGCCCGCGCCTAGCCGGAGCTCGCCCGTGCCCATGCCATGGCCGGAGCCCTGCTGGCCGCGCGTGTGTCGCCGCAGGCCGCCCGCGTTCCCGCCCCATGCCCGTACGCGTCGCCGTGCCGCACTACCGTACGCGTCGCTGTCGCCGTGCCATGGGCGCACCCCCACACTCCCGCATCTCCGCCTGCTCTCGGCTGCAGTTCGCGTCACGGCGCCGCCTCGTACTGTGGTGGCAAGGGCGGCGGCCCGCCTCGTCGGGGCGAGCGCGCCCACATGGCCGACGTCGTGGCGCTTCTCCACCTCACTGTCGCCTGCTAGTACGCGCTCTGCTGGCTCTACTGGTGCTTCACCGTGCGGTCTCGTCCCGAGCTCGCGGAGGACGTCTTCTTCGCAGTCGACGTCGCCGCGCCCGTTGTCGCCACTGTGTACACCATGCGTAGCCCGCTGGGAAGTGACCCCTCCGGTCGTCGTGCGGCCGCCGTTCTCGAGCCCTGCTAAAGGACGCGTCCCCCATGGAGAACGGAGGCGGAGAATGCCTCCAGCGCGTCCTGGGTGCGGCGAGCTGGCGAGATGACCGGCGAGCGCCGCGGCTGCAGTGCATGGCGGCGAGCTTGCAGGACAGCCAGTGAGCGCCGCGTGGAAGACGGGCGTCTGCGGTGACGCAGCGTTCGCGCATCTCGAGGAGCGCCGGAGCGGGGAGGTCGAGCAGGGCGACGCCGCGGCGAGGGTTAGAGAGGCGAGGAGAGGCGACGACTAGGCTGGGGCAGTGCGGGGAGAGCGCGGCGGCCAGGTCCGGCTATCACGGCGCCGACGGCAGGCACGCGCCGCACGAGCTACGAGCTGGTCAACATAGATTGAGCTAAAAAAGAAAGAAAGAAAAGGCAGAAACGACCGTCTGCTTCGTCACGTTTTTGCCATGTAGACCCGACGTGTGGGTTCGAACTGTCAGAAATCGTGTTAGCATGCTTAAAACGAGAAATCAGTGCTATGTGTCACGACCTGCCCTCAAAGATGGTAGTCACGTGACATTTCCTCGAATAATGGTAGTTATTCGACAACTTAGTCTCAAATGTCGTAGTTTTTTTTGTCATTTTCTCCTCATAATGAGATACTCTTGACGGTTCGTAATGGTATTTTTTATGTGCACGCGTGTGTGGTTCATATATTTTCTTGTGATGAATATCGAAGAAAATACTCGCGTTTTAGGCAGTTGAAAATATTAATAGTTTATTGAATGAGTTAAACGACAAAGCAACTCTATGCCAATCCTGTAGGTTTCTTTCCGGTTGTGATTTTGCACAAGATCTTTTGTTCCATCCCAGATGGAAAGAGAACATAATTTACTCAGAATACACAAGTCTAAACAGTATAATGTTGGCGAGTGGAGATTTTTGGTTCCCGAAATCCCTCCGGTTTAAAAAAAATTCAAAAATCATATTTGTAAGTTTCAAAAAAATTATGAATTTTTTTTTGGCTGTAGCCAATAGTTTATCTACGAACGTGCAAAATATCAACTTCGAAAACTTTGTATTCTTAGCTACACAAAAATAACAAATGCATGGATCTAAGTATGCGTATTTTTAAATCTCCAAGTTTTAGATGATTTTGTTATTTTTGTGTAGCTCGGAATACAAAGTATTTGAAGTGATATTCTACAGGCTCGTGGGATATACTATTGTCTACACCCGAATTTCTTTTTCAGGATTTTTTGAAACTCAAATATATGATTTTCGAATTTTTTTAACCAGAGGGAGCACTGGAGGTCGGGAGCCAAAAGTAGTTTCCGAATGTTGGCCCCGAAGTTAAAAGCCACATCAAATTCACGTGTCCTAGTTCAAACAAAAGTCACGTGTCCTCGGTCGTCCATCTAGATAATATGGAATTGGAAACATAAAAAGAGAACAATGCGTCTCTGAAAAATTAATCTTTGTCTAATCTGCACCTTAACATCGTCACTCTGTCCCATGACTTTTAATAAGTCAAAATTCGTAATTATATGCTTCCACCATCACAATTGTATCTTCAAGCTTCAGATGATTGTTGCCAATAAAAGATGACAATACATTGTAAGAGATGATTTATGGATGATATTCTAATTTAAAGATGCACATAGACATACTACTTTGTATGTGTTTTAATTTGCGTTAACATTTTTTTCGTACTAGAAAGTCTGTTAAATAAAAAAAATAACATATGAAAAGACTAAATGCCTTAGTGCCTCTTTGATTCAAAGGAAAAGAAAATCAAAGGAATACGAAAGGGATGAGAATAGGAAAGGGTGTCCGGTGTAAAAACTATCCTCGTTCCTTGTGCACATGATTCAAATAATGAGTTCCGAGTGAATTTTTATTTTCCTCTACATTCTACCTTGAAAGAGAGACACCAAGGAAATTTTCCTTTACTTTTCTCTAGCACCAATACTATCTATACTACTATTAAAAGAGCAAACTTCGCCGGATACATTAAATCTATGTCGTACAATTTCTGATCAACGAATCAGATTCTTCCGTCTGTGTTGAGCTCAACTCAACACATCTGGCGAATCGTTATTTTTTCTTTCCCCTGAGTTAGGCCAAACAAAGGAGACCGATTCGTCGCTAGGTGTGGAGACGAGACCGAGGCGTCGCTCTAGGTGGAGGGCCTGTTGAAGCTCGCCGTGGTCGTCGGCCTGCTGGAGCTCGCCGTGGTCGTCGCGGCCGCACGACCGAGGCATCGCTCTGGGTGGAGGGCCTGTTGGAGCTCGCCGTGGTCGTCGCGGCCGCACGCCCACGCGCTGGGCGGCGCCCTCCCCTTCTTCATACTCCCATTAGGGAGGCTGGAGGCACAAATACAGCACGGACTCCGCCACGGCGACTACACATGTTACAGGTGAGTGCGCCCTTGTTCCCGATCCCCCACCAGTTGCCGCCCACCTAGATCTGCTGCCTGCTTAAGTGCTTATCTTCTCGATTGTGCCATGCCGCCATGATTCTCGCCTCGCTGGATAAGTTCTATATAGATTGGGAGGCCTCGCGGATAAGTTCTATATAGATTGGGAGGCATATTACCTTCTATCTTGTGCCCTCAGATGTGTGACTTATGATGGAGTTCTTTCATCAATTTGTTCCCCGAGATCTAAATTGTCCTATGAAAGCCCTGCTTCGTACTTGGTCTAATTGAATTCAGACATTTAATATGGAGTATTTAAAACGACATTAATCCTGCTCCGGTGTTGCTGGTGCTGGACTGTTTTCCTGATACATGGGGGAATTTCTGTCCTATCAAATGTTAAATGACATAAGTTAGTAGAATGCAGCTCCTGTATGTTCTTCTTTGTCTGAAGGATTAGCATTACTTGCAGGAGATACTGTAACGGCGCGTCTCAGAAGGCTTAAAAGTCTCTGAAGTTTCTGCATGGCCGTGGAAAAATACCAAGAGGAATATAACAAAGTCAACATGAAGGATGTGAGGTGTGGTGCTTTGTCCTGATAATCTGCTATACGCCTGCTGTATATGTTCATGCTTCACTTTGATATTTCTTTCCCCAGTGTTACAAAAGAGTAAAAGGGAAGGACCATTCAAAGGACAGATGAAACATTTTATGGTGCACTATGCGCTGACCACTACAGCATGCATTTACATGCATTGCAGATAGTCGCACAACCGCATGCATTTCTGTAAATTGAAATGGCTTCTGTTTGTTATTGTCGACATCTAAAGCCAATAAAGTCATTCCGTGTCTTGCAGAGTAGTGAGAGGTTCGAAACATCATTTGGTTACTATATACCTGTGATATCACTTTAGTTTATTAGTGAAATGCTTCTTTATTGTTTATCCTCACTTTCGCAGTACATGTCTTCTGTATAACGATAACTGTTGTGAACATTGTGCAATTGTTTTTACAATTCGGTGCGCAATTTACCAGTTCAATTTTGATATAGCGACTTGGTTAGGTCTGAAGCTATTTTAACACGTGAAATTAGGTTTCTACATGTGGTATTTTATATAGGTCCAGGATCGAAGCTGGGCAAGCTGTGGGTGCACGCATCAAAAATTTTTCTTTGTTAATGAGATCGTATATTAACTGATTTGGTTTCACTTTTCGATTTTTATTCATTAGGGACAAAATTGTGCATGATTTATTAGGTTGCTTGTGATGTTTCAAGAAATATTTTCTTCGCTTGAAAAAGATTGTATATTAATTGATTTGACTTCACGGTACGCGTCCGGCCGTCGAGATTTTGCAATGAGCAGTCCACGACTCTACACTCCTGCTCTCACCATCCTCTGATTTTCCTCTAGCAACCACCTTTCGTGGCTTTTCGCCTCAAGGAAATCGCGGGGTGTGGCAAACAACATTGGTCAAGACATGTGTCGATGTGATACTGGAAGTGCTCCTCCTTATGTAGCTCCCACTGGGCTGAGGGCATTTTCCACGGCTAAAGAAGTAATACATGTAGACTCTGATATTTTCTTTACTACTTATAAATTATCCATTTTATAATTAAGACGTGCGTTGCACGTACATTTCAACTAGTGTATCAAACGCGTGAACAGTAAAAAATCTGGAATATTTCCTAACCTGTATGTTTCCTCCACGTTTCCTCCAAATGAACGGTGCCCTTATAGTATGCATCGAATAGAGTATTTCATAATTAAACATTAAATTTTACATCAGCTCTAAAAGATGGCACCGGCTACAGGGTCCCCGAACATCTAGCTTAACAGTAGTGGGAACTTTCCCCGATGTATCTTTCAATGGCCATGAGACCTCTATCAGCTTCAAACATCACCTGACTTGTCGTTGGGAAGCAGTGATAGGGTTTGAGGGCAGAAGTTAGGCCAACTCCAACGGTCCACTCCAAATTTGGGCGGACCGTCCGAATCTGTCTGAGCGTACAAGGGGCATAACCCAATGGCGCACCCCAAAACAGCGAGACACCTTTTCCTCTCAAATCTGGGTCAGCTTTGCGCGCACACGGATGGTCCACTGTCCTCCCATGTGTCCACCACGGCCCCACCTGGCAGCGGCACTGGCCGCTTCAGCTCGCAAACCCTAGTCCTTTTTAATGGGACCGCCGCCGCCGTCCCCATCTGCTCACTCCACTCCACTCCCCACTCGCTCCAAACCCTAGCTCCTTCGAGCCAAAACCCTTGCCCGCCGCGCACCATGAGGACTCCGGCGTGGTTCCGGCGCGGCAACCGCCACGACGCCGAGGCATCTTCCTCCTCCGCCCTCCTCCACGCCGCTGCCGGGAGAGAGTCAACGTGTCGGTGGAGGTCGCACCTCTTCTGGCGCGAGGCTGAGCCGTTGCCTTGGGGTGACGTCCACCTCCCCCACAGGTAGCATCTCAACCGGCGTCGCGTGCCGGTGCCCCCCGTTCCGGCGGCGGGGCCAGCGCGCCGCCGCGAGTACCTTTGCCCAATCTGTGGACGGATCCGGCGTACGGCTACAACAACGATCTTTGGGATCGCTGGTTCGAGGCGGAGCACGACGAGCGCCGCCGCTCGTATTTCGCGGCCGAGCCACCGCGCGCCGACGACCCGAGCCGGAGGAGTTGGAGGATGAGGACCGACGGCCTCTTTGACGACACGGGCGATGATGCCATGGACGACGACGACGTTGCCGCAACGCTACCCGTGGGCCGTGCCGGCTCCGGTCGCTCTCATCGCCGCCTAGGTGGAGTTGGTGAACGAGGCCCGCGGAACCTCCGAGCTCGAAGAGCTCAGCCAGTGGCCAGATCTGGCCGCCGCCCTCCACGCCTCCACAATGGAGACTATGCCCCCTCTACCCCACCTCCGGAGCCGTGGTCGCCGTGGCCAGAGCGCGAGACGGCGCAGAACTGAGCGCCTACTCCGGCGTGGCCTGGGGGCCCAACCTGGCCCTCGGTGCCTGAGACACCTCCTCCGGCGCCACCCCGGCCAACTGGCCGCACGTCGTCATCAAGATTGAGGATGACTCCGACTAGGCGCGCGGTGAAGCCACCGAAGGCGGCAGCGATGACGGCAGCACCTCCCCCACAGCCCAGTAGCAATAGGGCTATTTTTCTTTTTTAGGGACATTTTGTGAACATTGTGATGGCCTCAAATATATGTACATTATTTTAAAAAATGTATCTGCTTATGTTATTTAAATTTCCTTTTTTTTTGGGTGTGCCGTTGGGTTTGCCCCCCCCCCCCCCCCCCCCCCCCCCCCCCCACACCCAAATCGGACACGATGCAGAATTCGGTCCGCGGACCACCCCAAACGGATCAAAGCGGACACCTTGGGTGTCTGATTTGGGGTGGCCCGTTCGAGTTGGCCTTACGGAACATCTGCCAGCAATGCCTTCGTCTTCCTCATTAAATATGGTGTTAAGTTTTACGGTTCGACGAGCCGCCTACCTACGTCCCAGGCGACTAGGGTTTCCCTACCTCGCCGGCAATCCTTGATCTCCGGCGGCGGGGTACTTGGCTACCGTGATCGGATCCGGCCATCTCCCTCGTGCGGGTGTACCACTCGGGCTGACCAAGGAATCGACCTGTTCGATTTCCCGGCCTTGGTGCGTGCGCTCGCCTAGGGTCTGATAGGATCAGATATGGCGGGCGTGAAGGAAAAGGATGGGGCAAGTGAAACAGCGGACATGGCAGGATGTGAGCCGGCGCTGGAAGATCTCTTGAAGAACCTGATTCAAAAGGCAACCACAACGATTGTTTTGGCGGCCTCCAGGATGGAGGACCGCCTAACCAAATGAGTGTGTTGTGTCTGAACTGCCGTGGCCTTGGAGGCCCTGCGGCAGTTCGTGAGCTTCGTGATCTTGCGAAGCGCCATTCCCCTGCGATTCTTTGTGTGGTCGAAACTCAGCTGCATAAGAAGCGGGTGGAAAATTTAGCTCGTTCTTTAGGTTTTGATAATAGTTTTGCAATAAGCAGCTCGGGCCGGAGTGGCGGGCTGGGGATGTTTTGGAATAATGGGATAAATATCGAAGTTTTACCCTACTCTTAGTACCATCTTGATTCAGTTGTTACAGAGCAGGGACAGGAACCTTGGCGCTTAACCGTGGTGTACGGTGAGGCTCAGGTCAATGAGCGCCACAAGACGTGGGATATGCTCAGATATATACGTTCATCAAACGATCTTCCATGGTTGTGTATCGTGATTTCAATGAGGTGTTGCACCGGTCTGAACATGAGGGGGTAAATGAACGGAGTTACGGCCAGATGGCCGGGTTTCGAGACGCCGTCGTCGTGTGTGGCCTATGCGATCTAGGCTACAAAGGCGTGGCGTGGACTTTCGAGAAGAAGGTGGTGGGGGGCACCTTTTGCCACACGCGTCTTGATCGTGCACTTGCTTCACCGACCTGGTGTGCACGGTTCCCAGATGCAACGGTCCACCACCTTGTCGTTGGGAAGCAGTGACTGGGTTGGCCGACAGAAGTCACGGAACATCTACCAACAATGCCTCCGTCTTCCTCATCAAATATGGTGTCCAAGATGATACACTCCAACGATGTTGCATTCTCTAGGATATAGCATGCTAGCTCAACCATGCTCTTTGCAGAGCAGAAGCCAAGGATAGTCACGTTCTTTAGGCTCATGTGCTTGCGTTCTGGCATTTGCCTCATATGTAAGGCATCCACAAAGATAGAGTCAAAATCCATGTCATCCTGCTGTACCTGCATAAAAACCGATCATTCTTATTTGGTTCATCACAGGTAGTAGTACATAAATAGCTTGCCTAGAAGAAGAGTGACTTACACCCAAGATGAAAGTCTCCAAAGCAGGAGAAGCATCCAGAAAAGAAACCAAAGACAAATAATCATATCCTGGGGAATCATCTCCATTAAAATAAATTACCAAGTGCTTGAGGTGGAGGAATTGGGCAGCTGTGATCGGCGTATTAACCGTCTGCAAAACAGATACCGCATATTAATTTTAACATAGGGCATTGCGTGAATGAGTACTGAAAGAAGTCGTCACACAGGTAGCAGGTATTCAATAATATTGAGTTTGAGCTTATACCTCACCAGATGAAGATAATGTAAGATCTTCAACATTTGGCGCAACATATGGAAGCTTGGTAATGGCGGAGCAGAGATAGTTGGATCCCTCTGCACACTGCATATTTAGCTTCTTCACTCCCAATGATTGTCCGACTGAGAGCTGTACTATGTTACCGTAGAAATCAAAGGTGGATAGGTTCGGAGCTTTGCTCTCAACCATTTGCAGCTCACCGCCTGAAGTTACAGCCAGGCAGCTCAACCTCTCCAGCACGCGTGGTATCTTCAGGCAGATTATTTCACTGCAATACCACAGTTCCAGCCGCTGCAAAGCAAGAGAATTGGAAAGAAGGCACCCTAACTCTCCATCTGTAATACACACACGGCCCAAATACAACGTTGTTAAGTTTCTCAAGAAACCAAGGCCAACTGCAGGATGGAAGGCACAGTGGGTGAGCCGAAGATACCGAAGTGAGCTTCCTCTCTGACTAAATAAAAGTGAGCATGGGAAGCTGTACCTTCCTTCTTTGTATTTTAAAGGCAGAGAAAGGTCGAGTTTTTCGATCCCCGGTGTAATAGCAATCTCAAGCCAACTACTGAGATCACAAATATCGAGGTCCCGACAACCAAACATGTTAAGCTCGAGTATCTTCACACCGGTATCTGAGTGGTTTTTCATAATCTGGTCAACTTTGCTAGGGAGAGCACCCTTTCCACATGCATTTCGTATCAAGCACAGCGTTTCATTAGTGAAGATGAGATTTGGATGGTGTCTCCATGAACGTAGGAATGCGTGAGATACACAAGCAGAACGGGCCGAATCTTCTATTGGCATCAGCGAGAGTATACTGCACAAGATGTCCTGCAGAAACATGGAAAGATGGTTGGCAAATGGTTACTACCAGAAAAAACATAGCATCACATGGAATAACATTCTACCACAGGTGCTTTGTGCATGTTTGCATAGAATAAGTTGATGGTGCATTGGAAACTGTTGCCTAGTGTGGCAGCTTGGTCATACTATTAAACTAGAGAAGTGGGTGTGAACCCTGTCAACGCGGGCTGGCGCCTTTTGTCTTGAAAACGGCATAGGTCCCTCTTCTGGTCGAGAAAAGAATATAGAAGTGGATCATTCTTCTATACACACAACACACACACGGCGGGGAGCGAGAAAAAAAAAACCTTTAGCTGCATTTGCATACCTCCAAAGTGTAAAAGGAGATCAGGGCACAAGGTATGTAGGACATCTGAACTTTAGAATAATTTGTGGCAAGATGTAGTTAGCTCAAGTGAAACATAGAGCTACAGAATCGTCTTAATGAGCAGATTTTCTTAATGTTAAAGATTTGTATCTGCACGGCACCTTTAATTCTAGGTGATAGCAGAGATGATGATTCATGGGAAGAAAATTTGAGTGGAAGAACTACATTGAAATGCACATACCCTGATCTAATATTAGGTATGCCGTGAACAAAATCAATGTACTCCTGTTGGCCAGCAGGAACTGCAGATCTACTTGCAGAAGATGGCTAACGGAAACCATGCAACATCAAGAGGTCATGGATGTGTTGGCCAACGCGGGATTAGTAGAAGCAAGAGATTCTTTTGAGCTGGAAGATTATATCATGCCTCCTGATGCAGAATGGAAGATAAGGGAAGACTGCTCCACAGGCACAAAGACGTTACCGGTGTCACGAAATGAGCAACTGATATTTCCAGGAGGCCAAAGGCCAGTACTTATACATGTGTGATGAACAGTAAACCTATACACATCTAACACCCCCTCTCAAACTCATGGTGGTCAACAACACTGAGTTTGGAGAGAAAAACCCATGCTGCGCTCGAGTCTGTGCCTTCGTGAAGAAATCCGCTAGCTGTAACTTAGAGGGCACATAGTGAAGAGCAAGAAGCTGGTCCTGCACAGCAGCACGCACAAAGGAGGCATCACACCGATGTGCTTGGTGAGCTCATGCTTCACCGGGTCACGCGCAATGCTGATGCACCTGTACTGTCTGACAATAGAGGAGTCGGTGCAGCAGCAGAAACACCAAAATCCTCTAGTAACCATCGCAACCAGGTCACCTCAGCCGTCAACATAGCCATCGCTCGCAACTCAGCCTCTGCACTAGCGGGAAACTGCAGTCTGTTTCTTCGTCTTCCAGGCAATGAGAGATCCTCCAAGAAAAACACAATAGGCAGACAGCGAGCGGCGATCAGAAGGATCACTAGCCCACGTAGCATCAGAGTAGGCCTGGAGCTGGAGAGAGCTGGAGCGAGGAAAGAAAAGGCGGCGGAGATCGTGCCACGAAGATATCGTAGAACACGAAGGTGACTATAGTGGACAGAGCTGGGAGCTGAAACGAACTGACTCAGAATGTGGACAGGATATGAAATATCTGGACGAGTGACAGCTAGATAGACAAGACTCCCAACAAGATGGCGATAGCGAGTGGGGTCTGTGAGGGGATCACCATCAGTAGCACGAAGCTGAACATTGAGCTCCATAGGAGTCTCAGCAGTGCGCTCATCACCAAGAGCAGCGCGAGCAAGAAGATCCTGAATATATTTTTCTTGGGAGATGAAGAAGCCATCAGAAGTCGAAGAAACCTCAATCCCGAGAAAATAGCGAAGTGGACCAAGATCAGACATCAGGAACTGCTCACGAAGGCGGGCCTTGACAAAGGCAATATACTCAGAGTCGTCGCCAGTAATGATCATGTCATCAACATATAAGAGGAGGAGCGTCCGACCACGAGGTGAGGTGTGGACAAACAACGCGGGGTCATGGTCGCTAGGCGAGAAACCAGCGGCAGTCACCACAGAGGCAAACGCTCAAACCAGGCGCGAGGGGCTTGTTTAAGGCCATAGAGGAGCGCCGAAGACGGCAGACCATACCATCAGGAACAGAGTACCCCGGTGGTGGCTGCATATAAACCTCCTCACGCAACTCACCATTGAGAAAGGCATTCTGGACGTCAAGCTGAGACACAGACCAATGACGAACAGAAGCCACAGCGAGAAGAGTGCGAACAGTGGTCATGTGGGCACGGGAGCGAACGTCTCATCATAATCGCGTCCCTGCTCCTGCTGAAAGCCACGAGCCACAAGACGAGCTTTGTAACGCTCAAGAGAACCATCGGAGCGAGTCTTGATCTTATAGACCCACTTGCATGTGATGGGACGAACACCAGGAGGAGGGGAAACAGATCCCACGTGCCAGTGCGCTCAAGTGCAGCAATCTCCTCAGCCATCGCAAGCTGCCATTCAGACTGAGCCATGGCATCCCGATAGGAAGTGGGCTCAACAACAGCAGAAAGACCACTGGGAAGGAGAATAGCGATCAGGAGACCGTAAAAGGCCGAGAACGAAGGTTATGAACCGGTGTACACGGGGAAGGTGGCGCCCGGAAGTAGAGGGCATGTCAGAGGGATCATCCTCAACACGAGGGCGACGAGTGTAGTGGAGAGGAAAGGGAGAGAGGGGACGATGTATCGGAGAGGAAGGTGGAGAGGTGGATGACGAGGAAGGAGAGGAGGAAGGTGGGGAGGGTGGCGTCGGTGGAGGAGGTGGAGGAGGAGGAACATGAGGCACAGAGGGAGAGGTGTCGGGAAGATAAGGAAGGAGATATCCTCAACCGAAAAGGTCGAGGCAGTAGGACGCGGATAGTACGAACGAGACTCATCAAAAGTCACATCACGGGAAATACGTAGCCGACGACTAACAGGATCCCAACATCGATAGCCCTTGTGCTCATCACTGTAGCCAAGAAAAACACACTCCACCGACTGAGCGGTCAATTTGGTGCGTTCGCGGGGAGCAAGGAGAACATAGCACACGCACCCAAACATGCGAAGAGCAGTAGTCAGGAGAACGACCAGAGAGACGCTCCATAGGAATACCACCCTGCAAAGCAGCCGAAGGCTGGATATTGATGAGATAGGTGGATGCGGAGACAGCCTCAGCCCAAAAGTGGGGTGGAAGAGAGGCGGCGATCATCATCGCACGAGCCGTCTCAAGAAGGTGGCGATGCTTGCGCTCAGCAACGCCATTCTGAGCGTGAGCACCAGGACAAGAGAACTGGGCGAGAGTACCCTGTTCGGCAAGAAAACCACGCAACATCTGGGAGATATACTCACCAGCCGAGTCAGCACGAAAAACACGAATGGGCGTGGAAAACTGGGTGTGTACCATGGCAGCAAATCGCTTGTATATAGGGAGAACCTCGCTGCGAGATTTCATAAAATAGAGCCAAGTGTAGCGAGAGAAGTCATCAATAAATAGAACATAGTAGCGATGACCACCTTTCGAATCGAAGGGAGCAGGACCCCATACATCAGAATGAACTAAGTCGAAAGGACGCTGAGAGACTGACTCACTCGTAGGATAAGGTAATTGAGTCTGTTTGCCAAGTCTACAACCATTACAATGTAAAGATACATCGCCAGAGACAGACCCTAAGACACCTTGATGCACTAGCGAGGACAAGCGAGAGCCACATATATGACCAAGTCGATGATGCCACTGTTGGAAGGACGCAGAGGAGGAGGCAGCAAGAGCATGCGAGCTGGCGGGTGTGGTGGCAGCGGAAGGAACACAAAGCCAGTCAACCTCCCAAAGGCCCTGAGCCTCACGGCGCCGAGGGCCAGCTCCAACTAGAACCTGGGTGCGACGATCCTGAACAGAGCAAGAGTCGGTATCAAGAATGACACGACAGCCAGAATCAGTAAGTTGAGCAGCGGAAAAGAGATTCATGGTAAGACGGGGAACATGAGAAACACTAGGAACAGAAAAAGATGGAGTAGAAAGAATGCCACGACTAGCAACAGGAAGAGGTGTGCCATCGGCAGTAAGAACATTGACAGGAGAATCAAGAGGGCGAAGAGAAGACAGAGCGGAAGCATCAGAAGACATGTGAAATGAAGCTCCAGAATCCAGAACCCACGGAGATGTACCTGACTGTGTAGGCGGCGGTGGCGGAGTAGCAGTAGTGGAAGCAGTCAGCGAGGCAACGGTGCCCGTCGAAGAAGAGCCAGAGGAAGCCAGCATACGCTTGAGCTGGGCAATATCCTGGGCAGTGAAGGACTGTGCAGACGGAGGCGCACGAACCGCAGGAGAGGAGCGACCCATGTCACGCTGCTTCTTGAAACAATCAGACTCTGGGTGGCCCGGCTTCTTGCAGTAGCCGAGACCCCCCCCCCCCTGCAGAGGGCCGCCCGCCCACCCCCCGTGAAGGAGTGGGTAGCAGCGGTGGAACAGACGACACCGGAGCGGGGCAGCAAGCACAGTGGGAACCACAAGCAGTCCAGCAGAACGGAGTCGAGTCTCCTCAGCGCGAAGCTCTGCAAGTACCTCTGAGATGGGAACACGTCGACCACGGGCAAGCAAGTGTGCACGCCGAGGCTCAAACTCAACGCAGGCGAGACAAGAACTCATGGACACGCTGAAACTCCAAGTCTGACCTCACTGTCTGACAGCATCGACAAGTACCGCAAACAACAGTCCTCAGAGAGTCAAGCTGACGCCAGATGGCAGAGCACTGTGAGTAGAACTCATCAACAGTAGAGTCACCCTGCTGAAGATCATGCTCCTGACTAGCAGTGAGTAGTAGTGCCCAATCCCATAAACTCAGAAGCAAACTGAGGTAGAACACTAGCAGTGAGGACAGCAGCAGCACGAGCATCATCATTGCACCACTGAGTGTAAACAGACAGAGCATCCCGATAAATAGAGAGAGACTCCGAGTAATTCGATACCTGCTGGTCATAGGCTTCAACTGCAATATCATCAGCATCCTTGGCGGCAGCACGATCAGCCTCAGAAGCATCAGCGGCAAGAGCGGGTGGCACCGGTGGAGTAGGAGCCACAGGAGCAACGGGGCACGGCGGACAGGAGACCTCGCCAGAGAGAACGCCCCACAACAGGAGGCCGCGCATGTGGATGCGCATAAAGCCCACAAACTCGGCGTAGTTGGTGCCATCAAAGATCACAGAGCACCGAGGAACAGCAACATAGCCCGAAGAGGACATCGCGGGCTCTCTGATTTTTTTTTTTGAAGTCAACTACTGATGAGAGAGAAAGTAGATCGAGCCACCCCGAGCTCACCTGCTCGATGCGGCTACGGGAGAGCTCGGCAGGAGCGGCCCCGAGCTCACCTACTCGGAGGAGAGGCCGGGGAGCTCGGCAGGCCGTGGAGAGGGCGGCCGGCCGGGGAGAGGCCGGGGAGAGGGCGGCCGGCCGGAGGGCGGCGGCCGCGACGGACAGGGGCGGCGGCCGGCCGGAGTGGCTGACGAGGAGGAGCAGCGGCCGGCCGAGGAGCTCGGCAGGCCGGGGAGAGGAGGAGCTCGGCAGGCCGGGGAGAGGAGGAGCGACGGCTGGCCGGAGTGGCTGACGAGGAGGAGCAGCGACGGGCAGCGACAGCCGGCTCGATGCTGTCAGCTGGAGAGCTCGGCAGGAGCGGCCCCGAGCTCACCTGCTCGCAGGAGATGGCCGGAGAAGGGCAGCGGAGCGGCGGCTGTGGTGCAGCAGGCCAGAATGGAACGGCGGCGGTGAGCAGCAGGCCAGGACGGCGGCGACACGGCAGGCCGGGAGTTGCTAAGGAAGAGGAGAGCAGAACCTTTGCTCTGATACCATGTCACGAAATGAGCAACTGATATTTCCAAGAGGCGAAAGGTCAGTACTTATATATGTGTGATGAACAGTAAACCTATACACATCTAACAACCGGAAAGTCTGCGGGGTGTGGGCCTGTTGTTGCCGTGTTCTTGGGGTGGGGCAAAGAGAAGATAGAAGAAAACAGATAACCTTGGTGACATGGCTTGAACCACTTAAAATGTTTGAGAACCCAGATGTGCACTTTCACAGTATAAGGACCAACCGACCAAGTGAAATTTGCAGTACAACGGATCGACGGTGCATTTTAATGTTAATAAACTCTCGTATTATGGTATCAGTGTAACTAAGTTCACATTGACTGACGATCACAACAGAGAACTAGTAAACTCATTACTCGTGTCCTGTTCATGAATTTTACTTAGCTTCCAATATAGGTCGTCATACCAATTGCTATTAGAGCAGCCACTGAAAATTTACTTGCAATATACCGTAACATGCCTCTGGGAGGTCTAGTCTTGAATCTCTCAATCGTTTACAACAAAGAATAGAGTTAGCATCTTTTCCGCAGACGAGTGAGTCGTCTCTTTTGGAAATAGGAGTAATTGATCCATCTGCAACAGGTCCATCATGTATGGTTACTCTAAGGATAATATAGATAGATAATATAAGGCAGGCACATAACTTGAGGTTAAAATTTAGCAACAGATTAGACAAATAAAGTTAATTTAACACAAAGTTATATAATAGAAAGTGTCTTGGATACAGTATAAATGTTCGAATTGTAGGGGTTTCAGCAATTTGCTTGGGGTTGTGGGGCTCGTCCCTGGTTCGAAAGTGCGGCAAGCCGTGCCACGGCGGACAGGGGTAAGGGTGCACCCTCCTTGATCCTGATCACCATGTGGCGCATTTGGCGAGTCCGAAACGACTGTATCTTCAAGATGGCCACGCTGGACTGTGCCGAGCTAGTGGAACTGATCTTGTGCGAGGCTAAACCATTGTTACTAGCGTTACCACTCCGTCAACTACCCATGATATTGGTTCTGTTTCGTTAGAGGGTGGGTTCTGTTGCTTTGGTTTTTGTTTTTATATGCTTTGCGTCATCTCAACTTCTAATACAAAATGACACACATTAGGGTGCGTGCTCAAGACGCAAAAACACAAAAAATATATTAATAATGATGCAGTTTCGTCAGGTCAGGCAATGAGGGGCGCGTCTGATACTGCAGACACATCTGGGGTGGTGATGCTGATGACGCCTCCTCTGATTTGCAATGTGGTGACTGAAGAACTCGAAGATGAATGAAAAAGGGAAGCCAAGGGACAAAAAGGATGCTGGGAATAGAGGTCTCTGGCTCAATGGATGTTTTACTTTCTTGCTTTTGTTTTCCCTGTTCAGTAGATCGATCATGAGCACTAGCGATTAGGCGGTGAGCCCTGTTGATGCAGGGTATCCTTTTACTTATGGTTTGCACTCTAAGAACTTGGTTGCTGCTAAGATCTTTTGTTCATGGTTTGTGTAGTTTAGTTATCGAAATGTAATAAAGTCCGACGCCAGGCGTTGCTTGAAAAAAAAAAGTGTCTTGAATGTAAATGTAAGGGCTCCTTTGATTCAAAGGAATTCTATAGGAACTTTGAAGGATTTTGATCCATACGAAGTTTTCCTATGTACAATTGTACATACGTCGTTGATTCGTAGGATTGAAATCCTTAGAAACTTTTCTGAAGGATTGCATTGCACTGGTTTTGGAGAATTTTTTTCCATCCACTCAAACCTACTGTTACAGTTTTTTTTTTTCTTTGATGTCAAATACTGTGAATCAAAGAGCCCTACAGGTACTACCTTTATGCACAATATTGATGAATTATTCGAATATAAAATTTGGAATACGAGACAGGGAAAAAATTAGCAGACGAAAACAAATGGAAAATAAATCTCTACGAGGGAGGGGTGGGAGGAGTCTCACCACGGGCTTGCAGTCTGCGGCGGCGCCGCCTTTCCCGCTGCTGCCTGCTCATGAGACGCTTCAACGCCAGCATCCCCATGAGGATTCCTCACCACCACGTACGGCACCTGACCGGATCAAGTCGAGGAATCGAGGGCTGGAGGTTAACTTGTGCTCTAGCTTTTCCGCTCGATTGCCCATGGTTCCTCTCCTTCTGGAAGCACAAACAGGACTACGGAAGACCGGCCGGGCACGGTGGGAATTCGAATCGGAATCAACGAGGGGAAAGATGGTACCTTTTCTTTTTTTGAGAAAACGGGAAAAATGATTCCGGCTGGACGAGGTCGCCTCCTTCGAGCTTGGTATCAAAACTGTCACAATTGTACTGCAGAACAGAGATTTGAGACACAAAAGTAGACAGCAATCTACATTACACAATCACCGAAAAATATATAACCACGTGTCTAGCTGCGACAGATTTTGGGTCACTTATGTTGATCAAAACAGATGAGTAACTAGTTAACTCGAATAGTTAAGCTTGGCCGGCAAACGATTTCAGATTTAAAACCCGTCTCCATTCATTAAACATCAAATTCAAACCATCCCATATCGAAAACCCGGCTCCGTTCTTTATGAACCGAATTCAAGCCGAGGCACAAGTTACTTGTATAGCTCGCAAGTTCCGATTTTTATTTTCATCTCTAAGAATAGTGTAAATGTCCGAAAATAGCTACTGGAACCCGATATCACTAGAGCCCTTTATTTTAAAATTTCAAAATCACATTTTGAAATCTCAAAAAGAAATCAGAAAAAATCCGTACGAGTAGTACATGTACATGTCTACTACGTTCGAACCAAGTTTCATCGAAATATAATATTTTCTGTGATTTATATAAAAACGACAAATGTGGGATCAAAAACAAGTTTTTTCTCTCGTTTTTAGAGCCACATATTTGTTATTTTTGTGTAGGCCAAAATTTTCAATATTTTCCACGAAATTTTCAGATATGTAAATCATATGAATATATAGTTTTTTGAAATGTATAAAAATCATTTTTTTTCTTTCAAAATATCGAGCTCCGTGGAGACCGGGAGCCAAATTGACGCACTTGTAAATGTCCGCATAACTTATGAGCATCATTCTTGGAAAGTGTCTTGTGCTCTTGGACACCAGTGCTCCTGCCATCTAACAAAAATTGAAATCGTATTTTTGAGTTTCAAAAAATTCTAAAAAATATCTGGATGTAGGTGATGGTGTATCCCGATAACGTGTGAAATATCAATTTGAAATACTTTGTATTATGGTCAGGTCCCGCATGCGGCGTGCACCTTTTGTTTCTACTCTTGTGTAATTCATGAGTCCGGGTGTGCAATTCATGATTTCTCACCGGATGTCGGCTTGCTCTTTTTCTTGTGTCCCTTTCTAGGTTGCTCCCCCACTCGTCCAAGAGGACGTGAAAGTCACTCGAGAATACATGGCGTTGGGATACGGGAAGACTGTAGTAGGAGTAGTGCAAATTTAAAACTTTTACTATGTATAAATCAGGATTGGTGCAGTAATAGATCATGTCATTGACACTAGACGCGTAGGTGCTGCACCATCTGGGACTTGGTGGTGGATAGAGTTTCCAACACATGGACCAACTGCGGTCATTCTTTGGTCTTCCCATGCCTCCATCTTTATATAGACGCATGGACCTACAACTCTTATGCTTACGACCTGCCTACAAGCCGATTAGGGTGATACTCCATAGACCAAATTTATGGCGAAAACGCCCAAGTTTTCTACGTTGTCAAGTTCGCCTTGAGGGGTCAGAAGAACAGAAAAATATCTTTGAGAGGCCGTTTAAAACGTTACTAGGCAACTTGGCGCGGCAATGCCGCGCCTGTGTAGCAAATAAAATTTGAATTTGGTAATCTGCACATTTAAAAATTGTGTAAGTTTGGAAGGTAGTGGAATCCGGCTTCTAAGAAAACAATCCTAACTTGAGACCGCTCCGCATCTCTCCCGTGCGGAACGCATCTGACCTAGCCCCGCCGCCACCCGAGTCCCGCCGCCGGCGCTCCACCCCCACCCCTCCGAATCCCTCCTGGGCTGCTCGCGCGGGCAGCTCCGGAGGGCCTCCAACCCTAGCCAAACAGAGCGCCGCCGCAGCTCTCCCCTGGCCGCTGCCGCTGGCGGCGCTGGCGGTGGCGGCCGCGCCCGGCCGTCCTTGGCGGCGGGTGTGGATGGCGTGCGCCGACGGGCTTCCCTCGCGCGGGGGAGAGACGTCTACGGGCGGGCATGGGGCTGGGAGGCGCTGAGGAGGAGCAGGCGGCGCGCTCCTGCGCGTCTGAGTTCTTGGAGTCGGCACGGGAGACCTGCCGGCGGTGCTGCGGTCTGAGGCGGCGACGAGGGCCTGATCTGGGCCCTTCTGAGCCCGGACGGCCGGATCCCCTGGTGGTGGTTCCTGGCGGCAGCGGTCGTCAGGATCTTCCCACACCGACGTGGTCTTTCTTTGTGCCCCTCCACCGCTTTGCCTCGTTCGATCCGATCGCCGGGAGCCAGCCGGCAGTGTGGGGGTTGCTGGCTTGGCTTTGAATAAAGGTGGCGGTCCTAGGGTTTCTCCCGCGCGAAGACGATGATCTACTGGATGCGTGCTTTCGTTGATTTGGCTGAAGTGACGAGTTCCGGAAGGCTCCGCCGGCAACTCCACTGGGCGATTCATGCCTGGAGATTGCTGGATCGGGTGGAATTCGGTCGTGCGCACCCATGTTTTACTCTGGCCGTTTGGTTTCAGAGGGAGCGCTTCGAAGCTCTGCTGGCTATTAATATCATGGGACATGTTCTCGTTCCATGGTGCTGGTGGAGAAGGTCATGTCAGTCGAGATCTGAGGCTAGCAATGGTGGTTCGAATCTTTCTCGCGATGAGGAATTGGCTTGGTGTTTCATGACTTGGAGCAGCGGCATGTAAGTGGGGGCGACAACATACGTGAAGTCCAAAGTCCTACCTTTCAGGGTGAAAATCCAAGATCTGGCCTTAATTGGTTGTGCCTGACAGTGGCCTTGCTGAAGACATTGTTTTGAGTGTGAGGACTATCTTCAGGGTGAAAACCCAAGGTCTGGCCTTAATTGGTTGGGCATGGCACTGTTCTTCTTGAAGGCGTTGCTTTTGAAGAATTGGGCATCAGGTGTTGTTTCGGTGGTGGTTGTGCGGCTGCTTGAATGACTGTAACTCTGTAGCGGGACTTTTCTTTTTATTTCTTGTTCTTATTGTCTTTCGGCTGTGTGCATCCGTAGTAACTTCGGTTATTGCGTTGTTGCAGAGGCTGGGTGTAATTTGTATCTCCGCGATATGGAATTCAAAGAAGTTTGTGTAACGATGAAATCCGTCGGAATTTGCTGGAATCAGTTGGAATTAATTTAACTGTATAATCGGAGGAAATATATTTTATGAGCATTTGTTAAATTTAATCTAAATTCATTTCATAATTGAAGAAAATTAATTTGCATTTTCTACAAATATTCATGTAATAAAGTATTTTAAAATTTAGCTACATAGTTGGAGAGAGTTAAGTTTTGTTTTCTTTAAATATGTTAAATAAATTGAAGTGATGAAATATGGTTCTACTTTGTTACAAATTTTTTATTTAGCATCATAATGGGAGGAAATATATCATGGGAGTATTTTTTGAATTTATTCTGTAAGTAGGGGAAAATGAATTTGTATTTCCTACAAATATTCACGGATTTGAAATATAAAAATATGTTTGCATTATGTCGTAAATAGGCAGCATTTATTTTTGTGGTCATTTTGATATTTTTTTATATATTTTTCTGATGGGTAGATTTAAAGGTGTCGTTCGGAAAATCTATGTCTGAAAATTAAGGGATCCATTTTGAACATGTTGAACTTTTTTTTTTGGTTTGAAATGATTGAGCTTAATTGTAGACAACCCTTAAGCTAAATTGTTCAGCAGTGCATGAATTGGACACAAATAGCTGGGATTTTTTTTTGAACAATTTGATATGATATGAATTGTGAAAGTGCAATTCAATTTAATTTCAAGTTAATTAATCATGTATGAAATGCTGTAGTTTAAAAAAAAAAATCTTTGCAGATTTTCATACATTGTTTGCATGATTATGAATTTCAGATGGGAAGTTATAATTTTTAAATTTTTTCTTTGTAATTATCAAATGAAAGTGCAATTTAAATTAAAATAAAGTTGATTAATCAAGTATGGAATGCAATAGTTGGAAAGTTTTTTTTTGCAAATTTTCATACATTTGTTGCATTATTGTGAATCAAAAATTATAAATTTAACAGATTTTAGTTGTTTTCTGCAATTGCTAAATGGCTGACAGGGGGCCCACATGTCATTCTCGTGGTAATTACAAAAATACGAGGAATCTGACATGTGGGCCGCTGAGACGTCATCAGGTGACGTCAGGGTCGGTCGCCGGCGGCGGACGCGGCCGCGCTGCCGAGCTCGCGCTCGAGCAGCTGCGCGCGCGCGCCGGCCTTAGAGTGCGAGGATCCGCGAGAGGAGATGCAGGGAAGCCGCACGGGCGGTGGGATGAACCATTTGGTGGACAGAGTCGCCGACGGCGAGCGTTTTCGTGGCGGTGGACCGCGAGCGTGGCGTGGATGATTCCGTCGCGTGCGTGGCGTTCCGGCAGCTCAAACTCGACGGAGACGGAGAGGGGACGGTGGCGAAGTCCGTGGTATCCTTGGATTCGAGCGGGGAGGTGCGTCGGCGGCGGCGGGGAGCTCCGGATTGCGCGAGGAGAGAGAAGAGAGGGAAAGAGAGATGTGCGGACGATTTTTCAGGAAGATCCCTGCACTTTGCACAAATTCCAATTAAGTCCTTTGCGGGGTGTTTTTTGCAAAATATTGCGCCAAATCCATGCGGGGAGGGTAACCGGCTGGCCACCGGTTCCACCGGCCGGCAACCGGCGATGTGGCGCCCTCTGGTTGGTGCGGACGCCGTGCGTACTGTAGGTGGAACACTACCGCGCGCGGGGGCGATGTGGCTTCATCGTGGCCGTCTGTTGCTTCGATCCGACGGTCAGAAGAAAAGAGGTGACGTGGCTCGCTGGATTGGGGGTGGAGATGTTGCTCCTTTATATATAGTAGGTATAGGTATGTGCTCCAAAAGGATGCCACCGACACTTGCCACCTACAATTAATTTAGAAGAACCAAGTATCTAGTTGAGTGTTTGGTTAGACTTACTTCTATCTTATTTGTTGACTTATAACCCAAAAACCACCTAACCATCTCCTCTTCAGAGCTCATCTTCGGAATCGGAGTTGTCAGTCTTCTACGTGAAGGGTCATCTGTTTGACATAGGCCGGCGTGGGCTTCGTGAGGCCACTGTCATGAGGTCTTCTTAGGTGGTCGTCTCTTCAGCGATGTCGGAGTCGCTCTCGGTGGAGTGACGACGACGACGCTGGTGGGCAACCTCAACGACGACCTTTGTCTTTAGCGGTGTGTTGTAGAAAATTAGGGTTGGAGCAATTCCGGCCTACGTACCCTCTATTCCTCTACCTTATCGGTGGTGCCGCTCACAATTCATATTGAGGCTAGAGGGTGGGACCTTTATATTGACTCCAAATTTCAGATAAATCAATCTGTTTCCAAATAGGACTCGTGACATGTTAGAACAACCACAATAACTAACAGCCAGTTACCGAGCCTATTACTGTTAAACAAATAGGTCTCAGCACACATGTGTGAGTCATGCGCCGAGTTTGAATACACAATCAAACTCGCAGGTGAAAGGACATTTTTGTATCCCTTAGTTTTGTGTGTTAGTTAACAACACATGTGATAGTTTTAATCTGGTGTTAAGTGTTTGCAGGTTTTAAATGTGTCCAGCACATGTGCATCTACACCAAAAAGAGAAAAGAAGCTTTTGGAGCCTTTTAGGCCGGAGTATCCGGTCCCCAGGACCGGAGTCTCCGGACTCAGAGGTTTCTGGCCTCTGTGCAGAAAATGTGCTCAGCCTCTGGTGGGGGCCGGAGTTTCCGGCCCCAGTGACCGGAGTTTCCGCCCCCAGGCCGGAGTTTCCGGCCTCCAGGACCGGAATGTTTGCTGAGCCTCGCTTGGCCGAAAAGATGTTCAGCCCCTGGAGGGGGCCGGAGTATCCGGCCCCAGGAAACCGGAGTTTCCGCCCCAAGGCCGGAGTATCCGGCCACTAGCACCGGATACTCCGGTGTGAAGAGAGCTGCAACGGCTAGTTTTTCAGGGAGGGGTATAAATACCCCTCCACTCTCCTCCAGCCAGCTAGCTCGACCAGAATACAAGATCCCCATTGTTGCAAGCTCAAGAATCACTAGATCTCCCAATCCCTCCACCCAAACTTGTTGATCTTTGGAGGATTGAAGGAGAAGGCCCCGATCTACATCTTCACCGAGCCGTTTGTCATTTCCCCCTCATTCACTTGAGGGACCATTGCTAGGGTTTCCACTAGGAAAACCTAGCCCCCTATTGTACTCACTTGATTGTCTTTGTGACAGATTGTAGCTGTTTGGGAGCCCCCAATCCTTTGTGGGTTGTGCCCCAAATCGTTGTTGTAAAGGCTCCGGACTCCGCCTCGAAGGTTTCCGATAGTTGAAGTGAACCAAACCTTTGTGGTGCGGTTCACCGGAGAAGAGGGTGAGGCCTTTGTGGCCGTTGAACCATTGTGTTGGTTCACACCTCTCCAACGAGACGTACTCCCCTAAAAAGGAGGAACTCGGGATTACATCCGTGTCTCCGCGTGCTTTGACTTCGGTTACCTCTATCCTTGTTTACCGCCTTATTATATCGTGCTTAGTTGCTAGCTTGTCATATAGGTAAATTCACCGTAGTTGCATATCTAGAGAATTTACCTTTTGTGTCAAGCCTAAATTGAAAAAGACTAAAATTGGAGTAGCACCTATTCACCCCCCCCTCTAGGTGTCATACCGATCCTTTCAATTGGTATCAGAGCTTAGGCTCTCTTGTTTTGGGTTTAACCGCCTAAGAGAAGTATGACACTAAGTGAGGATGAGGCCGATCTTGCCAAGGCCAAGAGACCATGGCATCCATGGCCGATATCAAATCGTTGGAAACAACATTGACATCGTCCATGAATGACATGAATGTCAAATTTGATGAGTTGCGTGACATGCTCATGAAACTCACAAATGCCAAGGTTTCGGAAACCATCCCACTAGAGGGCATCTCTAACTCCGATGAAGGTGATTCCGAGGAGGGTAAAAAGAAAAATGAGAAGGGGGTGGAAACCACCTCCGAATCTAAACCAACTCCTCCTACCAAGCATGAAGATGGGAAGGAAGAGTACCATAACGTTCCGGGATGGTACCCTATCGACCCACCTATCACCACCCGCATAAACCCCATTGGTCCTCCACCTAAGCTTAATGCATTAGCCTTTGCTAGTTGGCAACGCTCAATGAAATCTCATATTAACAGTGCCTCTATCGAGCTTTGGAGGATCATTGAAGATGGGTACAAGGTTGCGGATCCAAGCAATGTGACAAGAAGAGAATTTGCCGAAAAGCAACTCAATGCCTCCGCACTCCATATGATTGAACTTTCAGTGGGTGAAAGTGACAAGCATTATGTTCTCAATGCCACCACCGCCAAAGAAGCTTGGAATTGTCTTGAGGTTGCATTTCTTGGGAATGAAAGCATGAAGAGAAACCGATATGAGTCTTTGAGCAATGATGCCGAAGGATTCTACATGTTTGACAATGAGACTCATGAAGACATGTATGGAAGACTCAAGACTCTTGCAAAGGCCTTCTTTGATGTGGGGGCAACCTATGTGGATGATGCTTATGTCAAGAGGAAGTATGTGAATGCTCTCTTGCCTTCCGAGCCCATCGAGGTGAAGGCCATTCAAGGAAGACACAACTACAACGAAATGACATCCAATGAAGTTATGCAAGAAGTGCAAGCCTCCAAGGTTGCCACCAAGAATGCCGAAGATAGCCGTGCTAGGGCCATGGGGATGAAACAAGGCCCCTCACTTGCTTTGAAGGCCAAGGTGGTATGTCTTGATGAGGTTGAAGCGTGCCCAAGCAACATTGCTCCAAATGATCTTGAACCGGCTCTAAATGGTCATATAGCTCTTGCCACAAGAGAGTTTTGGCAAGACCCGGCAAAAGCTAAAGCCAAGGTTGATAAAGAGAACAACTCAAGTGGGAAGAAAGAGCTAGCCTCAAAGTGGAAGACGTGCTATAATTGTCATGACAAGAACCACTACATAAGAGAGTGTCCTTATGAGAACCGAGAGCTAAATGGTGGGAAGCTCATCCCCAAGGACCATTCAAAGTTGATACAAAAGAAGCCCGCAAGACCAAGGAAGCCTTTCTTCAAGAAGGCACCAAGAATTGTGTTGGTGGCACAAGAAGAATATGCCACAAGTGATTCCGAAGATGAAGATGCACCTACTAAAGAGGTAGCCGCATTGGCTATTGTATCAACTTCATCATCTTCTCTCTTTGAATCCCCCAATGAGAACTTCTCCACCAACAACGCTCGTTGCCTCATGGCTAATGTCACCGAGGTATCATCTCCTTCTCCCAAGACTATGCATGAAATGAGTGATCAATCTAGTCTTGTGATTAAGAAAGAACTTGTTGCTTTCGATACGTTCATGACTAACTTGCAAGGTGAAGCTAAGGAACATGTTGAGTCTCTCATGAGACAACTATGTGCGGCCGAAGAACTTCTTCAAGAAAAGAGTAAGATTGAGAGAGAGGATTCTCTCACCATTGCCTCTTTGAATGCTTCCGTAGCATCCTTGAATGCCTCTCTTGATGAAGAGAGTGAAGAAAGATGTTCTCTTGAGGAAAGACTTGAGTCTCTTGATGCTAAAAATGATGATATCATTAATAAAATCATTAAGGATAGAGATCATGTTGTTGCTAAATATAAAGTGCTTAAAAAGGAGAAAGTTGAACTTGGGGTTGCTAATGCTAGACTTCTTGAGGGTATGGAGAAGCTTGACAAGGCTCACAAGGCCTTGGAAACAACTCACTCCCTTTTAGTCAAGTCTCATGAGCAACTTCAAACTCAACTTTCTAAATCTAGCTCAACTAGCATATCTATTCTTCCTCGTGTTCATGAAAATGTTATTGAAGAAAATGTTAGTGCCAAGACCTCTATTCCCAAAAGTAAAGATAAGGGTATTGCTTACTTATTTGAGCAAAAACCACACAAAGGGAAGGAGGGTCTTGGTTATGTAGCCGAGCCCAAGAAGAAAGTGGGCAACAACAAGAAGATCAAGACCAAGCCCGCACAAGCCGAGACTTCCATTGCGGGTGGTAGTGCCACAAGGGGCAAGACCACTCGTAGTGACTTTGCGGGGCATAACAACCCCAACTATATTCTTTATGTTGATTATTATGGGGATGTTTATGCTCAATATGTTGGTCCATATGATGGTTACATTGATTACTCTATTTGGGTTCCTAAGACCCTTGTTGCTAACCAAAGAGGACCCATTGAGAAATGGGTACCTAAATCCAAGCAATGATTTCTTGTAGGACTATGCTTCCGGTGGATCTAAATGGGTGGTTGATAGTGGATGCACTAGTCATATGACCGGAAGCAAGGAGATTATGACGGATTGAGACCAAATCTAGATTATACAATAACCGTCTCTTATGGTGATAATTCAAAAGCTGAGGTAAAGAGTCTCGGCAAGGTGGTAGTTGCAAGGGATATCACCCTTGTAAATGTCATGCTTGTTGAGTCTCTAGGTTACAATCTTATGTCCGTTCGTGCTCTTAATAAGATGAACTTTGATGTCCATTTTACTATTGATATGGTGGTACTCTTGAGGAGCAAGACTCTAAAGGTCATGTTCGTTGGGTATGTTGAAAATGAGTTGTTTGTGGTAGACTTTTCGGGGTCTACCAACACTCAAGCAATATGCCTATTCGGAAAGGCCGACGTGGGGTGGTTGTGGCATCGCCGCTTGTCCCATGTCAACATGAGAACTTTGCAAAGTCTTCACAAGGGTGGCCACATTCTTGGACTAAAAGACAATGTTTCTTTTTCAGAGATCGTCTTTGTAGGGCTTGTGTTGAAGGAAAGATGCATGATTCTCCCCATCCGGGCAAGACCATTATTTCATCAACGAGGATTTTGGAACTTCTTCATGTTGATCTCTTTGGTGCCGTGCCTCAACCTAGTCTTGGTGGGAAGAAATATTGTTTGGTGATTGTTGATGACTATTCAAGATTTACTTGGGTTTATTTCTTCAAGACGAAGGATGAAACCCAACAAACCATCATCGACTTTTCCAATATTGTTCAACGCCAATACAATGTCCCTATTTTGGTCATTAGGAGTGATAATGGCTCCGAGTTCAAGAACTACACCTTAAATGAGTTTCTTAGTGAAGAGGGGATTCGTCATCAATATTCCGCTGCATATACCCCTCAACAAAATGGTGTAGCCGAAAGGAAGAACCGGACTCTCATGGATATGGCAAGGTCTATGTTGGCGGAGTTTAAGTCTCCGCTATTCTTATGGGCCGAGGCTATCTCCACGGCGTGTCATTCATCTAACCGGTTATTCTTTCGTGTTGGCAAGAAGTTTACATCTTATGAGATGCTCACCGGCAACAAGCCCAATGTCTCCTACTACCGAGTTTTTGGTTGTAAGTGTTTCTATAAGAACAAAAGTGTTCGTTTGTCTAAATTTGAATCTAAAGCTTTAGAGGGTGTTTTTGTTGGTTACGGTGCCGAATCTCACACCTATAGAGTCTATGACAAGACCGTTGGGAAAGTCATAGAATCTTGTGATGTGAGGTTCGATGAGAATGACGGCTCCCAAGTGGCGCAATTTCATGTTTGTGATGTAGATAATGAGGAACCTCAAGAAGCAATAAGAAGAATGGGGGTTGGTTTCCATCGCCCCATTGAAATCCGTCATGAGCCTCCTCAAGCAAGTCCTAGCTCCACTCATGTGGAGAATCCATCATCACAAGTTGAAGTTGCACCTTCTATGGAAGCAAATGATGCACCTATCCAAGAACAAGTTCAAGGCCCTCCTCAAGTTGACCAAGAGGCTATTCAAGAACCAAGTTCTCCTATTGTCAACACTAGCCAAGGTCAAGACCAAGATCAACCCTCTCCTTCTTTTGTTGAAGATGAGCTTCAAGATGATCAAGGTCAACAATCCGGTCAAGACGGGGACTCAAATGATCAAGATGATCAAGCCGAAATTCCTCGCATCAATGAGGATATCGAAACCCGTCGTATAGCAAGAGTCAAAAAGGATTGGAGAAGAAAGAGTCTTCATCTAGAGAATATCATTGTTAATGTCAAGAACAAGGTCACCACAAGAAAACAATTGGCAAATTTCAATGAACATCAAGCTCACATCTCTATGGTGGAACCAAAGAAAGTCTTTGAAGCTCTTGAAGATCCGGATTGGTTGGAAGCCATGCATGAAGAACTCAATAACTTCAAGCGCAACAAAGTGTGGAATCTAGTGGAGAAGCCAAAAGATTGCCTCAATGTTATAGGCACCAAGTGGATATTCAAGAACAAGCAAGATGAGCATGGAATGGTTGTGAGGAACAAGGCAAGATTGGTAGCTCAAGGGTACTCTCAAGTTGAAGGCATTGATTTTGGAGAGACCTATGCTCCCGTGGCTCGCCTTGAGTCCATCCGTATCCTTCTTGCATATGCATCACATCATAATTTCAAGTTGCAACAAATGGATGTGAAAAGTGCCTTTCTTAATGGTCCTTTAAAGGAGTTGGTATATGTTAAGCAACCTCCGGGATTTGAGGATCCACACTTCCCTAACCATGTCTACAAACTTGATAAGGCGCTCTATGGTCTCAAACAAGCACCTCGTGCTTGGTATGAGCACCTAAGAGAGCTATTGTAGACCGTGGCTTTGAAGTGGGGCAAATCGATCCCACTCTTTTTACCAAGAGGGTTAAAGGGGAGCTTTTCATATGCCAACTTTATGTTGATGATATCATATTTGGCTCTTCTAACAAAGCTTTTAATGATGAATTTTCAAAGCTTATGACCGATAGGTTCGAGATGTCCATGATGGGAGAGTTGAAGTACTTCCTTGGTTTTGAGATCAAGCAATTGAGTGGAGGGACCTTTATCTCTCAAGCCAAATATATCCAAGACATGCTCAAGAGGTTCAAGATGCAAAATGCTAAAGAGAAGAAGTTTCCTATGGACACCAAGTGTCATCTTGAACTTAATCCAAAGGGTGATAAGGATGTTGATCAAAAGCTCTATCGTTCTATGATTGGTTCTTTGCTTTATCTTTGTGCATCTAGACCCGATATTGTGTTGAGTGTAGGAGTGTGTGCAAGGTACCAAGCGGCTCCCAAAGAAAGCCACCAAACGGCGGTTCTTCGAATCTTTCGATATTTGGTTCATACCCCAAGGTTTGGTTTGTGGTATCCTAAAGGCTCAACTTTCTCTCTTGCCGGTTACACGGATTCGGATTGGGCCGGTTGCAAGGATGATAGGAAATCAACTTCCGGGGCTTGCCAATTCCTTGGTAGGTCCTTGGTGAGTTGGTCTTCTAAGAAGCAAAATTGCATATCTCTCTCCACCACCGAAGCCGAGTATGTGGCGGCCGCTAGTTGTTGCACTCAATTGTTGTGGATGAGGCAAACTTTAAAGGAATACGGTGTCCATTGTGACAAAGTGCCTCTTTTATGTGACAATGAAAGTGCTATCAAGATTGGTCACAACCCGGTGGAGCACTCAAGAACGAAGCATATTGAGATTCGCTATCACTTCATCCGTGATCACATCATCCGGGGTGACATTGAGCTTGGCTATATTCCCACGAAGATCCAACTTGCCGATATGTTCACGAAGCCACTTGATGAAGCAAGGTTCACTTATTTGAGGCATGAGCTAAATATCATCGATTCGGGGAGCGTCGCTTGACTATCTTGCATACACACCTATTTCTTGACTATCTATTTGGTTTAGGTGTAGGCATGGACATAGGGGGAGTGCGGTCCTAATCCATTGGACTATCCCTCCCCCCATTATGCCGATAGTAAGAACTCATTTTGTCTCTATATGTTCATTTTATGAATTGTGAGCTTAAAATGACGAGTAGTGGCCGTGAACCCAAGATATATCTTCGCGGTGTCACACCACACACTCATACATGGTGGCCTAGGCCACCGCCCTCTTCTTTGTGAAGAGTTGATCTTATTTGGTCTTTTATTGGATTTTATTGCCTATCCGTTGTTCTTTATGGAAAACACGCTCAAATGATGATTCTTATTTGATTTTTGTGCCTCTTACCAAGTTTGAGTGTGAAGTACCATTTCAGTGACTTTGTGTCTTATCCCAGGCCTATCTTATCCCAAAGCTTGCTCTTCTTGCATCCTTCATGTCCAACAGAAAAAAAAATCCAGCATTTTGAGTTGGTGGGGCCGGATAATCCGGTGCATAAGGCCGGATAATCCGGTCTGACAGAAGTATCCGCCCTAAACCCCGGAATCTCTGGCTCAGGCCGGAGACTCCGGTGTGTTTAGGCCGGATACTCCGGTCCGGCAGTTTCGCAGGGATCTTAAAGGGGATCGGGGTGGGAGTTGTATTCACAACTTCCTCACACCCCCGACCCCCATCCACTCCCCTGCCGCCGCCACCACCTCGAAGTGCTGCTCCGGCTGCTCCCCGCCGCCGGAATCCGCCGTGCCTCCGGCCTCCTCCTCCTCACCGACGCTGGGGACCTTCCTCTCCTCCGTTTGGGCTGCACCATGGACAAAAAGGGTACTCACTCTCTCTCCCTAGGTTTTCTTCTCGATCTAGGTTTGGAGAGTAGTTCCCTTAGTTTTTCTTGGTGCAAAACCTTTTAGATGGCAAGGTGTATCCTAGAAGTAACCCTAGAATTATTTGCACAAAGTTCTTGAACTAAATCGAGGTTTCCCCTCTCAGGGGCCGGATAATCCGGTGTTGCAGGCCGGATTCTCCGGTCTGGACCGGATAATCCGCCCCTGAGGCCGGAAACTCCGGTGTAGATCAAGATTTTAGTGCCCAGAATTCTTTAGTTACTTCTTCTTTTTGTTCCTGGACATGCAAGCTTATCTACATGCTTTCCTACTACTCTGTTTCTCACAGGTGCTCTGAGGACTAAGGCCTCCGTCTCAAATCCTCACAAGGTTTCAAGGAAAGAACGTAGTCAAACAAGGGACAAGCTGTTGTTTGATAGCAGCGCTGGTCGGTTGCGTCAGCAGAGTGCCATAGATGAGGAAGCCACAAGGCATGCTGCCCTAGGTGGGTTCGATGATGAAGAAGAGGCCGAGAGAGCCCATTTTGATTCCTTGACCACAGTTTTGGGTATGGGGAAGCTTGAGTTCCGCCGGATGAGATCTCAGTCCTTCTTTGACTTGCCGCCCAACACCAATGATCCTAACTTTCCAAGGAAAGAGCAGCAGCTGATTATGCATGAGATTTATGCCCGTATTGAGAAACATGTGGTTTGTGAGCAAAAAGTGTTGAGTCTTGATGCCTTGAACTTGAAGCCGTACTTTCAAGAGGCAGTGTGGATTGTTCGGAAGCTTGGTCTTGAGAAGCTTATCTCCACTCAACAAGGCTATGATATTCAGCTTATTCATCAGTTCTTCGCCACAGTTGTTTTTGATCATGATGAAGAAGTCACAATGACTTGGATGACCGGTCCTCACAAGTGCACCTCCAACTTTGTGGAATTTGGACAGTTTTTGGGCTATGTGTTCAAGGGGGCTACTACCCCAGTTGGGAAGAGGATGCATGTGGAAGGGGTCGCCTACAACAAGCGTCGCTTGCGCCCTTTATACTCTGTGGCATCATCGGTTGGCTCTAATCAAGACCTCCTCCCCACCTTCAACATTTTTCTTCGCATGGTTCGGTTTAACCTTGCTCCTCAAGCCGGAAATGTGGATGCCATTCGAGGAGGACTTGTCAATCTCCTTTACCATGCTTACAAGGTTCAACAGGCCGGTCCGAATTGCAAAGGTCAAGAAATTGATGTCATGGATTTCATCAAGTGTGAGTTGCTTTGGGCCATTTTTGAGCATAAGAATCCTTTGTACGCACCATACATCATGAAGCTCATCATTAAGAAGGTGCCTTCCGTTGATGTCTCTCGCCTCACCAAGCATCCCAAGGGCACTCTCCGCCAATTGAGCAAGCATTCCAAGCAGCCGTCTTCCTCTCATGCACCTCCTCCACAATCTAGTGATGAGGAGGCGGCGACCGAGGCCCCAATGCCTAGAAGGAGAAGCAAGAATGCCGACCCTCCATCTTATCTTCAAGGAAGGGCTGAAGTGAATATGGAAGTGAGCAAGCTATCTTGGTGGAAAAGAAAATTGCTTTGCATGGAGTTGCACTTCACAAGGAGAACCATGGTTCATATGTGAGAGAGAAGCACATCATTGACAACCAACAAATCATGATCAAGGAGTTGCGCAAGCTCAACAATGGTAGTGTCACTCCTCCTCCGGAAGAAGATGAAGATGGGAATCCTATTCTCTCCTCCTCGTCCGCCGAGACTCTCTCATATAGCAAATGGAATGAAGACGTCTTTCCTTGGTCCGATTATGCGGATGTGACCTCTTTGCCATCATCTTCTCGCAACACCGGCAAAGCTCCCATGAACATTTCAGATGAAGACTACAATGGAGAAGGGGATGGTGATGAGGACGGTGAAGACTCCGAGTGATCTCCATGGGTTACGTTAGTAATGCTCTTTTCCCTTTTTGGCGTCTCGATGCCAAAGGGGGAGAAGTAGTTCTATTAGATTCTCTCCGTGGGATTTGCATGGGTCGGACACAAGCATGTGCTTTTTATCATTCTTGTTGCGCTTGTGTCCCTTTATGTTATTTGGAACTTTTATTTGCATCTTATGTGTTGAGAACTATGGATGTTATCTATGTGAGTGTAAGACATATGGATTTCTTATTATGTATGGTTGAGCCTACATTAGTGTGCTATGGTTTATATGGATGTTATCTACATTTGTATGCACAAGGTATGGTTTTATCCCTAGACTCAACCTATATTGTGATATGTCCTTTTGGGAAATGTGGTTGTTTCCATATCATGTTGCTATTTGGTTAAGACTTGTCTCTCTATGTGTGTGCTTATGCATTCCAAGGTAATTGTTTATATGCACACATCTAGGGGGAGTATCTCCTTTTGTTAGACATGATATGATCTTGTTTTTTATCGCAAATCCTTGTGTTGTCATCTAACACCAAAAAGGGGGAGATTGAAAGGACATTTTTGTATCCCTTAGTTTTGTGTGTTAGTTAACAACACATGTGATAGTTTTAATCTGGTGTTAAGTGTTTGCAGGTTTTAAATGTGTCCAGCACATGTGCATCTACACCAAAAAGAGAAAAGAAGCTTTTGGAGCCTTTTAGGCCGGAGTATCCGGTCCCCAGGACCGGAGTCTCCGGACTCAGAGGTTTCTGGCCTCTGTGCAGAAAATGTGCTCAGCCTCTGGTGGGGGCCGGAGTTTCCGGCCCCAGTGACCGGAGTTTCCGCCCCCAGGCCGGAGTTTCCGGCCTCCAGGACCGGAATGTTTGCTGAGCCTCGCTTGGCCGAAAAGATGTTCAGCCCCTGGAGGGGGCCGGAGTATCCGGCCCCAGGAAACCGGAGTTTCCGCCCCAAGGCCGGAGTATCCGGCCACTAGCACCGGATACTCCGGTGTGAAGAGAGCTGCAACGGCTAGTTTTTCAGGGAGGGGTATAAATACCCCTCCACTCTCCTCCAGCCAGCTAGCTCGACCAGAATACAAGATCCCCATTGTTGCAAGCTCAAGAATCACTAGATCTCCCAATCCCTCCACCCAAACTTGTTGATCTTTGGAGGATTGAAGGAGAAGGCCCCGATCTACATCTTCACCGAGCCGTTTGTCATTTCCCCCTCATTCACTTGAGGGACCATTGCTAGGGTTTCCACTAGGAAAACCTAGCCCCCTATTGTACTCACTTGATTGTCTTTGTGACAGATTGTAGCTGTTTGGGAGCCCCCAATCCTTTGTGGGTTGTGCCCCAAATCGTTGTTGTAAAGGCTCCGGACTCCGCCTCGAAGGTTTCCGATAGTTGAAGTGAACCAAACCTTTGTGGTGCGGTTCACCGGAGAAGAGGGTGAGGCCTTTGTGGCCGTTGAACCATTGTGTTGGTTCACACCTCTCCAACGAGACGTACTCCCCTAAAAAGGAGGAACTCGGGATTACATCCGTGTCTCCGCGTGCTTTGACTTCGGTTACCTCTATCCTTGTTTACCGCCTTATTATATCGTGCTTAGTTGCTAGCTTGTCATATAGGTAAATTCACCGTAGTTGCATATCTAGAGAATTTACCTTTTGTGTCAAGCCTAAATTGAAAAAGACTAAAATTGGAGTAGCACCTATTCACCCCCCCCCCTCTAGGTGTCATACCGATCCTTTCAGCAGGCTTTAACAATCCATAGAGCCAATCCTACGGACAACCTGGCATTCCACTCTATACTGTTCCCGTGTATAATTCCAGCATATTCATATACACTGTGTTCCAGTATAGACGTACCGGCTTCCTTAAATATATTTCCTTAAGTACTGCACATCAATAATTCCCTGTTATTCTTGTGACACTTCCACACTGAAGTTTAATTGTGGACAATGTAGTAGATATATAAAATGTTGCAAGACACAATTTACTACATCTCCCATTTGACTGAAAACATTTTATTTCAGCTAAGTGAATTCCCATGCAATTAACATGATGAGTGGTTAATTCCTTCCTTCAATGCACTCGTGTTGCATATAAACTTTGTGACTTTTGGAGTCATATTATCACAAAGTAACAGGTTATGATGCACCTTTCCACGATCTTAGGTTCACGAAGAAATTTCCTTAGCCATATACCTTCCTTCAATGCTTGACATGCATCAAAGTATTCATATTCTGTAAACAAAGAATATCCATGTTTCCATTGTAAACAATAAATACCTACAAATGTAAATATTAGCACATAACATAAAAATAGATTACCTTTCACCAAGATTCTATTTCCAAAAATAGTGTCAATATATACACCCAGCTGAAGGTTGAAATCATCAAAGAATGAATAATCCACGGTTCCTTGCGCCAGCAAATACTTTTATGTGATTCCAACAATCTTTATGAAATTAATATTCCGTTTGCTAAAAATTCCAGCAAATCCTTTTCTGTGCTAATAAAAATAGCAACAATTACAGTGGCATGGCTAAGTTCAGGTCGCACGAATAATGTCCCACGATAACTGTGGTATGACAATTATTCTTCCTTTTTCCTCACGAGTTCAAATAAAATTCCTCGCAGAGTACCATTCCCTTAATAAAAAGGTACATGACAGGTATGCACTTTTCCATAGAAAAATATATCAAAACATTCACTATGTGATTCCACTCCCAAAACGCAGAAAGATTTGAACATTCCTTTCATAAGAAAGTTAGAACCAAACCAAGCTTTCACTTCCATCAATGTGATATTTTAAAATCAATAAGAACATAGTTAGCACATATAGTAAAATATAAAAAAAAAATTATACTAACCTCTTTAAATGATCGTCTTCTATCATTAATAAAACCATATGACCTGATATATCATTGATGTGAAGCTTGTTCCATGAACATGAATGAATCTAATCAGTTAGCAAACCATGTCTTTATTCCCACCTCCTCTAAATTTTAGAGTTTTCACAAAGTATAATTATTTTCTTTGTGTAAAGAATAAAACAACAACACCTTCCTCTAAGTTCTAGAGTTTCCACAAAGCATAAATATTTCCTTTGTGTAAATAATTGAACAACAACAGCTTCCTCTAAATTCCAGAGTTTCTACAAAGTATAAATATTTCCTCTGTGTAGAGAATAAAACTTCCTTATAAATAAATACGTTTACAACCTATAGGCTTGCAGTTATTGGGTAAAACAACAAGTTCCCAAACTTTTATTCCTTTTCATTGAGTTTATTCCTTCCCGCAATACTTCCACCCATTGTTTATAATAGTAACAACTTTAACTATTCCATACAAGTTTACATGTTCCTCTATAACATAGAGTGATTTCCCCAAAGAATAGACAATATATAGTAGCCAAGATATAATTGTCCATGTTAATTCCTCCCACTTTTCCTAAGCACGTTAGTGTTAGGAGTTAACTTGTGTTTTCCTTTGAGTTTAGCACAGATAAAATTCCAGTGTTACTATTAGTAAACACACCCTTCATTAGAAAATATCATATTCCTACTTTCCACCAATTTTCCCTTTTCCAGATAAAAAACGAAATACCATTTGATCCACTAGAATATAAACATTACAAATAAAATCTTGGTGTGCTATGTAGTAAACAATCATTCCAATTCCATACTACCAAAATATAAATAAAATACTTCCTTCCACTTCACGAAATATAAATAGTGACTGTGATAAGAAATGACTTACTGAACAAATAGTAGTATGTAATTATTTTCCACATAATAAAGGGAATAACCAATTGTGGGAATAACCAATAGTTGTATTCATCCATTAAACCATGGATGCTCATTATATTAGTTTCAGTTCCTGAAGTGTACTTCCCCCACCAATCAGTTTTCAAACCTTTAAATCCTTTGAAAAACTGATTTTCCACTTCAGTATGAGATGTTAACACAACAAATACCTTCCGACTTGTATTGTAAAACATATAAATAACCATATCAAGTGCAATCATGAAATAGAATAAATATATTCACCTCAAATAGGAGTGTCCAAAAAACAAACACCGTTAATATAAGCTGATGAAGTATCATAATCCTCCCACTTAAGTATAGAATTCCAGAATTAACAATCCACTAATTATGTTCCTTGATATGTGATGAAGTCGTAAATGAGATAAAATAATTGATCCTCTAGTGGGAGTGTAAAACAAATGTCACATTGAAGAAAAATCCATAACTGATAGTCCTCCCACTTAAAGTTTATATTTCCAGAATTAACGAGCGTAATTCTGTCTATAGAGTATGACCAAGTCGTAAATACCATCAATAATAAATTCCGAGCATGTGTTCCTATTACAAGTGTTCCTCCATATGAAGTTCTCTTCACAAAATAAACAATTTGTTCACCAATTTCCAATGGATTGTCAAGATATAATGAGACCATTGTGTTAAATTTCATAATGCACTAACCTAATTTCCGTTGAGCAATATTTCCACTCTTCCTTTTCCAAATAGCATAATTAATCAACAAATTCCGATAGAGAAGTATAAACAATTTCTTCTCATCGTAAATTAATATAAAAACAATAATATTTTTTTCCTCCACAAGGGAGTTTGATTGCATAATTTCCAAATTCCAAGTATATCATATTTAGCAATAATGCCTAAGTAGACATATCTATTTCCGCTTGGAATTGTTTGCATATAAATATGTTGCTATTGTGTTCCATCAAATTATGACGTACAAGTAAAATCCAAACTATATGGAGAAGTAATCATAAACAAATATTTAGTGCGGACAATAACAATGGACATACCGTTGAGTAATATTGATTTCCTTTTCCATGGAGTATTTCCAATTTTCCTCCAAATATAAGTGATGCCAATTTCAACATAAACACGATTGATGCCTTCTCGTCGTTGTTACGCCAGAAAATCCGATGAAGTATGCCGACCCGATCCAACATCAAAACGTAGCAATTAACCGTAATAATCCGTCTGACAAAGAGTTTAATAATTTTCCCTCCGAGTGTAATCCAATCCAATTTTCTCTAAAAGCGAGCGATGTCCAATAAGAGATAACTCCAAAAGTCCTTTTCCAGACTATGCATAATTTCTACATAATCTGTTGACCATAGAAGATTCCAGCGGATCAAAAATAATAACTGGAGGTACAAAGTTCCGCAGTAGACTGTCGTATAGTAAGAGCATCTCCAACAGCAGCGCTAGGCGCCAGCGCGCTAAATTTTTTTTGCGGCGCCAGAATTGCGATTTTGCGCGCGCAGCGCCTGTTTTGCTTTAGCAGAATCGCTATAGTTAGCGCGACTGCACATTTTTTAGCTCCAGCAGAGGCGCTAAAAAATTCCACCGCGCGCCCAGCGCAAACAACATTCACATCAAACATGCAAACAAACCGAATTAAACAGACACGAAATAAATCAACAATAAATAGTTTAATTATTTGTTACAACACAAATAAATAGTTGTTCCGGAACAATAGAACAAATAGTTCATTACACAACACAACAAATGAAACAAATTACACAGACAACCGACGGCTGGTCTATTCGCGCGCTATGGTCGCCGTCGAAGATGGGGAAAAGATGCAGACGGAGGCGCGCGCGGGTGGAGGATTCATCAGATCTGGCGGTTGGTCACAGTTCGCGCGAATTTCTTTTCGACCGCGCGCGCTGGAGCGGCCGCCCCATATTCAGCGCAGCGAGTACCGCTTGGGCCAGCGCGCTGGCCCTATTTTACCGCGCGCGGAGTTTTAGCGCGGCTGCTGGAGACACCGTTTCGGATGCGCGCGCGCGATATCGGCGGTTTCTTGTGCGTGCGGCGTCTTTAGCGCTGCTGTTGTAGATGCTCTAAGGTCGATCAAAAATAAAAATAAAAATAAAACAAATTCCGATCGAAATCTGGGAATCGTTGCCTTCGAATCTTGCATACTCAATACACACCAGGAGCATTAATTTTTCCCGTTATTTACTTGATCAATTGGGCAGCAATGATGGAGGTACTTGTGTTCTGTGTATCAATTCCTTCTCCTCCATGGAGAGAGATGCGTAGCGACTTAATTTCTTCTTCCGCGAAAGCGAAGAATTTGCAGCGCGATTGCCCAATTTATTCAGTGTTTGCTGGGTGGGTTCCTTTTCCTGTCTTCCTGGTGCAGCTAGATCGAGTTGCAGCACTGCACCAGTGCCGTGAGATTAATTTCTCTTGGTCTCCTTCCTCAATCTCAGTGATACACTTGTATATTGAAAAGTAAACTTCCTTATATAGTTAGCTTCCTCGATTCCCGTGCCAGAATAACTAGGCAAGATGGCGCGGCGACACACATGAGCGTATTTTGTGTTTTTAGTAGTGTTAATTAGTTAGTCTTTTTGTTCAAAAAGTAAAATGGATGTGCTGAAGCGAAAGATTGTATGTATTAAGAGAAGTGTTTGTAGTTAGACGTGTGAGTTCAATTTGTATTGACAGGTACCGTGGGTTTATTAAATCATTGTATAATTTTGTGATCACCAACTGTAATATTTTAAAGATAAACTGGGATGAATCTAAAATAGCCGGATGTACAGTGGACGAATGTCGGATGAAAATTTGTGCTCGAACGGAAATTTGTGTCGCAAATTATCATTCTATAGGCTAAAAAGAAAGAATGAGAAAAAGAGGAGAAAATATTTAGTTATTTTTTTGTAAGAAATACAGTCGAAAAGTCTAAACTTGTTCGGGAGGTATATGTATGTATGTAAATGTGGTTGGTAAGTTGTACACGAAAATAAATGCCAAAAATTACTATCGAAAAGTCCACAAAAGGCTTAAAATACTGTAAAAAAGCTAAAGAAAAATACCGTCAAAAAATTTAAACTCATCTAGGTCGAAAAGTTAAAACTTTTTCGAGAGGTATATGCATGTATGTAAATGTGGTTGGTAATTTCACAAAAAAAAAGAAGGCCAAAAAATTCTATCGAAAAGTCCAAAAAAAGTATAAAAAATGAAAAAAAGAAAGAAAAGGTTTAAAAACTGGGAAAAAGCGAAAAAAATACCGTCAGAAAGTCTAAACTTATGTAGGTCGAAAAATCTAAGCTTGTTCGAGAGGTATATGTGTGTAAATTCGGTTTGTATTTTTTAGACAACAAAACACAAAAAATCACTATCGGAAAGTTCGAAGAAGGTTTAAAAAATTGTAAAAAAGTTAAAGAAAAATACCGTCAAAAAGTCTAAACTCGTTTAGAAGGTAGTCCTATGTAAATACGCTCGGAAAATTTTTAGCCAGAAAATATACGCTGAAACTACTGCCAAAAAGAAAAGTCTATGTGTAAAAAGAAAATAAGAAAAAAAGCTAAAAAGGTTGACCGGCTGTTCACCGAATGATACACCGGTCATTGCACAGCTGTATTCACCGGTGTGACCGGCTTGTTTACCGGGTGGAGCACTATTCATCTGGAATAGCTACGTTTTTCTTCACTGTAGGGGATAGTAAACATGGATGAGCCGATGGATTTAGATGAACTTTTTGAGTTGAATTTGAAGATTAGTGAGAAATACGTAAATGTCCGTCAAAATAAAAATGTTAAAACATGAAAGTTGTTTGGAAGGGTGATATCCATTTTCTCGTGAAAGAAAAATTCAAACGGATGACTGAGTGCGACAAATTTGACAAAATTCGTCAAATGTTTTTGCGAATCTGGATCCAAAATTAAGGAGTTAGAGTCGACCAAATTCGGAACCGATCACGGGAATGGAACCTACTCGTCGACGCGCATATATTTCATGTATGTGTTATAATGAAAAGAAGAGGGAATCGTAATTTTTTAAGACGGCACTGTTCATCACGGCGGTACCGGTACTGTTCATCAGGAGTCCCGGCATTGTTCATCACGGTGGCACCGGCACTGTTCATCGGAGTCACCGGCACTGTTCATCGGAGCCGCCGGTACTGTTCGTCAGGGTCACCGGCACTGTTACTGGACTGTTCATCGATGACCGGTACTGTTCATCGTGATAGTACTGTTTGGGGACACTGTGCGCGAGTACTGTTCATCGGGGGCAGCGTACTGTTCACTGGATGGGGAAGGATCGTGGACCATCGATCCACGATTGGACGGACAGGAATCGTTACTGTAGCTATACTGTAGCTATACTGTTAGTAGCTGATGTCCTGAGAGGCCGAGGACATGTCGCGCTTTTATATATGAGATCTCTTTATATATAGTAGGTATCGACAGGACGGCAGCCTTTCTTCCGGACGGCGGCAGAGTGCCCGGCAGACAGGGTTAGGGCACCTTAATCTTCCTCGATCAACGCGCGCAGTTTGATGGATGGTGGGAAGCAAAAGTGCATGCGTCCTTGTCTTCTTCCGATCTACTTGCGGGGATCAGCTCAACACACAGCGATGAATTCCTCAGACGACGGCCGATGTAGCAGGCGAAGATAAATTCCTCGCGGGTATGCGCGACCATCGCACCTTCACGCCGGCGACCAAGAATTTCACAGCGGATTCCCGTGGCGTCGAACCATCGGCTCTGATACCAATGTAGAAAATTAGGGTTAGAACAATTCCAGCCTACCCTCTATTCCTCTGCCTTATCGGTGGTGCCGCTCACAATGCATATTGAGGCTAGAGGGTGGGACCTTTATATTGACTCCAAATTCCAGATAAATCAATCTGTTTACAGATAGGACTCGTGACATGTTAGAACAACCATAATACCTAGCAGCCAGTTACCGAGCCTATTACTGTTAAACAATTAGGTCCCATCACACATGTGTGAGTCATGCGCCGAGTTTGAATACACAATCAAACTCGCAGGGTTTAACAATCCATAGAGCCAATCCTACGGACAACCTGACATTCCACTTTATACTGTTCCCGGGTATAATTCCAGCATATTCATATACACTGTGTTCCAGTATAGACATACCGGTTTCCTTAAATATATTTCCTTAAGTACTGTACATCAATAATTCTCTGTTATTTCCGTGACACTTCCACACTGAAGTTTAATTGTGGACAATGTAGTAGATATATAAAATGTTGCAAGACACAATTTCCTACATGTGTGTGGTCTGCTTTTGATAGCCAGGGTGATCATGTGTGTCCTTGCGACAGTCGTGTTTCATGACGGTCGCCGAGAGTGTATGTACCTGTTTTTGGCTGGTTGCCCGTTATTAACCGGCTTCATTTAAAAAAAGCATTTAGGTGCTTTTAGTTTTAGTTTATACCTTTGTGCAACATTATCTAGTCAATAGCCAGAATAAGACTAACCAAACAGCCCCATGTGTTTTAATTTTTTGGCTTTTGCCTTTTGGATTATGCCATAGTGCAACAATATTCACTCAAAAGCCAAAGAACCGGCCCATAGGCTAGTAAAGAAAGTCAAACAACCACCTGGTCCTTGTTTAAAAGACTTCGCGGTGTGTTGTGCGGCCCGTTAATTAACCGGCCATACCTGGCCATGGGAAGCCCGGCCCGAAATTCCAGGGCCTGGGCCGCCATGGGCTTTTCCATGGGCGGGCATGGGCCTGAGATTTGAGCCCGAATGTCGCATGGGCCTGGGCCTGTGCTTTGCATATTGACGTTTTAAGGAAGAAGCCCGGCCCGAGGCCCGAAAGCCCGATGGGATTTTGCACTCACGGGAGGGCCTGGGCCTGAAATATAGGCCCGAAGGTCGGTTGGGTCTGGGCCTGGGGTTTTGCCCGTGGGCTTTTTTAGGCCCAGCCCGAAGCCTGGCCCGGCCCGTCCCATGGCCAGGTCGGCGTGAGTCCCGACGATCCATGGCTCCCATTCGCCGCAGGTGGCAACCGGAAAAGAAGGAGGCCCAGTTGGGCTTCGAGGCGACGTCTCTGCTTGGCGGCGATGCTCCGACCGGCGAGCTCTGCTCGTGGCCTCAGACGGAGAGCAGCATGCACTTGCCCAGGCCCAAGTGGAACGGGCATGCTGTCGCCGGCGAGTCCAGCAAGCTGCGAATCGCGAATCGAGTCCAGCAAACGGCGTCCAGAGAGGGGATTATCATGGCACAGTGGCAGGGAGGGTGGATCGCGGGCTTTGAATCCGCGGACTTGCATGCAACCGCTTGTTCTGACGGTCCACGGGGCGGCAGCGCCGGCGAGAGGCGCGACGAGGGTTGTTCTGTCCATGAACCATGTAGTAGCTAGGCCAACAGGGCAGTGCGTTTCTGTGAGAGTGCTTTAAAACCAGAACCATGTAGGCTCGACGGGTTATGCCGATGCGAATCTGCGATGAATGCTCCGGTGATCCTCCGTCTCCTTTGTTCTCTTATGTTCCTCAGCATCTACAATTCTACATTGATTGCTCCCAAGGAGGGTGACCAACGGCTGCGACCATGGCGTTCCTGACCTCACGGCCGCCTAGAGATCAGAGTGAGAGGCGGTCGGCGACGACACTAGTGGATGGTAAGGATTTAGGGGCACTTTGATTGGGGCATTTTTGAAAGTGCCCCAAATATTAGCCTAGAGAGGGCAGTTTATCAAAGTGCCTCTAAACATTAACTTATGGAGGCATGTTTCCAAAATGCCCCAATAGCTATGGCCTTTTAGGGCACTTTGACAAAGTGCCCCTATAGGCATGGTCTTTGAGGGCATATTTTTAAAGTGCCTCATTAGCTAATATTTTTGGGGCAGATTATTAAATTGCCCCTAAAATCAATATCCCATCGTTACCTTGTATATATACCGTAATAACTATGTACGTACTTCCGCAAATATGGCTGCACATCTGTAGGTTCAGAGTCTGTAATAAACCATGTATTACCCCCTGGCTTTCTAACTGACATTGTTCAGTTAGAGAAGCTTTCGCCTGTTGAATAGAGCTGAGAGGTGTTAGTTGTCAAAAAAAAACTAGGTACGTACTTGTCTGTGAAGGATAAATTTTTGTACGTACTTGTCTCTCTGTGATTTCGAACTCTTTTTTTTAGATTATGATTTCGAACAATTAAATATTAAAAGGAAAAAAAAATCCTACAACTAATTCGGCCTAAGTATGCACGCGCACGCGACACACCTCTCCCCTCTCGATCCCCTTTCTCGTCTCTCTCTCTCGCTCCCTGCCTCCATCGCCGCCGCCGTCGCCTTGTGCTTCTCCGGCCGGCGATGGCCAGCTCCGGCGCTGCTGCCTGCTAGTTTCGCTCCGCCTCGACCCCCTCCACCGATTCCCCGCCGCCGATTTGTTCCTCCGTGCCCACACGCAACTCCGAGGCTAACCCTAGCCGCCATGGCTTGAGTCGCCGGTGCGGCTCCGGTGCCCCCACGCCTCTAGATGCTCTTTATAGGCGTCAAAATCTCCCTCTTTGAGCCCCTGCTCGACTACGTCGCATCGACCTCCCCTTGGACCCCGCGCTGCTGTCTGTGATGGTGCTGCGGAGGTGCGGTGGTGGTGGTACTGGGGACGGTGGTGTGGAGATGGTGTGGTGCTGCAGCTGGACAAGTGTGGCCATGGTGAGGTGGTGTTGCTGCTGACGGTAGTGTGCGATGGTGGTTAACTGCTGCTGCAGCCTCGGTGAAGCTCGGCTGCTTGGTGTTCGAGCAAATGCCTCGCCCAGGTGAAGGTGGCGAGGAGGCAGCGGTCTCCTCCGAGCTCGCCCACCTCGCTCCCGTACCCCGGCGCGCGCAGGAGATCTGTCTGGGACCGCGCCAGACTCTTCCCCGTTGTGCCTTCCCTCCTCCGAGCTCGCCACTCCTCCCCGCAGCGGCTCTGCCTAGCTCAAGGTGAGAACGGCACCCAATTTGTGCGTAAACAGTAGCTAGGCCTGGTGTTTTTTTAGCATACAGACATGTGATGCGGTGATCAGAGCAGCGATTTTGGGATGAGAAAATTAGCATGTCCATTTTTCAGTAAAAATTGCTAGACTGTGTCATCCAAATGGACTTTTAGTGATACTTGTGTCAGTTTGACATGTATATGCCTGAGGAGAAAAATTGCTAGACTGTGTCATCCACATGGACTTTTAGTGATACTTGTATCAGTTTGCTTGGGTGTATGCCTACTTTTGCTATCTAGAGAATTCATGACATGTGTGTGTCTAATTTTGCAAAGGGGTATAGAGAGACCCCTAATTGACGCAAGAGGGTCATTTAAATACTATATCAAGGTTAGTAGCCATTCATTCAATAGTTTCCCATTGTAATCAAGCATGTTCAGGTAGCCAGTTCCTTGTTGCAGAATTTAGAGGCTATAATAGATAAGGCCTCCTACCGAAGAGAATATAATCATGAAAAATTTGTGAAAAATATCCTCAGTATATGTCACCAGTAGGCCAAACGGAAGTGTCCTCTTATGCTCTTTTCCTGTGGCCCTATATCAAGTTGATTGATTGGATCTGATTTTTACATCTGATCACCAAACGGTCATCTGTAGGCTAATTGTTTCTCGGATAAATCCCATGTTGCTGTGAATTTGTTACAGATTCAGACTTTTGCCTAAATTTCAGTTATATTTAGTCCTGGTGCTATTGTCCCATGAGAACTTGCATAGCTTACTTATGTTGTGGTACCGAGTATATGCTTGATAGGGTTATTAGGAACCAGTCAGTTAGTGTCAGTAACCTACTAAATAGGAAAAATTAAATCATGCTTCATGCAAAAGGTCTGGAGCTTATATGTTGCTCTTGTTGTAACATGTCAGCATTGGCATTTTCTGTAGCTACATGACACTGGGAGAGTACGCAAGTACTCCCTCCGTGCTAGTTATTGTCACAAAACTACCGAGCAAGACTAAAACCAGCACCAAATATTTCTTACATCTTTTTACCTGATTTATTAAGTACTCCCTCCATGCCGTAATACTATATTGGTTGTAAAAATCCCTACGTGTTCATATGTTGCCTCCCAGTGCTTAATTCAGATTAGCCTTTGCAACTGTTTTTTTCTCGAGGAATCTTTATATTCCTTCTTTCTGTGTTGGCAAGTGCTATTAATCTTGAAAAAATATAACCTTTCTTTTTATTCAGCATATGGGAGTATCCTAATGTAAGCATGGATTTCTAGCGATTTCTGTAACTCGTGAGGCTAGATGTTCCTTCCTGTGGACAAGTATCCTAATGTAAGCATGGATTTCTAGCGATTTCTGTAACTTTTTTTTTTAATTTTCTTTGTCATTCCATGAATGATTCACTCTTTTTGTTGTTCCTAGTTCAACTTCGTTGGCTGTTTATTGGGGCCACGAGGAAACTCGCTGAAAAGAGTCAAAGCTACAACTCAGTGCAGAGTTTATATTCGTGGGCGTGGTTCAGTTAAAGATTCTATAAAGATAACTAAGCACACTATCATGTACTGTTCCCCAGTTCCTCATTTTTAGTAACTATGTCTGGTTAAAACAGTTGGACACTTTTAGGATGTACTGATGTCCCATGTGTTACTATTATTATTATGACGTGGAATTAAATTAAGAATTATGTTCCCTCATGCTTAAATTGACTAATTTATTGCTCGTATGTCACTAATACCATAAACAACTGAACCTTGGAATGCTCTACTTGATACCAAATGATTACCAAGTTTACTTCGGAGTTCGGACTAACCAAACTATCTGGAGCTCATATTATTATCACCGAACCGCAAGTGCTAATGCAAGTTCGAATATTCTGTTATTTTCAAATTCAGTATCAGCTACTTTCAGTTATTCTAGTATCATGGAGTGCATTGAGGATGTAATGTATGCATTGCCCACAACCACGGATATTTCATCATACAAACTCTATTACTCAGTATACCTACTGTAACTTATTCATCGCAGTTGTTAATCTAGGACCTCTACGTTAGTGGCTTTGTGGGTTAGTGCAGGCTACCTTTTGAACATACAGTTTAACTGCACTTGGTAGATGCTTATTCATCGCAGTTGTTAATCTTGGACCTCTACGTTAGTGGCTTTGTGGGTTAGTGCAGGCTACCTTTTGAACATACAGTTTAACTGCACTTGGTAGATGCAGTCGGGGAGCAGCATAGTTGCAGTTTAATGGATGTGGAGGAATGATGCCTGCTAGACCTAGCACCAGCACACAACAAAAAGTACTTTTCTAATTGTGATCATCTGTACTCTTGTAAATTACATGGATAATATTGTTTTGTTCATTTGATATGATATTTAACACTAAACTGCTGTAGTGCAATGTTGTTGAACTTGAAATTTAGCACATTATATTTTGTGTTGCCTTGCTTAGATATTTTTCATTAATTAATAACTTAAATCTATTTTATTCATAAATCTCCATTAACAGTATAAGCATCACTCGTTGCTTCTCAAGAAGTTTCTGAAGATAGCAGTTTCCATCAGCATTACAGCAGTATAAGCATCATTCTTTGCTTAGAAACTGAGCCTTCTCAATTCTACCTATATTCTTCAGGTAGATGCGGGAGGTCGGGGTCATGCCGAGGGCGTCAATTTTCACTTGCTGCCGAGGGTGTCGAGCCAAGTGCGTGCAGTCACCACGCATGCAACAATTATTGTAAGTGTAATTACCTCTTTTCCTCTATTTTTCTCGTTACCTAATAACCTAGTTGCAGTCAATGCCATCGGCTGGCATTGAGTTATGGTGTCACTTGTGGGTTTACGGTTACTACTGTTATTCATTAGTGTTTCAGAGATCAGCCAATAATAGCAATCATCCTGCTTTACATCAGTCTGATACTACACTCCTTTACTTCATGTTACAACAGTAGTGTTTTACATGCAACTTAACTCGTAATCTTAATAAATTGTGATCTACTGACTATGATGTTTAGGTAGAGGCTTTTCTTGTGTTGATTACTTATTTTCCCAACTGAAAGGTGTTGTGTTTGTTTTGCCTGAATTGCAATCTATACAGCTGCCCATTGTTAATTTAGCTTGATGTTCTGTGATATTGATGTTCAGTCAAGTTCTTTCTTCAGACGGCTACATCTGCTATGAGATGTGATGTTATGCAATTGTTTCGGTGGTGTTGTTGGTTGGTTAAATGTATGCATGGATCCGTGAATCAGTTTTCATGTCATATCATTTCATTTCTCTGTTATACTCCAACCATTTCCACTGTTCTTCTGTTTCTGTATTCTTTTTAAGTTGTGATTCGTGAATGTTTCGTGTCTATAGGGGTTTGAGTCCCAGAATATGCCATCAATGGATGTCTCGTGGGGAATAAAGAATGAACACTACATACGGCCGTGAAACTACCAGAGGGAACTCCCTGCTACATGTATCTTTGTCTACAGAATATGCCATCAAAATATTGCATCTTTGATCATATCTCGTAATGGCAGTAGTACATGTCTCTGTAATCTATACGTTCCAGATTTTATCATGCTCAACTGGCAGTCGGCTACATGTATCTTTGTCTATTTGGGATCTGTAATCTGATTGCAGATCTTAGCCTATTTGGATGATTTCCTGTTTTGATTGTATCTGTGATGAATTGTGTGTAGTATTATAATATAAATCTGGAGAATTTTTGAACAATGCCTCAAAATAAATTAGGGTGCTAATATAATGTGCGCACTCTAGTTTTTGAGGGCACTTCTCCAAAGTGCCCTGAAAAGTTTTGAGGGCACTTAATCAAAATGTCCTAAAAACTATTCGGGGTACTTTGGAGAAGTGCCTTGATAAGTTTTCGGGGTAGTTTTTCAGAATGCCCTAAAATCTTATCGGGGCACTTTGGAGAAGTGCCCTAAAAGGTGTAACCTTTTGGGGCATTTTTTCAAAATGCACTAAATACTTTTCCGTATATTGGGCACTTAAAAATGTGCCTTAATAAGTTTCTAGGGCACTTATTTGACTTTTCGGGGCGCTTCAAAGTGCCCTTAAATCCTTACCGTGACGTAGTGCGATGCATTGCTGAACTAGCTAGCTACCCTTTTTGTGCAGCTGGAGCTGGTCTTCATCGCCAACTTCAGGGGCTTCCCCGAGCTGAGCCTCCCCGCGGGGTACTACGGCAACGCGACCGTGACCACGACGACGATGGCCAACACCGCAGCGCTGCGCGACGGCTCGATCGGCGACACGGTGGCACTGGTGCAACTGGCTAAAGCGGCGGTGACAGCCGAATACGTGCGTTGGTGGTGCTGGTGCCGATCGTGCTGCCGCGGCCGGCAATGGAGCGGTTCGCGGCTGAGGTGGAGAAGCTTTGCAAGGCGTAGACCGTGCTGCCACCGTCCTTTTTTTTTTACGTGTGTGTGTTGGCAAATATGTCGATAACTTTATATTGTTAGACAAGTGTGCAAGTATCTTATTTTTTTTATGGACTCAAGTGTGCAAGTGTGTGGGAAACATTTGGGCCGTTGAACGGCCAACCAGTGTATCGAGAAGACATGAGAAACACTTGAGTTTTGTTATGACCGGTTCAAAATAAATGTACTTCCAGTTTTGTTCTAATTCAAAATATTAAGTTTGAACAACTTTTAAAAAAATTGGAACATATTTATGACATTATGTTAGTATATTACTAAACTATATTCCAAGATTCATCTAGTGTTATTAATTTGATATTGTGAATATTGCTTATGTTTTCTTAAATTTGGTGAAACTAAAAAAAGTTTGACTTAGGACAAATCTAGAAGTACACTTATGTTTAGAACGGAGAAGTACATAGTTTAATAAATCAAAATACTAGGATCGTTTTGGTTACAAAAACAATTTCACGGAGCTTTCGAACTGCTCATGGAACATTCTGCGATGGCTTAATTCATATGCAATAATGTGAAAAAAATCTCCTAAAAATACTAAGGATGACTCCAACGGGCCGACGCAAACGGACGCGCGTTTGGTCCGTTTGCGACAGGCCCAGTCCGTCCCTGTCCGCCGTTGGTGGCAGTGCGTCCAACGGCCCGACGCATTGAGTCCGCCCGGGATTTTTTTTAGCTAAACATGCCATATATGGGCCTTTTGTAGTCATATATAGGAGGTGGGCCACAAACGGCCTTTTTACATAATATTTTTAAAAACAAAAAATATATAAAAACTAGAAAATTTGCCCTTCGCGGGCTTCTACTCCTCTTCGTCATCCCCATCGAGGATGACATAGTCCGGCTGCTTCCAGAGGTGCGCCGGTGGTGGGGCGACGGCCGGCGGCGTGGGCGGCTGCTCCTGCACCTGCTCATGCGCCTGCTGTGGGACCTCCCAGTCGCCACCATTGAAGACCCAGCGCTGCCCTAGCAGGCCTTCTGGTAGCGGAGGCGCCGGTGGCAGGTCCACGTCCATGGCCTGCCACCATGGTTGTGGTTCCTCCAGGACCGCCGCCAGCTGCGCCTGCAGGGCCGCCTCCTGCTCCCGGGTGACGTCGGCGAGGATAATGGCCCAGCGCTTGGCCTCGTCCTCGGCCATCTGCTTGCGCGAGGCCTCCTTCGCGGCCTCGAGCGCCTCGTCGTCGTCCATGTCGACCTCCGTCTTCACGCGTTGTGGCGGCGGCGGCGGCGACCCAATCCGCAGCGCTCCTCCGCCGCGTGTGCCTCTTGGCACTGGTGGGGCGTCCCTCCGCCGCGTGTGCGGCGGCGGTGACCAACGGCCAGCTGGCGGCGTCGGTGGCCGCGTGTACAGGGCCTGCCGCCGCAGGCTGTGCTCGCCGCTGAACCAGGCATCCCAGTTCGGGGACCTAGCCGCATAGGCGGGCTCGTTGAGGAGGGAGGCCGGGAGGCGCGAGCGGCGGCGCTCAACCTCCAGATCCCGTGCCCGCTTGCTCGTCGGCATCGGGGGCACCGAGATGCGCTGCGGGTTCAGATGCCAATGCTCGGGGAGCTTGACATCTGGCCACGGCAACGGGACTGCGTGGTCCCAGTACCACTGGCAGTCCTCCTTGCGCACGTAGACGCGGTCGCGCCGCGCAATCTCGGCGCCCGGCGGCGCGAGCTCGAAGACGGCGGGTAGCGGCTCCGGCTCCGGGGAAGACGATGGCATCGGGGATGGAGCGTGGTAGCGGCGGCGGCCAGATGACGACCCGGCCTCGCCGTCGTTCTTGGCCTTGCCGAACCCTGGCCATCGGAGCGCCATTGCGGCTAGGGTTTGGTCGCCGGAGAGGGAACGGTAGTGGGGCAGTGGAGTAGGGGTGGGTGGGGGCTGGCCGTCCCTATCCCCTGGCATTAAAAAGGACTGGGCCAGGGGAGGCTGACCGTCCCCGTGTCACTGCCATGTGGGCCTGGGGAGGACGCCACGCGTGAGCACGCGGACACGCGGTCAGTCCGCAGCGCGTCCGCGCCGACGGAAACCTGGCCCAAATTTGGGCCAGGAATGGGTCGCGGCGGACCAAAAAACGGACCGCGGTCCAGATGGGTCGCCCCGTTGGGCCGTGTTTTTGGCTCGCACGGACGCGCGCGGACTCGATGGGTCGCCCCGTTGGAGACATCCTAAGGTCTCTAGGAATAGGGAGCCGTGCTTGTTCGGAGTGGAGCACGCTTGTTTAGTAGCCCACCTGTCAGCCGGCGAGGCTCCACGGACGATTCTTTTGGTGCGTTCACTAATGCCGGTTGGATGTCACGCGTGTTTATGCAGCATTCTTTTTTGAAAGGAATACTAACTATATGAAAGCAGAGCCATTCCGCGAGCTAGGAGCGCTCACGGAACTGTTCCTATGAACAGTAAGCACTGTTCATGAACAGTGTTGAACAGTTAATCGATCCCCACCGTCGCTTCCCGATCGAACGGCCCCCATCGCATCCCGTGGCACGTTTGCAAAAACACCCCTCGCTAGCCGAAAAATAGCTCCGCAGCCCACAATTTTACGAGGAGAAGGACTAACATGAATTTACAGAAAAACCCAAGGACTTTTCTGGAAAAGCGTCCACAGAACTCCCCCCTCCCCTCCTTCTTCTCCCGCGACGCCGGAATCGCCGGCGCTGCCGACGCGCCGCGCGGCCGCCACGCTCCTCCCCGCACGAATCCGAGCACGCACGGAGGTTCACCGTCGTCTTCTCTCCTTCATCGCCGCAGATCGGCTGCTGAGCCGCGCGAATCGCGCCGGAATCGCCGCCGCCCTGGGTTTGCCGCGTCCGCCGCGTTCGGTGGCCGCCGGCGCCGCTCCGGCAACCCGGACGCAGCGGCGCCGCCGCCTGCGGCCACCACGGCTCCGCGCGCGTCTGCGGCGCCCACGCGCGCGTCCCAGAACGCGGTGGCGCGCCGTCGGCGTCGTCGCTGCCGCCGCGGCAGCTCCGGCCACTGTGACGTCATCACGATGTCACAGTGGGCCCGCCATGTCAGATTATTTTTAAAAAAAAACCTAACAGGTGGACCCAACTTATTTAAGCAATTTTGTAAAAAATGCTAAATTCTACAAAATCAATAACTTTAAATATACCCAACAGAAGAAAAAAATCTAAATGCCCACAAAAAAAACTGACAAATGCTGACTATTTATGGCATATGAACGAAAATCAAATTTGAATATTTTAAAATTTCAAATTTCCTTCAAATCTAATCATTTAGTAAACGCTAAAAGTATTCAAATCTGAATAACTTCCCAATTTGAACAATTTCCCAAATCTGAACAATCTTAAAACTTACAAAATGCTAAATTCTACAAAATCAATAACTTTAAATATAACCAACAGAAACAAAAAATATCAAAATGCCCACAAAAAAAGCCGACAAATGCTGACTATTTATGGCATATGAACAAAAAACAAATTTCAATATTTTAAAATTTCAAATTCCCTTCAAATCTGATCATTTTGTAAACGCTAAAAGGATTCAAATCTGAATAACTTCCCAATTTGAACAATTTTCCAAATCTGGACAATCTTAAAATGTAAGTTTTCTTTGCATTTCAACAATTTGGAAATCTGCGCAATTTTTTAATGTGGACATTTCCAAATTTAAATTTTACCACACAGACGGCAATAAAATGACAAACTTATCAACATAAACACAAAAAATAAACGTTCCCTACTTATGGCATATGATCAAATTCCAAATTTGAATATTTCAAATTTAAATGCCTTTCAAATCTGAGCTTTTAACAAACGGAAAAAAAATGCAAATATGAATAGCTTCCCCATTTTTAAATTTTTCGTAATTCGAACAACTTATAAGTGTAAACTTTTTTTATAAATCACAACAGAAAAAATCTAAACAACTTTTGAATGCGGGTATTTACAAATTTAATTTTTTTACACCACCGTATTTCTTCTTCTAACGACGCAGTCGCGGCATATGCCGCGCTAAACAATGGTGTCTGATGTTGAGCTACGGTTGCTTAAAAAATGTTTGATTAGATGAATATTTAGAGAAAATGCAAATTCATTTCCTCCAATTATGGACTGATTTTAAATTGAATTTAATAAATAGCCATACAATGTACTTCCTCTGAATATTGAGTTAAATTAAATATTTAAGACAAAAAACAAACATACCACACCAATTCGAATAGGTTAATATTTACAAATAATATAACTAAACTCCCTCCAATTATGCAATTCAACTTAATAAATGTTCAAACAGAACTTAACTCTCTCTAATTATGTAGTTAAATTTAAATAATGCTTTATTACATGCACATTCCAAGAAATCACAAATTTATTTTCCTCTAAAGATGGATTGAATTTAATAGATGCTAATACAATATATTTCCTCTAACCAAGGGTCTACATTACATATTTACGACGAAATACGAACATAATATTTCGACATAACCATAATATATTTCCTCTGCTTATGGTACTAAATAAGAAAAATATGGCAAAATGGAACCATATTTAATTATTTCAATTTATCTAACCTATTTGGAAGTAATACACCTTACATCTCTCTAGCTCCGTAGTTACATTTACAAAAAAAATGGTTGATTAGATGGATATTTCGAGAAAATGCAAATTCATTTCCTCTAACTATGGATTGATTTCAAACTGAATTTAATAAATGCTCAGACAACGTATTTCCTCCTATTATTGAGTTCAATTAAATATTTAAGACAAACCACAAACACATTATACCAATTCGAATAGGTTAATATTTACGCATAATGTAACTAAACTCCCTCCAATTATGCAGTTCAATTTAATAAACGCTCAAGTTGAACTTACCTCTCTCTAATTATGTACTTTAATTTAAATAATGCTTGACTACATGCATATTTCAAGAAACCACATATTCATTTCCTCTACGGATGGATTGAATTTAATAAACGCTAATACAATATATATATATTTTTTTTGCTTTTCTTTTGCTTTGCAACAAAACAACATCGGAATAATGATCACCATGAAGCAAAATAATTTCAGCACATTTTAGCTTACAAAACAACTGTAATTTATCTTTTTAAATTCCAGTTTGTTGTAGTAAAGTTGTAAAAAACATTGAAATTAAATCTTTGTATTTGTTTTCTTTTGTTTTTTGCTTTTCTTTTGCTTTGCATTACAACAACATTGGAATAATGATCAAAAAAAAAACAACACATTTTAGTTTACAGAACAATTATAAATTCCCTTTTTCAATTTCAGTTTACTTTAATAGATTTGCAAAAAAACATTGAAATTTATGTTCAACCAGTAAAACGATTGTTTTGTCTTCGCAGTAACTCAATAAGTTGTAACATTTATGCAAAGATAAATGCATTATACAAACAACGTCACCATTTCTATTCACAAAATATATTACGTAACCAAAACAAAAAAACAGGTTATATTGACAGAAATATCCACACAGGGCGCGACGTGACGGCGCGCCAAAATTCAACTAGTCAACTATTATGGTGGATCTCTTTGCAAGCGTGGCACATGAGGTGGTGGAACTGGATTTATTTATCATGAATCATGGTCATATTTGCAATGTACATGCTTATGTACGTAATCCTATTAGAGCATCTTCACCGGCACCCGAATGGCCCCCAAAAGCCTATTGGAGTATGGACGCAAAAATTGCCCGCATGGCACCCCTTCTGTTCGGCCGAGCCGATTTCTGTCCGACACCTCCGAGAGCGCCTCCAAACTTGGGTGCATGTTCGGGAGTACCGGACATTGCTCGGCCATACTCTCCGACAGGAGGCTCCGAGTCGTCATAGACACATATACTCGTTCATACATGATATCAGATTCAAATTCAATCACATTTGCATATAATTTATATAAAATTAAAAGTAGAAACTATTACTACTACTCGTCGTCCTCCGAGTCGGCCTTGGGTGGGAGTTCCCGGCCCGTCGTTCTCCGGCGCGGCGTCTGGAGTTCCGGGTTGCCAGTCCGGTGGTGGTGCAGCCACCGGTGCAGGTGCCAGCCATGCCTCGGGAACAACTGGTACAGGTGCACAAGCCACACGGGACGGCCACGGGGACCAAGGTTCCCACGGTGACCAAGCGGGCGCGCGGGTGGTTGAGTTCAAGGCTCGTCGTCCTCCGTCATGTCATCCTCATCCGCGGCATCCTCCTCCTGCTCCGGTTCGGGTAGCACCACGTCCTCCTCCTCCTGCTCCGGTTCGGCCAACACGACCTCCTTCTCCGACAGCGACATCGCGAGTGAGGTGTCGGAAGTTGCTCGGAGAGAATTGGAGCGAAGTGTGGGCGGTTACTGGAGTTGGCCGGCATCGACGCCGACGAGGGCAGGGTTTAAATCCTGGGAAGTGACAACAACCCGAAGCGACGTGTCGTCTCTCATGACGGCCGTGAAGTTGAAGCGGCGACACGTCTCTCCAAACGTCGAGTTCCCCGCTGATGCATGTAAAATGCATACATGAACTTTGCATTATTTTACTTATATTCCAGTCATATTTGCATCATATAAGGGTTATATCACTGTTTTATAACGATTTTGGGAATATTTGATATGTTTCCTATTTTTTATGGAATTAACCCTGCGCAGCCAGAAAAACCTATTTCTATATTTTAATGTTTCAGGGACCCAAACGACGTCCAATTGACCTGGAAATTTACGAGCGTCAGTTTTTGGAAGGAACAAAGCGTGGGAGCGAAGGAAGCAAACAAGCGGAGGCCCGAGGGCCCAGATGAGTGGGCCCACGCGGCCCATGTACCTGGCCACGTGGGACCCCCCCCCCTTTTGGCCCTCGGAGCTCCGTTGCCGTCGATCTTTCCTCCACCGACTCGGTTTTGACCTAAAACCGCCTATAAAAATAGTCCCCCGACGTTCTCTGGAAGGAGCGCCGCAGAAACACAGAAACACCGAAACAGAGACCTGGAGTTGCAGATTGGAGGGGGAAAACTCCGGCGGGGCGCTGCCGACGTGGTCTCCATCTTCTCCAACGACTTCTCCACCGTCTCCATGATGAAGAGGGAGTAGTCCACCCTGGACTATGGGTTTGTGGAAGTAACTTATGTATCTCTCTCTCTTGAGCTTCACTAATTAGTACCGTATGAGCTGCTGAACATGATTACGGTCATCTATGTAATACCTTTGTGGTGGATCTTTTTATGAGTTAATATATGTTTGAGATTGCAATGGTTTTGTTTCAGTTATGAAAGTAGATGCATATTATGTACCCCGTTCTTATTTACTTGTCATGATCAAGCATGTTTATGAGAGCGTGTGAGGGGGAACGTGTGCATTAGTTGGAGTAACGGGGGGTGGCTAGTGCATTGAACGTGAGAGAAAGTTCTGCGGTCCACTTGGGTATCTCTACCTTACTTTGTTGCCTCAGTAGGGATAAAAAGAAATACCATGCTACCGGAGATGTGGGTGTGACCATTGCCACTACTCCATGACTAGATCTAGCATGTTCTTATTTTAACTTCATGTCATGATACTTATTGCTATACTCTGAGTTATCTTAATTACTGAGGTGTTATGATTTAGTTCGCATCTTGGTGGAGTATAAGAGAGACTAATAACCAAAAGTCTCTATGTTAGGACGTGATGCCCATATAATTATAACTTGTCATTAAACTGTTGTGTTGCAAATATGTCAACTCTAGTGTTCCATTGTCTACCACTTTATTAAAGAGAGAGTGCATTTGTGAAACCATGAACCCCGATCCATTTTTAATCATAAGAAACACCTTTCCAACAACTTTTATCCATTTCACATTTTCTGCTATTATTAAATCCGAAAATACAAAAACACTTTTACATCTTGCATTCATCATATAAAACCCAAAAATATCATTTATCATTGCTACCACCATCCTTGCATATTTATTTACCATCATTGCATATTTATTTCTTGTTTGCATTGCATATTATCTTGATATCATTCTCACACCTTGTGCTTGACAACCACTAGGTGAGGTTGAGGACCAAAACATTTACTTTGTTTTGTAGGTAACCAAAAGAAAGATAGGAAAGATAAATCTTCACTACTGATTCCCCGAGAGTTCGATATTAAACCCTCGAGTCACCCCTCGTGGGGAAAACACGTCTTCCACTTACTACACACTCTGCACTTGGAGTCTCAGCCTAACCCATTTATTTTTCACGCAGGTAACTATGTGAAGGGCCATCAAGACTGTTTTCTGGCGCCGTTGCCGGGGAGCGAAGAAGCAACACCGCATCAAGATTCCCTCGTCAACTACGCGCCCGTCATAGTAGCATCATTGGGTATCAAGACTGTTTTCTGGTGCCGTTGCTGGGGAATCATTGCTGAAAGGTTTATCCAAGGATATCTCACCAAGTCAACTTCATCACCAACTTGTGCTAACACCTAAGCTTGGGGAGGTTGCACCTACGTGAGCATCATCTTATCCATCTTTACCTTCAAAGCAATTTATCTTGTTTTGTCATTGTCTTGCATTTTTAGTTCGGTTTGCATATTTATTTTCAGTTTTGCATAAAAAATTAAAAAACACATAAAAACTTGCATAATGGAAAAGAGAACCTTCTGGCCATTTAGTGTTAAGAACTTTCCTCAAGATATGAATATCCCTGTTGAGAAATGTGAGGTAGATCCTAATATCATGAAAGCAATTTATGAATACCGTTTTTATGGGAAACCAAAAGAAGATCCCATACCTCATCTTAAGAAGTTTAATGAAAGGTGCAAAATGTTAAATTTGAGCCATGCTAATATTAAAATTAAGCTTTTTCCTTACTCCCTAGGTGGAAAAGCCTTAGATTGGATATTGAGATGGCCACCTGGAAATTTTAGCACTTGGTTTAATTTAAAAGCTGCATTCATTGAAAGATTTTGTTCCACTGAAAAGTTTGTAATCTTAGACAAATAATTATCACCTTTAAACAAGAAGAGGATGAACCTCTAGTGAAAACATGGGAAAGATTTAGAGGTATAGCTTTTGGAATGGAACATGGTCTTAGGGATTGGATGCTCATGCATGTGTTTTATAGAGGATTGTCTGAAACCTCTAAAGTCTTTTTGGATAATGAATGTGAGGATTCTTTTATGAATACTGCTGCTACTGACACTCACTATTTACTTGATGGCTTGCTTTTGGAAGTAAGAATTAAAGAAAGTTTAGAAAAAGCCCAAGTACCTGAAGATGTGTTTGATGACCGTTATGAAATATTTAACCTATATAATAGGGAAAAGAAAGTTGAAGAAGTTAAAATGCTTAGTGAAGTAAAGGATCCATTGCTTGACTTAGAGAATTGTAGCTTGCATGAATTAATATCTATCTTACAAAAATTTGCAAGTGATCCTTCCATCAACTTAACCAAGCTGGTTTTGGTTCTTATATTGCTAATCATGTGTTAAAAGAAAAGATTGCTAGGTACAACCAAGAGGCTATGATACCACCTAAGCTTGGGGATATATGGATTCCCAAAGTCCTAGTAACCATTGGAAAAGAGACACACCATGCTATACTTGATCTAGGATCTAGTGTCTCTGTTTTATCTAAAGAACTATATGAAGTACTTGAATTGAAAAATCTTGAAAAATGCTCTATTGAACTTGCACTTGCTGATGATTCCATTAAACATGCTTTAGGAAAAGTAAGTGATGTTATGGTAGAGTTACATATGACATTTGTGCCTGTTGATTTTCTAATCATGGATATGGGGAATAAAACCTCTAGTCCAATTATTCTTGGAAGACCTTTTCTTCGTACTACAGGTGCTATCATTGATTCAAAAGAAGGGAATGTGAAGTTTCAGTTTCCACACAAGAAGTGCATGGAACACTTCCCAAGGAAGAGGGACACACCAAAGTTCAAGCTCCCTCATGAGCTTCGTCCACAATAAACATCAAGTAAGAAGCCTAGCTATATGGCTATAAAGAAAGCGCTTTACGGGAGGCAACCCGGTTGTTTTTATTTGTGATTTTCTTTGTGTCCTCTTGCTGTAACAAGAGACTTAGTGTTTAGTTTAGTTTCTGGAATTTTTAATAAAGTGCCAAGTTTTACTCATTTTGGTGTGAAAAAGTTGCTTATAGCGTTCGGAGATTTATTCCTGCACGAATCTGTGCACGGTATGATTTTTAATTCTTATTCTGTAACTCCGAATGAGCTCATATTTAAACTGTAATTGCAACTTTTCATCCTCTGTATGCATGAATTTTTTCGGAATTTTCCGACAAAGTTAAGTAGGGTAAAAAATACGTTTAGCTGCTGCTGTTTTTCTGGACAGATTCTGTCCCATTTTGTTTGATGCATGCTTAGAACTTTTAACTTGAATCTTTTTGATCCAATTGAGTTTATGAGTAGGCATACAACATTATACACTTTCTGGACATTCATATGAATTTTTGTCTAAGGATTATATGCAGCAAGAAATCTATTTGTTTATCACTACTAATGCCCCACAGAAAAAGAAATGGGAGAAACGGTGTTTTGAAGTTTTTTCACAGGGATTAGAGGAGATGCACCAAGAGCTATCCAAGGATGGTGAAGACCATAAGCTTGGGGATGTGAAGACAACCCCACTGGACCTACACACTCTCGGTTTGCACACGTCTAACTTCTGTTTTTCGATCGAAACACTTTATCGCATAAACTTGGAGCGTCTTTTTGTTTGTTTAGGTTTGATTTTTATTTTGTGAGACCACCACACTATCATTTATATATGAGAGAGCTACTGGAAATTTGGGTTGAATTATGTTGGATGCTATTATAAGATTGGGAAAAGGGATGTTGAGTTAATTTTAAAAGATACATATAGTTGCATGATTCATGAGCTTGTTAATGAGTAATAATTTGCAAGTATTTTATCAAGAGCTATCTTTTATTCATGTTTTGATGCTGAATGTTATTTTACCTTGTTTTAACATGGATTAGTTAGTTCTATGGACACTCATGCATGCATTTAGATGGTCAACTTTCTCCCTCTTGCTAGCCCAAAAATTCCAACAAGCAAAAACTTGTTTCCAACACCTTCAACCAAAGTTTTTCCAGTGAGTCCACCATATCTACCTATTAGCTTTATGCTATTCCGAGTATGTTTATCATGATATTTGTGTTATCTATACCTCTGAATGAAAATGCTTATGTTGTTGATTGTATGAGAAAAGTTGGTTATAGAGCTCTCTCGAACTTGATGCACACTTTACTTTCATTGCATAAATAAAACATGACCCATTGTGATTAAAATTATGATGTTGTGGGCTTGACAAATGTGAGAGTTAGCTCATATGTGCTGTCACATGGCAAGCTTTCAACATGCACTTCATCTCATTTAGTTGATATCATGTACTTTTGTTTATGGATGCTTACCATGGGTGAAATAAATGAGGAAATGAAGTGAGTTTAAATGAGTTTGTATAAATGGTTAAAGAGACGCCTGGGCCGCTAATCTAAGCCATGCATCATTCATGGTGGAAATTTACTTACATGCTATGGTGAACCTTCTGTGATACACCTTACAATAAAAAGCTATCTAATGGTAAATAAAAAGGGTGTTGAGATTGTTCATTGTGTTTGTTTGTCTTGTGTGACACCCCTCCCTGGCACATATCACCAGAGAGGAGGTCGCCCCGTGCGTCAGCCCAAGATATGTGGCCGCACGTCACGACAGTGCAACATCATGGAAATCATTACACAATCAGGCACAAGAAGTGTTCCAAATGGTTTACAAGGCCATCAAGGCATGACCAAATATCAAGCCAAGCATGGCTCAGGACAGAGTTTAACTGGCAGCGGAAGACGACTAAGGCAACGGCTTGGAGCGGCTCCACTCCACAGGCATCTGGCTGGGCTACTGATCCTAGCATACTCTTTCTCCATCTCCTTGCTAAGGTAGAAGATGAATCCTCGCCAAAACCTGGCCACAATCACAAGGCCCGTGAGTACATTTGTATGCACTCAGCAAGAATCGCTACTTACTACAAATAATCCAACAATCATGCATCAAGATATATATTGAAAATAAAATCCTACAACATGCCAAGGTGTACACTAGATACATGACATAAAAGTAGCATGGCATTGACAACCAAACATGTCATAAGCAAGCAACGAGGGTATCACCAGTACAGAGTCCAAGCCAGGTGGGGTTGGATCGTGCACCGGCAATCATACAGAGAGACTACCTGTGACGAGTAAACGAGTGTACCAGTTGGTACCAAATAATACACAACAACATGTGTGATCACTGCTAGGCCCACTGGCCTCATCTTTCCACTCTGGGCATGCACGGTTGATGTTGGCTCAGGCCTAACTCTAGTCTCCCAACGATCACACCGCCATCCTATATCATGGGTAACCATCAACATCTCAAGGCAACATTCCCTGCATCATCTTATTTGTTCATTTAGTGAGATCAGGTCGTTCAATAATTCTTTCAAACAGATCTTAAGTTTAACCTCCTGACACGACAAAGACACACAGTGTGACCGACACTGAACTGTTGTTCCATATCCCAGGAACGAGGCTAGCTTGCTAGGTTGAGTCTCTCAAGAGTTTGCTTTACCACCTATCAGAATGCACCCTACTCAGCCGACGCTCCAGGTTTCTCACGCCCAAAGTCGTACTAAGCAAAATACACTCACATGACGGTCCACATGCTAAGACACTCTCCTGCACCACCCTATGCGCGTGGCACAACGGGCAAGTAAATCCGGCACATCCCCCGGCGCTACCGGGTATGCCTAGCTCCGGACTCCCTATCACAGTCGAACCCGTGCCTGTCGACCACTACCCTCGGACAGCACAACCGAACGACTGCGCCCAATGGATGGCACAAAAGGGGCTCAACAACCTAATAGGTCACGGTCCTCCATGAGACGACGATGGTTTCGCTTTCAAAGTTCAGATTAGTGGCACCATGGACTGACCCTGTCGTTGTTTGGAGGGGTGTTTCATTTAATCAAGTTTCATCATTCACAAGTCCAAATAACAGAGGATTAGTCCAACATAACAACCACAATAACATAATAATATATCATCAAACGACAAAATATTAGCAACACAATATTTCAAGAAATAGTAGTATCCATGTCCAAACTTAGCAGAATAAAAAGAACGTCAACCGGAAGACTACGGCGGCGATTTCGCCGACCAGCGACTTCTCGTTCGACATGGAAAAAGAAACGTCAACCGGAAGACTACGGCGGCGATTCCGCCGACCAGCGCCTTCTCGTTCGACAAGGAAAAGGAAACGTCAACCGGAAGACTACGGCGGCGATTCCGCCGACCAACGCCTTCTCGTTCGACAAGGAAAAGGAAACGTCAACCGAAAGACAACGGCGGCGATTCCGCCGACCAACGCCTTCTCGTTCGGCAAGAAAAAGAAACGTCAACCGGATGACTGTGGCGGAGCTACCTCCGACCAGCGCCATCACAGATCGACTACAAAAGATAGCACAGTTGGTTAGCGTCGACCGGGTGACTGTGGCAGAGATACCTCCGACCAGCGCCATCGCAGATCGACGTTAATATTTTAGTGAGACGGCGGCGGTTCCCCCAGTCCATTGTCTCAAGAATGGTGTGTGTTTGATAAATATTAACAATACATAATATGACCAAGCAAGTACGATAAATAAACATGCAACATAATATGCAACATGGCAGGAGCAATATTACAAGTCTCGTATAAAACACGGACAACAAACAGACATGCATAAATATAACAGTAGACAGACAAAAACATAAACACCCGGCATGGTAATAAGCAAATAAACAAACAAACACTGCTGGGCTGTTCATAGCAAGGGGTTAGCTTGCCTTCGAAGACGGGGATCCACTGGGTTTGGAAAGGTCGGGGTGATCCCGCGGCGTAGGGCAGCGATAGCCCCGTTCCACGGACTCCGGGATGCATGTAGATAAGGGCACCCCATAGAACTATTTTGGAATGAGATGAAATCAGTACCACCGGAAAGATCTCGTCGAGACGAAGATTTAGAAATTTGAATCACTCCAATCGGAGCTACGGTTTAAAAGTCTTGGATGTTTGAAATTAGTTCAGCAGGAAAAGAAAAACTGCCCGCGGAAAAAAAAACGGCGTGGGCCGCTACTGGGCCACGGCGCGTTGCACGCGCGCGTGCCAGCGCCGCGCCTGGCCGGGCTGCTGGTGGGCCGCGATCTGCTGCTGGCCTGCTGGGCCGAAGAAAACTGTTCGAAAACGGGAAAAAGAAAAACAAAACGGAGGAGGAACGGATCGATCGATCCATCCTCTTCCACCTCCAGCACCCGCACGGGAGGGCGCCGTGGTCGCCGGAGCGGGCGGCTCGGCGCGCCATCCGGCCGGCCGACGGCGGGGACGGGGAGGGCGGTGGAGAGCCGCGGCCAGGGGAGAGACTCGGGGACGGGGACGAGGTCGATGCCTCCCCCTCGCGAGCACACACGGGAGGCGCTGGAGGTCGGCTGCTGCCGGCGATGGGCGGCCCGGCGGAGCCAGGAGCCGGTGGGGAAGGGCACCGCGGCGGCGGGCCAAGGTGGGGAGGTCTGGGGCGGCGGAAGCTTGCGGCTGCGGCGACCGGGCGGGCAAGCTCTGACCGGAGCTCGCACGGTGGACACGGCCGCGTCGCCGGCCGCTCGGGCGGTCAGGCTGCCGGGCGACGGCGCGGACGGGCACACCCCGCCACACCGCGCTCGGGGACGGCCTCTACGTCGACGGGGACGGCCGGGAGGCACACGTCGAGCTTGGCCAGTACGGCCATGGCGGGTTCGAGCATGAACTCGAGCTCTCCTCTTGATCTTCTAGACTGTGGTGGAGGGAAAAGGAGAGGGAGGGAGTGTGTGGGCGTCTGGAGAGAGCTCGGTCCCGTTTGTAGCTAGAGGGAGAGGGAGGGCTCTTGATGGCACCGACGGGCACCGGTGCAACGGTTGTCTCCAGGCAATCAATGGCAAGGGATAGGAACGGGGATGGATAGGGAGGGCTGAGATGGAGGTACAGTGTAGCACGTGGGTGCACTGTAGCAGAAGGATCAGGCACCGACCACAGCAGTAAGCGGAAATTAGGTCTAGCCTAAGCGCGCGTCCCGGACGTCCATAGCGCGACATGAGCGGCATTGTCGCGTTCCCGGCGACTCGGAGCTCCAAACTGAAAAAGGTTTGTACCACTGGGTTCACAAGGACAAGACCAAGACAACCAAACTGGCCACACTCAAAAACTCCACACTTTGCAATACAAGATTTTCTGAAAACCGAAGGTACCGAAGGTGCTCGATGAAATGACAGGGGCCTTGCACATCTCAGAAAAATCCCCAAAAATTACCACTGAGTATTTGTGGCACATGGAGGGTGTCTATGGAGTTTGAGCTCAACTAGACATGGGTAAATTGGGTTTTGGCAAGTTGTCCAAAAATTGGCATATCGGCATGGTCATGGCAAAGTGATTTTTCACACTTCACCATGGGGTGATCTTCTGGATATGTGTGTCTATGGACCATGTGGTCAATGTGACCAAGTCTCATGGTCATAGGATTTGTCTATGTATAGGTTTGCTTGAAGATTTCAAAAAGGCATGAAAATGGCCTTACAAGGGAAGTAGGTCAAAAGTTGCTCAAATGGGTTTGGCTCCAAAATATGAAGGGTAGGGAATGTAAAAATATTCATCCCCTGAATTTAGCAGAATTTATGGAGGTGCCTAGCTTGACCCAAACATTTCTGGATCAGAAATGGCATTTTGAAAAATAGTGCCCAACTTGGAAATATTGCATTGAAGTATGCAATATTTTTGCATGGATTGTCTTCATATGGATAGGGGAGTCCTCTGGTATTTTTAGTGGAATTTTTCTAGCTATGGAAATAGGCTTTCCTTTAGTACGTGGAGAAAAGGGTTTAAAAGGTTCGATAATTAGGGCTAGGGTTTTCGAGGGAAAACCTAAGCATCAAAATTATCACGGTTGGTGGAGTGGTTCGTGGATCACTGGGAAAATTCTTGAGGGAGCAATTCCCAAGTCAATTCATCCTCAAAGAAAAATTTAGATAAGAGAAAAAGTTTTTCAGGTGTCAGAAAACACCGCTAAAATTAGGTTTCAAATTTCGGAGTGTTACATCTTGTCATTTTGATATGGGCTTGTTCCATATCCTGGGACAAGAGGTACCCCAGTTGACGCTCTTAATGATACTATTATTACTTACAATGATATTTAACTTGAACTTGCTTTGTTTCCCAAGATGAGTAACACAAGGAGTAGGTACTTGTATTCAAGGGGCATGAGACTTTCAACCTGTACTTTGTCAAGCACACTACTCGTATTTGCTTTCACTTTAAACTTAATCATTCAAGATGCTATGATAGGGGAATGAGAGCTTGACACCAAGGATTACCACATTACAATCATTAACTTAAGTATAGAAGTTCAGAAGTTAGATGAAACTTATTCATGCTTTACCTCTACTCATATATATATCTTTCCAAAGTGTCCACCTTTTATATTCAGATTTTCATCAATACTCTATGACCATTATAGGATGTTCTTACTTTTCATTATGCATACATGTGATCCATAGTACTTCTTCTCTTATGTTACACTTTGTGAATTATCATTGAACATCCTTGCATTGAATACTTGATATCACTTCATAATCTATTTTGCATATTGCCACTCCTTTTAAGAATGAACCATTTGACTATCTAGCAATAGTAATCATCTTTGATATCCATTGTTAGTATTAAATTGCAAAGTCCATGTTAGTTTTATCACCTTCAGACTCGAGGACGAGTATAGGTTAAGCTTGGGGATGTTGATGCATGTAAAATGCATACATGAACTTTGCATTATTTTACTTATATTCCAGTCATATTTGCATCATATAAGGGCTATATCACTGTTTTATAATGATTTTGGGAATATTTGATATGTTTCCAATTTGAAAACCCTATTTCTATATTTTAATGTTTTAGGGACCCAAACGACGTCCAATTGACCTGGAAATTTACGAGCGTCAGTTTTTGGAAGGAACAAAGCGTGGGAGCGAAGGAAGCAAACAAGCGGAGGCCCGAGGGCCCAGATGAGTGGGCCCACGCGGCCCATGTACCTGGCCACGTGGGACCCCCCTTTTGGCCCTCGGAGCTCCGTTGCCGTCGATCTTTCCTCCACCGACTCGGTTTTGACCTAAAACCGGCTATAAAAATAGTCCCCCGATGTTCTCTGGAAGGAGTGCCGCAGAAACACAGAAACACCGAAACAGAGACCTGGAGTTGCAGATTGAGGGGGAAAACTCCGGCGGGGCGCTGCCGGCGTGGTCTCCATCTTCTCCAACGACTTCTCCACCTTCTCCATGATGAAGAGGGAGTAGTCCACCCCTGGACTATGGGTTTGTGGAAGTAACTTATGTATCTCTCTCTCTTGAGCTTCACTAATTAGTACCGTATGAGCTGCTGAACATGATTACGGTCATCTATGTAATACCTTTGTGGTGGATCTTTTTATGAGTTAATATATGTTTGAGATTGCAATGGTTTTGTTTCAGTTATGAAAGTAGATGCATATTATGTACCCCTTTCTTATTTACTTGTCATGATCAAGCATGTTTATGAGAGCGTGTGAGGGGGAACATGTGCATTAGTTGGAGTAACGGGGGGTGCCTAGTGCAGTGAACGTGAGAGAAAGTTCTGCGATCCACTTGGGTATCTCTACCTTACTTTGTTGCCTCACTAGGGATAAAAAGAAATACCATGCTACCGGAGATGTGGGTGTGACCATTGCCACTACTCCATGACTAGATCTAGCATGTTCTTATTTTAACTTCATGTCATGATACTTATTGCTATACTCTGAGTTATCTTAATTACTGAGGTGTTATGATTTAGTTCGCATCTTGGTGGAGTATAAGAGAGACTAATAACCAAAAGGTCTCTATGTTAGGACGTGATGCCCATATAATTATAATTTGTCATTAAACTGTTGTGTTGCAATCTCATATGTCAACTCTAGTCTTCCATTGTCTACCACTTTATTAAAGAGAGAGTGTATTTGTGAAACCATGAACCCCGGTCCATTTTTAATCATAAGAAACACCTTTCCAACAACTTTTATCCATTTTACATTTTCTGCTATTATTAAATCCGAAAATACAAAAATACTTTTACATCTTGCATTCATCATATAAAACCCAAAAATATCATTTATCATTGCTACCACCATCCTTGCATATTTATTTACCATCATTGCATATTTATTTCTTGTTTGCATTGCATATTATCTTGATATCATTCTCACACCTTGTGCTTGACAACCACTAGGTGAGGTTGAGGACCAAAACATTTACTTTATTTTGTTGGTAACCAAAAGAAGGATAGGAAAGATAAATCTTCACTACTGATTCCCCGAGAGTTCGATATTAAACACTCGAGTCACCCCTCGTGGGGAAAACACGTCTTCCACTTACTACACACTCTGCACTTGGAGTCTCAACCTAACCCATTTACTTTTCACGCAGGTAACTACGTGAAGGGCCATCACCCGCATCCTTCGTCGGGGGCGATATGACACAACGGCGTTGCGTGTTTCCCATGCAACACATTAATCGCCGACACCAATCGGCGCGACGGTGCTGCGCCTTCCACAGGCTAGGCATTAACGACAGCACCACCACCCCCGCAGGTCGTGCATAAAGTACGGCCACCAGGCGGCTAGCCTCATCGTCCTTGCATTTCTTCCTCATTCTCTCTCGCATCGACTCGACCTAGCGCAAAACCGCCTCCATGTACGTGGGCAGGAAGTGTCTAAACTAGCACGAGGCCAAGGTATTCGTCGAGCACGGCGTTGCCGAAAGACTTCGTCCTCAGCCTGGGCGGGTTGCCCGTGGCGCCTGTCCCCAAAGCCGGCGTCGAGTTCGAGTGCGAGGTCCACAATCGCAAGAAGAAGCTCCGACTGTGGCTTGACCCCAAGTTCTACACCAACAACCCGTACTGGGCCACGTATTTCCGTGAGAGGCGGCGCTCAACCGCTTCAATGACGAGCATCCACCTCCGAGAAGCGGTGGAGATTTTAGTCGGAGCCCGGTCACACCATTTGGTGCGTGTATGATGCCGCCCTGGCAGAAGATGTCCAAGCAGAAGTTGAAGCAGCTGTCCTCGAGGCGCCTGAGCCCACTACCGAGACGTTGCCGCCGCGTAGGGTTAGGTGCCATAGGATTTAGATTAGAGGATGAATAAATTTATATTTAAATTTATATAAATTTTAATCAAAGTTTCACTATTTTGGTTTCTTCAAAGTGTTTGATGTTTTGCTCTATTTTATATCCGGTTTGTTTGGGGGCGCTGCGCGCTGTGGATGGCAACAAGAAAGAGGGCACATTGGGATGCCCAATAGACCAATTTGGCGTGTGGACCTTGCTACAGTTGGGTTGAGGTCATAAATAATCCTAGCCTCCCGCCACTGTGGTCGCTGCAACATGCAATTGATACGCTCAGTTTTGTTGCATCGGGAAGGAGAGGATGAGCGTATCTTCTGCTTTTGATCTGTGCCATAAAACCCTGCGTCACATCGCGTGCGTTATCATGACCTCATATTGTTTTACTTATCCGTTGTTTCACTGCTCGGAGAATCAACGTGAAATCTTTTGGGCCCGACCTTGTTCACTCGCTTGCCTTGCACTCCTCGTTCGGGCTTTCCTTGGATTGCGTTTTCGTCTGTCACTGTGCTGTAGTACGGCGGAAGCACATGGCAGCTTTGACCATTTTAACAACCGACGACATAATCATTTCGTTTACTTATTTAGTTACTCCATGTAATGTTGATCACAGGGCCGGTCCAAACATATTTTGGACTCGGGGCGAATTAAAAAAATCATGTTTATACTAAAATTTTATAATTATAGCAAATTACTTTTATAGAACTAATATTAATTATTTACGAATTACTTTTATCGAAATAATATGAGCACATATAGTTTTCTATCAATCATTTGTCATAGTAAACCACATTTGAATGTTGCTAATATTAATTATGTCATTCTTTATTATACTATTCCAATGTCTATCAATAAAAACTATGTTATTATAAATTAAACCTTTTTAGTAACAATATCCATGAATTATTGTCATATTTACATAACTTATATGTTGTTTATTTTTATGTGTGTATACACGCATGTGTGTTCAACTCTATTTTAATATCCTTAATATCATGGTAGAGACCTATACAATCTAATAAATAAATATATTAATAGTAGTTTCTCGTGTATGATTAGGTAAGCACATTTAAATAAACTTTTAGAGTATAAATTAAATATCAACAATAGTCCTCCAAATCTGGTATGGTGATAAGTTGACATTATACACATGTTCTATACTATTGAAATATCATCGATCTATGATTTCAATCTGATATGCTCATCTGCAAAGCACTTTGTATCGTTTGGTGTATGCAAGCAATCATTTCTATTTCTCAAATAAAAGATAAGGCAGAAAATTAAACACGAGAATCTTGTATATACATATTTGAGTTCAAACATTCACATAAGAGAGACTAATAGTCTAAGTAAAACATGTCGTCGTTGATCGGACTGGTTTGTTTCTATGTGTTACACGACATTTGACCATTATGTCGATTTGAACCTGCAAATTAATATTTTTAAAGTAATAGAAAATACTACAATGTTCTCTAATATGCTTATGAGGGGCCCTTTTCTTCTAGGGCCCGGGGCGGTCACCCCCTTTGCCCTGCCTATGGGCCGGCCCTGGTTGATCACTGATCATATCGATGGATATCAGGGAGTAGAGTGGTGCAAGAAAAAAAGAGTAAATTGCACCTTCCACCACTCGTAGCTCCATGTGTTATACAGACCACCACTTGGGCTAATTTTTTGCAGTTTCCACCATGTGGTGATCTAATCTGTTGCAGTTGCAACTATTTAGTCTATTGACGTCAAAATCGACAACTAGCCACTGCATGTCAATACTCCAATTATTGTATAAAAATGTAGAAGACATGAAAATGGATTGTTTATCTATAAATTATGAAAAAAATGTATGCACATCAGAATGTAATAGACTTCATTCTATATGTAACATCAATTCTTAAACGTTTAGTGCTTATATTTTAAAACAAATACTTGTGACACACTAACAATCTCATTGGAAAACAATTAAATGTATAAAAATTCACAAAATAATGAGTCCATATTTGGTTTGTTTAGTGTGTCACAAATATTTTATTTGTTAAATATATAGAATATTTTTTTGAGTGACCATTCATGTTTCATATAAAATTCGTGGTACATCCTAGTGTGTATCAACATTTAGAAAACTCACGATTTTTCGGAGGAATAACCATTTTATGATTTTTCTATTTTTTATTTTTTTGAGATCAATTGAAGAATTTACATGCAGGGCTTAGCTCACATAATTAATTGTTTATGACTTCTGAAGTTGTTTATTTTTTCTACATTAATCGCATGTAGGGGCCCAACTGTCAGTTTTGCTATCAACGAGGCTAAATAGTTGACTTGATGATCCAACCACAACAGATTAGATCATCACTTACTGTAAACTATAAGAAATATGTCTAAATGATGGTTTTTGAAACATTGAGTAGGAGACGGTGAAAGATGCAACTTTGCCCCCAGGAAAATAAACATGGGTGAGAAGAGATGAATCGTTGTCAGCGTTAAGATGAAACGAAGCTGTGGCACCCGCAGTCTGTCTGTCTCTCTTTCTCTTTCTCGAGTAAAGATGGTCGTGGGACGGTACTAGGTTAGTGGTCGTCACTTTTTAGGTGGTTAGCCTCTGTTTGATTTGTGGTGTTGAGTGTGTGGGGTAACCACATTTTGGGAACATTCACTCTAAAATCTGGTTGAGCTTAACCAACAGAAATGTGGTGGTTGGCTTCAACCACCCTGGGGCGAGATGCTAGAATCACTTTCGAAATGTTTTTTTTGCGCTGCTCACCTTCTCTCCAAAAAAGAAAAAGGGCAAGGAAACCTCGTCGTTCTTTCCCCAATACTACATATTTGTTACAGCGGCGGCTAATCAAGCTTCACCTGCACCACTGCCGCACCACTGCCAAGATTTCCCCAGTAACACAAATTTGTTACATATGGCACTATGTTATGCACTATTTGCAAGTTTACTATATAATATTTGGTACATCATTGAAGTGTGATATTGAACCCTTTTGTTGTTCATATTTTCTAGTGGGACATACATTCAATTTTGTATTCAATTTGATTCCTTGTATTTGGATCATACTTTAATTGATCTTTATTATCAAAATCTTATGTCACGAGGTATTCACAAGGTCATATTGTGAGGTAACCATATCAACATATTCATCTCTCATCAACCACTTTTATCCCGTCAACCAAATATAAAACTTGGCTAACGAACCCATACAACTAAACATGAAAAATGGTTACCCAAACAACCCCAAACACTTTTTCATAGACAGTGAACCAAACACACCCTGTACCTGACCATGTTTCAGTCTTTAACTATCTTCCGGCCACGCGTTGCTCCACTCTTTTTCTTCACCTTCCTTTGTGTGCCACTGCTATCCCCAAGAGGCCAAGACCCCAACCGAGCTCATCTGCTCCCCTTCGGCGCCGTCGGCCGGTGCGATTCCGGAGTAGGATGGCCCCCATTCGCCGCTTCAAGCGGCGGCAGCAGCCGCAGCAGAAGAAGGATGCCGAGATGGGCTTTGAGGCGCTGTCTCTGCTCGAGGGGAAAGTGCCTGCCGGTGACGGCGAGTCCAGCAAGCCGGCAGCTGCCCAAGCTGAGATCGGGCTGGAGGTGGAGCCAGGGGCACTGTTTCGGTTTGAAGCGCTGTCTCTGCGCTCGGGCAATGCGCCGACCGTCGATGTCGCCTCTACGCCTCAGCCGGAGAGGGCCAAGGGGGATGCTGCCAGCGAGTCCAGCAATCCGCCGCCAAAGCCGACGATTTCAGTCAGCCAAGCCGGGATGGGGCTTAAAAGGGTGGAACCGGAGTCGGAGCCGACGAAGCATCGCTTGCCACCGACAGCCGAGGACGGGGAGGCCGTGGCGTTGCAGGAGAAGAATCATCAGCCGCCTTCACCACCGGTTCGCGGTGGAAGCCCGAGGATGTCTGGCGGCTCCACGGACCCCTCGCCGTTGCCGACGCAAGACCAAGAGACTGATAGGCTGCTCAAGCAGATCGACGACGCCCTCGACCGCGTCATGGAGATCCGGCGATGCAAGATGCAAGAAGACCTAGAGGCTGACAGTTTGCTCAAGAAGAGCCGTGACGCCCTCAAGCGCGTCATGGCCATTCGCGGTGGGAGATCTGACGATGATGAGTCCGTGAAGCCCTCGTCGTGGCTGGCACAAGAAGAGATTGACCGTTTTGGCAAGAACTGGGACAACCTAGCGGACGAGATCCTATCCTCGGTGTCGTTGGCGATTGAAGATGCTGCCTGTTTTGCCAAGAAAGATGACAGCTTATTCCGCGAGGTGGACCACGCCAGGGCCGCCGCCCAGGATACGAAATCAACTGCTACCGTGATGGCGCTGCGATCGGCTCTCGACAAGGTGCCCAAGTTTCGCCAGGAGTGTCGCAGCCAAGTGGCCACCAAGGTTGCCCAGTACCTCAGTCTGCTACGCACTGCAAGGGACCTCACCATGGCGTGTGCAGTGAAGGAGGCAACTCCTGCTGCCGGGGCGGTGGGATTGAAGCGGTACCCGCTTCTGTCCGCTACATTGGCGGAGCACCTGGCAGAGGAGGAGCGTGAGATGTTGGAGAGGTGTTGTCTGCAGATGGATGCTGCTGTGCTGCAGACGTTGAACGATGATTTCCTGAAAGGCGAGATTGCCAAGCTGAAGGCCAAGCACGACGAGGCCATAACCTCGATTGTCGGCAGCACCGGCCAGGCGTTGTGCTTGTCGGTTATCGAGGAAATAGAAGACAGGATTGGGAATATGAAAACAGTTGATTTGGTGAGAAACGCGGTAGCAGAAACCTAGTATGTTGGTGGTCACTAGGATAGATATATCGCCAATGCCATCTTTATTGATTAGTATTATGCTTATTTTGCTAGTATGTACTGCCATCATGCTTGGATGCATGGAATGCTTGGATGGATCCGAACATGACTCTAGTATTTCTTTCATTCCTGGATATGTATATTGTCACGAGTCTGTCGTAGATGTTGATCCACTTTATTCACTTGTGTTTCCTCAATTTGTCGTTTAGAAGCGGAAGCATGTGAGTTTATCATGCTCTCAATCATCCGTCAGTGTTCGGAGCTGTTTTGATCTTTTGCAGTTTGTTCTTATTTTCTGATCAAACAAGACATACAGATTGGTTCGTTCTCTTGCTCAAGTTTCGTAGCATTGTTGTGTCTTAATGTTTTGCGACCCATATGCATACGTAGCACATTATGTACCCAAACTAACCACCAGCACGTTTCTGAGCCTGAGTATGCGTCGTTTTGTTTTTTGGTAACTTTAGTATGCGTCGGGTACATTGTGCTCTTCTTTTGTATGTTTCTGGTTCCTTGAATTGTCTATCTTTTTGTCAAATATTGTGGAAAAAAATTCTCGTCAATAGATTTTGAGTTTTCATCTCCTGAACTGTGGCTAGTTTACTGTACTGGATTGCCTTGATTAGTGTCTTCTCCGTGTAACAGAAGAGATTCTGGAAATGGACTGTTTATAAAATGCAGTTCCTGACGGTGTAATGATAACCTTTCTCTACAGCTTCATGGTCCGTTTACATTGTTGAATTAAAATGCCATGTCATATGTGTGAAAAAATCGTTGGCAGACAAACCCAATCAACTCTAAAATCAGCATCAACGGGATGAAATAAACTGCTGTTATTTTCCTTTCCCTTTCTGTTCATTCGGTTGTTTTCCGGGGGGAAATCTACGATAACCCCCCACGTGGATTAAGTATCGCCCACAGGCCCCTCCCCGCTGTCTATGACATGTGGGGTTTTAAGTGACCGGGGGGGTTATAAGGAATTGCCCCGTTTTCCGGGAAGACCGGCAAATACCAGTGCATTTGTAGGTCTCTCGTGTATATGCCAATAAATTGTTTTCAGGAAAGATAGCCAAATGAAGTGCCAATGCATTTGTACAAGGTGTTAGTTCTCTGAAGAATGTGCCAATACATTGTTGGTGTTCCAATTTTATTGGGCTCGTCTCATTCAAAAACTGAGCTCCACGAACAATGGTTGGAAGCGCGGAGCATCAACTAGTCGACACTTCAGTTCTAAATATAGTAGTATGATCATGCAGTTTGTTCTTGTGTTGCTAATCAAACTAGAGATGCATATCGATTTGTTCTCTTCCTTCAGCTTCTCAACATTTGCTTCAGCTCACTAAGAAAACTGAGCGAATAGAACAATAGTTATTATGTTAGGAAGAACATCAACAGTTACTGGCCGACTGACGACTCATTATACCTTTTACAGTAAAGGGTGATATCGATACATTTACTTTCTACCACGACACCTGATGTAACCCCATTCAGGCAAACAACTTATACACCACTTAGCAACCAATTATACAACATTTGTTGACAACAGCGTGACAGAACACAGTGCATTCCTAGGAATACAATACATGTAGCTGGCCTACAACTTCTGCCCTGCTATCGTAACAAAAAAAGGAGATGGAACAGGAAAATTTGCCGACAAAAAGAAGAAACCTCATGTTGTTCCAGACGACCCATCAGAGTGTCCGGAGACTTTCTACCGGGTCAGATTCTTCGAGCATCGAGGCCGCTTGGAAGCAATCAGCGGCATCAGCTAGCCTCCCGTCGTGCTTGTGGACCTGTCCTAGGTAGAACCAAGCCATCCGGTTTGTAGGCTCGAGCCTTAGGGCATCTGAGAGGAAGCTCCTCGCCACGGGGAGATACTTGGGCCCTTGTTTAGACAAGAGAGCCCCGATGGATACCTTGGATGGTACATGATCTACCTCTGTTGAAAGTGCATTCAAGTATGCAGCTAGCGCATGCTGCGTTTGCGCACGGATCTCATGCATGTCACCTGGAAAGGAAGGAACAAATCATGATGGTAACAGGATATTTGACAGAAGAAATCTAGGGATATTTCCAAACTTAGTTTAACAAATGTTTAGCCTCGATAAATATGGAAGAAAAAACAAGTGAACCACAATTTCAACCCTTTACCCTACTGCTTTTTATTTGCTTGACGATCACTTATATTATGGATGACAATAAACACTCAAGGCACAAATGAGATGGCGAGTTTTCATACTCTTATTTGCAAGGATGAATTCATGCTTTACCAATGACGAAGGTTTCCTCACCTTCTGCATGAAGTGTCGTGGCAGAATATGTTTTCAGAGTTTTAGCTTTCTGCAAACATATTTCAGCATCTCTCCAGTATGAAAGACTAGCATACAGGTTGCCAAGACCTTGCCAAACTTCAAACTCACTCACTTTATTGTCCCCTTCCTGAAATAATTTTCACAATGAATGAGACTATAAAAAGAATAGGGTGCATTGATGAAAGCATAGTGGTAGTTTGTCGCAGCAGCTAATACAAACAAGAAATCAGTTCGAAGGATATTGCTATGGAACAACATTGTTCAGTGTCAGGATCCAATCCCACTCCAAACTAATTAGGAAAGATAAGGGTTTCATATCTAGAGTAATCTCACAACCCTCTTGTACTAGCAAATAGATATTTCAAGCAAGCTCCACAGGAATACTGTTTTTATACTAAATTAGATGTAATCTGCATGAAACTTAACGAGACATTTTTCTAATTGAGAAAACAAACCTCTGTGCCATTCTTTACAGATCCATAAGCCTTGCTTTGTGCCTGAACAAGAGCAAGAAGGGTACGATATGCTTCAACTGCTTCCATCGGCAATGACTGGGCTGCTTTCAGTTTAGCCCTTATTCTAAGTAATGGCCCTTGTTCCCATTTTGCAGTTTCATCCAGTGCAGCATCAGTAACCACTTCTGCTTCTGAATACCTCTGCTGCGCAGAAAGAACCAAAGATAGCAATCTCCAGCCTTTAGAAACAGATCCACCAGTTGTATCAATGAACTGCTTTGCACATTTCAGGGCAGCATGCATGTTTCGTTGCTCAGCATACTCAACCCCCATGTCAAATATTATATCTGGGTTGTGGCGGTCAAGAGAAAATGCATCACTAAGTGATTTCAAAGCCTCAGCCTGCAAGAGAGATCTTTGATGATCCGAAGAAGCAACTTTAGACTTATTAGCCAGACAAGTCCCTAAGAAATGGAGTGCAGCACTCTTTAAATGCCCATCTGATGATTCATCCTCAGCGATTGCTCTCTTTGCATACTCCACTCCCTCAGAAGCAAGATAAAAGTCTGAACTGCATATCTTAGCAGCTACAAGCAGGGCATTCATGTCATCGGGGCTCTCATTCTTGTTTAAAGACTTCTTTAGCAAATTTAATGCAGCTTCATTATCAGAAGCTGCAGAATAACAAAGGGCTAGACTATACCATCTCTCGGTTCGAGGGTATATTCCAGGTAAAACCTCTTCGAGATGCTTGGCAAGAACAGATGTCTGGCCACAGAGTGACAATGCAAAGGTTAGATGCTCCATCACTGAGGGATCCCAGTGAGTCTTTCCAAGGTACCACTTCTTCAATAGTATCATGAGCAGAAGGATTGCCTCTTCCAAATTATTCTTAGGAACAAATGAACCTTCAGTTTGTGCAGCCAAGCTTGGTGGGCTTGCCTCAACACCACCATACAACAGAAAAACAGAAAATCTTTTCTGAATCCTTGTGCAGCATTCGACATCAAGATTCCATTGACTAAGAAGAGCACGCCGGTAAGAAGCAAGTGCTTCTTGATAAGCCCCAGCTTGCTTCCAAAGTTCTGGCAGCAGCTCAACAGATTTACTGACAGTTTCCTGTAGCTTTTGTTCAACCATTACATCAGGTATGCCACGTTGGAAGATACTTTCGACAGCATCAAGGACACTTTTACACTGTTGAGCAGCCTCTGCAAGTAAATGGACTCATTGTGTCACAACAAGCGTAACAAAATGGTCAGAGTGAAAGTTTGCAATCTGTACCTGTTGCTTTACCCAACTTCTGAAGAGACATCGCCTTCAAGTAAATGGCTTCAAGAACAAGGCTAGCAGCATGCTGTGATCCTGAATTCGATGAATCTGACCGTAGTTTGTTATTCCGTTTCGAAGATGGTTTTTCTGAAAGCAATGGTTGGAACCGCTGAATAGCAGCTTGAAGGTCTATTCCATCGAATACTCGAAGAGCAGCTTCCACATTTCCTCTCTGATATTCCAGCCTCCCAAGGAGAGCTCTCGCTTCCTAATTTCAGAAGCAAAAACATAAAATACACAGTTAGCAGCAATAAATTACAATAGCTGCTGAGTATTCCTTTTGCTACCAGCCTATCAATCATAATTTAGGAGGATTCACGTAGTCAAGAACAAATAACATTTATAGCATATTTGTATTCACTATTCAATAATCACAATCAAACAATTTTAGCATATACTCGTTTAAATTTAATTAGGGGTTCTGAACTTTTGGCATAAACTAGGCCCCATTGTCATACAAATAACTCAAGAAGATTATAACTTTATCAAAGAGACAAGCAAGCATCTCTAACACTTAATCTATCTTGGATAATTAAGTAGAAACTCACAAGATTTTTTATGTTTTCAAACACACCAGAAAATGAAGTTGTGGAACATTAGACCACGTGAAGTAAACATCAAACAAAACGGTGTGTTATCATTTGTCGTGTGATATAGAGAAGTAAAAAGGGAAATGAAATATTTTACCACAACGAATACTAAACAAGATCAAATAGCTTCCCAACTGAACTAAACAATGAATATAACATTTTTTTTCGCATCCTTACGTTGCTCATGCAAATTGCTTATGAATTGGACCAAACTTGCACTATTCCATCCTAACAACACCAAGACAGAGTGCATAAATCTCTTACTGAATGATTGGCTAGCTCCAAAATTCACTCGATAACATATCACCCACTGACCAATCCATGGTCATACGGCTACAACAACTAAAAGCAAGATCATATTCAACATTTAACCTTGAGTTATTTCACTTCCGTTGAGTTCTGCATTCCCTTCTGAATTTCAGTTTTATCCCAAACAAAAATCATCAATACGAATCCTCCAAACATGGGGAATCATTTCCACAATCCTAGTATCCTACATCTCCCCCCAAAGGCTTTATTCCAAGCAAAAATTTATCATTCGGGGCAGGAATTCTTGCTCAGTTGACCGAATCAAAATGGGCCCCAACCCTGTGAAAACAATGCTATCCCTCACATGAAGAACCATCGGTCATTGCAGGCACTACCATCTCCGCGCAAAGATCCCGACATTTTCCCCCGAAAACAGAGCAATGACATGACATAGGCACAATTGAACCCCAGAATTTTCTGATCTTTCCATCCCATTCCTCCCAAACATACCACAAGCAAATTCCCAGATCAGGCAAAAATGAAAAGAAAGAAGAGAAGCTAGAGGTAACGGCTCCATACCTCGTAGTTGAGGGAGAGGCCCTCGCGGAGCGACGACTCGGCCTCCTGGATGTTGCCGTCGTCGACCCTCGCCTCCGAGGACTCCGACATCGTCGCCGCCGACGCGCCGGCCTCTGACTCCGGCGCCCTCGCCCTCGCTTTCACTGGCGAAGCGAACACGGACGAGTCCCCGCTCCCTGTGTCCGACTCTGGTGCCGCTGCCATTGCTGCCTCAGAGCTGCCGCGCGATCCCTCCGGTGAGCATGCAAGCTACGGCAATGCGGGGGAGCTGTTCTTGGGTCTTGGCTAGGAGACGGAGGAGGAGCCGAGATCCATGGCTTTGGACTTCTTGGCCTTTCTATTCTGGGGAGCTCACAGTGTTGTTTTATTTTTAGATCGCTCGAGCTCGCCGGCACGTTGCTGAACAGCTCGCGGCATGTACTAGCTGTTTCGTTCAGAAATCTCTTGTTATTATTTATTACTGAGACATGCGAGTAGAAAACAGCTATTGACACTCTTACCTAGCTCTTACATGTTTCTTATTCTCGTAATCAAAGTATATCTGCAATTGGAGTAGTGAATATATAACATTTCTGTCTATTGGATGTATTGTTATGAAATTGGACTAAATATTTGGGAAGGCCTGATCAGAAGTAGCTCCACCAACCCATGCTTACTATATTGGTAAAGATATTTTTTTTAGTTTAAAGCATATATTTGTTTACAAAGAAGACAAAAATTCTTATCAGCTAAGCTAATAAAAACTTTAATTAAAATGTGTTGATAAATAATCGATAGAAGATATAAAAAGAGAAGCCTTGGTTTGATCTGGTTTGTGAGGATTAAAAGCAGATTAGTTCTTCGTATGGCCGTGTGCAAATTTATGTTTTCACATACTCTTTGTAAAATCAAGTAAAGAAATAGAGATCATCGCAAAAAAAAGAGTTGGATTAGGGACACCAGAAATGTAACCCATGAGACTGAAAATCAAAACAGAGATGGGAGATCGAAAAGTGACCCATCAAATTACAAAATCGAAAACAGAATGTAGAATGTAGAATAGAAAAATGGCCCTCGGCGTAAAAAAAAAAGTTAGAGACAAAAGATTAGACTGAAGTTTTGCATCCTTGGCTACGTGCCCGTATACAGTGTTTGGTTGGGTACCAGGAAATGCTGAGAGTATCGTACTTTCTTGCAGCCTAGCCAGACTCCATTAATTTGTCTGCCTGCGACTGGATGTCAAGCTCTCAGCGAGAGCTTTCTGGGAGCTGGTCCCCTGCCTGCTAAACGGTCGTCACGCTTTATTGCTCCACCAGGAGACTGGCTTGTGGGACCCATGTTCATAAAGGTCTGGCCTGCTTGGATCGATGATGGAGCGGGAGCAAAAGGCAAAAAGGCTACTTGGTCCAAAGCAAACGTGGAAATTGTGGTCATCGACCCATGCACGGTTGATACGACAGTGGATTTTATAAGCATATATAAGTACAATTGGCACGCGAAATATGTGACAAGAACATGGATGAATATTGTCATGAGCATGTAGTACAAACTCTGTCACGCGAAATATTCGTGGAGCGAATCACGCCTAGCTATTTCTATTTGCCTTGATAATCCCGCTCTAATGCTATTGCTGTGCATGACCGGCCGGCCATGCCTGCACCTGGCTGCTCAGGCCGACAGACAAGTCACGAGTTGAGCAACGGCTTATTAAATTCGAGGGGCAGGTCCACATGCCAGAGAAACTAGCTGTCGGGGTCCAGTTTCGTTCTTCGATATTATTCTTGTGCGCCTCTCGTACAGAAAAAAATGAGATGATTTTAATGTTATTCTGTCCAGGATTATGTTTCAAACTATGAACAAGGACTTATTATTACTTAAAAAACAGTATTTCTGTGAGCCTCAAGAAATCACCACTTCGCTTAATATTTGTGAGCCCATCATTCATTTTGTGCTGTCACCAGAAACACGTTGCTGTGAACTGAACCCATTGCATTGGCTATTTATATGCGGGCTCTCTCCTTTCTCTTGTCACCATTGTGATTATATTTGAGAAGAAATTAGGAATGTATCGATAGATGGGTGAGATAGTGGAGTAAACCAAAGAAAACAAGAAACTTCACACCAGAGCTTGCACAATTTAAACTATATGTGCTTTGTATACTAAATAAACTGTTGTTGATCTCCGATCCCACAACTTTATAGACTGTCTCAAATGAGGCTCTGGATTCCGTGGTCATCTACAAAATATTGTAAGAACTGTCCGTAAAGTGGGGAGTAACTTGGAGTATTAACATGTACATGTTACTACTCTTTGTTATTATTACCTCTATAGTGCAAAGTAACATAAATGTAGTATCATAGATGATCTCATTTATTTGCTTGTAGACTCATATTTTCTTGAAAACCGCTATGTGATGGTAACTATCTATTTTACTCTATTTGTCTCTCTCCTCATTTATTAGCTGCCACATCATCTTTTTTGCTTAGTTGGCATGCATGTTACTCCCACTATGGGTAGTATAAGACGAAATATGGAAGCAATTGCAACATAGAGTTTGGAGAAGTAGAAAGATCTTTAAACAAATTTATGTAAAATTTAGAAGGATTTGTCCTAGTCCATGCTAACTAAGTTTTGCTATGGTCGGGATAACTATGCTATCATCTATGTGGGGCGTACGGTTATGCATAGCCAAACCAATATCGAACAAGAGATAAACCTAATTACGACCAAAATTCTTATTTTCTTGGTTTGTTTAAGTTTTTGGGTTGAAAAATAGTTAAGCATAAGCCGTCGGTCAATTAGGTTTTCTACAAAGAATGTCGAGTTAACCGAATGAAACTGGACATGCTCACTTAGCATGGAATCCCGTCCGAAGGCCTTGCAGGCCAACAAGTCTATATCTATCTGTATCTATAGATTTTGAAGTGCATAGCGCACATCGTAGGAGTGTGGCGATATGGTCGTGCGTGGAACGTGAGACCTCTATATCTGGGTGAAATTCTTTTCACAACCAAATATAGTCGCATGTAATGGAAAATTCGAGATGTGCCCATGTATGGGATGTATCCAGACGAGCCATGGGCCAAATTTAATGAGGTCCATTTCTTTGCAAATAAGACTTCACTAGGCATAAGTTTGTTCTTTCCTCTATCATTTCATTCGATGCCACCGGCTCTCTCTCTCTCTCTCTCTCAACCATGTTTTCTCGTGGTTATTGTTGTGTTCGACACTAGCGGCGACAACACCGTGTTCTCCAACGACTACCAAAGCAGGTCCGTCGAGGGGAAACAAAAGGGAAAATCAACGAGGTTCTATGTATCTGAAGGACTGAGGCTCGGCCAGTCGTTAAGCCTTGTCCTGTCTCCTTCTTCAGTGGCTAGGAGACCGGCACTGCCCCACCCTGTGTTCTAATCTATATGATGGCGAGGTGATTAGCAGGGATGTCGGTCGTCCCTCTACTCCGACAAGTGGAAGACTTTGATCCAGTACATCGCGACATCAAACCGGCGCCGTGAACCCTGATTTGGCATAATTTTGGTTTCTTCAGAATTTGGATTCTTTATGTTCAGATTGTCGGATCTTGGATGGTAAAAATATATTCGTCTAGTGTAGTCCCAAAAGGACTTGCAAAAAAGTTAGTCACACATTTATTGGTTTTTTCTTTATCGATTAAGTAGTGCTTGTGTCGAGGATTACTCTCGAAGGAAACTCAAGTGTAGTGTCGTTCGAACACTGGGGACTGAAACACGCTCTCGACGAATTCTCGGTGACCTCGGCGGAGAAGACACACACAGGCAAGGAGACACAACAGTTACCCAGGTTCAGGCCACCATGGAGGTGTAATACCCTACTTCCTGCTTGAGATGGATTGCACTGCTCGGAGCGATTACAGTACAAGTGTTTGTGTTTGTGGCGAGGTAGAAGATGATTGGATCCCCCTCTATGGCCGCAGTGAGGCCCTATTTATAGTACTCCGGTCCTCTTCCCCCAAATGTTCAGGCGGGAAGGGTTGCCACATAGCACCAAGAAGGGGTACCGGCATACGGCCCTAACTCGGATAAAGCCACCGTCCATGGCGCAGTCGTAAGGCCTTATCGGTAACGTTGTCGATGACGCCCACGGTGGCGCGTAGCGCCGGTCTGGCCGTCTTGCACCAAAGAGGGAAGTCTTGGGCTCCGCTTTGCTTGCCGTGGATGGTCGGCACCCTTTAATCAACAAAGTGGAAGCTTTGGCCGACACGCTCTGTTGCCGCGAGCGTCACACTGGGGAAGACGCAGTCGCACATGCCTGATACGTCCATTTTGCATCACTATTTTATATCATAATTTACTGCTATTCATTGATATATTTCATATTTGAATGATATACATATGTTATTTTATCTTATTGGAGAATTAACTGCCGGAGTCAGGATTCAGCTGGAAAAAGCATCGTCAAGACACCCTATTTCTGAGGATCGACAATTCACGGAAAATATACATATGTTCCTATTTTATCCGATGCCGGAGCCAGCCAAAATGGGAGGCTGAGATGGGCCACGAGGGGCCCACACCACCCCACAGCGCGGGTCCCACCTCTGCCGCACGGGGCATGGTGTGGCCGCCCTGGCCCACCTCTGGCGCTCCCCCTTCGCGTACTTAATCCCCCAGAAAACCCTAAGACAGGGAGAGCCATCGAGGAAATATTCCGCCGCCTCCACAAGGCGGAAACCACAGAGAGAAAAAGCTCTCCGGCAGGGAGAAATCTGCCGGGGAAATTCCTTCCCAGAGGGGGAAAATCATCGCCATCGTCATCATCATCACGCTGGACTTCATCGGGATCATCATCATCATCATCTCCACCGCCGTCACCATCATCTCCACCGCTCCACTCCGTTCCGCTGTAACATCTAGGGTTATACTTTGTGTAGTTCATAGGGGAAACTTTCCCGGTGTTGATTACTACTTGTGGTTGATGCTATTAAGTTTTATCGGTGAATTGAAGTATATGTCCAGATTGTTATTCATCATTATATCACCTCTGATCATGATCCATATGATGTCTTGTGAGTAATTCGTTCAGTTCTTGAGGACATGGGAGAAGTCATGCTGTTAGTAGTGGAACTATGTTGAGTAATATTTAATGGTTTGATATTTAAGTTGTGGTGTTATTCTTCTAGTGGTGTCGTGTGAACGTCGACTACATGACACTTCATCTTTATGGCCTAGGGAATACATTGTGTATTCGGCTACTAATTGTGGGGTTGCCGGAGTGACAGAAACCTAAACCCCCGTTAGTAAACCGGTGCATGAGGGAGTGTAGGATCTCAGAGTTTAAGGCTGTGGTTAGATTTATCTTAATTACTTCCTTGTAACGCAGATGCTTGCAAGGGGTTTAATCACAAGTATGTATTAGTCCAAGTTAGGGCAGTGCATTAGCATAGGCAGGGGCGGATCCAGGATTTGACCATAGGGGGGGCGAACAAGAAATTTACCATCAAAAGAAAGAAAGTAAAAAAATATCAAGTTGTTCTTATCACTGAAATATAGTAAGACGTGTTTCTACTTTCTTATCAGTAGGCATATCCCAAATTGGTGGAGCCTTTGTGATCTCACCCATATGAAATGCTTACAACTCTAGCTTATTCAAAGTTTACGATAAACAAACGTGATATTTGCTGCGAAGTTTGCATATAAACCGGGTCAGATTAGGTTAGACCAATCGGCTAAAAAGAATCTAATTCACAATGTTTTTCTTTTCATGAAAAGCAGTTATACTAGCAAAAACTAAACAATAATCTATTATAAACTAGTACATCAAACTAGCGAGTAAATAATGGATTTGATTAAGCTAGCACATAGCAATACGTATAGGCTAATATTACCTTGGATCAATCAGGTTAGGAATTGTGTCGGTGGTGTGGTGCGCAGGACGGCGGCAGTTTGTAGCTGTCGTTGACATCGAAACAGATGTCATGGCAGAGAAGATCTAGTGTGTGTACCGTGGCGGCGGCCGCCCGGCGAATGCTCAATCAAGGCAGGTGTGCGGCTAGGCAGCGGCAATCCAGTAAATGTAGATCTAATAATGCGTGCGGACGTGCAGTACAGGAAGCCCGAGCGTAGATGCATCGATCCATTGATTCAGTCTTGCTTAGGCTATCATGTACGTGCGCCTGTAGGCCCTTGGCTAGCTTTGGGCTTGGCCCATTCAAGTGCGCATGTAGGTGTTTAGCTGGACAGGGCAGGATTAGGATTAGCCAGCGCTAATTGCCGGTGTATTAAGCTATAATACAAGCCCACAGCTACGGGCCCCTGCTACGTATCCCCGGGGAGGCTAAGCCATGGCGGGGGCCAGGCCACCGCTCGCCCCCCCCTGGATTCGCCACTGAGCATAGGTTCACCCACACAACACTTATCAAAACAATACAGATTAATCGGTTGTAGGAAGCGAAAGCACTTGACGAAATTCCCGTGTGTCCTCAAGAACATTTTGCCATCATAAGTAAACCCACTGGCTTATCCTTTGCTCTAAAAAGGATTGGGCCACTTGCTGCAATTATTATTACTGTCTTTTATTTACACGTATTTTATTTATCTGCAATATCAAAAACCCCTAAAAAACTTGTCTGCTAGTATTTACAGTGATTCCTTGATCAAAACTACTTGTCAACACCTTCTGCTCCACGTTGGGTTCGACACTCTTATTTATCGAAAGTACTACGATACACCCCTATACTTGTGGGTCATCAAGACTATTTTTTGGCGCCGTTGCCGGGGAGTGAAGTGCTATTGGTAAGTGGAATGGTAAGGGAAACCTTTACTGTAAGTGTTGTTTTTATTTCTGCTTGCTGCTTTATTTTATTATGGAGAGATCTCCATTCGAATCCCTATTTGGGAATACTACTGCCACTGCTAAGGTAGTAGATGAACCGCCGCCTGCTGAATTAGATCCATTTAAAATACCTATGAAAATTGTTGAACGTGTTATGGATAACCGCTATGTTGGAGATGGAACCATCCATCCTGGTGATCATTTACTATTTATACATGAATTATGCGAGTTGTTCTAGTGTGCAGGTATTTCAATGGAAAAAGTCAAGAGGAAGTTATTCTCTATATCACTGAAGGCCGAGCTGCGGAATGGTATAAGATGCTGAAGAATGGCCGATCTATTGGCTGGGAGGAAATTGTACCTCTCTTTTATTCTAAATTCTATCCTCCTAGTGAGATTCATCAAGATCGAAATCGCATATATAATTTTTGGCCTCATGATGGAGAGAGTATTGCCCAAGCGTGGGGGAGATTGAAGTCACTAATGCTCAAATGTCCCATTCATGAGCTCCCAATTATATTGTTATCAATAATTTTTATGCAAGGCTTTCTCTTCATGATAAGGATTTATTGGATGCCTCTTGTTCTAGATCATTTACACGTACTGAAGAAGAAGTTAAATGGGACCTTCTTGACCGTATTCAGGAAAATATGAAGGATGGGAGAACGACAAAGGTAGAAAGTCAGGTATAAATTATGATTACGAATGCATTAAATCTTTTATGGAGACTGATGATTTCTGTAATGTTAGTGCTGTTTATTGTCTTGATTCTCAAGTTGTTGCAAATTATTACAAAGCTTTTGCCTCTTATCTTGATGTGCCTAAGAAGGATTTGAATAAATATCATGAACCTTATAAAGATAAACCAATTCAGCCAATGGCAAAAGTATTGAAGTTCATACTGTTGATCACATTTTGCCAGAACCTTATATTGAAAAAATACTTTTCCTGTTAAAGTCAAGGAACATTCTCTGATAGCTAGTGTGGTCAATAAAAGTGCCAAGAAACCTTTAGAGCCTGATGAACAAATAACTGTTGAACCTGAAGTAGTAATAGTAAAGGATTTGGTAATTGAAAATGTAGATGGAGAACATATTATCTTTTGTGAAGATGCTTCTAATATTGTTTCGCATCCTGGTAAATCTAGGAAAACAAGTGTTCCTGTGCTTTCAGTGAAGATAGGAGAACATTGCTATTATGGTTTATGTGATATTGGTGCAAGTTCTAGTGCTATTCCTTTTGAACTTTATAAAGAAATTATGCATGAAATTAGTCCTGTGAACTTGAGGATATTGATGTGGTTATTCAACTTGACAATAGGGAAACTATCTCTCCCATTGGTATTGTGAGAGATGTCGAGGTTTTATGCAGTAAAACTAAATATCCTACTGATTTTCTAGTACTTGGTTCTAAAGCTAGTAAAACTTGTCCTATTATTTTCGGTAGACCTTTCTTGAATACATGTGGTGCTATTATAGATTGTAAAAAAGAGAAAATTTACACTAAATTTAATAGAGAATCTTATGAGTTTAATTTCTCTAAGTTTGGTAAGAAACTTTATGAAACTGATTTGCCTAACGGGGACTCGAAAATTGAACAACTGGCTACTATTGCTATTGCTCCTAACAATGCCTTGCAGCAATTTATGGAGGAACATGAAAGTGAGGTCTTTATGGAGGAAAGGAATGAAATTGACAATATCTTTCTTCATCAACCACCATTACTTAAGCATAATTTGCCGGTGGAAGATTTGGGTACCCCTGCACCTCCTAAAGGAGATCCTGTTTTTGATTAAAACCTTTGCCTGATAATCTTAAATATGCTCACATTGATGATAAGAAAACGTATCCTGTTATTATTAGTTCTAAACTTTCAGGTACTGAAGAGGCAAGGTTATTGGAAGTATTGAGGAAACACTGAGGAGCTATCGGATACACTCTGGATGATTTAAAAGGGATTTCCCTACTGTATGTCAACACGCCATCAACATGGAAGATGATGCAAAACCTGTTGTGGAGCACCAGCATCGTTTAATCCCTAAAATGAAGGAAGTGGTAAGAAATGAGGTATTAAAACTCCTCGATGCTGGTATAATTTATCCCATTGCTGATAGTAAATGGGTAAGTCCTGTGCATTGTGTTCCTAAGAAAGGAGGAGTTACTGTTGTGCCAAATGAAAATGATGAACTTATTCCTCAAAGAGTAGTTGTTGGACATAGGATGTGCATTGATTTTCGAAAGGTTAATAAAGTTACTAAGAAAGATCACTATCCTTTACCTTTTATTGATCAAATGTTAGAAAGGTTGTCTAAGAAAACTCATTTTTGCTTTCTTGATGGTTATTCTGGATTTTCACAAATTGCTGTTAGAGCGAAAGATCAGAGAAAACTACTTTTACTTGTCCTTATGGAACTTATGCTTATAGGCGTATGCCTTTTGGTTTGTTTAATGCTCCTACTACATTTCAAAGATGCATGTCTGCCATTTTTCATGGTTTTTGTGAAAAATTTGTGGAAGTATTCATGGACGATTTTTCCGTCTATGGAACTTCTTTTGATAATGCTTGCAAAACCTTGATAAAATTTTGCATAGATGTGAGGAAACTAATCTTGTTCTTAATTGGGAGAAATGTCACTTGATCCCCCGAGGTCCGCATATCGTTTTCTCGTCGTGTTTTGTTTTCGAGTTGTTTCTGCCAGGGTTAGCTCCAAGATTAGAACAATGTCTTCGTCCGAGGCTCCGAAGGATACCTTCTTCAAGAACGTCGTCAACCCATACATCAACGAGTTGAAGCAGCACCCTGGTGGCTCTAGGTTAATAGTGCCAGAAACAATTGCTTGTACGTCACACGTCAGTTGGGAACCCCAAGAGGAAGGTATGATGAGTGCAGCAGTAAGTTTTCCCTCAGTATGAAACCAAGGTTTAATCGACCAGTAGGAAAACGAGGTTTGCTTCGAAGGTGTTGGTGGAGGAGTGTAGTGCGGCGCAACACCAGGGATTCCGGTGCCAACGTGGAACCTGCACAACACAATCAAATTACTTTGCCCCAACTTAACAGTGAGGTTGTCAATCTCACCGGCTTGCTGAAAACAAAGGGTTAAACGTATCGAATGGAAATGATGTTTGTTTGCATAAAACAGTAGAGAACAATGATTGCAGTAGATTGTATTTCAGATGTAAAAGAATGGACCGGGGTCCACAGTTCACTAGTGGTGTCTCTCCAATAAGATAACTAACATGCTGGGTAAACAAATTACAGCTGGGCAATTGACAATTGATAAGTGCATATAACATGCATGTGTGAGCTGTGGTGTCTACTATGAGATTCATTTGGGCATTACGACAAAGTACATAGACCGCTATCCAGCATGCATCTATGCCTAAATAGTCCACTTTCCGGTTAACATCCGTACCCCTTCCAGTATTAAGTTGCAAGCAACAGACAATTGCATTAAGTAATGTGCGTAATGTAAACAATACATTCATCCTTGAATAAAGCATTGCTGTTTTACCCCTAGTGGCAACAACACATCTACAACCTTAGAACTTGCTGTCACTATCCCAGGTTAAATAGAGGTTGAACCCAACTATCATGCATAAATACCCCCTCTTGGAGTTACAAGTATTCACGTGGCCAAGGCTTCAACAAGTAACGGAGAGCATGCAAGATCACAAATGACATAGACATGATAATATAATATTCAGCTCCACATAGGTATCAATATAAGTCAGATCCCAGCAAACACAACATGTAGCATTACAATAAGATGATCTTGATCATGATAGGCAGCTCACAAGATCTAAACATGATGGCACAAGTGGAGAAGACAACCATCTAGCTACTGCTATGGACCCATAGTCCAAGGATGAACTACTCACGCATCACTCCGGAGGCGGGCATGGCGATGTAGAGCCCTCCGGTGATGATTCCCCTCTCCGGCAGGGTGCCGGGAAGAGCTTCAGAACCCCCCGAGTTAGGGTTGACGACGGCGGCGGCAGCGAATATGTTCTGGATGAAAGGCTCGGTGTTTTAGGGTTTTCGCGTCTCGGGGAATAAATAGGCGAAGGGGCGATGTCGGCGGACCCCCGAGGGGCCCAAACCACCAGGCGCGGCTGGGCCCACTGCCGCGCCTGGTGGTTTGGCCACCTCGTGGCTCTCTTCGTCTCTCCTTCGGACTCCGTGTACGTGCTGGAAAAATAGGGACTGGCCTTTTGTTTCGTGCAATTCCGAGAATATTTCCAGAAGTAACTTTCTGAAACCAAAAACAGCAGAAAACAGGGAACTGGCACTGTGGCATCTTGTTAATAGGTTAGTCCCAGAAAATGCATAAAAGTGATACGAAGTGTATATAAAACATGTAGCAAATGGTATAATATAAGCATGGAACAGCAGAAATTATGGATACGTTGGAGACGTATCAAGCATCCCCAAGCTTAGTTCTACTCGTCCTCGAGTAGGTAAAACGATAACAACAAATAATTTCTGAGGAGACATGCTTTCACACAATCTTGATCAATATATTGCAAGGCTCATGTCATGAATGAAGTGACTCAAAGCAATGATCTATAGTTTGCTAACAAATAGATAAAGAGTAAACAATGAATCATATAAGCAAAAACTTTTCATGAATAGTACTTTCAAGACAAGCATCAAAAAGTTTTGCATAAGAGGTAACTCATAAAGCAATAGATTCAAAGTAAAAGGCATTGAAGCAACACAAAGGATGATTAAGTTTCAGCATTTGCTTTCAACTTGTAACATGTATATCTCATGGATAGTTGTCAACATAAAGCAATATAACAAGTGCAATAAGTAAATATGTAAGAATCAATGCACACAAAGTTGACACAAGTGTTTGCTTCTAAGATAGAAAGGAGTAGGTAAACTGACTCAACATAAAGTAAAAGATAGGCCCTTCGCAGAGGGAAGCAGGGATTAAATCATGTGCTAGAGCTTTTTAAGTTTTCGAAAGCATATAGAGAGCACAAAATAAGTATTTGAGAGGTGTTTGTTGTTGTCAACGAATGGTAGTGGGCACTCTAACCCCCTTGTCAACCAGACTTTCAAAGAGCGGCTCCCATGAAGGACGTTATTCTACCAGCAAGGTAGATCATCCCTCTTCTCTTTTGTTTACACATGTATTTTAGTTTCTTTATAGATGACACTCCTCCCAACCTTTTGCTTACACAAGCCATGGCTAACCGAATCCTCGGGTGCCTTCCAACATTCACATACCATGGAGGAGTGTCTATTGCAAAATTAAGTTGCTTACTGATAAATCAGGGCAAAACATGTGAAGAGAATTATTAATGAAAGTTGTAATTAATTGGGGCTGGGCACCCCGTTGCCAGCTCTTTTTGCAAATTATTGGATAAGCGGATGTATATGCCACTAGTCCAGGTGAAAGTCTGTCAGAAGTAAATGACAAGATTGAAAGATAAAACACCACATACTTCCTCATGAGCTATAAAACATTGACACAAATAAGGAGTAATAAAGTTTTGAATAGTTTAAAGGTAGCACATGAAATATTTACTTGGAATGGCAGGAAATACCACATAGTAGGTAGGTATGGTGGACACAAATGGCATGGGTTTTGGCTCAAGTTTTGGATGCACGAGAAGCATTCCCTCTCAGTACAGAGTTTAGGCTAGCAAGGTTGTTTGAAGCAAACACAAGTATAAACCGGTACAGCAAGAATCACATAAAAACATATTGCAAGTATTATAAGACTCTACACTGTCTTCCTTGTTGCTCAAACATTTTACCAGAAAATATCTAGACCTTAGAGAGAACAAATATGCATCCCAAGTCTCAACAAGCTCTACGGTAGTTCTCCACTACTAGGCTTTAACTACATGATGCAAGAGCTTAAACATGATCTACTTGAGAGCTCAAAACAATTGCAAAGCATCAAATCAAAACAAGACAATGATCTACAAGAATGCATATGTCTTTTCCAATACCAACTACTACATGTAGCATTTTCTTTCTTCCAAACAAACACCAATAATTTATTAAACATAAACTCTCCAAATGATAATATAATGCAGCAAGAGAGTATTTATAAACAAGTGCTAACAGCTCGAAGAGATGCATGAAAAACAGGAGCTAAAAGCACTGCAGTAGCTAGTTAAGAATACTCAACAAATATAAGTGAAGAACATGAGTATTCACATGAAAAAGCGGAGCGTGTCTCTCTCCCACACAAGGATTGCTAGGATCCGAATTTATTCAAACAAAAACAAAAATAAAAACACACAGACGCTCCAAGTAAAGCGCATAAGATGTGAAAGAATTAAAATATAGTTTCACTAGAGATGACCTGATAAGTTTGTTGATGAAGAAGGGGATGCCTTGGGCATCCCCAAGCTTAGACGCTTGAGTCTCTCTGAATATGGTTGGGATGAACCACGGGGGCATCCCCAAGCTTAGGCTTTTCACTCTTCTTGATCACATAATATCACCCTTCTCGCTTGATCCTTGAAAACTTCCTTCACACCAAACTCAAGACAGTTCTCATTAGAGGGTTAGTGCATAATCAAAAATTCTCATATTCTGTAATGATACAATCAATCCCAAAGCTTCTGGACATTAGCTACAGCCACCAATGCTTTGTGGAGCAAAGAAATCCACACAAACACAGTAAAAGAGCGAATGCAAAACAAAAGGCAGAATCTGTCAAAAACAGAACAGTCTGGAATGACGAATTTTTTCGAGGCACTTAAGTTGCTCAGATGGATCTGGCCTAAAATAATGAAAGTTGCGTACATATCTCAGGAATATGCGTGATTTTTCTCAGAATTTTTTGAATTTTCTACAGGGAGATAAGCTCAAATCCGTGACAGCTAAAAATCTGTCACTGCGCAGAAATCCAAATCTTGCATCAACTTTCAATATAGAACTTTACTTGGCACAACATTGCGATAAAATAAAGATACAAAGGAGTTGCTACAGAAGTAACAAAAATCCTTGACTCAAAGAAAACAAAAATAACAGCAAATAAAAACGATGGGTTGTCTCCCATAAGCGCTTTTCTTTAACGCCTTTCAGCTAGGCGCAGAAAGTGAAAATCAAGTGTTGTCAAGAGAAGAAACATCAACGGAGAGTTTAGAAGTTTTCTCAACGATGCATTGCACTTTATCTATGTAAGTTTCAGAAACTCCCCTTTCATTACTTTTAGGTAAACTATCCTCATCAAATAAATTTTCAGGCACAATCCAATTAAAGTTCTTTTCTAGTGCCTCATGCATTCCTGCAATCTTAAAAGGAATTGGTATTTTATTCTCTCCTTCATAACTAGTTTCTTTAGTGTACTTGGATCTTTCCTTCTCTAATTTTTCAAGTATATTGGCGATATCAATGTAATAACCAAGCATCCTATATTGCATAAAAACTTTTCTAGCTTCACTAGCTACATCTCCAAATTCTTTGAGAAGGGTTTCTAAAACAAAATCTTTCTTTTCCCCCTCTTCCATATCATGAAGTCTAAGAAACATATGCTGCATTATAGGGTTAAGGTTAACAAACCTAGCTTCAAGCATGTGGACTAAGGAGGCAGCAGCAATTTCATAATTAGGGGCAAGTTCTACCAAGGATCTATCTTCAAAATCTTTCAGCTTGCTAACATGACTAAAAAATTCTTCAATGTTGTCTCTTCCGATGATAGACCCACTACCCACAGATATTTCTTTTAAAGTGTACTTAGGGAGAGGCATGATAATAAAAACTAAACAGAAAATAAACTAGATGCAAGTAACTAATTTTTTTGTGTTTTTGATATAGAGAAAGCAAACAAAACAAAATAAAAATAAACTAGCAAGACAAGTAACTAATTTTTTTGTGTTTTTGATATAGAGAAAGCAAACAAAACAAAATAAAAATAAACTAAGCAAGACAAATAACAAAGTAAAGAGATTGGGTGTGAGAGACTCCCCTTGCAGAAGCAATTCTGTTTTCCCCGGCAACGGCGCCAGAAAACGTTGTTGGTGGCTCTAGGTTAATAGTGCCAGAAACAATTGCTTGTACGTCACACGTCAGTTGGGAACCCCAAGAGGAAGGTATGATGAGTGCAGCAGTAAGTTTTCCCTCAGTATGAAACCAAGGTTTAATCGGACCAGTAGGAAAACGAGGTTTGCTTCGAAGGTGTTGGTGGAGGAGTGTAGTGCGGCGCAACACCAGGGATTCCGGTGCCAACGTGGAACCTGCACAACACAATCAAACTACTTTGCCCCAACTTAACAGTGAGGTTGTCAATCTCACCGGCTTGCTGAAAACAAAGGGTTAAACGTATCGAATGGAAATGATGTTTGTTTGCATAAAACAGTAGAGAACAATGATTGCAGTAGATTGTATTTCAGATGTAAAAGAATGGACCGGGGTCCACAGTTCACTAGTGGTGTCTCTCCAATAAGATAACTAACATGCTGGGTAAACAAATTACAGCTGGGCAATTGACAATTGATAAGTGCATATAACATGCATGTGTGAGCTGTGGTGTCTACTATGAGATTCATTTGGGCATTACGACAAAGTACATAGACCGCTATCCAGCATGCATCTATGCCTAAATAGTCCACTTTCCGGTTAACATCCGTACCCCTTCCAGTATTAAGTTGCAAGCAACAGACAATTGCATTAAGTAATGTGCGTAATGTAAACAATACATTCATCCTTGAATAAAGCATTGCTGTTTTACCCCTAGTGGCAACAACACATCTACAACCTTAGAACTTGCTGTCACTATCCCAGGTTAAATAGAGGTTGAACCCAACTATCATGCATAAATACCCCCTCTTGGAGTTACAAGTATTCACGTGGCCAAGGCTTCAACAAGTAACGGAGAGCATGCAAGATCACAAATGACATAGACATGATAATATAATATTCAGCTCCACATAGGTATCAATATAAGTCAGATCCCAGCAAACACAACATGTAGCATTACAATAAGATGATCTTGATCATGATAGGCAGCTCACAAGATCTAAACATGATGGCACAAGTGGAGAAGACAACCATCTAGCTACTGCTATGGACCCATAGTCCAAGGATGAACTACTCACGCATCACTCCGGAGGCGGGCATGGCGATGTAGAGCCCTCCGGTGATGATTCCCCTCTCCGGCAGGGTGCCGGGAAGAGCTTCAGGAACCCCCCGAGTTAGGGTTGACGACGGCGGCGGCAGCGAATATGTTCTGGATGAAAGGCTCGGTGTTTTAGGGTTTTCGCGTCTCGGGGAATAAATAGGCGAAGGGGCGATGTCGGCGGACCCCCGAGGGGCCCAAACCACCTCCAGGCGCGGCTGGGCCCAGCCGCGCCACCTGGTGGTTTGGCCACCTCGTGGCACTCTTCGTCTCTCCTTCGGACTCCGTGATGTGCTGGAAAAATAGGGACCTGGCCTTTTGTTTCGTGCAATTCCGAGAATATTTCCAGAAGTAACTTTCTGAAACCAAAAACAGCAGAAAACAGGGAACTGGCACTGTGGCATCTTGTTAATAGGTTAGTCCCAGAAAATGCATAAAAGTGATACGAAGTGTATATAAAACATGTAGCAAATGGTATAATATAAGCATGGAACAGCAGAAATTATGGATACGTTGGAGACGTATCACACCCACAAGAGCTGCGGCTCGTGGATGGAGAGCTTGTTCAAGAAGATGTTAGGGGACCCAAGGCTGAAGGGGACATGAAGGCCAGACTAGAAGAAGTAGAGCATGAAGTTTTCTGATACCAGAAGATGATAGAGCGCGGAGTGGAGATCAACCACAAGATTATTAATGAGCTTATTGCTGAACACAAGAAGGAGACTAGCAAGCTATGGGATGATATCTTCATACTCAGTCAAACCACGTCTAAATTGCAAGCACAAATCTATGATCTCCAAAACCAAAACTGTGAGTATGAAGCTAGGTTCGAACGCATGAGTTCTGCTGCGAGTTTCAGGTTTATGGAGACCAATTCATCCTTCGCTGATGGGGAGCCTCTACCTGGGAAATTTGATGATGAAGAGTCTCGTCCACCTTCACCACCGAAGGAGTAATTCATCATTGGTATTGGCATCCCCTCAGCTTGTTCCAAGCTTGGGGGGAGTGCCGCGGTATCATCACCATTATCTTTTACCTTTTACTTTTCAGTCGAGTCATATCATGAGTAGAGAAGTTATCATATAGGATGGTTTGCAGCGTGGAAGTATCTCTCCTTTAGTTGGTTATCTATGTATCCCTTGGTGTGAGTTGCCGTTATTGGAATATTAATGAGAAGTTTTATCATTAACTTTCTGCACACTTTATTTTACTTTGCAAATTTTTGTCATATGAATGATCTTGTTGTTAGTATTGGCATCACTTTGGGAGCATCTAGTAAATCTGTTTGGTTTTGGCAAACTTAGCATTGGTCAGTAGCAACAATACTTTGAGGCTTAAGTAGAAAAGAGGGGATTGCATGTAGATACATTATCCCATTATCTTTCTTTCTTGTTGGCTCATGAGCTTAGTATTCTCAAGTTAAAATTATTTGTGTTTAAAAGGAAGATTGCATGATTGTTTCTATTACATTTATATTTGTTTGTATCCCTCCACTCTTATGCTTGCTACCCAGCCTTGCTAGCCAAAAACCTGTACTGAGAGGGAATGCTTCTCGTGCATCCAAACCTTGAGCCAAAACCCATGCCATTTGTGTCCACCATAAATACCTATATGTGGTATTTCCTTGCCACTCCAAGTAAATACTTCATGTGCTACCTTTAAACTATTCAAAAGCTACTACTCCTTATTTGTGTCACTGTTTACTAGCTCATGAGAAAGTATGTGGGTTATTCTTTATTTAGCTTGTCAGACAGACTTTCACCACCAGACTAGCGGCATATACATCCGCTTATCTATTAAATTTGCAAAAAGAGCTGGCAAATGGGGTGCCCAGTCCCAATTAATTACAACTTTAACCGCTTAATTCTCTTCACATTTTTGCCCTGATTTATCAGACAAGCAATGATACCAGTGAATAACTGCATGTGTAAACAGAAGAGAAAAAGAGGGATGATCTGCCTTGCTGGTAGAAATAACGTCCTTCATGGGAGCCGCTCTTGAAAGTCTGGTTGACAAGAGAGATATTGTTTTCACCCACTACCGTTCGTTGACAATTCTCATACACCACTCAAAATTTATATTTTTATTCTCTATATGATTTCAAAAACTTAAAAAGCTCTAGCACATGATTTAATCCCTGCTTCCCTCTGCGAAGGGCCTTTCTTTTACTTTTATGTTGAGTCAGTAAACCTATTCCCTTCTTTCTTAAGCAAGCATTTGAGTTGTTGTGATTCAACCATCTATATATTAATATTATCAATCATGTCTGTTATCCTTCCTTCTTTTGCACATGTTTTTTATCTGAAGGAATATGACTTTGAAAGTTATCAATGACTGTAAAGAAATTGTGATAATTGAGCATGTAAGTTCTGCAATATAGCTCCGATATAAGGACTCTACTCGAAAGATAAGTACAATCTGTTAATTGTTCTCTGACCAAGAACGAAGTTTGCCATCACCAAACTATGATTTTCTTTATGCACCTTTATTGTGATTTCCATTACTCGTTTCAAGATAAGTTATATGAAGGGAAGTTGCTGTCTAAAATGATTTGTGTATTAATACATGTTGATGCTTCTTGTTCGTATTCTTTATTATCGACGCTTCACTCCATAAACCTGTGGTCTTGTTTACTGAGTTCAGCTTTCGCTTGGGGACAAGCGAGGTCTAAGCTTGGGGGGAGTTGATACGTCCATTTTGCATCACTATTTTATATCATAATTTACTGCTATTCATTGATATATTTCATATTTGAATGATATACTTATGTTATTTTATCTTATTTTGCATGTTTGATGATTATTGGAGAATTAACTGCCGGAGTCAGGATTCAGCTGGAAAAAGCATCGTCAAGACACCCTAATTTCTGAGGATCGACAATTCACGGAAAATATACAGATGTTCCTATTTTATCAGATGCCAGAGCCAGCCAAAATGGGAGGCTGACATGGGCCACGAGGGGCCCACACCACCCCACGACGCGGGTCCCACCTCTGCCGCGCCGGGGCAGGGTGTGGCCGCCCTGGCCCACCTCTGGCGCTCCCCCTTCGCGTACTTAATCCCCCAGAAAACCCTAAGACAGGGAGAGCCATCGAGGAAATATTCCGCCGCCTCCATAAGGCGGAAACTACAGAGAGAGAAAAAGCTCTCGGCAGGGAGAAATCTGCGGGGAAATTCCTTCCCGGAGGGGGGAAATCATCGCCATCGTCATCATCATCACGCTGGACTTCATTGGGATCATCATCATCATCTCCACCGCCGTCACCATCATATCCACCGCTCCACTCCGTTCCGCTGTAACATCTAGGGTTATACTTTGTCTAGTTCATAGGGGAAACTTTCCCGGTGTTGATTACTGCTTGTGGTTGATGCTATTAAGTTTTATCGGTGAATTGAAGTATATGTCCAGATTGTTATTCATCATTATATCACCTCTGATCATGATCCATATGATGTCTTTTGATTAGTTCGTTCAGTTCTTGAGGACATGGGAGAAGTCATGCTGTTAGTAGTGGAACTATGTTGAGTAATATTTAATGGTTTGATATTTAAGTTGTGGTGTTAGTCTTCTAGTGGTGTCGTGTGAACGTCGACTACATGACACTTCACCTTTATGGGCCTAGGGGAATACATTGTGTATTCGGCTACTAATTGTGGGGTTGCCGGAGTGACAGAAACCTAAACCCCCGTTAGTAAACCGGTGCATGAGGGAGTGTAGGATCTCAGAGTTTAAGGCTGTGGTTAGATTTATCTTAATTATTTCCTTGTAACGCGGATGCTTGCAAGGGGTTTAATCACAAGTATGTATTAGTCCAAGTTAGGGCAGTGCATTAGCATAGGTTCACCCACACAACACTTATCAAAACAATAAAGATTAATCGGCTGTAGGAAGCGAAAGCACTTGACGAAATTCCCGTGTGTACTCAAGAACATTTTGCCATCATAAGTGAACCCACCGGCTTATCCTTTGCTCTAAAAAGGATTGTGCCACTTGCTGCAATTATTATTACTGTCTTTTATTTACACATATTTTATTTATCTGCAATATCAAAAACCACTAAAAACTTGTCTGCTAGTATTTACAGTGATTTCTTGATCAAAACTACTTGTCAACACTTTCTGCTCCTCGTTGGGTTCGACACTCTTATTTATCGAAAGTACTACGATACACCCCCTATACTTGTGGGTCATCAATGCCCCTGGCGAGGGGTCACGGGTGCGCCAAGTCTTTGTCTTGTACCGCGTGAGTCTTGATAGTGCGGCCTTCCTCGCGAGGGCGGCCTCGTGAGGCCCTTCTTTGGCCGTTTGGTGAAGCGTCCTCCCGAGGCCTCTAGCCTCGGTCGCGCGAAGCTCAGAGGAGCCTGGCGAGGTGGGTCATGCTCTGTTGACTGTTGACTTGTCTTGCTCTTCATGTGTGGATTTCTGGGCCAAAGACATACGGGCCGTGGTACCCTGGTTTCCACTGGTCCGACAGTAGACCCCGGGCCCGTGTCGTGCACGCCTTGCAACCGTTGGATCCAGGAGATGACGCGTGTCACAGCAGCTCTGCGCGCCCGCGCCCCCGATGGCCGCGACGCCTCGGTAACTGCCTGAGTTGGCATAAACCCTGGCCGCGCGTGGCGCGGCCGTCCCATCGTCTTCATTGTTTCTTCACTCGAGTGCTTCGCCTCCTTCCTTCTCGATCTCTTTACGCCATCGAATCTCTTCTGCGATGTCCGGGGAGAGGAACATACGCGAGATGGATCGTGCGGGCGTGGCCGCGGGTCATATGTCGGCCGATCGCGAGGCGCTTCCCCGCCGAGCAATGCCAGGGAGCGCGGCGCGGATATGGGCGATGGCATCGCCGGAGCTTCGTCATCTTCATGGTTCGCCGGAGCTTCGTCATCTTCATGGTTTTGCATCCTTGGCTACGTGCCCGTATACAGTGTTTGGTTGGGTACCAGGAAATGCTGAGAGTACCGTACTTTCTTGCACCCTATCCGAACTCCATTAATTTGTCCCGCCTGCGCCGCTATGAGCTCCGCCATGAACGGTGAGAGCTCCGGCTCCGCCTTCACCTTCATCTGACGCCGATGACAAACCCGTGGCCAACGCGCATATCCGGCGGCACCGGATAGCCATTGTCGCGCAGCGCCTCCGTCTGCTCCTTGAGCAGGGTGCGCGGCGCGAAGCCGTTGGCCGCGGCGCCGCCGGTGCGCCTCCAGTTGCCGGCCATGGAGAAGGAGAGCGGCGGCGGTTTTCGGGTGGAGAAGGAGCGGCGAGGTGAGGGAGAGAGAACGGCGAGGGCGAGAGTGGCGATGAGTGGAGGCCGGCGCGCGCCTTTATGGCGGCCGGAGAGCGGTGGCATTAACGCCGCTCGCCTCGAAAAGGCGTGCCGCATTCACTCCGGCGAGCAGAGGACGTGACGGCTCACTGGCCGCCCGCCGGCCGTGAAAACGAGGCGTCGCCACGCGGCACGCGCCTTTGACGACGCCTTTTACCACGGCCGGGCGTGGCCGTGTCACTGCCAGGCGTGGCCCGCGCGTCGGAGGCGTGCATTTCCTTCCGTCCGGGGCCGCCCCAAGCCTCCCCAAGTTGAGGGCGTGGGCTGGGCGTGCCGGACACAAAACTGGGCCGCGCCGGACCGAATTCGCGTTTGAACGCCGCGAGTGGACGCGATTTTGTGTCCGGCACGCACCAAACGGCTTTGGGCGGCCGTTTGGGCGCCCCGACTGGAGATGCTCTGAGCGAGAGCTTTCTGGGAGCTGGTCCCCTGCCTGCTAAACGGTCGTCACGCTTTATTTGCTCACCAGGAGACTGGCTTGTGGGACCCATGTTCATAAAGGTCTGGCCTGCTTAGATCGATGATGGAGCGGGAGCAAAAGGCAAAAAGGCTACTTTTTTTTTTGATAAAGCAAAATTGTGGTCATCGACCCATATTCATCACTCTCATGCTCATGGCATTTTGCGTTGCCGGTTGGAATAGAATGTGTAGTTGTTTAAAATGACCCTTTTCAAATCTTTCAGCTACCATTGGTTTTCAGAAAAAAATTCAAGCACCAAATCTGGTCCTCCAAAAAACGCCATTCACAATGTCTTAATTGAATAGATAGACAAGTCATTCGTGTTGCCTTATTTGGAGTTGCGAGTTGCAAACGGCTAGATCATTTTAATCCATTCACAATGGTGTATCTTCAAGATTTAACTATTTTCAAACCTTCTGAAATTCTCATCAGTTAGGAAAAAAAATGGCTTAGTTCAAATGACTCGTGTTTGCAACATTTAGTTCCAAATAAGTCAAAATGTCGTATTTTTACCTATTCAAATAAGTCATTATGAATGGCGTCTCAATAAGGGGTCATAGCTGCTCTAGCAGAATTACTTCGTTTAATTATATGTTTCTAATAAGAGTAAGCCTTTTTAGTGCGAGTGAAATGTGAAGTAATAACTTTCGTACAACGTCGACCGGAAGTTTTCTGAGAGGTTATTAGAGAACGGAAAAAATTCTAAAGAGTAATTTAGGACAAATTATGCGAATAAACTACATGCACCGGTTGATACAACAGTGGATTTTATAAGCATATATACAATTGGCACGCGAAATATGTGACAAGAACATGGATGAATATTGTCATGAACATGTAGTACAAAGTTACAAACTCTGTACGCGGTACCTTGTCACGCGAAATATTCGTGGAGCGAGTCATGCGTATTTCTATTTGCCTTGATAATCCCGCTCTAATGCTATCGCTGTGCATGACCGGCCGGCTGACGAACACTGGCTACAGCTGCAGCCATATGCCTGCACCTGGTGATGGGGCGGGCTGGCTGCTCAGGCCGACAGACAAGTCACGAGTTGAGCAACGGCTTATTAAATTCGAGGGGCAGGTCCACATGCCAGAGAAACTAGCTGTCGGGGTCCAGTTTGGTGATGGCCACAACGAACATATTTTGTTCTTCGATATTATTCTTGTGAGCTTAAATGTTGCGCCTCTCGTACAGAAAAAACGAGATGATTTTAATGTCCAGGATGAAGTTGCAAACTATGAACAAGGACTTATTATTACTTTAAAAACAATATCTGTGTGAGCCTCATGAAATCACCACTTCACTTAATATTTGTGAGCCCATCATTCATTTTGTGCTGTCACCAGAAACACGTTGCTGTGAACTGAACCCATTGCACTGGCTATTTATATGTGGGCTCTCTCCTTTCGCTTGTCACCATTGTGATTATATTTGAGAAGAAATTAAGAATGTATCGATAGATGGGTGAGATAGTGGAGTAAACCAAAGAAAACAAGAAACTTCCCTCCAGAGTTTGTACAATTTAAACACATCTGCTTTGTATAGTAAATAAACGGTTGTTGATTTCTGATCCCACAACTCTTTAGACGTTCTCAAATGAGGCTCTGGATTCCGTGGTCATCTACAAAATATTTTAAGAACTGTCCGTAAGGCGAAATATGGAAGCAATTGCAACATAGAGGTTGGAGAAGTAGAAAGATCTTTAAACAAATTTATGTAAAATTTAGAAGGATTTGTCCTAGTCCATGCTAACTAAGTTTTGCTATGGTCAGGGATAACTAGGCTACCATCTATGTAGGGCGTACGGTTATGCATAACCGAACCAATATCTGTAACATCCCAATTTTCACAAAAATTTAAAACTTTTCATTTGCATCATGCATCATGTCATTGCATCCTTGTTTGCATTGTGTTGAATTTAAATTATGAAATTTAGAGAAAATTCTCTCAAAAACAATATATGCATTTTATCTGCAAATGCTTTTCAAACCTATTTCAAATTCTAAATAAAGTTTTGAATATTTTATTCCCAAAACATGCTATACATGCGGGGCATGTTTTTACAAAAGTATAGGAATTGGTTTGAGTGGATTTGGTATTATAAATCAAAAGTTATTTGAATTTGGTTAAAAACAGAAAAGAAAATAAATTTCTGGAAAAAAAAATGCGTTCCTAGCTAACTGGGCCGAGCCCATATCTTTCCTTCCGCACGCGCGCACAGCAAGCGGCCCACGAGCCCACTTTTCCTCTCTCTCGCTGACGTGCGGGACCCACAGGTGACGCAGGCGATGACGTCACCGATTCCCTTTCCTCTCGCGCACGGAAACAAGTCCGGGAAGAACACGAATCCTCTCCGATTTCCTCCCCGATTCTTGCGGGTTTGTTTCGATCTCTTCTGCTCATATATACCCTGCACCCTCCTCTTTCTCCCGCACCCCAAACCCTAGCCCCAACGCCTCCAGGCTGCCCGCAATCGCCATCGCCATCCGCCACTGCCGCCGCCGTAATCCGCAAACGCCGGTGAGCACGGTCGACTTCAAGCCTTCCCACCTATCCCATCCTTCTTGTTTCCCTCTCGCGCATCCGTGTAATTTTTTGTTGATTTGTTTGTGCGCCAGATCCGACGGGAGCTTCATCGACAACGACGCCGTCCGTCGGAGCAGCTCCGCCCAGCCACTCACGGAGAAGCACGACGCCCGCGACCACGCCGTCAACGCCATCGTCTTTGCCGCGTCGATCTACGCCCCAGGGTACGACTCGCGGATCCCATCCCCTCCCTTTTCGCGTTTAGCTTGCCGCCGGCCATGGAGCCGCCGTCGCCGGAGTTACTCCGTCAGCCGCGCTAGTGACCATATGGTCCAGTAGAACCTAGGCCGTTGGATCTGCGATGTACGCCGTAGATTAGATCTCACCGCGAAGGGGTACCAGCCAACCAGAAGAAGCCACGTCGACAAGTCGTCCGCGAAGCCCGCATCCGTCCACGTCCGTCCGCGCCGCAACCCGTCCGCGTCCGCATCGCCCGCATCCGTCCGCGAAGACGACGCGCACCAATCAGAAGACGACACATCGCCCGGGGACTTCAGCGCGAAGATTCTTTCAGTTTTCTTTACGTTTTAGCCCCTGCGCATCACAGATTAGTCCCTGGATTTAGATCTATTATTAATTTTTATTCCTTTCCAAAATTTATGAAATTTATATTTTTGGAAAGCTAATAATGTGTAGAAACTTTCTGTATGCTTAATTGAGGTTTGGACGAAATTAATTTAGATAAATTTTAAAAATGGTTTAATTGATATTTTGGCTATAATTTAATTATAAAAATTGATAATTAATCAAAATATTTTGCTATATTTTTGTTTGCATAAGTAATGGCCGTAGTATTGCTCTAGTATTTTTGTATAAGTGTTTTCCTATGTTTTTGCATGTATTTTGTTTTTATTGCTTTTAGGTGTTATTTTAATAAGTAAATTATATTAAAATTGTTCTCACATTAATTTTTCGAATAGAAAATTTAGCTAAGTAATTATGACCATGTTATATGCAAAATAACTTAGAAATATTTCCCCACCGAAATATTTCTTCCTTAGAAAATTTTGGGTAATAAAATGTTGAGAACACTTAGAATTTTTCCTTAGAAATTTTCAACACATTAAAAATGCTAAACTTGTCCTTAGAAATTTTTAGTATCTAGAAAACTTAGTTATTTCCTTAGAAATTATTCTAAGTACTTGCTATAACAAATGTTGGTCCTTAGAAAAATTTATCAACTTGCTATCATACCTTTTTCCTTAGAAAATTTTAGCACTTCTTATTTTGTTTACTTTCCTTAGAAATTATTTTGGACATGATGTGTTAGTTTAGTCCTTAGTTAAATTTCGACCCAAGTGTTAGGACCTTGGTCCTTAGTCATTTTTGGACCTTCTTGATTGTCTTGTTTTAACTTAGAATTATTTCATGGCATGGCATGCATGCATCTCTAGTCCTTAGAAATTTTTGCACATCATGCATGACATTTTTTCCTTAGAAGTTTTATGAAACTTGTTTGTTCATTATGTATTGTTTGTTGTGTTAGAATCTCCGGAGGGAAACGAAGACTGTTGCAATTGCTGTTGCTATTCTGCTTGTTGCCAAGGCAAGTGGCACACCCCATAAATTTCCTAAGTATTTTTCTATGCATGACTTAGTGTATTTCTTATATGCATGTGTAGGATAGTATTGCTATGCTAAAACTACTATCTCCTTTACACTAGTTGTGTCTAGAATCCTATTGATAACTTGGTAGAATTATTGATGCTATGCAAATTGTTTTATTCAAAGCTTAAATTCTACTAAGTTAATTTATCACCTGGGTGGATTTGGGATTGCATGGCTGTCAGAGTTGAGTGTTTATTCACTTGTGGATTGCCACCCAGGATTAAAGGGACCAATGTTTCTCTAAGTGAAGTTGCTTACCGTGCAGCCATTAGTCAATGGGCTCTGGCTAGATGGATTAAGTTGCGTGGACTCTCCCGCTTGACAAGCAGTGTAGTGGATAGGAGGGAACGGGTCAAGCCGGTATGGGATGGGAATATGCTTCTGAAAAGTCTCGTCTCAACTCTCTCCTTTTCCTTAGCACAAATTGAGTGCTTGAGGATAGTTTGGGTTTGTTGGGTCTAATGGTGAAAGTGCACAACCTCTGCAGAGTTAAAACTAAGTACTTAGCCGTGTCCCCGGTTACGGACAATTGAAGCAGCTGATCAAGGATGGCAACGGAGGCTCCCAACATCTTATTTCTCTAAGTAAAATTTTGATGGGTGAACAAGGGTAGAGAGACTATGGATTTCATGCCATATTGTCTCAAACTTTGAAGAAAATGTTTTACAAAGTGTTAGGCAAAATTGGCTTTTATGCAAAATAGCCTTGAACTCCACCAGCCAAATATGCATATAGGCTATAGAGTTATTCCATTAAGTGTCCACATAGTGTCACTTGCCAGATCCATTTTTAATGGTATCTGACCCACTCTGTTGCAAATATTATTTTGTTGCAGACTTTTCTGACGATGAGTAAGGTCACGTTTGGGTTTCGAGTCTACAACCAACATGTTTTCGCCTGTGGCGCATCATGAAGATGGAGGCTCTTTGAAGATTTATTTCCGCTGCTTTATTTGTTTTGAGCTAGCTATAAGCTATGCAAAGATGTATCGAACCATTTATTTTTCCAAGTCTGGATCATTCGTGTAATAATTGATACAATGTTGTGATATTCATCTTAAACTGTGTGTGCAAATGAAACGATCCAGGGGTTTGCACTATACACAGGTACCTTGCCATTTTCTAAGTGCAGGTACACTACAGATGGTATCAGAGCATAGTGTTGCCTGTAGGATCGAAACCCTAGGTTTGGTTAGAAATAAGTTGGCCAAAAACTTAATTTATTTACTAAGTATAAAATGCTTCTATGATATATTCTTGCTTTTTCTTCTAAGTACTCGTAATTCTTTACTTATGCATTTATCTCATACTTGTTTCTTCCTAAACTAAAGGATGACGAAGAGGTTCGAGTACATTGACGAGGAGGACTACCCGGTGACCCGCTTCGGCAGCATCATGTTCGACATCCTCAAGCACCTGAAGCTACCTACACCCATGATCAAGGGATGCATCTTGAAGAAGTTCAAAAGAGAAGGCCTTTGGGGAATCAGGGTGTTCAACAAGGACGTGAAGGCGAAGCACCCATTGAGTACAGAGTAATGGGAGTCTCCATGGAGAGAGGAATCGACATCATCATGCAACACGTGATAGCTTGCCTTTGTGGACGCTACTCCAATGAATTGGAGGGGCACTACTCCTTCCCTTTTGGAAGGCGTGACGATGAAGGATCACCCTTCTGCTATGGCACCGAGAACATGGGCAAAGATGAGTTCGTGAGCGACTATTTCCAAGGCTTAGAACTCTTAGTCCATGATCTTTACTTTGATACCAGTGAGGAACTCCACAAGAATGATGAGCTTTGCGCCCAAGTCCAAGTGAATGATGAGAAGATAAAAGAGCAAGAAGAGAAGACCAAGGAGCTAGAAGAGAAGTTCAAGGCCCAAGAGAAGAAATTCATAAGTCAAGAGAAGAGAGTCAAGCAAAGAAACAAGCAAATAAGGGACTTGAAGGAAGAACTTCCACCAATGATGTGGAGCTTGAAGCTGATTGTGACTTGATCAAGCGACTTCGTGCTGAGAAGAAGGAACTCCAAGAGAGAAACGCAGAATTGGAGAAGGAAGTGAAGGATCTCAGAAGCGTGCTCATTCAGGAAGGCTTTGAAATCCAAGAATTTGAAGAAGAAGTAGATGAAGGCACCATGATTGAGGACTAGGATAGTTAGTGAGACTACCATTTTACCTTACGCACCATTTTACCTTACGCCTTTTAAATTTTCGAATTTTAGTTTGGAACTACCAACTTGTGGTAGGACAATACCTAGTACCCTTTGATGTTTAGTGCGAATTGAGAATTTTGGAGTTGAAGTTTTGCTTGATGTGTTGTTTGATTGCTTTCTATGTGATGCTTGTATGGGTAGAATTATTTCTCATAGACCTGTCTATCTTTTACTCACCTATGCTAAAACCACAGATGCCTCCCCGTCGTGACAACACAACAACAACAACAACAACAACAACAACAACAACAACGAAGCTATGATGCAACAGATGATGGCAGCCCAGACTCAGCTGATGACCATGATGGCACAATTCATGGCAAATCAACATGGACCTCCACCACCACCTCCTCCCCAAGTGGACAGACTTGCCAGGTTCCTTAGGCTTAGGCCAAACAAGTTCTCAACTACAACTGACCCAATTGTGGCTGATGACTGGCTGCGTTCTGTGCAAAAGGATCTGGTGACAGCTGAATGTGAAGATGCTGAGAAAATTAGGTTCACCGCACATCTGCTTGAAGGACCTGCAGCCCAATGGTGGGAAACTTATCAGATTACTCACCCATTGGACACTTTGACTTGGGAGGAATTCAAGGAAGGATTTCGTAATGCTCATATCTCCACAGGCATTATGAATCTGAAACAGGAAGAGTTCCGCAATCTGCGTCAGGGGAACAGAAGTCTTAAGGAGTACATGGATGACTTTCATGCCTTGTCTCGATATGCTCCAGAGGACGTTGACACAGATGTAAAGAGGAAGGCTAAATTTCTCAAGGGACTAAGTGATGAGCTGAAGATACCTTTGACTGTGGCTATGCTCCAACTTATCAGACACTTCTTGATCAGGCAATCACCCTTGAGGATAGCATGAAGAAAGCTGAAAACAGGAAGAGGAAGATGAATTCAAACAAGCACCACTCTGAACCCTCATTTAAGAAGCACTTTGTTCATGATGGGAACCATGGTCATAAACATGGGAACCACAATGGGGGCAACTTTCACAAACCCCATGCTCACAATCACAATGGAGGATTCAAGGGAAACAATGGAGGATCAAATGGAGGACACAGGGGAAATGGACATGCTGGACATAACCATAACAATGGACAGCATCGCCCAAATTCTGAACCCAGGAAGGATCTCAGCCAAGTGCTTTGCTTCAAGTGCAACAACAAGGGCCATTATGCCACAGATTGCCCTGAGAAGAGAGTGGACACTCCTACCAAGCCCAATCCTTTCAACAAGGGACATGTGAACCACATCAATGTTGAAGAAGTCTATGATGAACCTGATGCTGTGATTGGTACGTTCCTAATCAACTCTGTCCAGCATTAGTTTTATTTGATACGGAGCATCGCATTCATTCATTTCAAGAGAATTTGTAAACAAGCATGGGCTAGTTGAGGAAACCATAGGCAAACCAATTAGAGTAAGCTCTCCTGGCGGAGAAATGTTAGTAAACTCTGGTGTAGACAACTTAACCTTGAGATTGGAAAGCACCAGTTTCCCGCAAACCTAATCATCCTAGAAACCCAAGGTCTAGACGTCATTCTGGGAATGGATTGGATGACTCATTTCGAGGGATCATAGACTGTGCAAACAGAGCAATCACCCTCACCACCCAGAAAAGAAGAAGATCAGATTCAAGTCAAATTTGAAATGAAGAAGTTTAGGTTAATTCTCTTAAGGGGGTTAGCCTCGGTGATGTGCTCATAGTAAGGGAATACCCAGATGTGTTTCCTGAAGAACTACCGGGAATGCCACCCGATAGAGATGTGAGTTTCTCATTGAGCTTAAACCAGGCACAGGCCAATAGCCAAGAGGCCATACCCAATGGCGACAGAGGAACTGAAAGAACTCAAGAAACAGTTGGAGGAACAGTTGCAGAAAGGTTTTATCCGTCCAAGTTCTTCACCTTGGGGAGCACCAATCTTGTTTGTTGAGAAGAAAGACAGTACTCAGAGGCTAGTCACGGACTATAGAGCTTTAAATGAAGTAACCATTAAGAACAAATACCCACTCCCTAGAATCAACGACCTCTTTGATCAATTGAAAGGAGCCTGTGTGTTCTCAAAGATTGATCTCAGATCTGGATACTTTCAGATGAAGGTTAGAGAGTTGGACATACCTAAGACTGCTTTCACCACCCGTACGGTTGTATGAGTACACAGTTATGCCTTTTGGCTTAACCAATGCGCCGGCATACTTCATGAATATGATGAATAAAGTGTTCATGGATTTCTTAGACAAGTTTGTCGTTGTGTTCATCGATGACATCTTGATCTACTCCAAAAGCCACAAGGAACATGAGGAACATCTACGTCAAGTTTTACAAAGACTTAGAGAGCACAAATTGTATGGCAAGTTCAGCAAATGTGAGTTTTGGCTGGAACAAGTAGGATTCTAGGACACATTGTGTCTAAGGATGGAATAGCAGTAGACCCTGAAAAGGTTTCGGCAGTAACCAACTGGGAGTCGCCCAAGAATGTGGGAGAATCCGTAGTTTTCTGGGACTAGCAGGATACTATAGGAGATTCATTGAAAATTTCTCCAAAATTGCTAAGGCCTTAACAGAATTGCTACAAAAGGGCAAGAAGTTTGTGTGGACCGAAGAATGTGAAACTAGTTTTCAAGAATTGAAGAAACGTTTAGTATCAGCACCTATTCTATGTTTACCAGATCTAGAGAAAGATTTCCAAGTGTACTGCGATGCTTCACATCGAGGACTTGGAGGTGTGTTGATGCAAGAAGGCAAAGTGGTGTCATATGCCTCAAGGCAGCTCAAGAAGCATGAAGTCAACTACCCCACACATGACTTAGAATTAGCAGCAGTAGTACATGCCCTGAAGATATGGAGGCCCTATCTCTATGGAAAGCGTTGTGAAGTATTCACGGACCATAAAAGTCTTAAATACTTCTTCACACAGAAGGAAATGAACATGCGACAAAGGAGATGGCTGGAATTGATTAAGGACTATGACCTGAGTTTGCAATACCACCCAGGAAAAGCCAATGTAGTAGCTGATGCCTTAAGCCGTAAAACTTATGTTAACGGACTCACGGCAGGGGAATTGCCAGAAGAACTATGCAAGGGATTCAAGGATCTTAGGTTGGAGATAGTACCTGAAGGTTTTGTAGCATCTCTAGAAGTGCAACCTCTTTTGATGGACAAAATCAAGGAGGCTCAAAAAGGAGACAAAGTGATGGAAGAAATCAAGAAAAATTTAGGTGAAGGCAAGGCCAAAGGTTTTCGACTAGATGAAGAAGGCACAGTATGGTTCATGAAACGATTTGTGTTCCAGAAGATGTGATCTCAGAAAGTTGATACTTCAGGAAGCCCATGATTCACCTTACTCCATACACCCGGGTAACACCAAGATGTATATGGATGTGAAGGAGAGGTTTTGGTGGAACAATTTGAAAAGAGATATTGCTGAATATATTGCCAAGTGTGATGTGTGTAGCCGTGTAAAAGCTGAGCATCAGAAGCCAGCAGGGTTACTTCAACCTTTGCCAGTACCCGACTGGAAATGGGATCAGATTGGGATGGACTTCATCACAGGTCTACCCAGAACCAAGTCTGGTTATGATTCTATTTGGGTTATTGTTGATCGTTTGACCAAGGTAGCTCATTTCGTGCCTGTGAAGACAACTTACACAAGTGCCAAGCTAGCAGATATTTACATGAAGAGAATAGTATGTTTGCATGGAGTTCCAAAGAAGATTGTGTCAGATAGAGGCACTCAATTCACTTCACATTTCTGGAAGCAGTTACATGAAGTCCTTGGAACTAGGCTAGAGTTTAGCACAGCCTTTCACCCCCAGACTGATGGACAGACTGAAAGGGTAAATCAAATCCTGGAGGACATGCTGAGAGCATGTGCATTAGACTATAAGTCTAGTTGGGATGATAATCTCCCATATGCTGAGTTCTCTTATAATAATAGTTATCAAGCCAGCATAGAGATGTCACCATTTGAAGCACTGTATGGAAGGAAATGCACCACCCCACTTTTGTGGAGTGGAGTAGGAGAAAGAAGTCTGTTTGGTCCTGATATAATCGAAGAAGCTGAAGAAAAGGTTAGGCTGATTAAGGACAGATTGAAGGCAGCTCAATCTAGGCAGAAAAGTTATGCTGATTCCAAACGGAGAGAAGTCACTTATGATATTGGAGATAGAGCCTATCTTAGAGTCTCACCCCTTCGTGGAGTGAAGAGGTTTGGAATCAAAGGAAAACTGTCACCAAGGTTTATTGGACCTTATAAAGTTTTGTCACGTAAAGGAGAAGTGGCTTATGAATTGGAACTACCGGAAGCACTTTCCGCAGTTCACAATGTTTTCCATGTTAGTCAGCTGAAGAAGTGTCACCCTGAAATGGCAGAAACTCCGCTGAGAGATACAGTGCCACTAGAAGAAGTTCAGCTGGAAAGTGATCTCACCTATGAGGAAAAACCCATAAAAATTTTGGAGACAGCAGAGAGAATTACCAGAACCAAGACTATCAAATTTTGCAAAGTACAATGGAATCACCATTCAGAGGAAGAAGCAACTTGGGAAAGAGAAGATGACCTTAGAGAAGAACATCCTCACCTATTTGCTAGCCAAACCGAATCTCGAGGGCGAGATTCATCTTAAGGGGGTTAGGTTTGTAACATCCCAATTTTCACAAAAATTTAAAACTTTTCATTTGCATCATGCATCATGTCATTGCATCATTGTTTGCATTGTGTTGAATTCAAATTATGAAATTTAGAGAAAATTGTCTCAAAAACAATATATGCATTTTATCTGCAAATGCTTTTCAAACCTATTTCAAATTCTAAATAAAGTTTTGAATATTTTATCCCCAATACATGCTAAACATGTGGGGCATGTTTTTACAAAAGTATAGAATTGGTTTGAGTGGATTTGGTTTATAAATCAAAAGTTATTTGAATTTGGTTAAAAACAGAAAAGAAAAAAATTTCTGGAAAAAAAAATGCGTTCCTAGCTAACTGGGCCGAGCCCATATCTTTCCTTCCGCGCGCGCGCACAGCAAGCGGCCCACGAGCCCACTTTTCCTCTCTCTCGCTGACGTGCGGGACCCACAGGTGACGCAGGCGATGACGTCACCGATTCCCTTTCCTCTCGCGCACGGAAACAAGTCCGGGAAGAACACGAATCCTCTCCGATTTCCTCCCCGATTCTTGCGGGTTTGTTTCGATCTCTTCTGCTCATATATACCCTGCACCCTCCTCTTTCTCCCGCACCCCAAACCCTAGCCCCAACGCCTCCAGGCTGCCCGCAATCGCCATCCGCCACTGCCGCCGCCGTAATCCGCAAACGCCGGTGAGCACGGTCGACTTCAAGCCTTCCCACCTATCCCATCCTTCTTGTTTTCCTCTCGCGCATCCGTGTAATTTTTTGTTGATTTGTTTGTGCGCCAGATCCGACGGGAGCTTCATCGACAACGACGCCGTCCGTCGGAGCAGCTCCGCCCAGCCACTCACGGAGAAGCACGACGCCCGCGACCACGCCGTCAACGCCATCGTCTTTGCCGCGTCGATCTACGCCCCAGGGTACGACTCGCGGATCCCATCCCCTCCCTTTTCGCGTTTAGCTTGCCGCCGGCCATGGAGCCGCCGTCGCCGGAGTTACTCCGTCAGCCGCGCTAGTGACCATATGGTCCAGAAGAACCTAGGCCGTTGGATCTGCGATGTACGCCGTAGATTAGATCTCACCGCGAAGGGGTACCAGCCAACCAGAAGAAGCCACGTCGACAAGTCGTCCGCGAAGCCCGCATCCGTCCACGTCCGTCCGCGCCGCAACCCGTCCGCGTCCGCATCGCCCGCATCCGTCCGCGAAGACGACGCGCACCAATCAGAAGACGACACATCGCCCGGGGACTTCAGCGCGAAGATTCTTTCAGTTTTCTTTACGTTTTAGCCCCTGCGCATCACAGATTAGTCCCTACGATTTAGATCTATTATTAATTTTTATTCCTTTAGCCAAAATTTATGACTTAGTGTATTTCCTTATAAATTTCCTAAGTATTTTTCTATGCATGACTTAGTGTATTTCCTTATATGCATGTGTAGGATAGTATTGCTATGCTAAAACTACTATCTCCTTTACACTAGTTGTGTCTAGAATCCTATTGATAACTTGGTAGAATTATTGATGCTATGCAAATTTGTTTTATTCAAAGCTTAAATTCTACTAAGTTAATTTATCACCTGGGTGGATTTGGGATTGCATGGCTGTCAGAGTTGAGTGTTTATTCACTTGTGGATTGCCACCCAGGATTAAAGGGACCAATGTTTCTCTAAGTGAAGTTGCTTACCGTGCAGCCATTAGTCAAATGGGCTCTGGCTAGATGGATTAAGTTGCGTGGACTCCTCCCGGCTTGACAAGCAGATGTAGTGGATATAGGAGGGAACGGGTCAAGCCGGTATGGGATGGGGAATATGCTTCTGAAAAGTCTCGTCTCAACTCTCTCCTTTTCCTTAGCACAAATTGAGTGCTTGAGGATAGTTTGGGTTTGTTGGGTCTAATGGTGAAAGTGCACAACCTCTGTAGAGTTAAAACTAAGTACTTAGCCGTGTCCCCGGTTACGGACAATTGAAGCAGCTGATCAAGGATGGCAACGGAGGCTCCCAACATCTTATTTCTCTAAGTAAAATTTTGATGGGTGAACAAGGGTAGACGAGACTATGGATTTCATGCCATATTGTCTCAAACATTTGAAGAAAATGTTTTACAAAGTGTTAGGCAAAATTGGCTTTTATGCAAACTAGCCTTGAACTCCACCAGCCAAATAAGCATATAGGCTATAGAGTTATTCCATTAAGTATCCACATAGTGTCACTTGTCAGATCCATTTTTAATGGTATCTGACCCACTCTGTTGCAAATATTATTTTGTTGCAGACTTTTCTGACGATGAGTAAGGTCACGTTTGGGTTTCGAGTCTATAACCAACATGTTTTCGCCTGTGGCGCATCATGAAGATGGAGGCTCTTTGAAGATTTATTTCCGCTGCTTTATTTGTTTTGAGCTAGCTATAAGCTATGCAAAGATGTATCGAACTATTTATTTTCCAAGTCTGGATCATTCGTGTAATAATTGATACAATGTTGTGATATTCATCTTAAACTGTGTGTGCAAATGAAACGATCCAGGGGTTTGCACTATACACAGGTACCTTGCCATTTTCTAAGTGCAGGTACACTACAATATCGAACCAGAGATAAACCTAACCACGACCAAAATTCTTGTTTTCTTGCTTTTTGTTAAGTTTTTGGGTAGAAAAATAGCTAAGCATAAGCCCATCGATCAATTCAGTTTTATACAAAGAATGTCGAGTTAACTGAATGAAACTGGACATGCTCAGTTTTATACAAAGATTTTTTTTAGTTTAAAGCATATATTTGTTTACAAAGAAGACAAAATTTCTTATCAGCTAAGCTAATAAAAACTTTGAATAAAATGTGTTGATAAATAATCGATAGAAGATATAAAAAGAGAAGCCTTGCTCAACGGTCGTCACGCTTTATTGCTAAACGGTCTGGCCTGCTAAATAATCAAAAAAAAAATAGGAGCTGGTCCCCTGCCTGCTAAACGGTCGTCACGCTTTATTGCTCACCAGGAGACTGGCTTGTGGGACCCATGTTCATAAAGGTCTGGCCTGCTTGGAGCAAAAGGCAAAAAGGCTACTTGGTCCAAAGCAAACGTGGAAATTGTGGTCATCGACCCATATTCAATTATTCATCATACTCATGCTCATGGCATTTTGCGTTGCCGGTTGGAATAGAATGTGTAGTTGTTTAAAACGACCCTTTTCAAATCTTTCAGCTACCATTGGTTTCAAAAAAAAAAAATCAAGCACCAAATCTTGTCCTCCAAAAAACGCCATTCACAATGTCTTAATTGAATAGATAGACAAGTCATTCGTGTTGCCTTATTTGGAGTTGCGAGTTGCAAATGGCTAAATCATTTTAATCCATTCACAATGGTGTATCTTCTAGATTTAACTATTTCAAACCTTCTGAAATTCTCATCAGTTAGGAAAAAAATGGCTTAGTTCAAATGACTTGTGTTTGCAACATTTAGTTCCAAATAAGTCAAAATGCCGTATTTTTACCTATTCAAATAAGTCATTATGAATGGCGTCTCAATAAGGGGTCATAGCTGCTCTAGCAGAATTACTTCGTTTAATTTTAGGTTTCTAATAAGAGTAAGCCTTTTAGTGCGAGTGAAATGTAAAGTAATAACTTTCGTACAACGTCGACCGGAAGTTTTCTGAGAGGTTATTAGTGAACGGAAAAATTTCTAAAGGGTAATTTAGGACAAATTATGCGAATAGACTACATGCACCGGTTGATACGACAGTGGATTTTATAAGCATATATACAATTGGCACGCGAAATATGTGACAAGAACATGGATGAATATTGTCATGAGTATGTAGTACAAACTCTGTACGCGGTACCTTGTCACGCGAAATATTCGTGGAGCGAGTCATGCCTATTTGCCTTGATAATCTCGCTCTAATGCTATCGCTGTGCGCCTCTCGTAAAGAAAAAATGAGATGATTTTAATGTTATTCTGTCCAGGATTAAGTTTCAAACTATGAACAAGGACTTGTTATTACTTAAAAAAGAGTATTTGTGCGAGCCTCAAGAAATCACCACTTCACTTAATAATTGTGAGCCCATCATTCATTGTGTGCTTGTCACCAGAAACACGTTGCCGTGAACTGAGCCCATTGCATTGGCTATTTATATGTGGGCTCTCTCCTTTCGCTTGTCACCATTGTGATTATATTTGAGAAGAAATTATGAATGTATCGATAGATGGGTGAGATAGTGGAGTAAACCAAAGAAAACAAGAAACTTCCCACCAGAGCTTGCACAATTTAAACTATATGTGCTTTGTATAGTAAATAAACTGTTGTTGATCTCCGATCCCACAACTTTATAGACTGTCTCAAATGAGGCTCTGGATTCTGTGGTCATCTATAAAATATTTTAAGAACTGTCCGTAAAGTGGGGAGTAACTTGGAGTATTAACATGTACATGTTACTACTCTTTGTTAGTACCTCCATAGTGCAAAGTAACATAAATGTAGTATCATAGATGATCTCATTTATTTGCTTGTAGACTCATATTTTCTTGAAAACCGCTATGTGATGGTAACTATCTATTTTACTCTATTTGTCTCTCTCCTCATTTATTAGCTGCCACATCATCTTTTTTGCTTAGTTGGCATGCATGTTACTCCCACTATGGGTAGTATAAGACGAAATATGGAAGCAATTGCAACATAGAGTTTGGAGAAGTAGAAAGATCTTTAAACAAATTTATGTAAAATTTAGAAGGATTTGTCCTAGTCCATGCTAACTAAGTTTTGCTATGGTCGGGATAACTATGCTATCATCTATGTGGGGCGTACGGTTATGCATAGCCAAACCAATATCGAACAAGAGATAAACCTAATTACGACCAAAATTCTTATTTTCTTGGTTTGTTTTAAGTTTTTGGGTTGAAAAATAGCTAAGCATAAGCCCGTCGGTCAATTAGGTTTTCTACAAAGAATGTCGAGTTAACCGAATGAAACTGGACATGCTCACTTAGCATGGAATCCCGCCCGAAGGCCTTGCAGGCCAACAAGTCTATATCTATCTGTATCTATAGATTTTGAAGTGCATAGCGCACATCGTAGGAGTGTGGCGATATGGCCGTGCGTGGAACGTGAGACCTCTATATCTGGGTGAAATTCTTTTCACAACCAAATATAGTCGCATATAATGGAAAATTCGAGATGTGCCCATGTATGGGATGTATCCAGACGAGCCATGGGCCAAATTTAATGAGGTCCATTTCTTTGCAAATAAGACTTCACTAGGCATAAGTTTGTTCTTTCCTCTATCATTTCATTCGATGCCACGGCTCTCTCTCTCTCTCTCTCAACCATGTTTTCTCGTGGTTATTGTTGTGTTCGACACTAGCGGCGACAACACCGTGTTCTCCAACGACTACCAAAGCAGATCCGGCGAGGGGAAACAAAAGGGAAAATCAACGAGGTTCTATGTATCTGAAGGACTGAGGCTCGGCCAGTCGTTAAGCCTTGTCGTGCCTCCTTCTTCAGCGGCTAGGAGACCGGCACTGCCCCACCCTGTGTTCTAATCTAGATGATGGCGAGGTGATTAGCAGGGGTGTCGGTCGTCCCTCTACTCCGACAAGCAGAAGACTTTGATCCAGTACACCGCGACATCAAACCGGCGCCGTGAACCCTGATTTGGCATAATTTTGGTTTCTTCAGAATTTGGATTCTTTATGTTCAGATTGCCGGATCTTGGATGGTAAAAATATATTCGTCTAGTGTAGTCCCAAAAGGACTTGCAAAAAAAGTTAGTCGCGCATTTATTGGTATTTTCTTTATCGATTAAGTAGTGCTTGGTCAGTATTTTTAGAGAATTTTTGAAGCATGTAGCCTTGATTCGATCATCTTTTTCCATCTTTCTTGTGGTGCTACGAGGATCAGTGCTCATAAGAAAATCCATTTTTATATCCATCTGCATTGATATCTGCTCTCAAGAGGGCCTATTCAAACAAAGGAAGAGCACTTGAGTCACCAGCCTCAGCTATAGACTTTTCTCAAGATTATTCAAGAACACTTTCTTCTTTTCTTGAGTCGAAGAAGCTAAAAAAGCAGGTGAAATCTCACGGAGACTCAACCTTTGGAGCAAACCCGCAAGAGCATGGAGCATAGGATTTGAATTAGCCCAGATAGGGAGGCGCGGGCGAGCAACTAAAGCCGACTTCCTTCCTCTTATTGGAATTGGTTGAAAGGAAGAGCACTTGCGACGCAAATATATAGGCAGCAAGAAAATGCTGGAGCATCGTACTTTTCTTGCAGCCTACCCAAACTCTATTAATTTGTCAGCCTGCAACGGGATGTGCAGCTCCGTGAGGGCTTTCTGGGAGCTGGTTCCCTGCCCGCTAACGGTCGTCACGCTTTATTGCTCACCAGGAGACTGGCATGTGGGACCCATGTTCATAAAGCTGGCTTGCTTCGATCGATGATGGAGCAGGAGAAAAAAAAGAAGCAAAAGGGTACTTGGTCCAAGGTGTTGAGTATGTAATATTGCATGTGTATTTCTTGTATAACAAGCCCTCCTCCTTCCATGTATAGTTGAGTACGTGGCTGTCTCTTGTACCCATATACGTGCGTACGTGCACCCGATCAATATATCGTGAGTTTTATCTCTCTACGTGGTATCAGCCTAACCTTCGGTCCGTGGATTTCTCCTCCACCTCCTCCCTCTCGGGCCCCAGCAATCCCTTCGCCTCTTCTAGGTCCGAGAGCAGCAACCCCTTCGCCGGCCCCTCCGTCGCGGTTATCCACGACGTCAGGATCCTTGAGCGCGTTCCGGTGAAGCTCTCGCACACCGCGGCCAACTTCTTCGCATGGAAGACCAACTTTGGGCTCCTCTTTCGCGAGTATGATCTCCATGATCATGTTGACGGCACCGTCGACCTCCTCGCCATGCCCCACGACGCGGTGTGGCTGGCCATCGACGCCAGCATCATCCGGTGGTTCTTCGTCACCGTCTCCACGGAGATCTTCCACACCGTCGTACGTGACGGCGACACCGCGCGCGTGGAAATTGGGGTCATCAACCCATATTCATCATACATTCATACTCATGGCATTTTGTGTTGCCGGTTAGAATAGAATGTGTAGTTTGTATAAAACGACCCTCAAAACTTTCAGCTATCATTGGTCTCTCAGAAAAATTAGCATTAGATCCGATCCTCCCAAAAAAACGTCATTCATAATGTCTTATTTGAATTGATAGACTCGTCAATCGTCATTCGTGTTGGCTTATTTGGAGTTGGGATTTGCAAAACCGGCTATATCGTTTGAAATAATCCTTTTACAATGGCGTATCTTTTGAATTTAACTCTTTTCGAATCCTCTGAAATTCTCACCGGTTAGGAAATATGCCATTACGAATGGCTTAATTCAAATGACCTAACAGTTTGTAACATTTAGTTCCCAATAAGCTAACGCAAATACCGTATTTAACTATTCAAATAAGTCATTATTAATGGTGTATCTAGAAGGACTGCTCTAGCGAAAATATTTCGTTTACTTACACACTTCTAACTAGAATAAGCCTTTTTAGTGCTAAGTGAACGTAAATTACTAACTTTTGTGCAAAGTGTGGATTGCAAGTTTTCTGATGGGTTAGTGAACGGAATTTTTTCTAAAGGGTCATTTAGGAAAAATGATAGGAATAGACTACATGCATCGGTTGATTCGATACGATTTTATAACGGAAAGTGTTTTGACTCCCGAGTTCGAGCGCTCCATCTATTTAAAAATCGAAATAATATTTATGGCTTTCAATAAATTCTGAATAAACTGATGTATCCAATGGTGTATCATACGAACGTGCAAAATATTAATGTAAAAAACTTTATTAGGGGCTACATAAAATAGAAAAATCTGAAGTTAGAGATTTAAAAATATGCATACTCAGATCAACACTTTAGTCATTTTTGTATAGATCAAAATACAAAGTATTTGAAGTTAATATTTTACGCGTTTGTGGGATATAGCGTTAGCTACACCGAGATATTAGTTTTCATAATTGTTTATAAGCATAGACAATTTGCACGTGACATATGTGACGAGAACATGGTCATGAGCATGTACTACGAACTCTGTACGCGGTTCCTTGTCACGCGAAATATCTCTTTAGAGCATCTCTAGTCGGACCCCCCAAATCCGCCCCCCAAACTGTCTGCGGACACGTCCGGACGTGTCCGTGGACAGCGACCGGACAGTCCCCAAATGTGGCCTCCTACAACCATGTCCCCCAAAGTTTGTCCCCAAACTCATGCAATGACATGCAACATGGATCCGATACATACCGGATCCAAATTACCACACAAAATGGTTCGAATTCAACATGAAAGTAAGGAAGTTCACCTAGTTGTCCGATACATACCGGATCCTAAATTACAAAGAAAATGGTCCGAATTCAAGGGCCGGTTGCACCGGATCCACCTAGGCCGAGGTCACGGTCGGAGATCTTCTTCTTCATGGCCAGGATCTACCTTGCACTTGGCTCATCCAAGAGGCTAGCATATTGGAACATGATCCTTTGTTCCTCGGTGATTCTTGCAACAAGAACTTTCTCTTGCTCCACCGCAAGGCTGGTTTCCAACTTCTTTTGCTCCAATTGGACCTTCATCCATGCCTCCTCCTTGACCACATCCAACCTCTCCCTCTCCAAGTCCATCTTCTCCTTGAGCCGGAGGCGCTCAAAGTCCATGCTTTCCCTTTGCAAAGCCAAGAAGGCTTCGTACCTCTCGGCCTTCTTGTCCTCTCTTTCTTTCTCCAACTTCTTCATGGTTGCATCTTTGTTTGAGAAGATGTCCGTCCAAGTGGCGGACATCTTCGTTGCGGCGCCGTCACGAGCCACCCTATCCTTCTCCCATCTCCTCCCCATCATCATCCTCTTTCGGCCGCTTCCAGCTTCGGACGGTCCATCTTCTCCATCAAGTGACATGGATGAGCTTGATCCATCATTGTTCTTGAATTTCTTGGCCGGATTCTTGTGGTCATCATATTGGGATACCCACTTCGGCTTCCCGGCCAATTCAAGCCAACAATGTGCCATGGTGAACGGTTTGCCCTCCGTTTGATGGTACAAAGTGGAGGCCAAAGTAGTCTAGCAAGCAAACAAGTACAAGCAATTACACAAATGGTTTGGAGAGGAACATGGCATGTGATAAAAATACTAGGTTGAATAACTTACATGAGCATCAACGTTGACACCACTTTGATTCCTATTCACCACTTGTGCATGGAAACCACAATACTTGTTCACACATTCTTGGATCGATGACTATCTATGTTGGAGAGAGCTTTCATTGCGATCGGACACAATACCATGTGGTTTGGCATAGTGTTTTTGGTGATGAAAGTGGACATGTATTTTCTCCCACAACTTTGAACCCTTTTGCTCGGTTCCGCATATAGCATCCATGCTTGTGGCTAACCAAGCTTGGCAAAGCAAAACATATTCAAAAGTTGAGTAAGAAACACCTCTAGGCTTGTACACTCTCTTCCCACTCCCCTTCTTCTTCGTCGGATCCTCATCCACACTGTAAAAAGGGGGAAGTGTGGATGCCGGCGTATCCTGTGGATTGTCCCCATTTCGGATCAAATCCATCATGAACTCGTCCTAAAAAGCTAACAATTTAACTAATGTCCTAAAATTGACCACAAACTATGCATTTGAGATAGAAATCCGTACCCCAAGGTTGAGGTCACCTCCGTCGAACAGGTTGTGGGCATTGTTGCTGTCGGTGACGCCGGAACTTGCCCGCGTCCGCTGGAGCGGCGGAGATTCGGCCACCACCTCCTCGTCCTGCGTCAGGCCGATCTGCGACGGGTACTCGTCCTCGATGCGATACGGCTCCTCACAATTCGTGGTCGAAGACGTCGACCTCCTTGCCGGCGCAACGACGGTCGGCGGAGGCGGCGTCGGAGCAGGGCGCCTGGCCCTGGGCGCGGGGGTTCTCAAATCCTCCGGCTCCTCCTGCGTCTCCGCATTCGCAATCCGATAAGCCTCCGCCGCCTTCATCTTCTTCACCTTGTCCGCCAGCTCGCGCTCCCGCTGCTTTTGGCGCCGTTCCCTTCACGCGACCGTCTCCGGCTTCAGGTCCGAGTCCGCCCCGTTCCTCTGCTCAACGGACTCGGAGGATGCGCCCTTCTCCGTCGAATCGACGACCTCCATTCGCTCCGGCTACGGATGTAGATGTGCGGGGTGGACGCGGCGGGAGGAATGAATTTGCCGGGCGGGAGTGGAGGGCGGAGGGGATAAGTGAAATTGGCCGGCGCCATTTTTTGTTGCTTTCAAAATCCGTGGCCCCGCGTTGCCAGATCCGACGTGGCGGACGCGTCCGGCCCTCCCCAAACTCCCCCCACATATGGGTTGGGTTGGGGGTTTGCTGGACCGCCCGGACGTTTGGGGAATGTTTGCGGGCCACGGTTGAGTGAGTGATTTAAGCCCAAACCACGTCCGGGCTATCCGCCCGGACGCCCGGACGTTTAGGGAGGGTATAGGGGACGTGGTTGGAGATGCTCTTAATTCGAGCGAGTCATGCCTATTTGCCTTGATAATCTCGCCCTAATGCTATCGCTGTGCATGGACTGACGAGCACTGGCTGCAGGCATGCCTGCACCTGGTGATGGGGCGGGACTGGTGGCTCAGGCTGACACACAAGTCACGAGTTGAGCAACTCCTCATTAAATTCGAATGGCAGGCCCAAATGGCAGAGAAACTAGCTGTCGTGGGCCTCCTTTGGTGATGGCACGATTAGGCCGCGACGAACATATTTTGTTCCGATTTATCATTGTCAGTTTAAATGTTGCGCGTTTCAGACAGAAAAAATTAAATGAATCGCAATGTTATTGTGCTCAGGACTCAGTTTCAAACTATGAACAAGGACTTCTATTATTATATTATTGAAAAACAGTATTTGTGTGAGCCTCACTTCACTTATGTGAGCCCATCATTCGTTTTGTTCTGTCCCCAGAAACACATTCCTATGAACTGAACCCTTTGCATTGGCTATTTATATGCAGGCTTTCTCCTTCGGTTGCCACCATTGTGATTATATTTGACAAGGATTAGGAATGTATAGATAGATGGGTGAGATAATGGAGTGAAACAAAGAAAACACGAAAGTTTCCTTCAGAGCATGCACAATCTAACCATATTTGCTTCTGTTTACTCAAAGAAGGTGATGTTCATCTTCGATGCTTTAAATCAGTCAATCTGAAGACAGTCCCAGCTCCCAAAAGAGTTTGGAGCATTCGTGGTTAACAAGACCCTTGCGCACCACAACAGCCATCTACAACAGCGGCATGCAGCAATTGTAAGTCTCGGCCGACCATCAAAATAGGGCTCAAAAGCAGACATAGTAGCCATTTATTTATTACTGGGCTGGAATAATAGCAGTGAAGTGCAAATAAAAGGATGAGACACAGCCTAGGTTGATCTACTTGTAGCGCCGCCGCTGATTTACAAAAGGTTTTATGAACTGTGTCAATAGGGGAAGTATGTAAGCAATTGCAACAGAGAGGTTGGAGAAGTTAAAATGTTTTATAGATGAAAAATATGTAAAATTTAGAAAATAAGCTATGTCCTATCTAACGTACATGCTAACTAAGTTTTCCTACGATTGGGTTGTCTCTGATACCACCTCTGTGGGGACAATGGCTAGTTGTTCTGAAACCCCGTTATTCATACAACATAAACGCAATTATCAGTGTGTCGTTGAGCATAGCCGAACTGATGTGACAAGTACATCTTCTTACATAGGATCCATGAAGGGCGGAAATCCAAATGTATTATATAGAGGAAACTCCAAAGAAACAACGAGCTCAAGCCAACATGTCTTAACCCAATGGACAGCTGAGTGGGGGAAACACCTTAGTTTGTATAGACACGTCGTTCATATTCAGGTCTTATTCGATTTCTAGCCACATCAACAAGACATGTGAATACTTTGAATGTAACTCATAAGCAACAAACAATGATATTATAAGAGACTATTCATGCAATGGCTTTATCCGAGGGAGGTTCACTATAATAAGTTTTGTTTCAGCGGAAACGGTAAATTTCATTTGCCATACTATATGCTAGATTGTAAACAAGTAAACCATTCTTTACACAACTTCTAATAACATGAGACAATAACCTAGGAATCATATCATCAATGATTAATGACAACATGAACCTTATTTCAACACAAATATAATCATCTCGACATCTTAATTGCAATCACAACTCGTGATACTATGCATGGTGTCATCGTGGAATAACCGATGAGGTAGGGAGTATGGTCTCGAGCATAGTTGCAATGTAAATGAAACAAGCATGGATGTGTATGACGGCCTTATAGCGAATATTGTCTTACCGAGAGCTAACACGACGATATTTTTTAATAGGTTTGGAAGCCTCGTTGGAGTGCAACCTACTTCTATGATAGGAAGTTATCGAGGGATGTTTGGTAGAAGGTTTGAGGCAAAACAAGTCTCCTCAAAGCCAAATCCAAATCGCTCTTCCTCAACTTCGATTAGGGACGAAGTAATTCTTCCCAAACTCAACCCTGGGCTCTCCAAAACAAGTCTTGGAGCACTTGTTTCCTCCCTTGATTTCATTCAAGCGAGGGTGAGTTGAGTACACACCACACATGGGGGAGGGGGGCTTTTTTTAACTTAGGGTCTTTAAAAAATGACTAAGAATACCCTTTCAAAAGGTGGAGGTGGAAGGGTAGCAGGGGTAAATCTTTGGTCCACTGGTCCATGTGTCGGCACTGGACGAATGGACTTGTGCAAGGAGGGGCGTTCCTAGCTTGGGGTTGACCGACGCGGATGTTAGTCTTCTAAGAGGGTGTGTGTGACATCTAATCACGTGGCTTAATTAAGAAGATTGACAGATACTCGGTGCATCTTATTTTCCGGAAGTTCCTCTCCAAAAAACCTCGAGGTTAAGTGTGTTTGTCCTAGGGTAATTAGGGCATGCGTGACCGACCGCGAGAAGTTCTTTCTGGATGCGCACGAGTGAGGAGAAAGTGTGCATGAAAGGTTAGTATTGGTCTTTGTGGGGTGAGTCTAAATATTCTAGAGAATTGTCATGAGTTTTGACCGCTATCCTCATGGTGGCTACTACGGTGTTACACTAGTATCCTACATATCTCCATTGAAGGCTTTGCTCCCAAAAGAGAACCGTCTAAATATTCTAGAGAACTGTCACGAGTTGTGACCGCTATCCTCACAGTGGCTAGCTAGGGTGCTACACTAGTATATACATATCTCCACTGAAGCCTTTACTCCCAAAAGAAATTTTATCGTTTTAAGCTAAAATTCTTGTTTATAGTTGACCAAGATCATAAAACAAGCGATTTTACATATTTGGATTTCTTTCCTATATGTCCACTCACGTGGTACTTCATCATATGATTCACCTAAAATATTTGTGTCTAGAGAGTTTGGGAAGGGGATTTTTGAGAGAAAAGAAGCAAAATGGGCCACAACCTTAGATCCTAAGGAGCTTTCAGGAGTAACGACCGCCAGCCCCAAGGTCACTAGGGTGTTACACTAGTATCCTACATCTCCATTAAAGGCTTTATTACAATCAGAATTCTTTTCATTATGAGCTAAATTCTTGCTCAGTTGATCGAGATCATACTGTGAACGATTATATAGAGTTGGATTCCTTTCCTATATATCGAATCATGTGATACTTCAACATATGATTCATGCGTGATCCTTCTGTCTAGATATCTTCATATATAACTCTATGCTTTAGAAGAAGCCTGGACATTTTGGGATGGGTTTTTTGAGAGAGAAAAGAAGAAAATGGGCCCCAACCTTGTGAAAGGCTGAAAGCAATGCTATGTCACACGTGAAGGACCACCAGCCCTTTTAGGAAGTACGATATTTGCAGAAAGGTCCCTATCTCTTCCCCACTATACAGCAAATGACACCACATAGGTACAATTAGAATCCACAATTTTCTGATACTTCCATCTCATTCTGTCCAACGACTCCATACCTAGTAGTTGAGGGAGAGTCCCTCGCGAAGTAAAGACTCTGCCTCCTGGATGTTCTTCTCGTCGGCCCACATCTCCGACGTCTAGGACGCCATCTCCACTGATCCGTGGGCTTCTGACTCTGGCGCCGTCTTCCTTGCTTTCACTGGCGAAGCTAACTCCGCTAAGTCATCAGAGGGGCACGCTTGCTCCCGTTGTTCGACTCTACCGCCACTGCCGTTGTTGCTGCAGCCAGTTTTTTTTTGACAATCAATACCACAATATATTATAGGAGCAAAAGGTACATGTGGTCGAGATACATGAGCTGACTACAACAATTAAAAAATAAAGTCTAAAAGAAACGAGCAAATCTTTGAGATTTTCAAATTCTTTCTTCTTCCATGATGCAATCTTGTACTTTTCTGGAGGCAGTCGCAGAGACATGACATAGATATCAAACCACAGACGTAAATACCAACGAGTGTTCTCCCATAATTTTAATTTTAAGCCGCAATGCCAAGTCTATGTGCACGCACGCTGCCATTAAAGTGATCAACCAATATCGGTAATCGGTAAGAGTACCAACACCGGTATTTTAGGAAAAAGCAACTGAACAACATTGTTGATGTCGCTGGGAGCCGAGAGTACGAATCACCATTGTCGAGGACGTAGCAGTCGGGACAAATATTGTGAGGATAATCCTCCTCGCGACAACCATGAGAAAATATCCAAAATCGATCTGGGAAGCAAGATCTGAAGGACCATACATAGACAAATTTAATCTTCCAACACCACCATTGACGTCGGTAAGGAGATCTCGCCGTCGAACGAATATCACTTATTGCAGACGATGACATCTCCATTGATTAAGAAGACAACTAGCAAAACCCTAACCTAATCTATTGAAAACCCTAATTTTACGGAAAACTCAACTCATATATCGGGTTCCCCACCCGATAAACCGCTATTTTCAGATGGCAATACAGTCTGCTCTCTTGGCACTTGGCAGACTTCTGTTTAGTCGTTACTAGGCATGCACGCACTCCGTTCTAATCTCGGATGAGAGATCATGAAACTGGTCAGCGAAAAAGTAACTCAACATGTCGACCGCGTACTTTATTGTAGTCAATTGGACTGATGGCGCTGGACTATAATCTTCACACCATTCTGGTTGTCTGGCTTCCTCATTAGTCATCTCATCTTTGTGAGCCTCGTCTGTTGGGTACCAAACCTGATGTGCTGCCATTGACTCATTGGAGATGCATTGATTTGAACCCCTATTTATAGCTTCTGAGTTTAGTAAACACACCTTTGATGTAAGGTCTTGAAGATAATTTTCCATGTTAGCCCGTTCTTAGTGCGAGAAAATGAGTCGGTCTACAAAGAAGACACACTCTCTTGTTCTTGAGATACTGGAGTGAGCCAAACATAGTGTACAAAATTTGAGCAATTTTAGTATGTGTCTCACCGAAGAGGACAAGACGCGTTGTTCTTGGATCATTTCGTCATGAGTGACACGACTGACTGAGTGACCCTGGACCTGTAACCACCGTTTTTACTGGAAGTGAGAATGGAGAGGGACAACCCCGTGAGCGATAGACACTTCATATTTACTTGACAACAATCACCAGTATAGATCGAGTAATCTAAGCCTGCCAATCGCACACAGAGATGGGATGATCCGTGTGGGCTGTGACATATCCCTTACGGTAGTATGTTTTTCACACAATTCTGGTTAGCTGGTTTCCTTAGTCATCTCATATTTGTGAGCCTCGTCTGTTGGGTGCCAAACCTGATGTGCTGTCATTGACTCATTGGAGATGCATTAATTTGAGCCCCTGGGTCGGATACTTATAGCTTTTGAGTGTAGGAAACACACCTTCGATGAAATATCTTCAAGATAATTTTCCATGTTAACCAGTTCTTAGTGCGAGAAGATAAAATGAGTCAGTCTACAAAGAAGATACATTCTCTTGTTCTTGAGATATAGGAGTGAGCCACACATAGTGTACAAATTTCGAACAAATTTTGTGTGCGTCTCAAGACAGAGACACGCTTCATTGTTCTTGGATCACTTCGCTAGGAGTGACACCACTGACTTAGTGACTGGACCTGTAAGCACCGTTCTTATTGGAGGAGAGAACTGAGAAGAAATCCTTTCGAAAAAAAGAACTAAGAAGCAGACCCGGGTGAGCGATGTTCATATTAACTTGACAGCAATGTAACACGACCCATGAGTGTTCATCAGGATAGTGAGACACTAGAAAGCATCACAGCCTCGCGGTCACACAAGCTTCGTCCTCGTTGTTACTAATTCTAGTACCAAGCCAAGTGACTGGGGTACAGTAATTCAATTGAGCAGTGAACTGTTTGTATTTACTTGACATCACTGTAAGATGAGCAATGGGTCACTTAATTACTGCACTGTGCACTGCATTGCATCGGCTTCATGTATGAGTAGTGCCTAAACGGTAACTACAAGTCAAGTACCCGCAAAATTGTACGTTTCTGTGTTTTTTATTTTCCTATCACATTACGTTTGTTGGTTGCATTCTGCAATTCCATATCTTGCATGCATTCCTCTGTCTGCTCCTGACGGGTATTCTGTTTACTCCCTCCGATCCACTATGACGTTCGCTAGAAATCACCGTAGCTAGTACAATCCGTAGGTACAACTTACGACTCTTTTTTCGGATCGGAGGAAGTATTATTGTCGATGAAAGTTTTATCTTGGAACACCACGGGCCCTTGGGGACGGAGAAAAACGATGAAATCTATAAAACTATTGACCAGTCGAAAGCTGATTTCATACGTCTACACGTAACCAACACTTCCAGAGATTTCACAATTCAAATCCAAGTTCTTACCAGCAAAATAGACTAGTTTATGCTACCAACAATCTGAAGGTGCTTCGGCAGGAACCTTGATTGCGTGAAAGACAAAGGACTATGAGGCCACAGTTATACTCTAGAACAAACACTCACTCACTATTCACACGTCATCCACATCACATAACAATTCGTTTAACATAAGCAATGTTTATGCACCTTGTGATGCCACTGCTAGGCTGGATTGACAGCTCAGGAATGAAATCACACTGCCTTGGGGTGCATGCAGGGGCCACCGAGAAAAGTATCAACAACATCTATTGTGCAGCAATAGATGCCGAGGTTGCTTGCTTTCCGAGAGCATCTCCAACCATGCCCCCCATTCCCCCATATGTCCCTGGCGGCAGAACGGGCACGGCCCGGGAAGAAAATGGCCACTCAACCAGCGTCCCCAAACCTAGTTCATCTGTCCGGACTGTCCGGCAAATCTCAAACCCAGATGCGCCCCGTCTGAATGACAGTTAGACCCCATGCTGGAAGGCTGAACGGTGTCGGCCATGCGACGGAATCCAGACCGGCGCCGCTACACGCGTCCCAGACCCGCCGGCGCGCCGTACGAGGAGGTGCTCTCTCTCCAGCTATATGTACAACCGAAACCCTATCCTCCTCACCCCCTCCCCTCCGCGTCGCCACATTCCTTCCCCACCCTTCTGCGCCACCGCATTACTTCCCACCCCATTCCTCGCCGCCGCACCACCATGCGTCACTGGCTGCCCACCACGTACGCCTGAGAGAGGGAAGACGCTTCGCCGAATCCAGCTGTGGACATGGGCGTGGCGGCCAACGAAGGCGGTGGCGAGAGCTCCGTGCCGGTGCCTATGTCCTTCGACGAGGCGCTCGAGGTTTACCGCGACGTAGTGATGAAAATGGAACGGAATCTTTCAGAATTTTCTGCGAAAAACGGAAACCAAATAGAAATACGGAAACGAAACGGAATTTTGCGCAACGGAAACGAAAACTTTCATGCGGAAACCGAAACAGAAATGGAAACAAAACAACAAAATTCCGTTTCCGTAATACGAAACTTTCCGTTTTTGCTATGCGGTGATTTGCAAATCTTGCAGGCCCAATAATTCTAATGGAAACATTTAGACACAATCCAAGATATGAATAAAAATTAAAAGATCTGAAATGACCATGTTTAAGCCATATGTACTCACTTAAAAAATTAGAAGGATCTGAGTGTTGCACTAGCATTAGAGATGATAGTAGGTACTCCCTCGGTTTCAAAATATTAGGCGCGCTATTTTTATGGTGGTCTCTGATGCTCAAATTTGAACACCAATATTTAACAAAATATATAGACTGAGAATGTATAAATGGTACAGTTGAATTCGTCTTTTAATTTTTTTTCATTTCATATATCATATACTCCCTCCGATCCGAAAAATATGTCGCCAGCTATAGCTAGGAGTTGTACGTACGCAGGTATTTTCCCACGACACTTTATTTGGATCGGAGGTAGTAATAATTTTTCGGACATATTAAAAGTACAAATCTTGGTCAAAGTTGTGCGTCGTTGATCGGCGAAATTAAATGGCGCCTTATATTTTGGGACGGAGGGAGTATTTCTTAATGTTGCTAAAGTTGATAACTTATGCACACCATATTATATAATCATGATATATCTCGTTATATTTTATTTCGTCTTAAAAACTTTACTAGTTTGTTGGTTTGATTGTTCCGGCATTATTAAAGGGGTCTCTTGGTTTCGGCACACATATGCTTTATGTTATGTGTCCGTACCGTATTCGGTCCGTATCTGTTTCTGACAATGTTTATTTCCGTATCTGTTTTTGGGTTTCTGTATTTGTTTCTGTTTCCGCAAAAAATATGAAAATAAATGTGGCACCACTAAGTTCTGTCCGTATCCGCTATGATTTCATCCCTACCGCGATGCCATGTCGGTGGAGCCATTCGAGGCAGGGCATTATGCAGCGGAGAAGCAGCTCAAGGCCGAGGCCGCGGACAGAGCATGAGACAGCTCGCGGCCAACCGCGTCCTCCTCGACGAGCAGTTTGCCGCGGAGAGACAAATCGCGGAGGAGGACTCCGACTTCACGTCCAATGAGGACGACGGCGAGGATATGGTTGAGGCAGCTGAAGTTCTGATCTAGGGAACCAGATGTGACGGCCGAAATCTAGGAAAGTAGAAGACCCTTTTTTTTTTGAGAACCTGGAAAGTAGAAGACCTAGCTAAGCGATTTCGGTGAGAAGCGCATTGTTGAGGCAGCCGAAGTTCTGATCGTGCCCGAGGAGGGTACAACTATTAAAAGGGTACCCTTCTGAAAGGGAACTCCACGCACGCGAGCGTACCACGTGGATGGCCTGTACGAGTAGGAAAATCAAATTTGTCCACGACCGGTCGTGGGAACCGTAAGCTTGGTCGCGTAACGAGCGAGACTTGTCCGAAGCTGGTCCCCGCGCGTACGGCTCCATGTCCTGCACTGAGGCCCCCGCGTACGCCTCCATCTCCTCCACGGTGTACAGATTGAAGCATCTGTGAGATTCAAACATTTAGACGTACAAGAGAAAAATAGACCATGCTATGTACAGAGCACGATGTACAGAACAAATAGAGACCGTTGTACAAACTATGCAAACACAGTTTGTACAACTAATAGGTTGTACAACTACACAACTAAACAGACACAGGTTGTACAACTATACAGGCACAGATTGTACAACTAGACAGACACGATTTGTACAGACACAGATTGTACAACTAGATAGACACATGTTGTACAGACACAGATTGTACAACTAGATAGACACATGTTGTACAGACACAGGTTGTACAACTATACAGACACAGGTTGTACAGACACGGGTTGTACAACTAGACAGGCACGGGTTGTACAGACACCAACTAGACAGACACAGGTTGTACAGACACAGGTTGTACAACTAGACAGACACGGGTTATACAGACACATGTTGTACAACTAGACAGATACAGGTTGTACAACTACGCATACACAGTTTGTACAGACACATGTTGTACAACTACAAACACAGGTTGTACAACTATACATAACCAGTTGTACAAAAAAAAAGTTCGTCGAAAAATATCAACATGAGATCTAGTTTTGAAGATCTCGACGCGAGTAGCTCAAAAGTGAAAACGGTTCGTAATTTGGATAAACGGTTCTCAATATATTTCGTTTTTAAAATTCGGATTTGAAAAATAAAAGGCAAAAAGAGAAAACTGTATGCCCACGTACGTGTATACCCTCCCTTTCTCTCTCATACTCCCCCACTTTCAATCTAATTGTGACACATAGCAGACATGTAGATAACCAAAAATTGGATCATGTGAGGAGAAACCGACACTTGTCACAATTAGAACGATGGTGGGGTTATCTTTGCAAAGGGAACCCTTTTTCTAGTGATTTCCGCCCGAAGAAGAAAGCTTGGAACGCAGCGAGCACACGAAAAGCCGTCTGGCCCAGGCGATTTATTCTCCGGCATCCCTTTGAATCCTTGATAGCAGCCCATACTTTCTCCTCTGAGAACTGGGCTTCAAGCCCTCGAAGGCCACGACTGGCAGCCCAAGCTGCTCGAGATCTAGCCCATATTGGGCGCTGCCGAAAACCTCGGCGTAAAACTCCGTGGCCAAGCCCACTTTGGTCTTGCTCCTCCGTCGCCACGAGATCATCGTGACCAAGATGCGTGATGAAATAGAATGCACTTATCGCAGCGTAGATCACGGAAAAAGGGAAACATCTTTTACACGCTTGGGGGTGAATGAGTTCCAGCATCGATTGCATGATGCACCGAATGACCCAAGATCTTAGAAAAAACATACTATCAAGTTCCGGTACTGAGCAGGGAGTTTGCAGAGCAGGATCATTCACGCAGTAGTTACAGAGCATAAGAAACCTCACTCCATTGGAATTCTCATTCGTTTGGTGCGCAACTAGACTGCTCTGTCATTGGAAACACACCATGCGTTGCCGTGAACACCTTGAGTCGGATGCTTACTTATACCTTCTTCAACTGCTTGCACTCAACCCCATGTCTGTAGTTCGTAGCATCGATAGCATCCATGCATCTCATTAAAGGCCTTAGAGAGAAAGAAGTGAGATAGTGGAGCGAAACAAACGAACGATGCGAGTAACGGTCCAAATCACGTTAGGCTAGGAGTTTTGGTTTATGTCCCTCGCTCATTTGAGGAAAGTCGAATGAATCACTGCAAGATCCACATGAGGCGGGTTCAAGCGAAGCTGCATCACAAATCTTCAAAACATATACATGGCTTATGTCTCCGGTTCTTTGTTTCTTCATGCCGTTTGTTCTGTTGGAGCCCACTTTCTTATACGCATCCCCTTGAACTACAGAGCAAGGTTACACTTAAGAGGATAAATACAGTTAATGTTGTTCACAACCTTTCCAATGGCCCTCAAATTTCACGAGAGACAATGGTAGAATTATGTGGAGTTCGTGTTTATAACTTTATTTATGTATATATACATCAACACTCCATCAAAGGACAAATTCTTTTTCCATGTAAAATTACTATGATTTAAACTTAAAGTGTGATTTACGCAAATTGGCATAAAGTAAAGATCCATAGGCCAGGCCTATATGCAGCCTACAAAAGTGAAGAACCGGACAAGATTGGCTTGCATGACATATGGATATGGACACCGCACCTTGTGTCTGACCGGTCACCAGCCGGCCTGCTCCATCTTGATTCCGGCTTCACGTTAGTCTCATCAGAATAACGCATTCATTTGCTGTTAGCTCACGATGGGATTCATCTTAATTTTGTTGGTTTCCTAGCATCCTGATTAGGCTGTTCCCTAGTCTTTCCTCATGTAAAAGCAAGAGATTGCATCATTGTTCAGAATTCTAGTTATATCTACCGTAAGAACAGGAGAGATCATGCTAAATGACAGTAACTTTAGATGACATTGCGACGATCTTCAGGTATCTCAGTTCAAAATTCTTGTTATCTCTAACCTCGAAAGTAAATCCTGGTTATCTCAGCAGTAAGACAGGACAATTTATGCTGAATGACAGTTCTTTCAGATAACATTGCTATGATCTTTGGATGTGTCAGTCAGCCAAAAAGACCTAAAGTTAAAGATAAGTATCCCAGGAAGATATTGCTTTATTCACTTTAAAAAAAGAGTTAACCTGAGCTTTCTTTCATGTCAAGCACTGATATGAATATGTCATTCAGGCTACTGATTTGCCATCATTCACAGCCACTACCAAATGCTTTGAGGAAATTAGGCTTTAGGTGTTGAAATGGAAGGAAAAGCATCGATGCATCGCTTGTCGCCCATATAGCGTAGACATGCCCTGGTTTGTAGACAACTTGGAAGTTGGATGCCAGATACAGAACAGTGATGCATTACCCGGAGAGGAGATTCAGTAATGCATATACATACTGAGCTGATTAGATTGTTTATCAACTGTCAGTCTGAATGTTTCGGAATTGTTAGTCTGTCCAGTACTATTTGCCATTGCCTTCTGATGAAAAGGGAAATAACGTCGAAGCACGGCATTGCCTGACGCTTCAGGAAAGAGTGTAATTGCCATATAGGGAAATGCAAGTAGTAACAATAGACTGTACTACTCATTGCAATCAGTCGAACAGGTTACGCAAACGGTACACTAATCTGACAAACACCAGAGAAGAACACTGAACCAGGTCATGGTTGTCATACAGTTCAGCAAATTTGGCATGAACCTCCCCTTGGGTTCTAGTATATGATGTATTTTCTTTAGTATTATGCCACTTGATATGATGGATGCCTAAGTTCTAGATAACAAGTGTGAAAATGTTGTTTATCTTAAGAAAACAGAACTCTCCAATCATATGATTATTACAGAGATTGGTGCATCTAATCTTTGAGAGCATGGGCATTGGATTCGTTAAACAATAAATCTGAAGTATGGCACAAGTATGGCAATATGCTTCAACTGTTGTTAGGTTTTGCAATAAAGAGAAAGCATTATGCCCATCGCAACAAAATACACATACACCCTTTAGTGCAAGTAAAATATAGCATAACTGGCTCAGTGTCACACTCTTCACTGTCACCGGAAAGTTTTTTTTTATAAAGACCACCGGAAAGTTATGCTTCAAAATTGATAGTGTATGTAATCCATCTCTATCTAAAAAATGTAATCTATATGAATCTTCTCCTACAGGATGATGCCATGCTTTTTGCTGGACAGTTAAATGAATCTGATCATAAAAAAAAAGAATCTGATCATAAACACCATTTTTCAGAGATCTGACAGTCTGTTGCACAATTAATGCTCTCCTCAAGTCTCCTGCCAAGTTTTAGTACGTTATCTTATTAATAGGATTGGACGGTAGGCTTAGGTGATCTCATATCGACACGACTCATGAGGTTCTTTCCTTTACAAAAATATCTTTGGTTGATTGTACTTGTACAACCTGCTACGTTGTCGATCAGGTGAGTAACCATGCATACATTGATATATCAAGAAGCTTCTTAATGAGATTAGCTTGAATTATATTACAAATATGTTACAATCCAACTATCACAGTTAGGTAAATAAATCTATGCATCTTTGAGTCGAACCAATATGAGATCCTGCTTTATTTGCTTGGACCTTTTCAGTGTTCGCTGCATCTTAGATATGAAGTTGAGGATCTTGGTGATTTAGTGGTTGCTGACAGCCAGGCCACTAGCATCTTAGTTTTGTTGACCCATACTAGGATGTTCTCTAAAAAAAAGATGTTCGTGCTAAATTATTTCTGCAATGCTCACTACAAAATATAATTCCTCTAATTAACACCAGTATCTGAGTATTTCATTATCTCTCCAAACAGAGCAAGTTCGTGTTAACACCAAATCTCTGGAGCTAATTTGCACAGATCTTATTTTACATTACTAAACAAGGAATAAAAGCTAACCTTGTCATTTCAACTGATTCATGTAGTTACTTGACAGCTGATGTCATTAACCATAGTTGGTTTGTAAAGATCCTGGCTTTATTGGTTTCAAAACTACTATCAGATCTTTCACACAAGTCCCATCCAATTAAAACACCATATCTTCTTCTTGTATGGGTTGAGAAAACAAGATATCTCTGTTTCCTTTGCCGTGACAAGAATCCAAAAGCATAACTTTTGACTGGCACTCCTGATCAAAGATATTTTCTTCAGGTTACCATGCTCCTTCTCACCAAATGATCAGCAATTACCTCACAACATGGTCTTATCTGGCTAAAAGGGCAAAAAACAAAAAGAAACTGGACAAAAAAATATAAATATTTTGGTTTGTGAAATCATAAGTTGAGATCCTAGATGTTCCTTTTCATACTGTAAGCTCCTTAGTTTTAGGTACGATTATCAATATTGAGATCGTCATAGTGGAATGCAGAGCTCAGACCATCAAGCAAACTTATAGAACTTCAACAGCTTTCCATCTTTGAAATCAACAATAACTAGAGAACTCCCAGCAAAGAAAAATAGAAAATGGAAACAATTATTGAATGACACAAAGAGGTGTGATTGCCAATTCTGCACCTTTATGTCTCCATTTCTTTTTTCCGAAATGGAGGGTGTACCCAGACTATGCATCCAACATCCATTTTTATTAATAAAAGAGAAAACAGAAAGCACCAATCCTTACAAAGAGATACATCGATCATTTGGAAGCCACCGTCCAGGCGAAAACTCGCTACACCTACAAGCTTGATGAAGGGGGTGGACCAATCGGAGCCAATGCCCTGACCTCACACACCTACGCACATCATCTAAATTAGGAGGCTTCAACTAGGCCGCCCAACAGCACGCCAGAAGCACAAACCATTCCAGCCGATCCACAGCGCACGCCACATACGCACATCAGAAGTCGCTGCCACCATCTTCCGCCATCCCATCCGGAGAGATCAACGTGATGACCTTGCCAGGCCTGCCGTCAGCACCGCCACGACGCTAGGCAGCTCCACCCTCCTGCGCGAGTCCATCATCATGTGCCCGGAGACCCGCCGTTGTCAACGCGGTAGATGTACACCGCAACACTTCTTGCCTCTTCTGTCCAGCAACTCCTCCAAAAACAATGCCCTCATGAGGGAGAGCGACACCGAGAACGCTGCCATCGTCCGATCCAGGGAGCCTGGACCTGAGGTTTTCCCCGGATTAGCGTGAGTGGGTAGATGGTGGCTGCAACGGCGATGCCTTCACCAAGGTAACGACCCGTAGACGCCGTCATCGCCTGCTTGAACGAAGTCAAAGCTCGGTTTTCACGGCAGCCACGCATTCCCAACTCGCCGCTGGGGCTAACCGTGAGATCCAGGGATCCGCCACAGCCAGCCGGCTGACCACCTCCGGTAGAGGAGGAGGTCACCACCGCCATTCCTGGAGCCGAAGCCCCCGGCTTCCTCGTGCAGCGAGAATAGCCCCGAAGTTGGCGTGTCGTCGTCGGAATTGACCGCAGCGGAAAGCAGTAGACCCGTCCGAGCCAAATGGGCCCAGATCGAACCAGCCGCCGTCGCACCACTGGTCTTCACCGGCCGCCGTCATCGCCAGTTCTGGCCGCCGCCACCCCGCAACACCGCCGCCGGTCGGCCGGGTTGGATGCCGACGGCACGATTCGAAACGTGGCCGAGGAAGAAAGGTCGCCGCCGCTACCGCTCCACCAGGGCTTTGCCCTGCGACACCTCTGGCGGCGGTGGCGAGAGGGGATCTAGCGCAGGGGAGGAGCTGGAGGCGACGACGGGAGGTGACTCCCCGGCGCGGCGCCACCGCACGGGGGAGAGAGGTCAGGTCGGGCTTCCTCCGGTCATCTCTGATGATCTCTCCATTTCTTAGAGGAGCTTCCTCCAGACAATCTTTGTTGAAGCACTTTAAGCTGGATTTCTTTTCTCCCATAACATGGCCAAGGCTGACCTTCAACCTTACATTTCCTCTTTCCTTGACAGCTTGGTGCAAATTTTTAAATCATGTAACTATTCATACTTAAGACTGATTGAATACAGTAGGCGCCTCTCTTACTTTTTCTGGTAAAAAACATGATAACGGGATACAGGAGAGCTCGATAATAATCAGATAACGGGATACATGAGAGCTCCCATAATAATCAGAAAACAGATCTAAAAAAGACAATAACATGAAGCTCCGCCGCATCGGAATGGTATCTTGTTATCACGTCTACAACCAAACTGGTTGTATATATAAGTCCCATGCTACCATTTCCAAACGTCTTCCATGACTTGCGTGTGCTCCACCGACTGGAGATAAAACCACATACAGATCCAATGTGTGGCTAATGGATAACTTGCACAAAGGAGGAAACTTTTGATTTGTTAAAAACGAGGTCACTGCGGTCATTCCATATAGCCCAAAGTAAATAAAAAACTCTCACTTGGATTTGAATTTTATCTTTCTTAGCCGTACCGTTCAATCAATTGTCGAACAAATTCTTTATATTGGTTGGAGGTGATAGATTAAAGTCATATGAATAGTACGTCATATAATTCTTGCAAAACAACATGACATAAACATATGTTGAATAGTTTCTACTTTCTCACACAAATAACATTTGTTACTGCCCACAAATTCCTTTTGCTAAATCATCTTTGTTTCAGAGCAGTTTTCTATGAAGAAATTACATCAAGATCATAATTTTCAGTGGTACCTATATTTTCCAAATATATTTAGGAAGTAACCTAGTGTGTCCATTCATTAAGTCTAGATACATATATTTAACCAAAAAGATACGAGAAGAGGTTAATCTCCATCGAAAAACATAAGGATCATTCAACCATTCAATATCCATCAACCGTTGAACTAAATGGATCCATCTCAATCATTTGTTTCGAGTTACATCTCTTCTATAAAATATATTTAGAGGGGCATCCGATATAACATTTGGCACCGAAACTTCTTTTTGTTGTAAAATACTACTTAGAACTAAAAAGAAGTTTCGGTGCCAAATGCTATATCGGACCACATATAGAGTATAAAGTGATGGGTATTGGAGTGATAGGGGGCGTGTCTCCGAACCAAGTGTCTTCTCAGAACCTAGTGTTCTTGCCATCACCTATCTCGAAGGACCCTCTTTCGAAGAAATCATCTTTCAATGTAAAAGATCAACCGCTGCTAACCTTTGTTGTCTCTGCTGCTCCCTAGGATGCACCAGATGAACGATGTTGCTGCCGGTGTCTCACACGTAGCTGAGCAACCTAGACTATGGCCCAGAAACTGGCCGCCAGAACAGGCTAGAGTGCTAGACCCCCCCCCCCCCCCCCCCCCCCCCCACACAAGCCATACAGTTTTTTTGTGTGACCAATTTTTCTGTGGAGGATTTGGCCATGTTGAGTTCATATACGGAGCGGTGGAAAATACAATGCTGGTGTGCATACTATGTTGGGCTAGCCAGTTTTTTGCGTCCACCTAAAGCACATAGAAATATCACTGGTGTACGTGCCGACTTTTTTTTTGTGGTAAGACTAGCTTTGGTTCAAACCAAATGTACTCTAGAGTTCTACTTTCTTAGAAGTCGCCTGTGAAAGAGATATGCCCAAGAGGCAATAGTAAATGTTATTATTAATATTTGTTTCCTAATTAATGTTTTTTTCTATAACTGCTATGCTTTCTGAATTTAGAGGGAAGCCCATATCGCATGTGTGGAAGTGTGAACACAACTAAGTACCCCCAAACCCCCATCCTTTTTCTGATAACACATTTCTATTCAAATAGCTAATGATCCGGTCAAGCATCAGTCTTATTGCAAAGAAGCTACTATTAATCTCCAATATATCCCATCGAAACTTCAAGTTGCATATTTCTTCACGAGCCTCAAATTAAAGATCGTTTTAATTTTCATACTCTCAAACTCTTGATCCAGCTTGAGTTTGAAGGGGTGTTAAGTATATATTGTATAGGCCCAAATGTAATGTAAAGGCCTAGGCCAATGTAACATGTGTATATAGGGAACTTAACTTTGGCACATGGGAGTATATGTTCCCACCACTGGAAAAACATTTTGAAACGTCAAAAAAATATGGCCAAAATTTGGCGTATACGTCTTGACATTTTTGTGCGCACGCCAAGTGTCGCGGAAACCGACATTTTTTGGGGCATGTGTTGAAAAGATAAAAAATGCTTCATGAAAAGCTTTTTTTAGGACCGAATTTTGTGTTTTTACACATGAAACAAAAAATGTGGGTTTTCCGTGAGACGACTCTTTGAGGATATAGAACGTCAACATGTACACGGGAATCCTTTTTTCATCCTTTTTTCCGAGTTTTCTGACATCTCACAGTGTGTTTAGAATGTATTTAAAAAACCAGGAGCATATGCTCCCGAGCGTCAAAACGTCACCCCACGTGTATATACTTCTTCCAGTTAATACAGATCAGCTTGGTCTGTCTTTCTCTCCCTATCACGTGTTGAAGCAAACAGAGTGCATCTCTTACCCAACCTACTGCATTGATATGCATCGTACAACAAGATTTATCAAGTATCTTTTGGGCAAGATTTCTGCGATGTGAGAGCTTTGCACACTGCACTTTCATGGCATACTTGACTATCCGACTATGTATGAATCATGACAAACTAGGTTTGCATCAGAGGAGCTTGGATATAGCACTTCGTTCTGCTCAGAAGTACTTATTCAACACGGAAATGCCAGCACATGCTGATAAAATGTTTGCCAAACAAATAGAGTAGGTGATACAATAATGAAATGGTTCATCTATCTAGGCCCTGCCAGTTTTAACACGTAAATGTACATCTTACTATCCTCCGGTTAGGTGCCTCATGGAGACCACGTGGGATATATCCTACTATCAGTAGGGCAGATATACAAATCCAGATTTATGATTGGCTATTCATAAATGGTATATATGGTGAGATAGTACCAACAGGAAGTTAGGTAAATTTTGGAGAATATAGTAAGGAGAGTTGTGCATTCCCTATTTTTCTCTTGGCTATTTCTGACAATTGGGTATGTATCTTTCCTTTGTCATGAAGAAAATATAACCCTTCTTTACATCACCATGGAAATATCTAGCTTGATTTAATCAAAAGTTACTAGCACGGTTTACAACTTTTCAAATGCACGACATTTTAGATTTTCTTTTCCGAAATGTGAGCATTGCCTAGGCCTCTGCATTATGATGATGCACACATTCTCATTTATTGCAAAGTTTTCAAAGTAACAAGTGTACATTCAAGAAATTACAGCTCAAGCGGCAACCAAGGTGGCTACAAAAATCAACCAGCGAAAAGTGGGAAACAAAAACATCTTAGGCATTCGTGATATAAGAACCACATAAAAAACTTATTTTTCAAAGGCACCTTTAACTTCCAATTATACTTATGCAGGAAAGGAGTTTGACCATGCATCATATCGTGGTACAATGATTTAACCCTAAAATTTTCCAGGTGTAGTAAAATTCCATCTAAAAAGATCCGGTTCTGCTGATAAAGACACCCCTATTAGTTTCTCTACCAGCTCAAGCCAACAGGTCCAACTGTTACCCAATAGATTTCGTCTAAACTCAATGTTCAGCAGCGAATTGGATAAGATATCAGCAACAAAAACATGTTTGTGACGCGCTAGATTAAATAGACACAGGTATTGGACAGCCAGTGGCATATCCCCTAGCCAAGTGTCCTCCCAAAAACAAGTCCATGCCCATCGCCGATTACAAAAGAACCCTTAGAAAAAAAAATCCTCTTGGTATGTCAAAACTCTTTTCCAAAAGGGAGACCCGGCCGGCTTTGGTTTAACTTGAGATAAAGTTTTACCACACAAATACTTATTATACAACAGCTCCTGCCATACCCCTTCTTCATGTAATAATTTGAACAACCACTTGCTTAACTAACATTTATTCTTTCTATAAAAAAAATCAATACTAAGCCCCTGGCTCCTGATCCCTTGGACGACACACGATATTCCATCTAGTTAAACGATATTTTCTATTATGTTGATCACTTTGTCAGAAGAAACAAGAGCGATAGAAATCTTGTCTTTTACGTACCCAGTTTGGGAACTCAAAAAAAGATATAAAAAACATTGGCAAGCTTGTAAGAACGGAGTTGATTAGGATAAGCCGATCTCCCTACGAGAGCAACTTCCCCACCCAAGAACTCAATTTCTTCTCAAACCGATATTCGGTGGGCTTCCATTCTTTATTTAACAACTTCGATAATGTATAGGAATATCTAAATATTTAAAAGGTAATGTACCCACCTCACACCCAAATATGTGCCGGTACTCATTCTGCATATCTTTATCTTTGCCAAAACAATACAATTCGCTCTTATGAAAATTAATCTTAAGACCGCATAGCTATTCAAATAATGATAGGATCAGTTTCATGTTCATGGCCTTCTCCAGGTTGTGCTCAAGAAACAAAATCATATCATCAGCATATTGTAGGATGGACACTCGTCCATCAACTAGATGCGGTACAAGACCACCTACCTGAACGCCCTCCTTTGCTCTTGCAATAAGGACATCCAACTATCCGTATCTATATTTAAAAGAATCAGCGACAAATCCATGTCTTTATCCTTTTAAAGTCTGGAAATAATGATCAATGTCATCATTAACACGTATTTCCACACTCCTTCATTGTACAAATCTGGCAATCTATTCACACCACTTAGCATCAAATCCTTTCATCCGCAAGGCTTTGTTGCAAAAAGGACCATTTATTCCCTTATCATAAACTTCTCAAAGTCAATTTTAAAAGGTTTTTTTAAGTTTGGAACACCACTTCCCTTTACTCCTCGATTTTGCCCCCCTCGCTTAGTTTTCCTAAGTTTTGCCCCACTTCGCTCCACCCAGCCTCACAGATGGCCAAACGCGGCATTTTTGTCGGGCCAACCTCTTTGACCGCTAATGAAGCCTGCCACGTGTGGGTCCAACGGAGGAGTGCATACACACGTGCGCGTCCATGCTGCTCGCTGTCCCTACTTAAAGCTTAAAAGTGGGGCCAGCAGAGCAGAAGTCCACCCACATGTGCGCATCCATGCTGCTCCCTGAATTAGCGCGCCTTCAATGGCGCTGCCCCTTGGACGACAAAACACACTGCATCTCCACCTACACTGTCGGCCTGGCCGCTCATCTACTCCACCGCCTTCCTGTCTCTCTTACCTAGTCTATCCCGCTGCACGCTGATTCTGGCAAGCCGAATCAATGTCCCAGTCGCCATTTCTTCCGATCCGGATGCAGATGCCTATAAAAGGAGGCATTTTCCTATCCCATTGCACTCACGGCGCCCACTGACCTCCTCTTCCTCTACTTGCCACCCACACCCCCATCCTTTGATTTTTCCATTACTCGTGGTGGTGGCCGCTCCACTCCCGGTCGCGGCAGCAGCTCCAACCGCCGCCGTCGCATCACCTATCCTTGGTTTCTTGAGTCAAGCGAGAGTGAAGAGTCGATGGTTCACGTTCGTGGAGCCCTCGGTGCTAGAGCAGGACTCCGAGCTCGAGCAGGCGCAACTTTCCCTTCATCGATCTTGAGTCCGATGAGGAGGAGGATGAGGAGGTGGTGGTGAACCCAGGTCTGGCCTGGGCCACGGCCGACTAGCTAGCTACGGAGCAGGCTAGACATTCCACTGACCAGCAACAGCTCATGGATACTTTGGTCGCTTCTGTGGTCGACGCAGAAGCCGCGGAGCAGGCGAGAGAAGCGCAGTGTGCGGAGGACCTGCAGAAGGCTATGAACAACTTGGTGGCAAACTTGGAGGGAAAGGGCAAGGCTCCAATGGAGATGGAGGGCAAGGGCAAGATCCCGATGGAGATTTGCGATGGTGACGACGAGTGGTAGTTTGTTTTAGGACCCTTGATTTTATGTATAAGGCCACTCTATGTATGTTAGAGAAATCAGTGAGGAGGAACATTAGCAATTGATCTTGTGTTGTCTGGTTTTATGTTGGGAAAAGTTTGAATTAAGTTAGTACCAAAATAACATTGTAAATTGAACTTTCCCAATTTTCATTTTTTAGTGACAAAAATAAGATAGCAAATTGGACTTTCACAATTTTCACACAAAGTATATCATATGGGAGGCTTAATCCTGGAATATCTTGAATTTTTTGAGCTTTTTAACTATATTCCACTCATTAATTAAATGAGTTTAGTAGAATTTACCGACAAACAAAAGAAATTTGAGGGACAACTGAGCTACAAGTGTGTGATAGTTTGGCCCAAAAATTGTATAAAAATCATACAAACGTAGTCTACCATGATTGTACGCAATTGCAAAGAAAAAAAGTTGGAAAATTCACCCCTTACCTAAGAATGGTCACACAAATAATTTTTCCCTTGTTTTTGGAAAAAATCACATAAGTCGAGAAAACAAAAAAAAATGGAAAAGCTAGGGGAATCTTCCTTTTTTAGTGTACTAGTATCTAAGAAAAAATCATGAACTTGCAGTAGTTAATATTGACAACCTTGTCTTGTATGAAGATTCGTGACTTTCAAGCCATATGACCAAATCCATGGCCATATACATGGATAACTTTTTTGCTATGATGACCAAACTCGGCACAAACATGTGTTTTTACATTGTAAACAAGATTGCCAAAGCAAGATTCCAAGATTTTTTTTGAAAGATTGTTTTTCATGTTTGTTAGTGCCAAAATCCCCATTTTTGTGAAGTAGGTACCACAAATAAGATTGCAAATTGACCTCTAATTTTTTTTCACATAAAGTATATCATATGGGAGGCATAACCCCTGAATATCTTGATTTTTTTAGCTTTGTAACTATATTCCACTCATTAAATGAGTTTAATAGCATTTACCAACAAAAATGAGATTTGAACTACAAGTGTGTTATAGCTTGGTCCCAAAATTATGGAAAAATTATACAAGCTTAGTCTACCATGATTCTAAGCAATTGTATAGAAAAATTCTGAAAATTCACTGGTTGTTCACTCTCCAAACTAGCAAGGTGTGACTAAACATTCCAACCCGACGGTGTGACTCCACTACTGGGCACATCGTCTCCAATTTTTAGCATCTTAAGCGATCCCACTCAGCCAAGTAACGGTCAAACGAGATTGACCAGACAAAAACGCGCCGTTTGCCATCTGCGAGGCGAAATAGGGCACAAAATTAAGTGACTCGTTTTAAAAATTACTCCATCCATTTTGTTTATGAATAGTTTCCTGTAGGATAACCACACCTTTTAAGGATGTTCCTACCCGGGATAAAAGTTGAGTGGGTTGGACGACTAACTTTGTGGGCAATCGATGCAGCACGATTAGTACCCAATTTAATGAAAATTCTAAAACTTACATTCAACAGAGAGATTGGTCTATATTGTTCTATTCGACTAGCATCATTTTTCTTGGGAAAAAAGTAATTAGCCCAAAATTCAACTTAAATAAAGGGAGATCACCCTTTTCCAATTTTGCACGACATTTTAGAGATCAGCACCGTCTTCAACGTGCAACTTTTGGATTATTACTTTCTATAGGGATATGTTGTTAAAGTATACTACAGAGATACCCCGCGCGTTGCAGCGGAAAACACTTTATGAACTTTTATTGTGAAACATGAAGTTATCGACATGAAATGCGAAATTCCATTGTTGACAATAGTTGTAAGGCTAAATTTCGACGGCGATGATTGTGTATTTGATACATTAAGTTGATGGTGCATGCAAATTAGATAAAACCGTAGATAAGATGAACTAACGGGCTGGAGAAACTGATAATGTTGTTAGACTTCTTAAAGATATGTTGTGCATGTTGCCGCCTTTTTTTTTAGAAATTGCAAGCCTGACCTGCAATCACACTGACGACCACGAAAACCGAGCAATCCCAGGAGATCCGCCGGACACACAACTCCACGCGTCCTCTGCTAGAGGTAGACGCACCACCGAAGCGGGGATAGGGCGGGGAGTACCTTATTCTAACACCGGGATGTCACCGCCGCCTCACCACCCCGAACAAAGACACATAAACTAGGTAAAAGAGCAAACGGGAACCTTCTGCCGACGAGAGGCCGGGGTTCGCCGCCCCTCCGAGGTCTGGAAGGCCATCGGAGGCGGGGGTGCACCAGCGCGTGGGACAGAAACCTAACCGTCTTACGATCGCCCTTACAATCTCTTGTGTCTCTTCCTTACTGGTTTGCTACCGACGCCTAATCGAGTACTTGGGTGTATATCTTGTATATGTAGTGAAAAACCATTAGACCCACGTAGATATGTATATTCTCTTCCTATGCAATAAATAAAATTGATTTGGAACTTTAGATGTAGGCATGTAACATTTTTTTCAAAAGACCATAGAAAGTATAGTTTAACCAAAAAGTTCTGGCAAAAAGGAAAACCTAATAGAAGCATCATCGCCCGTGTGCAAGCGTAGCTAGTAGAGATATTGAAGTGCTCTCTTAATCTTTATAGTATTTCTTAGGTGTTGACCTTTTAACTAAGTTTGGGGAAGTACTTAGGCTAAAAAGGTACACTTGTATTTAACCTTTGGTACTTCGTATGTAGACTTTACTGCGGGCAGTTAGCTAGCCTTTTGCACTTCAATATTATTTTGAAGATGTCGATTTCAGGACAAATGTAAGCGCTAATCACTTTGATCTTGAAGCCAACATGCTTACGCAGACCCTAGATGTGTCGGTTGATGCATGGGTGCATGTGCAAGATCCACAACTTGGCACCACATCCATGAGAAAGTAATGCACTTAGGCCACTATCAGCGCCAAAGAGAAAGCAGTTATGCACTTAAGCCAAACAAGTGTATTTACTTGTCAAGCACATTCATGCATGCGACATGGTTTCACTAGCATTCAACAATATGCGCTCTGTTTTCATCCCTCCTGGCTGATCTTTGTATATCATGTGATGCACCCAACGTGTCCCTTTGTAATACTACTATTGTTATGATACTACTGTTGTTATTCAAATTGTCGATGGTCCAGTTAAGCATGAGTTACCAAAGATATTGGTGTGAATGCATCATTCGAGTGCTCTTACTTCCAACTAATCATCTCCAATATGTACCATCGGATTTTCAAGTGGCTGATTTCTTCACCAAGGCTGAGATCATAGAGTAATGTAGACTTTACTTCTCAAACTCAATGTTTAGAATCTACTTGAGTTTGAAGGGGGTGTTAAGAGTACTACTTAGGCGTATATCTTATATGTGTAGAGGAAAATCCCACTAAACTCGTGTAGCTGTATATATCCTCTTCTTGTTCAATAAAAAAAATGATTTGGACATTCTCCATTTGTTCTTATGAAAGCCTACCAGGACAAGCCCTTGGTGGCAATGATATACTCCGTAGTAGAAATCTGCCTCTGTGAGAATTTCCAAATTCTACCCCCGACGGGAGTCGAGCTCGGGTCACTGGGTTTCGCCACTTAATTGCAAGTTAGCGGCAGTTTCCGAAATTTAGATAGAAGCATTTAACACTTCTTTCAAAATACCATAGAAGTATAGTTTAACTACAAAGCTTTGTAAAAAAAAACCAATAGAAGCTTCGTCGCCCGTGTGCAAGAGTAGCTAAGCAGGTGTGATGAAGTGCTCTCTTATTTAAGTTTATATTTCTTAGGTGTTAAACCTTCAACTAAGTCAGGGGGTTGGGTGGTGGTGGGGGGGGGGGGGGGGGGGGGGGGGGTGAACATGCTGAAAAAGTTACTGGTATTTTAACCTTTGGTACTTCGTATGCAGACTTTACCGCAGGCAGTTAGCATTTGCACTTCAATATTTTTTGAAGATGTGTCGATTTCTGGATAAATTGTAAGTACTAATCACTTTGATCTCGAAGGCCAACATGGCAACATGCTTACGCAAACCCTAAATGTGTCAGTTGATGGATGGGTAGTAAGGTCACACTAGTGCAAGATCCACAACTTGAGACCACATCCATGCGAAAGTAAAAGCTCTTAGACCACCGTCGGTACCAGAGAAAGTAATGCACTTACGCCAGACAAGTTTATTTACTTGTTAAGCACATTCATGCTTGGTCCAGAACTAAGTATCACAATCACCAGATTCCCATCACAACCACTTGCCTTAACCTTGTTTTCCGAGATATAAAGGTACTCATGCTTCCATATTATCTTAGGATAATAAATTCGTCGACAAGACAAATATTCCTCAGATAACTCCACATCAGAGCCGCAGCAAGAGCTTATGTTTGTTAAAGTTTTTTCAAGAGGAAATCATGCATGCTGGGACAAAGTTAAAGTCAACTTTTGTGATCCACCAGAAGCAAAACTTCAGTTTTTTAGGGTTCCACAAGATTAGATTTCTTAATGGAAGATTCCACAGACACATGAACACGATGCAGGTTTCAAGGAGCACCTTGAACCTTGGTTATGCACATTGTTTTTTATGAGCTGTAAGTACAGGATGTTTTTTACAGAAAATACCACATGTGTGCACATGCTGTGACCAAGTAGTTGTGACCGATCAAGCAGTAGATGGTAGCTTCAGAATATTTTTGTTGGTTTTGGGCTAGTAGGGTCACGTGGTCATGAATGCTGAAATTATATTTCCTTTTTTTTATTTGAGTGAACGCTGAAATTATATTTCTTGGTTCTGTTGCAGGTACAGAAAGCTCCTGCGTATGCAGGAGCGGAGGCACCCCCCCCCCCCCCCTCCCCGATCTACAGTGCGCAGTGTTAGAGTATATCTCCTGTATAGATTATTAGGCATGTCTTGTACGTAATCCCTCCAACCGATCCTGTGTATATTCGGTTTGGTAGGTTGAGATTGCATCCTTGCATCGCAAGGCACCTGTAATGTGCTATATAATCTGATGAGCCGATCGCCCCATTGTGTGGCGTTTTCCCTCAAACTATTCCCGTTCTCATGGTATCAGAGCAGATCGCATCTGCCTAGAACCTCTCGATCTCAACCCAGCTTCCGCAACCCACCATGACCGCTCCCAGCCAGACCTCCTCCTCCATGGCAGCCATGACCTCCGGCGCCCTGCAGTCTGACACCACCGCGGCCCTCTCCACTGCCATGATGCCCGCGATCTCGCCGGCCTCCCTTGCGGTGAATGTCGCCAGCGTGAAAACGCATGTCCCCGTCGTCCTCGACCTCAAGACCTCGAACTTCTCCAAGTGGCGCATGCTCATCAGCGTCCTTCTCGGCAAGTATGAACTCACCGGCCACATCTCCGCCGACACCCCGGCCGCTGCTCGCACCGCCGAGTGGACACGCCAGGACTTCGTCGTTCGCTCCTGGCTCTACGGCTCCATCAGCGAGGACATCCTCGACATCATCATGGCGGAGAACCAGACCGCGTACGAGGCCTACACGCTCATCCGCAACCTCTTCCTCGACAACCAGATGACTCGCGCCGTCTACCTCGAGGCGGAGTTTCGCTCCATCGTCCAGGGCGACCTCACCATCACCGCCTACTGCCATCGCCTCAAGTCACTCTCCGACGCGCTCCTCGACGTCGGCCAGCCGGTGTCCGATCAGACGCTGGTTCTAACCTGCCTTCGCGGCCTCAACTCTCGCTTTGCAGATATTACCACTCTCGTCACCATGCAGGTCCCGTTCCTGAGCTTCCTCCAGACGCGCTCTCTTCTGCTCCTTCGCGAGACACAGCTCGGCCACACCGCTCCGTCGTCCTCTCAAGTCGCCCTCTACGGCAACTTCAACGGCTCCTCCGCCGGCGGTGATCAAGGCAACTCTGGGGGTGGCGGCGGCGACCGCAACCCCAGAGGTGGAGGCGGCAACGGCCGCTTCCAGAGGAAGAAGCGCAACGGCGGCGGCAACGGCCGCTGGAACGGCGGCGGCAGCACGACCGCATCCCCTGGCCCGTGGATCTGCTTCAACCCTCACACGGGCCAGGCGCAGCAGATGCAGCCCACCTGGCGTCCGCACGGCCCACCTCCTCCCAGCAGCGCCCCCGGCATCCTGGCGCCCCGCCCTGTCAGCCTGCCCCCGCAGCCTTCCTGGCGCCCGCAGACATGGGTGCCACCGGGCCAGCAGGCCTACACCACGATGCTGGCTCCACTTCACGGCCAGGCCTTCGGCACCAACGCGCCTCCTCCAGCGACCACCTACGGTGCACCGTACGGCGCCAGCTCCAACGGCGGCGGCGCTCCTGCTCCTGCATGGGACTGCTCCGCGCTCATGGCGGCACTGAACAACGCTGCCGGCTCCTCCTCCAACCCGCCTGAATGGGTCATGGACTCCGGCGCCACCTCGCATATGGTTTCCCACCCCGGTATACTCTCTTCTTCCTCTCCCACCCCTCCTTCTTCCCATGTCACCGTTGGCAATGGAGTCCCTCTGCCTATTTCTTCCATTGGTCACACTTCCATGTCTACACCACAACGCACGTTTTCTCTATCCAACGTCCTAGTAGTTCCCAACATCATTAAAAATCTTATTTCTACGCGTCAGTTTACTATCGATAATTCTTGTTCTGTCGAGTTTGACCCTTTTGGTTTTTCTATTAAGGACCTTCACACCAGGCGCGAGATCACACGCTGCAGTAGCACAGGACCCCTCTACAAGTTTTCCACCAGCTCAAGCACGCCATCGTCATCCGTCGGCCTCCTCGCTACCTCCACCGCCACCGAGCTATGGCATCGCCGCTTAGGACACCCAGGGCGTGACACTATGTCACAGTTATCTAAACAATTTTTGATTCCATGTAATAATGCTACCACGATGTGCCATGCATGTCAGCTGGGCAAGCACGTTCGTTTACCATTCTCTCGGTCTCAAACTTTTAGTACCGTTCCCTTCAAATTAATACACTGTGATTTATGGACCTCTCCGGTTTTGAGTAATTCTGGCTTTAAATATTACCTTGTCGTTGTCGACGATTTTTCTCATTTTATGTGGACTTTTCCTCTTCGTTATAAGTCTGACACCGCTGATGTCCTCATCAATTTCGTTGCCTATGCCCGCACTCAGTTTAACCTACCAGTCGTCTCTCTCCAAACTGACAATGGCACCGAGTTTGTCAACTCTACCCTAGTCGAGTTTCTCACCGCCAACGGCATTCATCTTCGCATGTCCTGCCCCTATACTTCTCAGCAAAACGGCAAGGCTGAACGCGCCCTTCGTACGCTCAACGACATCACACGCACGCTTCTTTTCCAAGCTCACATGCCACCATCATACTGGGCAGAATCCCTAGCCGCAGCCACCTATCTCCTAAACCGTCGCCCATGTCAACCCATAGGTTTTTCTGTTCCCTACGAACTCCTCTATCAGCAGCCTCCCTCGTACTCTGACCTTCGTGTCTTCGGTTGCTTGTGTTACCCTAACCAATCGGCAACAACCCCACACAAACTAGCCCCTCGCTCTACAGCTTGTGTCTTTCTTGGATATCCTTCCTCCCACCGCGGCTATCGCTGCTTAGACCTCGCCACTCGTCGTGTCCTGACTTCACGCCATGTCGTTTTCGACGAAACCCAGTTCCCGTTTGCCAAAAACACACCAGCTTCGTCTGCTGATTCCCTTGATTTTCTGATCGATTTTCTCAGCCACCAGCCATCTACGCTAGTACCACCACCGGCCCAGTTGGCCCAGCCCAACATGCATGCCTCAGATCAGATACGCTCACCTCCCAGCTCGCCTCGTTCAGCTAGCACTAGCTCTCCTGCGCCTCCGAGTCCGCCGCCTTCCACACCACCTGCGACTCCTAGTCCGACGCCTCCTCCACCACCACCTCCTCCGCCACCTCGGCGTACCCGCCTGTTCCAGGTCCTCCCACCCATACCATGGTCACACGAGCTAAGCACGGCATCTCTAAACCCATTGATCGCCTCAACCTCTCCGCCATCCACTCTTCAATTTCCCCAATTCCTAAGACATACCGGGGTGCTCTTCAGGATCCACATTGGCGTGCCGCCATGACCGAGGAGTACGATGCACTCATGCATAACCACACATGGACTCTTGTACCTCGTCCTGTTGGTGCTAATATTGTTTCAGGAAAGTGGATATTCAAGCACAAGTTTGGCTCGGATGGAGGCCTCACACGGTACAAGGCGCGATGGGTCGTGCGCGGCTTCTCTCAGCAGCATGGTGTGGACTTCGACGAGACCTTCAGCCCCGTCGTCAAGCCCGCGACCATTCGCATCGTCCTCGGCATCGCCACCTCTCGCGCATGGCCGATTCATCAGCTGGACGTCAAGAACGCCTTTCTCCATGGCAACCTTGATGAGGAGGTGTACTGCGAGCAACCTCCCGGCTTCACCGACTCGGCACGTCCGCAACACGTCTGCCGCCTCCACAAGTCGCTGTACGGCCTCAAGCAGGCTCCGCGAGCGTGGTATCAACGCTTCGCCCACTACGCTCACCGTCTCGGCTTCGTCGCATCTCAGTCCGACGTGTCCCTCTTCGTACTTCGCCATGGGGATGAGCTCGCCTACCTCCTGCTGTACGTCGACGACATCATCCTCACTGCCTCGACGCCCCGCCTCCTTCAGCACATCACGGCGCTGCTTCACCGCGAGTTCGCCATGACCGACCTTGGGGATTTGTCGTATTTCCTCGGGGTTTCCGTCACTCGCTCCAAGTCCGGGATGCTCCTCTCTCAACGGCAGTACGCCGTTGACCTCCTCGCGCGCGCCGGCATGCTCGAGTGCAACCCATGTGCCACGCCGATAGACACCAGGTGCAAGCTCTCCGCCGACGAAGGTCCACTCGTCTCTGATCCTACGGAATACCGGAGTTTTGCCGGTGCCCTTCAGTACCTCACCCTGACACGGCCCGACATCGCCCATGCCGTTCAGCAGGCGTGCTTGTACATGCATGCGCCGCGTGAGCCTCATCTCAACTTGGTGAAGCGGATCCTTCGGTACGTCAAGGGCACTGTCGACCTGGGTCTTCGTCTCCATGCGACCTCCTCGGCTTCTCTTACGGCATACTCCGATGCTGATTGGGCTGGTTGCCCAGACACGCGACGCTCCACGTCTGGGTATTGTGTCTATCTTGGCGACAACCTTGTGTCGTGGTCCTCTAAGCGACAGGCCACTGTTTCTCGCTCTAGTGCTGAAGCGGAATACCGTGCCGTTGCTCACGCCGTGGCCGAGTGCTGCTGGATACGGCAGTTCCTTCAGGAGCTTCATCATCCCCTCCAGGCTGCGACAATTGTCTTTTGTGACAATGTTAGTGCTGTTTACATGGCATCGAACCCGGTGCAACATAGTCGCACCAAGCACATCGAGATTGACATTCACTTCGTGCGGGAAAAGGTGTCTCTCGGCCAGATACGGGTTCTTCATGTGCCATCGTCTCAACAGTTCGCCGACATCATGACGAAAGGCTTACCCTCTCAGCTCTTCCTGGATTTTCGGTACAGTTTATGCGTCCGCTCTCCCGACGCACAAACTGAGGGGGGATGTTAGAGTATATCTCCTGTATAGATTATTAGGCATGTCTTGTACGTAATCCCTCCAACCGATCCTGTGTATATTCGGTTTGGTAGGTTGAGATTGCATCCTTGCATCGCAAGGCACCTGTAATGTGCTATATAATCTGATGAGCCGATCGCCCCATTGTGTGGCGTTTTCCCTCAAACTACTCCCGTTCTCACGCAGTGCGCTACAGTACATACAGTGCTACAGTACGCCTGGTCGTCATTGCCGTGCCCCGGGCCATGGCCTTGGTGGGCCTGGCTCCGCGTCTACGAGTATGTACCAACTGCAGTATTGGAAATATGTTTTGCCTGGTACGAGATGCACCCACTATTTGAAACTGTATTTTAAATTCTCAAAAAAATTGAAACAAAAATTTCAGATATACATACAGACATTTTATGTATGCACAAAAAGTTTTGCAAAAAAAATACATTTATGTGGCCTATAAAAAAAAGACAAATTCCGTTGTCCAAAATGATTTTTCACTAGACATCCTTTTTTTTCTTTAATTATACAGGCCACAGAAAATGTCTTTTTTTTCTGAAACTTTTCGTGCGGACATAAAATGAACGGAATAAACATCCGAATTTTTTGTTAACATTTTTTTTGAAATTTTATAATGCGTTTAAGATTTTTTTTATAACATGTGCATCTATACCTATGAGCCAAAACATCGTGTCCCTGCGGGTATCATCCAGAATGTTTGTGAAAAATGCTCACCTGTGGTAAAAATAAAGAAGAAATCATGAAAATTTAACACCTTCACCTTCCTTTGGAGATACAGAAAAAGGTGAAATTGTACTGCTCAAAGCTACACTTTCAGAATGTTTTAGAAATTCTTCCAACTTAATTTTGCAGTTATTTTCATGTTTCCACATGGAGTTATTAAATAAAGAGAAAAAGGAGAAAAAACGTACATGTACATTATTCCAAAAGCCGCTGTCTTTCTACCTCAAATCCAGTAAGAAAACTGACTAAACTCCCTAGAAGTTATGCTACTCTCTTATGCTACTGTATCTTTTTATCCCGCCCTCATCGGCCCTTGAGCAATGCATTTTTTATGGGCAAAAGTTGTAATCTTTTTTATTCAGGAAACTCTTTTTAGAACATGAAAGTGATTCTTGCTGACTCTCTGTAGACTCGAGCCTATATAGCACCTCCCCTGACCCCTCTATCCCGCTCAGCCTCCAGTACCTTCTGAACCTTCTCCCTCTCTCACTCACCGGTCCTGCTCCGGCTGCTCTCCATAGTCCATATGCTCTCCTTCCCTTTGTAGCCTTGGCCCCCTAGCTCCCTCCATGGATCCACGCTAAATGTGCCGCGAGCTTGCAAATTCGTAGCATTTCTCCAGGTCCCGTCCGCTGCAAGATGTAATCTGGGTCTCGTCTCACACCTGGTGGCCATCTGAATATCCTTCTCGGATTCCTCTGTGTCCTGAGAGAAAAGCGAAGCCCTTTTTGGGGGTTCCGAGCAATGGAGGAGAGCTTCGTGCCCCTCCGAGGTATCAAGAACGACCTCCGTGGGCGGCTCACCTGCTACAAGCAGGACTGGACCGGAGGGTTCCGTGCTGGTATCAGGTATGATGCTGAACAAATAACGCGCATCTGTGGAGAAATTGCTAATTTTCTCTTGGCATTGTGTTTGGGAGTAGAGATTTTTCCATTGGGAATAGAAAGATCTTGAGACATACCGTGATTGTTCTCTTCTAGCATTGGGTAGCTGGCACCAAGATCTTGTAATGAAACTGCTTCTGTGCCATGTTTCAGGATCCTGGCGCCGACCACTTACATATTCTTCGCATCAGCGATACCCGTGATATCGTTCGGAGAGCAATTGGAGAGGAGCACTGGTAAACAAATTTGATGTTTTTTTTGTGTCAGTGTGTGTCTGAGTTCTGTACTTCTGTTTGGTGTTAGTTTCAGTGTATTTGAGTGAGTTAGCAGAGAAGCTCATTTGGGTGCTCTAATGGTTGTGTGCTGCAGATGGAGTCCTCACGGCCGTGCAGACACTGGCATCCACGGCCCTGTGTGGCATAATCCACTCCATTGTGGGAGGCCAGCCGCTGCTAATCCTCGGCGTCGCCGAGCCGACCGTGATCATGTACACCTTCATGTTCAGCTTTGCCAAGGACAGACCCGACCTCGGTCCGAACCTGTTCCTTGCTTGGGCCGGTTGGTAGGTCATCCCTGTTGCATGGATGCAGATTACTATTGTGAGTCAGTCCTACTGTAGCGTTGTGTCATTCGGTTCTGAAATCATGTATATCTGTATGCAGGGTCTGTGTGTGGACTGCCATCTTGCTGTTCTTGATGGCAGTGCTAGGTGCCTGCTCGATCATAAACCGGTTTACCCGTGTCGCCGGCGAGCTGTTCGGGCTACTCATCGCGATGCTCTTCATGCAACAAGCTATCAAGGTTGGTGCATACCATAGCCTTTTATGCTTTCATTGCTCATCTAAGCACTAGGCTTCAAATCCGGTGCTGATACTGAAATTTTATTTAAAAATTGGTGGGTCTTGGCTTGCTTTCTTTGAGGTGGATGTGCTATGAACTTGGTGTCAAACACCAATTGGCCACTCTGGATGTTGTGTAGTGTACTACTGTAGTCAAGACGAGTTAGCCGACTAGTGAAAAAATCTACTAGGTTAGTCAATGACATGTGCACAAGCTGAAAAGCACATGGAGGCTAATGGGGATGTCCCCAGAGTGCTGTTTGGTCATTGCTCAACCTAAATGTTTTCTTGTCCTCAGTTCCAAATATGCTTTGTCCTAAATTCCAAATGTGCTTTGTCCCAAATCCCAAACAGAAAAGGTGGACAAATTCGAGAAGTCTTATTTCAAAAAAGAAAAAGAAAATCCAGTAACAGAAGTATTGTGCAGGCTCTCTACTATCTCTATATAGTTCACACTTGCGTATGTAGCTGACATACCTGTGTTGGATGCAGGGACTTGTTGACGAATTTCGCATACCTGAGAGGGAAAACATAAAAGCACTACAGTTTATCCCATCATGGAGGTTCGCCAACGGAATGTTCGCAATTGTACTGTCGTTTGGCCTTTTGCTCACCGCACTGCGGAGCAGGAAAGCGCGGTCATGGCGCTATGGAGCAGGTATGTATCTGAAAATTGTAACTGGTCCTATAGATAATATGAAATTTTTCGTACTTCGAATCTCCACTTTCTTTGCTGCCTATGAATATTAAGCACTTCAGTTGATCAAATTTTGTATTCCTTGTGACCCATTTACTCTACCTAGGTTGGCTGCGTGGCTTCATCGCCGACTATGGCGTTCCACTGATGGTGCTGGTGTGGACAGGGGTTTCTTACATACCGCATGACAGTGTGCCGAAAGGAATCCCGAGGCGCCTCTTCAGCCCCAATCCATGGTCCCCTGGTGCATATGACAACTGGACAGTCATCAAGGTACTACATAAACTCAACCAGACTTCCAAAACATTCAGTCTCTTCATGTGAACCATCAAAGCTCATCAAATGTTTTCCAATATCAATGAGCAGGATATGCCCCATGTGCCACTCATGTACATAATTGGTGCCTTCATACCTGCAACAATGATTGCTGTCCTTTACTACTTCGATCACAGTGTAGCATCCCAGCTTGCTCAGCAGGCTGAGTTCAATCTGAGGAAGCCTCCATCTTTCCACTATGATTTGCTTCTCCTAGGCTTCCTGGTATGTGCAGATGAGCATAACTCTGTGTAATAACTTCTGTTTGGTATATATTTATCTTATTCTCAGTGTAATTTCTTCAACAGACATTGTTATGTGGCCTAATTGGCATCCCTCCGTCCAATGGCGTCATTCCACAGTCGCCGATGCATACAAAGAGCTTGGCTACTCTAAAGCATCAGGTAAAATATGGGGAATGTTCTAAACTTCTGATGCTTGATTAATACTACTTGACACTACCATCCAAATGACAAAACATTTCTCTACAGATACTCCGCAACCGACTAGTAGCCACAGCACGACAAAGCATGCGTCAGAATGCGAGCTTGAGCCAACTGTACGGCAGCATGCAGGATGCTTATCAGCAGATCCAGACACCCCTGATCCACCAGCAACAGTCTTTCAAAGTACGCAGATATCTGACTGAAATTAATTGTTCACAGTATTGTACAAAAGCAGTCTAGTACATGTATCTCACATTGCAGTACCATTTTCACAAAATTTAGGGCTTGAACGAGCTCAAGGACTCAACTGTCCAGTTAGCATCAAGCATGGGTAACATCGATGCACCAGTTGACGAGACGATCTTTGACATAGAGAAAGAGATTGATGATCTGCTGCCCATGGAGGTCAAGGAGCAAAGATTGAGTAATTTGCTACAGGCTGTGATGGTTGGGGGCTGTGTTGCTGCTATGCCGTTGCTCAAGAAAATCCCCACAGCTGTCCTCTGGGGCTACTTTGCCTTCATGGCCATTGAGAGCTTGCCTGGTAATCAGTTTTGGGAGAGGATATTACTGCTCTTCACTGCTCCCAGCAGAAGATACAAGTAAGTTTCAACTCATGTTATTACTGTAAATTAAGGAAATCTGAGCATGCTATTGCCCATATGTAAGTATGCACAGATGTGAAAATAATTACCTAATCTGGTGGAAACGAGAAAGATACCACGGTAGAGTCGGAATGTTCAATTGTTTATAGTATGATTCCGGTAATCAGAAGCTACTATGCCAGACTGAAAAACTTACCGTTTACTAATCTTCACAGGGTGCTAGAAGAGTACCACACCACATTTGTCGAGACCGTGCCATTCAAGACGATAGCCATGTTCACACTCTTCCAGACTGCGTATCTGCTTGTATGCTTTGGGATCACATGGATCCCATTAGCTGGCGTTCTTTTCCCCCTGATGATCATGTTCCTGGTTCCAGTTAGGCAGTATATACTCCCCAAGCTCTTCAAAGGTGCACATCTCAATGACCTGGATGCAGCAGAGTATGAGGAATCACCAGCTATACCATTCAACCTTGCAGCGGTGAGTTCATAAACTCTTGATCTGTCCTGATAGGCTGTCTTTTTATCATCATGCCATTTTCTGAGCTTTACCTGATGAGACTAGAACATTCTAATCCTGTTGCACTAGCTTGACACTCAATAATGTGCATTTCAGCAAGATATTGATGTCGCACTGGGGCGCACCCAGAGCGCAGAGATCCTTGATGACATGTTCACCCGAAGCCGCAGTGAGATCAAGCGCCTGAATAGCCCTAAGATCACCAGCTCAGGTGGCACTCCTGTCACAGAACTGAAAGGCCTCCGCAGTCCTTGTATTTCTGAGAAGGCGTATAGCCCTCGCGTCACTGAGCTGAGGCATGAACGCAGCCCTCTAGGGGGGCGAGACAGTCCACGGACAGGCGAGACCCGACCATCCAAGTTGGGCGAAAGCTCCACACCAAAGTGAAGCAATATTGATGCATTACTCATATAAGCTATGAAGCTACTGGAAATAAAACATATGAATGATTTGAGCATCTGTTCTAATATAGTCTACTGATGAAGTACGATGCCACTATATGATGGCGAGTGATGAAGTATGATGCCCCCATATGATGTCTACTGATGAAGTATGAAAATAGGCGAATGTGTATCTCTAGCCTGTTATTTTATCTTTATTATTTTGTTCTTCCTTGTGCCTCCTGACCTAAGGGAGCACCGTATATGTAATATTTGACCTAGTAGAATATTATAGTGACTACTTTAAAACTTTTTTGAGTCTCACTTGGCTATATTCGTGTCAGAACTAGGATATCATTCATTATTGCTGCAAATTGTTCATATTATTCTTTAATTTTTTATATCAAACTGGTGAGCAATGAGCCTCATTTCTGTTTGCATCTTTGTTGGGAATATGTATGAGTGCTGCACAAATGTGCTATTTTGTTATCACTTACCAGTTGAGTAGTTGACTGATACTTAGGACAGTTTATTCCCCTCGGAATATCGCGCATTCTTGTTGTTTAAAATAGTGAACAGTGATTTTAATGAACAATATATATTTGTGGTCTAACAGCTCAAGCTACTAAATCATACAGTTGATGGATGAAAATGTTACTTGAATTGCGACAACGATGTTGTATATGTATATTACGAGTGTGCCTCGTGTAGCGTGTTCCAAGTGAGTACTGAATACCAGTTTAAGTTCAAAATTTAAAAGTCTTCGCAGGTGTCTTGTGGAGATGTGAATCACGTCAAATTCAATGAACTGGAAGTTGAGAGTTGGGGCAATAATACAATACACATAGTCAATCCAGTACAGTTGCTGACTGAAAAACTCCATCTGACCGACACAAAACCTGGAAAACAAGATAAGTTCAGGCATGACTAATCTAGACAGAAAGAAGACTGCACATGGAGGTACCAATTGTCTGAGCCTACTGGTAGAACAGGCCAAGCAGATTTCAGCAGTAATTTGCTAGGCACTAGAGCAATATACGAAAAGATATGATATGGTATGGCTGTGCTGTTTCAATGAGTTGCAGAGCCAACTGCCAAGTACAGCTACTGAGCACAGTGTCTTAATTGTACTTGTCCATGTTACTATAGAGGGAAAGGTGCCAAAATGAAAGAAAAAATTCAAGATGCAGTTCTTTCTTCACCTGCAACATATGCCTGCAGTAGTAGAGACGCCCGACAAGAAAGGAGGGTGCGAGTCCTCCTCCCTCCTCGCCCCCTCGCGGGCGACGGGGGAAACCCTAGCCGCCGCCGCCCACCTCCCTCCTCCATCCACCCTCCCTCCCTCCGCCGCCGCCAAAGGGTGCGGCTGGGCAAGGCCTGGCCGGCGGCGGCGGCGGCGGGGCCCCTCCTCGCACCCTCCCACGCAGATCCAAGGCCGGCGATGGCGGCGGCGGATCGGCTACGAGGGCCTGGACGTGGTACTGTCGGGTACCACGGCGCGACGTCCTCGACTCCTCGACGACGGCGTGGCGGACGACATCGACTCTTCTTCGGGTAGATCGACGGCGAGTGGGGCGGGCTGGCCGGTGAGAACCGGGCTCCGTTTTTGGAGACGACGATGGTGGCGTCTCCGGGCGTCATCACCTTGTTGAAGGCATCGTTGCTCCGCCCTCAACCTGTTTGTTCCGGGGAAACCCCAGATCTGGTTTTCCAGATCGGACGATGGCGTCACCTACGGTGTCGTTCACCCTCTTGAGGGCATCGTTTTGGAACACGCACTACCTGGAGGGGGTCAGCTGGCGGAGCGGTGTTTCATCTACCACGTCGATGTCGGTGAGTCTCGGCGGCGTGGCGCTGCGGGGTCTCGATTTCGGGTTGATGGACTCGCGCATGGTGGCGCTGTTTGGCATCGTGGCGATGCCGACGGCAGGCCTGATTTTGCAAGGTCATGGTGTTGATACTTTCTGAAGATGGGTTCGTGGAAGACGGCGGCAGCGACTAAAGCGTGCACATCGGTGTGCGTTGAGTGTTTAGCTGAACTGGTACTCCGGTTTTAGATGATGTGCGTTGGTGTTAGTCACCCTCATCATAGTGGTAGCGACCCTTGTTGTCGAGAGGTTGACTTCAGTTTGTTTTCAATATTGTACTTTGTAAATCTGGTTGGATTAATAAGTGCAAATGGCTGTGTGCATCTCTCGATGCAGAGGCCGGGGACTCGCACCCTCCTTTTCTAAAAAAAAAAGTAGTAGGCAGAAAGCTACTGGGCTGGCATTCCTCTTTCAACGGCAACCATGATTCCAACTTTAGAAGACAATGCATTTGCATTTGTCATGAAGCATTGACCTACTGAGACCAAAGGTATTACAACCACCAGAGAGTTCATCTGTATGCAGTGGAGGTCATAGACTCATAGCAGGTGCTGCCTTGTCTTTCTGCTTGGCAAAACGACGCCCCCCGATTGTCGACAATCATGGTCGCCTTTTTTCTCAATCGTCGATACCCTCAACAACAACCTGTGAGCTAGGGCTAGTGATCAGATGGATTTTACAGGCATGTACTGTTGCCAGAAAGGAGTGGCTGGAGTTCATCGGCGCGGCGGAAGAAGGTTGAAGGATCCATGCTTGAAGGCCATCGGCAATGTCCGGATGATAATCTTTGCACATCAAGTGCAGCAGGAGGGGTTTGTTATTTCCCAATCATTTTGACCTGCAGACAGCAAGTAGTGTTGTCACACCCTGCAGTGCAGGGAATTCCTGAAATGGCCCCAGTTATCTTCAGGGTCTCTGAGTTCATCATCTTCGCCAGTCCCTATCCTACTTCCCCCTTTCATCTCTTTGGTGCAATGCCATTGGTTTTGTCGCGCTTTTCTGGATTCCAAAGAGCAATGTGACAATTCGATCGATAGGGTTGTAGCTGCTTCAGTTGAAAGCTGAGATATCAGATACATCTTCCAGAATATACAGATGTGACCATGAATAATTGGACGCGTTGAGTTTACTCCAGTAAGTAATACTAGACTGATTACCCTCTGTTCTTATATGGTGAAAAAAGACAAGTTGAGATACATCGGCGATAAACTGGTAAAAGTGTTCCCAAAAAACAAAAACAAAAACTGGTAAAACTGCATGCTGCGTCTCTGCCTGACCAACAATCATGTGAAAGATAGACGAAAGGAACCAGCAATCTTCAGTGTTAAACACAATGCAAGCAATCACATCTTTGTTTTTCTGGCATTTCATACTCACGAGATTTTTGCTGTACAAACTGTTTCCATACTGCAGAAAGTGGCAATCATCCAGTGGAATCCTCAAAAACTCTTGGAAACTTCAAGTGATGGCAAACTCCGAAATTCCATTATCTGGAAGACCCCAAAAAAACCACTGGCACGAATATTTGCACTTCTGTAAACTTGTGGCCATGTTTGGGCTCCATGGAGATGGATCCCACAGGAGACAGAGCCAGTATACATGATGGAACTGCCTCGATACATCATGAATTCAAGAGAAGGATTTTTTTTTATAATTACACATGTGTTTCATGCAGAATGAAACAATCAAAACTGCTGAAGATTTCCATGGCCAAGCTTGCAAAATACTTAAAGATTAACCAAAACAGGTAGCACTTTGCATGTGCAGGTCAACTAGATCCAGAACCCCAGTAAAATGCAACTGATGAAAATTATTGGTTTAATACGTCAACAACCAAGCGAAGCATTAGCTGGTCCTTGCATCAGGAGATAATATGAATCAACAACCATATAATCAAGTCAGCTCTTTATTATTATTGGTACAGCAAATCCTGGAAGTCTACTTTCTACTTTCTTAACCAGAGAACTTGCGCCCTGTCATCTTCTCGGACTCATATATAATGTGATTGATAAGACCCCTTGCCGCACTGCATACCAAGAAATAGTTTCAGAAGACTGTCGCAAAAAAAAAGGTATGACAGTCAGTAACAGAAGTTGTACAGAGCAGCAACTTACTCATCCTTCATTTTCTGTATCTTCTCCGGATCAGTTTCATGCATGTTTTTCTTGAACTGTTGTCTTACCATGGAAACAAGAAGCCCTGTGTTGTGTTGCTGGATCACAAAATACGACAACTCAGTCAGACAAATGTGCAGGTTCATACAAATATGCCAAACATCAGGAAGGACTTATTAGTTCTAGTTGTGATGACCTATCTCTACCTAATTAATACTGAAAGGAGGAAGGTTTCTTGCCAATTTTTCGGCCATCATCGAAATGGCCACTAGATTTGATAAAATTTACACCCCATGCTACTTACCACCAGGTGGAAACAAGAAGGTTTGCGAAAAAAAAGGCTCGGGCTGACGAGTTTGCTGTCGACGCCTACCACGGCACCAAGATCCCTGACTTCTACCGCTGGTAAGATCGACCGCACTCCCTCGGCGAGGGACACGATCTAGCCAAGGGAGTCGATGTGGACAGGGGCGACAGAATTTATCGAAGGAACTTGATCTATCGGAGATATCCGACAACGGCAAATGGGGAGCTCGTTCTGGGGAAGGATTCCCTGCGCGTGCGGGAGAGCAGGGCGTGCACCCACGGGCTGTTGGGAGATGGCGCACACGGGCTGTTAGGAGCCGGCGCGATCCAGGAGGGTGGACGTTCCAACAGCATTCCAGCGTCAGCTCGGATGGAAACCTCGATGTGGGCTGGTAGACGGAAGCGACGGGGAGCATGGACGCCAGGACAGCAAAGGAAGCCGGCTATTCCAAGGACGGCCCTCTTGGCGCGTATCGCTGCCGCTGCTATGTCCCTGTCCATCTGCACCATGTTGTCGCGGCACTGGTCTGCAGTGCAACCTACTACTCCGAGCACGATTGCAGGTAATGTTGCCATGAAGTCCTGGGATATGTAATGTTCCCTGTAGTTTCCTAGCAATGTCTTAGTTAGTACACAGATTTAAGGGCTCATTTAAATTTCAATGAATTTATATCAGTTTCCATGATACTTTGTTGTATCAGCATCGCCAATTCATTCTAGACTGATAACGGCATTGTGGACTATTGGATTGGCCTATATAACTTTATTAGTGAATTACATTGGTAGATGACCTCTTCCCCTTATGTGCAGGCCATACAAAGTAATTGGCTGAATTTATATTGGAAGGTGACATCTGTGAGGTGACAATCTCAATCTTTGTCACATGGGTCTTGGAATTTTGCTTGGTCAATATGTTGTCTTTTAATATTTCAAGAATGAATTAGTTAATGCAACTATTAGAAATAAGGACAGAGATGCTAAAAAATGGGTACTATAACCAGCTACCAAACATTTCGACTAATGTTCTATATCCATTTTGGTTTCTAAAGAATGAAATGTTGTACAAAGTAAAGCAGGATGATGTAAGGATGATTTCAGATCCGAAGAGTTGGAGGATACTAGGTGAGTAATGATTATATGACTATATGGGTAATATCACTACTTGTTTTTCAGGTTTCTATGCACATATTTAATTATTTTGCATCTGTTGCATCAGCAGCATGATGCAAGATGATTTCAGATCCAAGGAGTTGGATATCATCATTTTTTTCCAGATTTCTAAGCATATATTTATTTATCTTGTATCTGTTGCAACGCATGGACTCTTTTGCTAGTCTTTACTACTATTAAGGTCGAGTCTGTGGTGTTGGAATTTTATGGGTCTTTGCCCATGGCCCAAATTAAATCACAGCTTTTTCACATGGCCCAACTAAAATTTCTAAAATCTCATGGCCCATTTATATGGCTGGTTGGGGACTAAAGTTTAGTCCCACATTGCTAGTTGGAGGAGACAAACACCAACTTATAAGGTGGAGTGTTGAGACACGTACTTGGTGTGCTTGAGTGAACAGGAGGCTCTCTCCCGCGCACTCCTCCTCCGCCGCCGCTCGCTCGTCTCGTCACGTCACATCACATCTCGTCACGACACGCCGCGGGTTGCGGGAATCTCGCCGAGCCGAGCTTATATTTTTGCTGTTCGGGAAAATTAAACAAGTCATTGATTGATAATTAACGGACACATTAATTACCTCAGTCGTTTCCGATTCTTTTGGATCGTGGGGCTGTTACCGACTTGATCGTGCGGCTGCGCCCACGTCCTACCCGACCCGCACTATATATCCTGGCTGAGCGAACCCTAGCAGAACACACGCAACACATGGTCGCTCGCCGTCCTAGTTCCAGAACCTTGCGCCACCGTTTTCCAAGTCTTCTCCATCCCGTCTTCCGGCGTGCACTGGTTGAAGGGACAGTAGGCCTCCGGAACCCCGCCTCTTGTGATCCTGTACGGGAGAGGGGCGATCAGGTTTTTGGGGAGCGCACTCGCGCGACTACTGACTTCGAGTTCTTCCCCAACGACAATTTCTTCCCCGACATCGGCAGCCTCTTCATCGACGACATGGGTGACGCTTCTGCTTCCGCTGCCGCTGCTGCCACACTGTATGATCTCATGATCTTCCTGTTTGAGTTACTACTACAATTTCTGCTAGTGGTATATGCTGTAGATTTGTTCTGTTTGTCTACGGTATTGGTAGATCGTAACTGTTTATCTATTGTATAGGTAGATCGCATGATTAGTTTAATTCTTATTATTCTAGTCATGTTTTGTTTACTGTTTTCACGAATTAAATCATATGCTAAATTGCTTATATATTCATCAATCCAAAAACCTGATTATAGGCAATTTGCATCACCTGGCTTTCTCGCGTCAACGAAGCCGTTTCCCTTTAAAGGGGTGCTTTACAAACGGTGGCGCATGAGAGCAGTTTACTGGTTTCAGAACAGTAACTGCTATGCCGCCACCAAAGACAAGCCTGAGGGCGAGCTTAATGCTGAACAACTGGAGGCATATGAGAGGCTCGATACTCTTTTCAAGAGTGCCCTCCTCAGTATCCTTGACGACTCCATTGTGGACTCGTACATGTCGTTTGATAACGGCAAAGATACGTGGGATGCGCTCGAGGCCAAATTTGGGGCCTCGGACGCTGGCAGCGAGTTGTACGTCATGGAGCAATTCTATGACTACAAGATGACTGATGAGCGCTCTGTTGTACAACAGGCTCATGAGATACAGTCACTCGCAAAAGAATTAGAGCATTTTAAGTGTAACCTGCCGGACAAGTTTGTTGCCGGTGGCATTATCGCTAAGCTTCCATCTTGATGGAGCAACTTTGCTACTGCTCTGAAACACAAGAGGCAAGAGTTTTCCGTTTCGGATCTCATTGGGTCTCATGACATGGAAGAGAAGGCGAGAGCAAAGGACACTCGTGCTCGAGTTGCTGAGGCTGGTTCTAGTGCCCACATGGTACAGAAGAAGAATTTTCGGCAGTCCCACATGCCCAAATATAACAAGGGCAAATCTGAGGGCAAAGGCAAGTCTGATGATAGGCACAAACCAAAACAGCCTACCAACTTCAAGAAGAACAACAATAAGCCGAGGAAGGGATCATGCCATGTTTGCGGTGATCCAACTCACTGGGCACCTCGCTGTCCCAACCGCCATGAGCTGCGCGGACTGGACAACAACGGCAAGACTGCCAATGTTGTCATTAGCGACACTAAGATGAAGGATTCTGGTTCACAGGGACTTCTCCCGTGCTGATGGGGAACGGGTCACATGCTTCTGTTCGTGGTGTTGGCACGGTCGATCTGAAGTTTACTTCGGGGAAGATCGTGCACTTGAAGAACGTGCATCATGTGCCCTCCATCAATAAAAATCTCGTCAGCGAATCTCTTATATGTCGAAATGGTTATAAGTTGGTTTTTGAGTCCAATAAAGTTGTAATATCTAAGTATGGACAATTTGTTGGAAAAGGCTATGAGTGCGGAGGCTTGTTCCGCCTATCTTTGTCAGCTTTTTGCACTAAAGTTATTAATCATATTTGTCATGAGATTGAGTCCAATATTTGGCATTCACGACTTTGTCATATTAACTTTGGTTGCATGATGCGGCTAGCTAGTTTGGATTTAATTCCGAAATTCATTACTGTCAAAGGTTCCAAGTGTCAAGTGTGTGTGCAAGCTAAACAATCTCGCAAGTCCCATAAGACTACGGAGGCAAGAGACTTGGCACCGCTGGAACTTATACATTTGGATCTCTGTGAGATGAATGGCGTGTTGACAAAAGGCGGAAAGAAATATTTCATGACGCTTATTGATGACTCCACTAGATATTGTTATGTGTATCTTCTGAAATCAAAAGATGAAGCCTTAAACTAGTTTAAAATCTATAAAGCTGAAGCAGAGAACCAACTTGATCGGAAAATTAAACGGCTAAGGTCTGATCGTGGTGGAGAGTATTTTTCCAATGAGTTTGATTCTTTTTGTGCGGAACATGGTATAATTCATGAGAGGACGCCTCGCTACTCGCCTCAGTCAAATGGGGTGGCCGAAAGAAAGAACCGAACTCTGAGTGATTTGGTTAACGCCATGTTAGACAATTCGGGTCTCTCCAAGGCATGGTGGGGGGAGGCTCTATTGACAGCTTGTCATGTCCTAAACCGAGTTCCCACAAAGAAGAAAACCGTTTCTCCATTTGAGGAATGGGAAAGGAAAAATACGAGACTCTCTTACTTTCGTACTTGGGGTTGTTTGGCGAAAGTCAATATACCAATTCCCAAGAAGCGCAAGCTTGGACCAAAAACCGTGGATTGTGTTCTTCTGGGCTACGCTTTTCGTTGCGTTGGTAATAGATTTTTGGTTGTAAAATCTGAGGTATCCGCCGTTAACGTTGGTACGATTATGGAGTCGAAGGATGCGACTTTCTTTGAGAAAATCTTTCCGATGAAGGATATGCCTAGCTCATCAAATCAGGAGATACCTAATACATCTAGTCAGGAATTGGTTGATATTCCTGATCCTACCATTTCGATAGAACACACTAATAATCCTGTGGAGGATGACAATGAAGTTCCTGTTAGGAGCAAGAGACAGAGGACTGCAAAGTCCTTTGGTGATGATTTCATTGTGTACCTTGTGGATGACACACTGAAAGTGCATGTGTTGCCCCCATGCGTGGTTTTGGTAATTAATGACAATCCTTATGGACTAATGTTTGCATTGAGATATCTTTATAGATCTTGTCCATAAAGAAGATTGGAGTTCATGTGTTGGACTCTAGAAGATTATATGATTACCAAGGTTCTATCCAATGGGTTTATATGAAGAATGGTCATGTGAAGAGTTGAGCTTATTGCAAGCATGGCTTGGAAAAGAAGATTGAGTGAACTTCATGTTTATGTCCAAGCCATCATCTATATCAAGATAAGAAGATGAAGTGCAAGTGGATTCATGAAGACGGGGTTTAGCAAGGCTCTCCCATAATGGTGTATGGGGGAGCATTTGGAGAAGTCTTCATCAAGCATGTGCTAGCAAGCACAATCAAGAAAGGTGTTCCAACTTGAGAGAGTCAAGATCGTCATCATCGAGCTCAAGTGGAATGCGCAAGGCAAAGGTATGATCTTGATAGGGTTTCTATTTTACCGGTCTCATGTTGTTAGTTTGGAGACCGGGTTATAGGATAGACGGCGTACTATCAAGAGGGGCTCTCAAGTGAGTAACTTGATCGCATCTTTGTGGAGAGCTCAAACCTTTGCATACTTGGCATATCATCTTTCTTGGTTCTTATTTGGCTTTTATCCATGTGAGAATTTAGAGCTTGTGTTCATCTCCATACCAAGCTCTAGTTCATCAAAAACGGATTTCATTTGAATATCTTGTGGTGTTTTTGATGTTGGAGGTTTTACCGGTTCGTCTCTTGTAGAGAGGTCAAACTCTCCTCTTGTGTTATCCTCCTCACATGATGGACTATGATGTGTATATGCATGATCTTGTAGTGTTTGTGATTATCTTCGGAGCAAGCCCAAGATCATTGAAAACGGAGTCCGGATGGAAAACTTGTTGCGTTCTCGGTGTTGGAAATATTACCGGTCCTCCTCGAGATAAGATCCACACCTCCCATGTGTGATATCTCCTCCATATTTGTGACCCTTAATATTTCCAACAAAGTTGGTTTCATCGCATTTGGATTTTTAATGAAAAAGATATGGTTTTTAGATTGTTTGTTTCTGCGCAGGCCGGCTCCCTGGCCAGCCCAGGCCGGGCTGCAGGCCGGGCGGCTCGGGTGGCAGGCCGGCTCCCTGGCCGGCCCAGGCCGGGCTCCAGGCCGGGCGGCTCGGGTAGCAGGCCGGCCCAGGCCGAGCTCCAGGCCGGGCGGCTCGGGTAGCTGGCCGGCTCCCAGGCCGGCCCAGGCCGGGCTCCAGGCCGGGCGGCTCAGGTAGCTGGCCGGCTCCCAGGCCGGGCGGCTCGGGGAGCAGGCCGGCTCCCTGGCCGGGCCACAGGCCGGCTCGCTCCTCCCTGCAGCCCAACGGTCATCTTTTTAGAGGACCTATTTAAAGGGGGTTTCTTCCCCAATGGTTTGTACATCTCTTGAGCAAGTTTTTCTCCCCTCTCTCCTCCATTGTTGATCTTTGGAAAAAGCTTGCCTTCCTCTCATTCCCTCCCATGATTCTTGCATATCTTTGAGGGAAATTGAGAGGAGATCTAGATCTACATATTCATCCAATCCATTCCTACTCTAAGTGAGGGGAACCTAGTAGATCTTGATCTTGAAGTTTCATTTGTTGTGTTCTTCGTTGTTCTTCCTCTCTTCTCCCCCCATAAGCATTAGTTGCTTGTGGTGGGATTCGAGAGTGAAGGATTTGAGCCTTGTGCTCTTGCCATTGCTTCGTTGCATCGGTTTGTGCTCTCCACGAGGATTCGTGGAAGTTGAAAGCTTGTGAACTTGTTACTCTTGGGTCTTTGGACCCTAGACGCCCGTGTGGTGGTTGAGACCCTTGTGTGGTCACTTGTAGCTGTTCGGGAGCCCCCAATCCCGTTGTGGGTTGTGCCCCGGATCGTTGTTGAAAGGCTCCGGATTTCCGCCTCGAAGGATTCCGATAGTGGAAGGTGAACCAAAACTTTGTGGTGCGGTTCATCGGAGAAGAAGGTGAAACATTTGTGGTTGTTGAACCATTGTGTTGGTTCACACCTCTCCAACGAGACGTACTCCCTTAACAAGGAGGAACTCGGGAATACATCCTCGTCTCCGCGTGCCTCGGTTATTTCTATACCCGAGCTTTTTACTTATGAACTTTACATTGTGATAGCCTTCGTGCTTGAAGTATTCTATATTGCTATCACCTTGTTGCTTGTCTTGCTTAGCATAAGTTGTTGGTGCACATAGGTGAGCCTAGTTTATTTAGGTTGTTGGCTTGTTAATTTAAACACATAGTTTTATTCCGCAATTATCAAGCCTAAACCGGAAAAGTTTTAATCGCCTATTCACCCCCCCCCTCTAGGCGACATCCTTGTCCTTTCACACACCAAGTACCATTTCAGAAGCCTATGCATCTCTTGATGCTGACTACTGGAAGGAAGCTGTCCGTAGCGAGATGGATTCCATCTTGGCTAATGGAACCTGGCAAGTCACTGATCATCCTTATGGGTGTAAACCTGTAGGATGTAAGTGGGCGTTCAAGAAAAAACTTAGGCCTGATGGTACTATTGAGAAGTACAAGGCGCGGCTTGTGGCTAAGGGTTATACCCAGAAAGAAGGTGAAGACTTCTTTGATACTTACTCACCTGTGGCTAGACTGACCATGATTCGTGTGCTACTTTCGTTGGCTGCCTCGCATGGTCTTCTCGTTCATCAAATGGACGTTAAGACAGTTTTCCTAAATGGAGAGTTAGACGAGGAAATTTACATGGATCAGCCCGATGGTTTTGTAGTACCTGGTCAGGAAGCAAAGGTGTGCAAGTTGTTGAAGTCTTTATATGGCCTGAAGCAAGCCCCTAAGCAATGGCATGAAAAGTTTGAGAGAACTTTAACTGCTGCAGGTTTCGTTGTCAACGAATCTGACAAGTGTGTGTACTATCGCCATGGTGGGGGCGAGGGAGTTATTCTCTGTCTGTATGTCGATGACATACTGATCTTTGGAACCAACCTTGATTTAATCAATGAGGTTAAGGATTTCTTATCTCGCTGTTTTGAGATGAAGGATCTAGGAGTAGCTGATGTTATCTTGAACATCAAGCTGCTGAGAGATGGTAATGGTGGGATTACACTTATTTAGTCTCACTATGTGGAAAAGGTTTTGAGTCGCTTCGGGTATGACGACTGCAAGCCTTCTCCGACACCATATGATCCTAGTGTGTTGCTTCGAAAGAATCAACAGAGTGCTAGAGATCAGCTGAGATATTCTCAGATTATTGGCTCGCTTATGTATTTGGCTTGTGCCACGAGGCCTGACATCTCTTTTGCTGTGAGCAAGTTGAGCCGGTTTGTTTCTAATCCGGGAGATGATCATTGACATGCTCTTGAGAGAGTTATGCGTTATTTAAAAGGCACTGCGAGCTATGGAATTCACTACTCCGGGTGTCCGAGGGTACTGGAGGGTTATAGCGATTCTAATTGGATATCTGATGCTGATGAGATTAATGCCACGAGTGGTTACGTGTTTACACTCGGTGGTGGCCTTGTTTCCTGAAAGTTTTGCAAGCAGACCATCTTAACGAGGTCAACTATGGAAGCAGAACTCACAGCGTTAGACACATCCACTGTTGAAGCAGAGTGACTTCGTGAGCTCTTGATGGACTTACCTGTGGTTGAAAAACCAATACCCGCCATCCTTATGAACCGTGATAATCAAACTGTGATAGTTAAGATTAAAAGTTCTAAGGATAATTTGAATTCATGAAGGCATGTGAAGAGGAGATTGAAATCTGTCTGAAAATTAAAGAACTCCGGAGTTATTGCGTTGGATTATATCCAAACGTCTAAGAATTTGGCAGATCCCTTCACAAAGGGTTTATCACGTAATGTGATAGATAGTGCATCGAGAGAGATGGGTTTGAGACCCACGGTATGAGTTGTCCACAGTGGTAAACCACTCTATGTGATCGGAGATCCCGTGAATTAGAAGTGGGAGACAAGCTGTTGGTCAGCTGGGAGGAGAGTATCACTACATTATTTTTCCCACTCCGTGAAGATGCAATACTCTCCTGATCTGCATGGCAGGTTGATATTTATCTTAATGTGTTCCAAGCGGCTTACTTTTATAAGCGGAGATGTTATCCTACAGAGCATCTCTTGAGGAATACACCTATATGAGTCTGTCTATTAATCGTCGTAGTCTATGAGAGTTGGGTGCTCTCTCGTAAACTCATGAAAGGTCATGGAGTATGACGCATAAGCTCCACCCGCGGTGAAGCCTTGCGGCAGCCCAGTATCGGTCAAGGGCTTGTGTGAAACTAGTTTGCAGCAAACTTGTAGTTCAAGGCATAGTCCACTATCCAAGTTGTGATCTAGTGTAGCATAAGTTTCTAAGTGGAAGTTCAACTTAACAGTCTCCACTAAGCACCGGTATATAAAACAATGTATTGGAACTGAATGATGAGATTTGTGCCAATGAGACTTTGTGGGGGATTGTTGGAATTTTATGGGTCTTTGCCCATGGCCCAAATTAAATCACAGCTTTTTCACATGGCCCAACTAAAATTCGTAAAATCTCATGACCCATTTATATGGCTGGTTGGGGACTAAAGTTTAGTCCCACATTGCTAGTTGGAGGAGACAAACACCACCTTATAAAGTGGAGTGTTGAGACACTTGGTGTGTTTGAGTGAACAGGAGGCTCTCTCCCGCGCACTCCTCCTCCTCCGCCGCTCGCTCGTCTCGTCACGTCTCGTCACGACATGCCGCGGGTTGCAGGAATCTCGCCGAGCCGAGCTTATATTTTTGTTGTTCGGGAAAATTAAACAAGTCATTGATTAATAATTAACGGACGCATTAATTACCTCAGCCGTTTCCGATTCTTTTGGATCGTGGGGCTGTTACCGACTTGATCGTGCGGCTGCGCCCACGTCCTACCCGACCCGCACTATATATCCTGGCTGAGCGAACCCTATCAGAACACACGCAACACATGGTCGCTCGCCGTCCTAGTTCCAGGACCTTGCGCCGCCGTTTTTCAAGTCTTCTCCATCCCGTCTTCCAGCGTGCACCGGTTGAAGGGACAGTAGGCCTCCGGAACCCCGCCTCTTGTGATCCTGTACGGGAGAGGGACGATCAGGTTTTTGGGGAGCGCACTCGCGCGACTACTGGCTTCGAGTTCTTCCCCAACGACGATTTCTTCCCCGACATCGGCAGTATCTTCATCGACGACATGGGTGACGCTTCTGCTTCCGCTGCCGCTGCTGCCACACTGTATGATCTCCTGATCTTCCTGTTTGAGTTACTACTACAATTTCTGCTAGTGGTATATGTTGTAGATTTGTTCTGTTTGTCTACGGTATTGGTAGATCGTATCTGCTTATCTGTTGTACTGGTAGATCGCATGATTAGTTTAATTCTTATTATTCTAGTCAGTTTTGTTTACTGTTTTCACGAATTAAATCATATGCTAAATTGCTTATATATTCATCATGTGGTGTCACACTTCGCAGTATTTACATAGCAAATGCCATCGCGCCTCTATCGCACAAACTCCAACAACTAAAAACCAGCGAAGCCTGTCAACTCGCAACAAACTTGTACGTGGCAACAAACTCAACCGGACTCCCTTTGAAATAGCCAAACGACGGGAGTAAACTTGTACGTGGCAACAAACTCAAACTGCTCCCGTCGTTTCTGATACCTTCTTTCCTGTATATACGGATTCTATTCTTTTTTTTTTTTTGCATGGTAATACGATTCTCATTGATAAATAAAAGACGAGATACAAAGTACGTATACACCGATCTTACAGATCTGAAAAGATAGGATTCTATTCACAAGGCAGGTTGTTGATTAGCGGATTGGTATCTATCCTGAGCCACTAAACTGCTATATATAAGCTACGTACATACGTACTTATCACCGCAAACTAAGGATCGTCGGATGAGATCGATTATGACGAGTACGTCTCCATGTCGCCGACGCGTCGGAGTACCTTGCCATCACGGGCAACGGCAACGTCAAGCTTGCAAAGGTGTGGATCGGATGTTCGTGGGGCAGATACCAGTGGCGGAGCTTGGGCCAAATGGCCGGGGGGGGGGGGGGGGGCGAATGGGCTGCTGGGCCACTGCTGGGGGGGGGGGGGGCAAATAGGCTGAATACATCAATTTCTGAGGTAAAAAGGCCAAATAGTACTGGATTTTTGTTAAAATCTGCTTGGGCTGGGGGGCGGCGGCCCCCCCTGAACTGCACGTAGCTCCGCCCGTGGCAGATACCATGAGCGCCGAGAAGTCGTCCTTCATCTTCCCACGATCTTCATGATCGGCCCCAAGATCACGGCTGTCGGTGCCGAGGAGTCGGACCCGAAGTACCTGGAGGCACAGCTCCTTCTCTCTACGCCAAGCTCATTGCCCCTCTAAAAAAGCTCGTGAAGGGCATCATCGAGGGCCAGACCCGCGTGTTGGCCGCAGAGCTAACCAAGGGCATCAAGTCGTTCAAGGAGAAAGTCTTCACCCACGTGCAGCTGAAGCTGAACCGGTTCAGCCTCGTCATATACAACGTCAACGGGAAGCAGCTGGTGGACGTGCCCGGGCCTGGGAGTACTTGACGGAGGCCCGGATGAAGGGAGATCGAGGTGGGAGCCAAGGAGAGGGAGGGGCTGACGCGGCAGAACACGGCCAACGTGGACGCCGAGACCAAGGAGGAGACCAATGGGTAGGCCGAGGTGTACGTGTTCGGGAACGCCAGGGAGGCGGACATCACCGCGGCCAAGCCCGAGCTTGCCATGAAGAAGGTCGGGTGGGAATCACAAGCAGGTCAAGGTGGTCGAGCTCGATGCGGCAAAGATCGTCGCCATCCGCGAGGCGGAGCTCCAGATGGAGGTCAAGTGCAAGAACACGACGCCAGACCGAGAAGCTCAAGGCCGATCGATCAACTCAGAAAGGTCACCGACTTACCGTGCAGTACAAGACACAGGAAACATAAAGTTAATACACGCATGCTCACATATGCTCAAGGCCGAGATTCTCATGCATGTGTGCGCATGTTATATGACTGTGACCTTGTAGGTTCAATAATCAAACGCGCTGGTCTATAGAAGGCAGAATGCGGCAGAAGTGGTGCTGTTTGAGCAAACGAAGGTGGCGGAGGCGTGCAAGGCGCAGGTAGACACAAAGTTCTTCGAGGAGAAGATGTCGAAGCCTCCAAGCTGTACGCAAAGCAGCAGGAGGCCGAGCCCATGCTGCTGGCGCTCGGCGGCAACTACCATGCGCTCAGGGAGTACGTCATGATCGACAACGGCATGCACACGGAGATGACACACGTCAACATAGGTGCGGTCAATGGCATGCAGCCATAGATCACTCTCTGGAGCAACGGAGACGGCACCGGCGGTGAGCTGCAGCATGTCACCGGGGTGTACAACGTGTTGCCGCCGCTTCTGTCGACGGTGCATCCGTGCATGAGCAGACATGGATGTTGCCGCCGGTGTGGATGGGTGCGCTGCCTAAAGGATGGTGATTTGACATAGTCGTGCATGGTTTTGATTAGATAACCTTTTTTTAGGGAAGATTGTTAGATAGACAAGTACATAATTTTGTCATTGCTGGCGTAAGTAACGTGTCGCAGGTTTTTAGGCAAGATTGTTAGGGCATGTACAATGGGGTGACGTCAGACTTCTCTTAGCGTTGCCACGTAGGATATTTGTCTAGTTGGAGGAGAGAGAATGAAGAAAGAGGAGGCTGCCTTCTCTTAGCTAAGAGATGATCTCTTACGAAATAAGAGATGGCTAATTTCACCATTGTATCATTTGTCTTCCCTTAAAACTACAATTTCCTACTAAAATATAATTATTTCTCATTAATTGTAGGGGATGGCAATAAGAGATAATGCATTGTATAATTCATAATTTTGCCTTCTCTAAATGATGTGGACGGCTAAGAGAAGGCGTGCCTTCCCTACCATTGTACATGCCCTTAGATAGGTAAGTGCATAATTTTTGCCATTGCTCGCGCAGGTACGTGTCGCAGGTTATTAGGGAAGATTGTTAGATAGCTAAGTACATAATTTTTGTCATTGCTCGCATAGGTACGTGTCGCAGGTTCTATTAGTTGGTTTCAGTTTACCGTGTCATCGGACTAATCTTCTTTACTGTTAAGGTTCAATCATTGTCTGGTACTCCAATAGTTTAGTCACTTGGTTGTCAAATCATGGTGCTGGTTAGATAACTTCTTCACTAGTCCACTACTAGGGATGTTGACGGACGTCTGCTCCGATCAAATTTCTGTCCGCCACGTTCCGTACCTACTGATCATTTGTAGTACTAATCATCGGGCTGAGATGAATTAACGCACGATTTGCCATGTGACGGACTGTCCGCCCCGTCCGTTGGACGGTCCACCGACATCCCTATCCACTACCCAATGCCAACCTTTTGAATGTCTCTACCTTCGAATCGAGCTAAAAGATATTTGGTAGTGACGGAAAATATTGAGTTGCATAACTAAATAACGAATCTTCGACATAGTGAGGAGCCGCATGACCAAGAACTACATAATAGAAGTGAGACGTGCCTTCTTTTTATTTTAAGTTGTGTTTTGCCCCTTTTGTGTAGTTTCCCTTGCCCTTTATTTGTGCTCATCCTTGAGGCTTTAAATTAGTGGATTTACTTTTGCTTTGTATCTAAATGTTTTCTCCCCTTATGTTACTGTACTAGTAGTCTGGTACAACTAGTGGTGGTATCCTGGAAGGCCACACATAGGTCTCAAAGCTATAGAATGATATGGCTTCTCTTCCATTCCATTCTCTTGGGACAAGTGAAAGCAGAAGCATATACATATGAATGTATCATGGAAGCCTGAGGGTGCCAAAGCTAGCTTGGATTCTCTCCTAGGGAAGTGCTTCCATGTATGACCATGACCAAACTCCAAAGGAAGTGAGATCACTTGATAGCCCCTAACATGCCTTGATTCTCTGCTTTTGCACATCCAAGAAGAACAGCTCAGGCTTTTAGCTTTCGTCTTAAGACTATAACCAAGACTGCATAGAACACACAAACTCCAGCAGTGCGGTAACAAAATGACATTAGAAGAACTAAGCACTTTTACCATGATATGGTTCGGAATCAAGTTCCATGCATGGAGGACATTTTTTATGCGCTTGTTCGTGAAATATAACAAACATTTCCTTCAATGGTCCTAAATATCACTTGCTATCCCGTTGCAATGCACAGGCATTTAGCTAGTTATTCTATATTGTGGAACTAATTATAGAGCATGTTATAATTATGTAAAAGAAAAATCACGATTTGCATGTCTAACATCATAATAAAGTGCCCCAGAACAAATGAACCCTCTTATTTGTAATGCTTACAGAGAAACATTGATTCCGCAGAGCAGTTTCATAATAAGAATACGTGGTGATTAAACAAAATTTGTATGGATACGTACAAATCAAAATGACACAGAAACTGACGACGGGGCAATTAAAGAAACTAAAGAAATTCTAAAGAAACTCAGCCTGTACTCACCGTTGAGAATAGAGCAAGCTGAGTTCATGTTAAGAAAGACTCTGCAGATAACAAGATAGTTCAACAAAATCGTGTACCTGATTCCCAATGAACTTAGCCCTCCTTAAGCATTCACGGTATAACAACAGCATGACAAAAAAATAATAATAAGTGACAGTTCAACAGTTTCTTCGTAGATGCTACGATTTCAATGAAGAATTGGGCTGCACGAGGACTACTAGATGTGATTTGCCAAGGCTGAAGCTAGTGGACTGAACTCATTCATATAGCTACTTCGACTTCACAAATAAAATTACAGGACTGACTTCTCATTGGCATTTACAGGTCATGTTGAGGGTTAGTTCCTACTATCTATTAGGAAGGTGGGAGAAGAGCCTTACTCTGAGTGCATTATCAGCAAGTTCTGCAGGTAAAGCTTTTTGAAGTGATGGCATCTTCTTTTACTCTGAGATAGTCATTGAACAGGAAGGTCAATTACTTAAGCAAGTTATCAAAGCTTTATTGTTAGCCTTCAGCAACAACAAAAACAAATCAGTTTATGGCACACAGTATAATATACTACCCTATCAAAGAGTATAGAAAGGAACCTACCAACGTGTAGGCAACGCCTATTTATCAAGACCATTAGAAACAAGGAAGGAAAACACTTGTCCTAAATGTGATAAAACCTTCCCTAAGGACCATAGCGAAAACAGTAAGGCATTGTGTGGAAGAACCAGCATTCCAAAAAACAAGGACCCATCCAAGCTTTGGACAATTCAGAATGACACTTTTTGACAAAGTTTGTTCGTAGGCTGCATGTTGCGCCAGATTCTCCATCGGGCAAATGGGTCAAGCAGGCACGCGTCAACGAAAAGATGTTGGTGATGCAGTGGTTTCTGGGACCAGAGCTTGGCATCAAAGTGATAAATTCATTACAAGCTACAGGAAGATCACCATGGTTCAGCTGGGAAACCCTACCTCCTGACGCTGCTATAAAATACAGACATCATAGAAACAAATCTCAACATCTAAAAAGTCATTTAAGCACTGGCTACTACTCATCATGAATTAAAGAGAAAAACTGCAAGGTCTTGTAAACACTTGTTCAGGACTTTCTCAAATACACTCTATCAAATTGTTCAAACTGCAACTTCACAAAAAAATGTGAGCTACTGAGTACTGACACAAAACAATCATGGAGAAAGGAGAATGCAGGGTGTCCATTTAACAGGGTTTCGAATACCGTAACCAGATAAGGTACCATTTGACGTCTGATGGTCAGTGCCGGACCGCTACAGGAAGATATAAATGGGACTTAACTTTTGTCCTCGCGGCAAAACAAATTCAACGGCCTAAGGCAGATTGATCTTGCGCGCTGAAGAACGAGTATCTATCTAGCAACGGAAACCAAATCTGCAACCGTAACGAGCGCTACAGTAGTCCAGCGGAATGCGGGTCGCGTTTTACCCAACTGGACGGAGTCGGTCGGCAACGACGTCTTGGACTCGGAAATGAACTCAGACGCGGAGGGATCCGGTAGAGGAGGAGGGGGGTGGGGATGGGTCGAGGTGGGCGTACCCGCGTCGGTGGAAGAAGGACGGCGGCGAGCTCGGCGGCGGCGGCGAAGGATTCGGCTGTCTCGGCAGCGCGGAACAAGACGGAAGTAAAAACTAGAGCACTCTGCACGGACAGATGGGGGCGCGTCGGTGCACGGAAGACGTGTTCCTGGTTCACGCTTTCAATGTACGTTTGCGTAAAGTCTGTGGACGAGCCATAAAAGGCGCCTCGCAGGACTGTAAATGGAAATTTCTTTCGGTTTTGCTTATTCTGGATCGAATGAGAATTAGCTTAGTTCTCCTTCGCATGACGTCATCAGTTGCAAGTGGAGTTGCAACTGATTCGGATGATTTGATTTGCTTCGTGATTCGTGCACTAATTGCAAATCAACTTGCAAATGTGATTTGATGACGTCATGCGAATGAGAATTAAGTTAATTCTCATTCGACTGAGTTGCAAGTGGACTTGCAACTGTTCGGACCGTTTGATTTGCTTCGTGATTCGTGCTAATCATGAGTTGCAACTTGACTTGTAACTGGAAATTGATGACGTCATGTGAATGAGAATTAAGATAATTCTAATTTGATTGAACGCTTGAGATACCTAATTTCTTTCACGCAAGGCACATGATTTAGATCACTCATCCAGAAACATACGGATGTAGTTGGATTCACAAGATATGTTGCCCTCATATTTCTTGCTAGTATCAAAAACATAGCACACGTCTTTTGAATCACATTTCTCATTTGATGATTTAATTTTTATGTAGTTTTTGTTCACCGAGCCAGCTAAATAGGTCTTGTTGTCCGACGGTGTATTCGTGTACGTTGCTAAAATTCATGAAGAACAAAAATAGCATTACCATTAGTTTAGTTGCAAAAAAGTTACAATTCAACTCCAATTTGAAGCAAAACTTTGAAAACTGCTAGCAAGTAAAATTATCCATTATCTATTTTCTGATAAACGTCCACCTTTTTATGCGATCGGTAATGTATCATTCCATTGCAGGGGTATTTTCTTTATGAAAATTTGTTAGGAACTTTTTATTATGTATAAATAGAAAATATATTTTAAAAACTACTCCTACTTTAAAATATAAAAGGGAAAAAGTTAGATGGCGGAATTGACCTACTTTGCTAACTTTAGGTGTTAGAACGATTTTTTTTTAAACCTAGGACCGTAGGGCTTGCGCCCTACAACATTTTATTTCATAGAACGTTATACATCGGATGATGCATAAAGCGGTGAACAGTGATTCTTCGTTCTCACTTTTCTTTTTGACTGTTCAAATGGTCTAGATCAAATGATTAATAAGTACACCTAGCCATGGTCAGCCTGGCTCAGACGGCATGTCCCTACCCAAAAATCCCGAGTCAGACCCGGCTAAATTTGAGTCCGACGGATAGGTCGGGTCGGGCCAGGTTCGGGCTTACCAAAAACTTAATTTTAATCGGGGTCGAGCTAGGCTGGTCGGGCCTAGTCGGGCTTTTTTGGGCTCAAACCCGATTTATGTGGCCCGATGGCCGGGTCAGGCCGGGCTCGGATCTGGATTTTCTGCGCCGGGCTTTTTTAGGCCACCCGAGAAATGGCCAAGTATATGCATAAGTAAGTCAATTGTGTTTCATCAGTCTAACAGTGAATAATATTTATTAGGAGCATTACTGTAGAAGTCTTTAAACTCGATATGGTACTCTAGTTCCATATGTGACGAGTATAACACACCCGCCGAACCGCATATCTCTAAGCAAAACTACATATCTCCTCCTCCTTGCTCATTTCCCTCACTCACATCACTCCTGATCTCGTCACCGCCATGTTATCTCCTCGCCACGGTCCCCTTCAACTCTCACGGTCTCTCGTCCCCACCTCAACCTCACCCTGTCCCATCGAATACCCTAGCTCCGACTAGAAGCGTTGGCGTGACTCTGTCGTCCAGACTAGTCTGCCCGAAGTGTCAAAGCCCATGCGCACGCAGTGTGACATCCTGTTACGTTTGGCAAAGTCAAGTGTAATGAAAATCGTCACTTCAGAGTGCCACCAAGATCAACCAAGGTAGTGGTGCGCTAGAAAATCCGATGACTGGAATCGAAACAGAAAAGACCGGGACTAAAAACACCCAAAAAAATTGGGTAGCAAATTTTAAAGACCAAATTTAGTGCGATCAATTCGGCCATTATTTCCAGGTAACCGTATGGACCAAATATACTGAACTTTACATGAGAGGGCCACACGGATATTTCTTCAAGCTTCCATAGAATACTTATTTATGAACTTTGGTTGAATGTTTATTCCCGCAATAATAATATATGCATTGATAAATGCCTAAATTATAGCCGAAACACTTGCATTTTTTTACGAATGTTGTGCACGTGTTGTGCTGACAACATCTATAACACTATTTTGTCACGCCCGAACCCGAATTATTGGGTGCCCGAGAACCTGAAAAGCATATTTAAGTTGAGGAGGAACACAAATACCGAATTTTTGTTCATGCCCCAACACCCACCCCTAAGCCGAGGATAATAAAGAGGTGAGGGCCTGCTCACTTGGTGAGGAAAGTGGATGGACAATCCAGGTACCTAGGTTCAAGTCCTAATGGACGTAGATTTGGGTTCTTATTATAAAATAAAAAATTAGTTTGTAGGGGCTTCCCCTACTGCATCCCTTAAAAAAAATCGAGGAGAGCGATTGATGCACCTAAAATGCATCTACTTTTCCAAGCACTTTGCTTCATAATTTGCTCCGAATCTTCCCATATTTGAATAAAACTGCTGAATCTGACGCTGTTTTTAGCAAAGTCTCCTTTCTGGTTGTTTTTGCAGGAAATTAAATCGGGGAAAAATACCACGTCATTTTTTATGGAAAAGAAGGACATCGTGCAAAAGACGGACTCGAGGAGGCGCACGAGGCCCAAAAGAGTGGGCCCCACGCGGTCAGATTCCTTGACCGCGTGGGCCCACCCATCTGGGGCGTCGGGCACCGCCTCTCCCTCGGTCTTCCGCGTACCCCTTCATATATACGAAAAAGTGGACGCCCTAGGAGGAGGGGAGTTTTCGCGAAACAGAGCGCCGCCACCACCACGATCTTCGTTTTCGGAGACAGATTGATCCAGGATTTCTCCCCCGGAGGAGAGATCCGGAGGCCGTCTTCACCGCCATCTTCACCGCCTTCATCTCCATCGACCATGAGCTCCTTCACCATCACCATGTGTGAGTAGTCCGCTGTAGGCACATGAGGTGGATGGGGATTGGATGAGATTGATCATGTAATGGTACCCGTTGTTCTAGATCCTAGGGGTTTATCTTGAAGATACTTTTGTATTGTGTTGATGCACTTATGCTATGTTTAATGCTTGCTACTAGGGCCCGAGTGGCATGATTTCAGTACTGAACTTATTTTGCCCCATCATATATTTGAGTTTGGTATCTATCTGCAAAGTGTATTACCTGCTATTATGTTGAACCTGCGAACCCTAAAAGTGACAGGTAGGGAAAACAAGGGGGAGATGTATTAGTTTGAGGATTCTATGTGTTCATGAAGTGTTAATGCGTTGTTCCGGGCTATTCGAAAGGGTAGACCTTAATTACCTGTAGTTCCAAGTTGGCCCCGGTGAAATGGGCAGGTAGGACAATAGATGTTGTGCAAATTCTCTTGGTTAGTACGCACAACTATTTATGGAACACATACCTACATATATCGGAGTTAGAGATAAGTCCCATTGCTGTTTATATCTTATTATATGATCAATCTTATTCATGCAACACCCCGCTGTCACCTCGTGCCTACGTTTTAAAAAAAACTGGGAAACCCTTGTTACTACTACTGTTTTATTTTGCTTGCTTGAATCACCTTACTGCCATCACTATTACTGCTGCAAGTTTATTGATATACAGGTGTGGTTGAGAGTGACGCCTCAATTGCCAAAGTCTTATTGGTATTCTTGTGTTCCCATCGAGTCGAACTATAAATTTGGGTAATACTTCCCAACGAAGATTTCAGCGATCCCCTATACTTGTGGGCATCAAGACATTTTCTGGCGCCGTTGCCGGGGAACCTAGCTTTATTGGTAAGACCACTTGTTATCATTTATTTGCTGCACTTGCTTTCCAACTATGGGAAAGGAAAAGAACTCCGAAGGAACTGAGGCCTTCAACTACTCGTAGAGGTACGGACTTGCTAAGTAGGCCAAACTTTTCACCTAATGCGTTTCTGCTGTTGTTCCTAAGAAAAAAGGAAAAGTTTTATCTAGTTCACCATTGTCTAAGATGTCTACTAGTACTGAAAATGATTTAATATGTGGTAGCATAGACAAAGAAGTGACACCTGAAACATCTGAGACAACTGAAACACCTGAATTTCCTGAATCATCTATTATTGAAAATGTGGAGTCTGATTTGGAAGATAGTGAGTCTTGTGATGATGAATATGAAACTTCTTCTTATGAGGAAGAAGATGCAATTGCTATGGCTTTTATGGATTCGAATCTTGATAAATTGGATAAACTTGATAGCAATAAAAATTCTTCTCTTGCTGATTATTTTCCTGTTACTAAGAAAATGAATGCTCCAGCTATTAAAATTAAAGATAAAGATTATGAGTTTAGTGTTGATCCCGAAATAATTAAAAAGGCTGAGAAGTTTAAGTTTAATGGGAGAGACAATGAATTTCCTTTTGAACATATTGCTGTTTTGCATGATTTATCTGTTTTATTTGGTAAAGATGAGATTCACCAACGCTATTATTTCTTAAAGTTGTTTCCTTTTACCTTGGGAGGAGATGCTAAAACTTGGTATAATAGTTTAGAACCTGGATCTATTACTAGCAAAGAAGAATGCTTGCAATTATTCTATAATAAATATTTCCCTGCTGATAAGATTCATGGTTTAACTATTGAGATTAGCAAATTTTCGCAGAAAGAGAAGGAGGATCTACCCCAAGCTTGGGGGAGGTACCGTAAGTTGGTTAGGAAATGTCCTACACATGGCTTCAAGAGTAATGAAATACTTGATATATTTTACAATGGACTAACTAAAATACTAGAGACTATCTTGATAGTATTGCAGGGAATGTTTTCAGGGAAAGGACCATTGATGAAGCAACCGAATTATTGGAGACTATCTCTAGGAATTATGAAGATTGGAATATTGAAGTGATAAATGAAAAAGAGGTATTCCCAGAGAAGAAAGGAGGTATTCTTAAATTAAATGATGAACAAATGAAAGTAGCTGCCAAGGATATTGAAGAGAAGGGAATTAAAACCTCTCATCTCAAGGAACTATCTGAAATGGGTGTTAAACTTCCTATTGATAAACCATGTTTTCCAATCCAAGTCAATGCTATTAGCTCTATGGAAGGTAATGAAAAGGTAACACCTCCTATTGATGTATCCTATGTTAACGATTTTGCTTATAATCATAATCCTGAGGAGCATAGTATTAGAATGAGTATTATGGAAAACTCTCATAAGATTAAATTTCTTCGCGAAAGTTTAAATGCTAGTGTAGAAGAAGTTAGAAGAATTATTAAACACTGTGAGATGATGAATAATCAAGTTGAACAGATGGTTTCTCTTCAAAATAAATTGTATGAAAATCTTATTGAGAAGAAACAGGTTTGTGGAGTTAATACTAGAGGTGGTGCAAGTACTCAGGATCCTGATTATCCTGAAGACCATCCTAAGAGAAAAGAGCAAGAGGCTCTCAAGAAGAAATCTTCTGCAGGAAAATCTCCCAATGAAAACAAAGATATTGATGATTCTCAAGAACAAGATAAGGATATTTCTATTTCTGATGCTGAGACTGAAGATAATAATAATGAAGAAGAGGAATCATCTACACCTGAAGAACAACATGAAGCTGAAAATATTGAAGAACCTGAACCTCCTGAAAAAGACCCTCAACCATCTATTGATAAGAATAAAAAGAAGAAGCATCCAAATCAGCAAAAAGGTAAAGAGAGGGATCCATGGGTACAAAGGCCCATACCATATCCCCAAGAGGTAATGAAATCTTTGGATGATGCTAGGTTTGAGAAATTTCTTGAGTTGATTAAAACTTTATATTTGCAAATCCCTCTTGTTGATGCTATTAAAATTCCTCCATATTCGAAATATATGAAAGATATTGTCACTAATAAAAGAAAGATACCTAATGATGCAATTACTGCTATGCTTGCTAATTATTCATTTGAGGGAAATTGCCTGAAAAACGTGGAGATCCTGGTATTCCAACTATTCCTTGTCATATTAAAGATACTTATGTGAAATATGCATTATGTGATTTAGGAGCTGGTGTTAGTGTTATGCCTTTTTCTTTATATAAGAAACTTAACCTAAACAAATTGGTTCCAACTGAAGTGTCATTGCAAATGGCTGATAAATCAACTGCTAAGCCTATTGGGATATGTGAGGATGTTCCTATCTCTATTGCTAATGTGTAATACCTACAGACTTTGTTATATTAGAAATGCCTGAGATGATAATTTATCTATTATTCTTGGAAGACCCTTTTTAAACACTGCAGGAGCTGTGATAAATTGTACTGAGAGCAAAGTGACATTCAATGTCAAAGGAAATGAGCATACTATCTATTTTCCCAAGAAGAATCCTGTTACAATGATAAACAAGAGTGTGAATTCTATTCAAAGAAATACTATTATGATTGGAAGCTTTGAAATTGCACTACCACCTCCTGTACCAAAATATGCTACCTTGATGATTGGAACCATTCCAATCAAATTGAGGTATCCTGAACTTCTTCTTTATATATAAAATAAGAATCATTTATGTTATCCTTTACATATTATTAATGAGACTTGATCAACCTCATTACTAATGTGGAAATGATGCAAACTTGATTCCCATAAAAATTTGCATTGCATTTTAATTTTATTTGTCTTAGAACTTTAGAATATTTGCATAAACATAATTATTTCAGAAGTCCAGAAATTCCAGAATATGAACTTTGAAAAATTCTCTTCAGAAAATTTTCTTGAAAAATTCCAGAAAAATTTGGGGTTAAGTTATTTTACCAGAGGGACCAGCAGCCAAAAGTGGGGGGCCAAAAGGCCACCAGGGACCAAAATGGGGTACCCCACGCGGCCAGATTCCTTGGCCGCGTGGGACCCACCATTTTGACCCACAGGTGGAGTTAGGTGAGCAGCCAGTGCCCATCTCCTCACCCTCGACAGAAAACCACCTCCAGGTATTTTTCCCAAATTTTCCCGAGCTCCCTCTTCCTGCCATCTTCGATCTCCCAAGTTTGAGCAGATTTTTCAAATCTGTTTGGTGGAATTACTCCTTGGTATGTGACTCCTCCGCCCATCCAATTACTTTTTGTTCTTATGCTTTATTTATGAAGTATTTTGCTGCACAATGTCACCTAATATGCTTGGAAACCATAGATTTGAGTTTTCTAGTTAATATGATGCATATATTGATGTGGAGACTATATGGATGGTTCAATGTTGTTTTAGATTGTTACATCTTAATTTTTGTTGGATTATTTTTGGACAGCAAGCTTTCACCATGAACAAGGGTAAGGGATTCATGGGGATGATGTCAAGAACAAGGAGGAGGCCATCTAGAGCCACCGATAATCATGATGATGATCATCTATGGGAGGATGGTGCAGAGTTTGTGGGGGAAAAGCTTCGGATTCATGCAACCAAATGGCAAGACCCCGATGTTCTTAACCATTGGGGGATAGGAGATGACTTCAACGCCTTCGTCACTGCAGCGGGCTTACTTGAGTTCTCTCGTCATCCACGGGAGACATACGAGGGGATCGCACGGGAGTTCCTCTCCACCTTCCGCTTCGAGGGCCCCGAACTTCACAAACGCAGTAAGAAGAGTAATCCACCACCTCCTACTTTCACGGTTAAATTTACTATGAGGGGGCAGCGCCTTGTTATGTCATTAGAAGAGTTTTGCAAAGCTATTCGTGTGGAGAACACGGGTAGTTGGGATGAGATAGGTGCTGATTCAAATCAGGAACTTGTTTCTTTTTGGCGTAGCATTTCTGTTAATGTTCCTGAGAGACTCAATAGGGGCAAATTTACCCACATACAGCACCCAAGTTTGAGATACTTTGCGTTGTTCCTTGCAAGAGGATTTCTTGCTAGAGACAACAATTCTGCTTGCACGGGACCAATGGTTTATTTACTTAAATGTGCAAAAGAAAACACCACATGTGAGTATAACTTGGGAGTCATTCTTGCTAGAACTCTGCATTTAGCTGTGAGAAGGAACATGACTGATACTACCCCTATATATGCTGGTGCTATTGCTACTTTAATATATGAGCACATTAAGGAAGAGAGGGGCTTTGATAACAACATGGGTAGACGTGTAGAAGAGTCTAATTTACTTGATTTTACTTTAACCTGTCGCATGGAAATGAGTGAATGGCATAAGGGTGGTTGCAACTATATTTATAAGAGTCACAATGGACAAAATGTGTCCATTAGGCTCCCTCGTGCTGACCTTTTTGACAGGAACACCGGAAAATGGACCGTGGAAGAAGTGCCACCACAAGAGGAGCCCCAAAACCCGGAGATGCAAAACTATCCATGGGGTTTCCGAGGACCGGAGCAAGGAGGGTACCAAGGTGGTGACCCCTCTTACTATGGAGGAGGGTCATCAAGTGGTGCACCACCTTACTACGACGGAAGTGGAAGTGGTGGATACGACTACCACCCGGGATACTAGCTTGAACTCAAGCTTGGGGGAGTACTTCTCTCCCTTTTCATTCGTTGTTTTATATCACTTTTATCTTGTTATGTTTTAGTTTATTGTTCTGAAAATCTTGAAAACACAAAAAGATTTTATTTGTTTCTCTTGCTTATTTACTTCTGGTCATTTACCTTATGCATCTAAAAATTAAAAAGAACAAAAATATTTTCGTTTTCTTGAATCTAATGCAAAAACGGAGGTGCAGGAATTTCTGATTCTGTTCACTGTTTGATTTTTCATATTTTTTCTGTAACTCCGAATGAGCTAAAATTTTAACCACTGCTGCAACTTTATATGACCTACACACCCGTAAATTATGAAATTATTCTGATGTGTTTAGGTAGGGTAAAAACAGTACTGTATGCAGTAGCATTTTATGGCAGATTTGAGTTTTTATTGCGCAGTTCAAGTTGGGAGAGGAGAACAACAATGATGAGCTGATGTGCATGAAGTGGAGGAAAGGTATGACACCTTTGCCGTGCTTATGTGGACTTTTTAATAATAGCAAGTGCGCATGTCATAATTTCTCTAACATCTAGGGAAGTGCTAGCAAATGTTTATCTCCTCCGTGGTTTAGTATGTTATATTATGATGCAAGAGAGATATTATTTAGTGTCAACACTTGGATGTGGATTGAATAACTGTGGTTCTAAACAAAGGTCTACGCATCCCATTGTGCTTGCTAAACTTGCCAACCAAAGTAAAAGATCTTTTCAAATGATAAACATGAAGTCATATGCTTGACAATCTTAGGGTTGAGAGTTAGCCCATATGTGCTGACACATGCAAAGCTTTCAACGTGCTCTTAATTATATTTAGTTGATATCATGTACTTTTGTCTATGGATGCCTATCACGGGTGAAATAAATGTGGAAACTTAGTAAGTTTAAGGAGTTTGTATAAATGGCTAGAGAGATGCTTTGGGCCGCCAATCTAAGCCATGCATCATTCATGGTGGAAATTTACAGCATAACCATAATGTTCATTCTATGATGCACCTCATAATAAAAAGCTATACCCATAGTAAATAAAAGAGTGCTGAGATTGTTCATTGTCTGTTTGTCTTGTTGTTTTGACATGGGCTGGCTTCCATGTCATGAGGCAAGAGGTACCCCTGTAAACTTGAATTTACTCTGTGACCCGAGGTGAGTAGCACGTGGTGTAGGTACTCGTATTCACGGGGCATGAGGCTTTCAACCTCTAGTTGGTCAAGCATATGAGTCATAATAGGGAATGTTAAATGATTTGATAAAATTGAGAGCAAGGATGTAAGCACAATGAGTTCACTAGTCAACAAAGTAAAGAATCAAGAGATCTCAAAAATCTTGACATGATTCAATCAATAGCGATGCAAGAACCTTTGTTTTCTTCTACAGTTGGGCAAACTCATCCAAGTGCTGACACTTCATGTTATTTCCTTTGTAACAAATATAAATGCTTTAACACCGGTTAGATGCATCTTTGCCAGCAGTTTGTTATTTGTTATGGAAATTATGTTTTGAATACTTGTTGGTATTAAACGGTGTTGTATATGCAATGCAAAGTTCTTGTCAAAGTCTTTTCATCGCTTCTGCACTACGTTTGAGTTGTTCGAGGACAAACAACGAGCTAAGCTTGGGGGAGTTGATGCACCTAAAATGCATCTACTTTTCCAAGCACTTTGCTTCATAATTTGCTCCGGAATCTTCCCATATTTGAATAAAACTGCTGAATCTGACGTTGTTTTTAGCAAAGTCTCCTTTCTGGTTGTTTCTGCAGGAAATTAAATCGGGGAAAAATACCACGTCATTTTTTATGGAAAAGAAGGACATCGTGCAAAAGACGGACTCGAGGAGGCGCACGAGGCCCAAAAGAGTGGGCCCCACGCGGTCAGATTCCTTGACCGCGTGGGCCCACCCATCTGGGGCGTCGGGCACCGCCTCTCCCTCGGTCTTCCGCGTACCCCTTCATATATGAAAAAGTGGACGCCCTAGGAGGAGGGGAGTTTTCGCGAAACAGAGCGCCGCCACCACCACGATCTTCGTTTTCGGAGACAGATTGATCCAGGATTTCTCCCCCGGAGGAGAGATCCGGAGGCCGTCTTCACCGCCATCTTCACCGCCTTCATCTCCATCGACCATGAGCTCCTCACCATCACCATGTGTGAGTAGTCCGCTGTAGGCACATGAGGTGGATGGGGATTGGATGAGATTGATCATGTAATGGTACCCGTTGTTCTAGATCCTAGGGGTTTATCTTGAAGATACTTTTGTATTGTGTTGATGCACTTATGCTATGTTTAATGCTTGCTACTAGGGCCCGAGTGGCATGATTTCAGTACTGAACTTATTTTGCCCCATCATATATTTGAGTTTGGTATCTATCTGCAAAGTGTATTACCTGCTTTTACGTTGAACCTGCGAACCCTAAAAGTGACATGTAGGGAAAACAAGGGGGAGATGTATTAGTTTGAGGATTCTATGTGTTCATGAAGTGTTAATGCGTTGTTCCGGGCTATTCGAAAGGGTAGACCTTAATTACCTGTAGTTCCAAGTTGGCCCTGGTGAAATGGGCAGGTAGGACAATAGATGTTATGCAAATTCTCTTGGTTAGTACGCACAACTATTTATGGAACACATACCTACATATATCGGAGTTAGAGATAAGTCCCATTGCTGTTTATATCTTATTATTAGATCAATCTTATTCATGCAACACCCCGATGTCACCTCGTGCCTACGTTTTAAATCTCTGAGTTACACTTTCACTTTTCGGTGAAAACTGGGAAACCCTTGTTAATACTACTGTTTTATTTTGCTTGCTTGAATCACCTTACTGCCATCACTATTACTGCTGCAAGTTTATTGATATACAGGTGTGGTTGAGAGTGACGCCTCAATTGCCAAAGTCTTATTGGTATTCTTGTGTTCCCATCGAGTCGAACTATAAATTTGGGTAATACTTCCCAACGAAGATTTCAGCGATCCCCTATACTTGTGGGCATCAGCGATATCATATTCGAAGTGGAAACTTTTACCATTTGAAGGTGGTGTCCTTTGTTACAACGACACATGAAGTTGCCCCTTAAACTGCAATATTACGATGGCTCGAGCGGCACACGCTTCTACAAGCCTTATAGAGCGATCATGTGAGGAATCTACTCCACATCCAAAAGCCTTGGACATCGGCTTCGCATATACTCCCCTTCAGCAAAACAAAAATAATTACAAGCACCATATTCATCATAAGTACCGACAATGTATGAAAACCAGCGAAAACCAGGCCGAGAGAATACGTAATCCACAAGTCGTCCGAGAAAAAGGGGGTTGATGCATTCAAATTGAGCCGTCTAACGAAAATTAGTTGTTGGAGAAATTATTTCAATTCAAGGAGTTAGATTTGTGAGAGATACGCTTGAATGAGGTATAATTTAATTCTCATTTGAATAAGTTCACATACCTCATTCAACTCTAACATCGTCCGATTTGCATCGCAATTTGTGCATTCTATGAGTTATAATTGGGGTTGCAATTGAGATTTGTTAGTTACAAGTGAGGCTGCAACTGAGATTTTTAACTAAAAAGATGTGTAGAACACTTGATATTCATAACAATGCACAAATAGTGTGCTTGTTGTCACTGATATTCATAACAATGCACAAATATTGTGCTAGTGTTTTCGGTTACAAGTAGGTTGCAAACTTATAACCGAGAAAAAAGTTAAAATTGGTCATGCATTATAAAATCGTGGTATGACATAACTTGGATGAGAACTAAGCTATTGAAGCGTACCTGCACTTAAAAATTGGCAAGGTACCTGTGTATAGTGCAAACCCCTGGATCGTTTCATTTGCACACACAGTTTAAGATGAAATATCACAACATTGTATCATGATTACACGAATGATCCAGTACTTGATAAAATATTCATTACAACTTGCATAGCATATAGCTAGCTTGAAAGAGTAAAGCAGCGGAAATTTATTCTTCATGGAGTCTCCATCATCTTCATGTGCCACAGGCGAAAACATGTTGGTTGCAGACTCGAAACCCTTAACGAAAACTCACTCGTCGTCAGAACAATCTGCAACAAATAAAATTTTGCAACAGAGTGGGTCAGATACCATTAAAAATGGATCTGGCAAGTGACACTATGTGGACACTTATTGGAATAACTCTAATAACCTATATGCATATTTGGCTGGTGGAGTTCAAGGCTATTTTGCATAAAAGCCAATTTTGCCTAACACTTTGTAAAACATTTTCTTCAAATGTTCGAGACAGTATGGCATGAAATCCATAGTCTCTTCTACCCTTGTTCACCCATCAAAATTTTACTTAGAGAAATAAGATGTTGGGGGCCTCCGTTGCCATCCTTGATCAGCTGCTCAAATTGTCCGTAACCGGGGACACGGCTAAGTACTTAGTTTTAACTCTGCAGAGGTTGTGCACTTTCACCATTAGACCCAACAAACCCAAACTATCCTCAAGCACTCAATTTGTGCTAAGGAAAAGGAGAGAGTTGAGACGAGACTTTTCAGAAGCATATTCCCCATCCCATACTGGCTTGACCCGTTCCCTCCTACATCCTCTACATCTGCTTGTCAAGCCGGGAGGAGTCCACGCAACTTAATCCATCTAGCCAGAGCCCATTTGACTAATGGCTGCACGATAAGCAACATCACTTAGAGAAACTTTGGTCCCTTTGCTCCTGGGTGGCAAACCACAAGTGAATATCCCTTCGGGACAACACTCAACTCTCATCATCCTTGCAATCCCAAATCCACCCAGGTGATAAATTAACTTAGTAGAATTTAAGCTTTGAATAAAAAAAATTTGCATAGCATCAATAATTCTACTAAGTTATCGATAGGATTCTAGACACAACTAGTGTAAAGGAGATAGTAGGTTTAGCATAGCAATACTATCCAACACATGCATATAAAGAAATATTCTAAGTCATGCATAGTAAAAATAATTAGGAAATTCATGAGGGTGTGCCACTTGCCTTGGCAAACAGAAGAACAGGTGTAGCAGTTGCAACCACCTTCGTCTCTCTCCGGAATTTCTAACAAGTCAAACAAATCACAAATAAACATACAATCATAAATGCAACATTTAGAAAAATATGATATGCATGTGATGCAGGATGACACAGAGAAATGTGGTATAAAAGACAAGCAAAACAAAATAAGGGAAAGACAACAAAATAACATTATCCCATTCAGCTAAGGCAAGGTCAAGGTAGAGTAAAATAAATTTGATAAAACCACCACTTGAAGGTTGTAAAGCTACTCTAAGTCTTCACAAGTTTGGTCTTCAAATAATCTTCAACTTCTTTGCAGCTTCATTGATCTTCAAATAGCACTCTATGAACTTAGTCTTAAACACCGAGGACTTGGCCTATGTCCAAAGTGAGACAAAAATAGAAAGAAAGAGAAGATAGAAAGAAAGTAGTTGGTCTTCCAAGAATCTTCTCCTTGCTTCCTTGTAGATTTCCTTGATGCGATGACTTCATTGCACTTTGTAGACTTGATGGTTCTGAAGACTTGATTTTGTTGGCAGCATCCAGGTTGGTCTTGAATATAACTTAGCCACCATGAAGTAGGAAGAAAAGAGGGAAAGGAAAGAAAGACTTAGAAAAATGTAGGTGGTTGGTCTTCATGAACTTCTTCTTGATTTTCTTCTAAGTACTTTTACTTCTTGGAGATGCTTCTGGAGTCTTGTTTTCTTGGCTAAGTTCTTCATTGGTTTCCACTAATTCTAACTTAGTAGAATTTGGCTAGGAGGGCTAACATGCATCACCTAAAAATTTCTAAGGAGGAATGCCATGTAAGAAATGCAAAATATTTCTAAGGACTAGAGATGCATGCCATGCCATGAAATTATTCTAAGTTAATGCAAGACAAGTAAGATGGTCCAAATATGACTAAGGACCAAAGGTCAAACAATAAGTCCAAATAATTTCTAAGGAAAAGTTAACAAAACATAGTTGCTAAATTTTCTAAGGAAAATACTTTAGAACAATAGTTGGTAAAATTTCTAAGGACTAACATTTGTCAGAGCAAGTACTTAGAATATTTTCTAAGGAAACAACTAAATTTTCAAGATGCTAAAATTGTCTAAGGACAAGATCTAGTATTAATAAAACGTTGAAAATTTCTAAGGAAATTTCTAAGGAAAAGTGTGGTCACAATTTTGTTAAATATTTTCTAAGGCAGAAAATTTCTAAGGCAAAATACTAATAAAGCCACTTTTGAAAATAAACAAAATTAATTCGGCACAACATAAAATTAAGTATGCCAAAAGTTTTTACGTGTCATAAGCTTTCCAAAAATATTTTATTTGTAAAATTTGGCCAAACTAATAAAAAGTAGTGATAGATCTAAGATTTAGGGTTTTTCTGCAAAACTGCCGGTCTTCGGTTGACTGTTGACTCTGACCGCTGACGTGGAGGTTGACTCGCTGACTGGGCGCTGACTTTACGGTTGACTACGAATTTTGACCAAAAATAAAGTTGCTCGGATGGAAAAACATGCTTAATGAAAGTTGTAGAGAATTGCGTGCTCTTTCTAACTATCACAAATATATCATAAGTGGATGAATAGATTGGACACAAATCGCAAATTACCTTTCTGATCCGAAACTTTAAACTCGAAAATCTCCTAGCTCGCTTGACCAAAAGAGGTGAGGCTTGGGTCAAAAGAAAGGTCTTGATCAGGGGAACAACTTTCGTAACTACGGCCCGAAGATTTGAGATTGTTTTCTTCTCCGAAAATCATCAAACGCAAACTGTAGTGTACAGAAAAATCCGTACGTCAAAACGAAAAGAGTGCAATAGCAAAGTTGTAGGTAAGGGTTAGATTTAACTTCTCACCAAAGGAATTTCGATTTGAAGAACCGAGTGCGAAGAGATCTAAGAAATACGACTTCAGATCTGAAGGATGGCGATTCGAAATTCTTCCTCCACGGTTGATGAAAAGAGTTGAGGCCACTCGGGATGGAAAGATATTGAACAGATCGACAATATTGCTTCAGGCTCCGGTGCGATTCGAGATCGTTTTGGTGGGTAAATAAACGAAATACGATTTCGGTTAGGGTTTCGGTGGAACGAAAAGGGGAAAAGAGATGCCGGCGGCTACAGGGCTTTATATAGGCCAAGGGTCAGTGGAATAGCTTGGGCTCGAAGTTATGAACGCGTAGGATCAAACGGATCCGGATTTGGAGTTATATTTATCAAGAAAAAGGAGTTTGAGTGGAGAGGATTTGGAATTCTGGAAAAAATCCTGAAATCATCGGGTTCAACCGAACTGGTTCGTTCGGTCTTGTTGGGCCGTCCTGCTCGGGCTGCGCGGTGAAGCGGGCGAGCTGGGCTGAGATTAGGCCCAGTTCGGCCGAACTTCATTTTTTTTTTTACGTTTTTCTTTTCTATTTTCTTTTTTCTTTATTCTTTTCTAGTTTTCTTTATAACTTTTGATTACGGAATCGGAATCGAGTCAAACCAATTTCTATAGTTTTGTAAAATCAAAACCTTTCCATTAAAACTTTCAAAAATAATTTTCCAAACTTTTCAAAATTTGAAATTCAAATATTGCGTAAAGGTTTAATTAGATCTTTATGTTAATTTTTATAAATAGGATTTATAAAAAATCTTTTGAACTTAGATTTAAAATCCATAACCAAATATGGGTAATAAGATCCCATATCACTCAATAAGATAATTTTGCACCAAATCATTTTGTCTATAAAGAGTTTGATAAATCAAAATGGATTCAAAACTCTTTTAAAATCCAAATAAATATTTTATTTCAAAAACAAAACTATAAAACTTGAAAATAAAGAATAGGTAAGTAATAGAATATTTCCCAAAACATACAAACAATTCACAACCAAAATTTAACACAAAGGAGTATACCACAATACTTCAAAATAATATATTGGACATAGATAGTCCTTTTAATATATTTTCTTAAATATGTTTTCAAGTGGAATTATTATTCCCACTTTTGAATTATCAAAATGCAAACAAAGCTATATGATGATGAATGCATGCATGAATTTTCTTTTCAAAGCAAAATACATAATAGTTTTCAAAAGTTTTAAATTTTTCTGATTTTTCAACTTTTGAAAAAACTTGGGATGTTACATACTACCACCCTTAAAAGGAATCTCGTCCCGAGATTCGAGAAGGCTAGCAAAAGGTTGTGACTGGAATACTAGGGTGGCTACCACCCTTAAAAGAGTTTTTGTTGGCAGTGAAAACTTTGGAGTGGATACTTGATTGAGAACGTACCTCTCACCATACTGGGCTCATTATAGTTTCCTTCCATATGGATATGGTTCATGTAACCTTTATCGAAAGGATTTGGCTTGGCTGTTTCCTCTGTCTTTTTCTTTTCTGGGCACTCATTGGCATAATGGCCCTTGTTACTGCACTTGTAGCAAAGCACTTGGCTGATATCTCTCTTGAGTTCGGAATTTGGGCGGTGCTGTCCATTATTATGGTTATGGCCAGCATGTCCATTTCCCTTGTGGTCTCCATTGCTTCCTTTGAATCCACCATTGTGATCAAGATGCTTGAGGTGACTTCCTCCACCATGGTGATTCCCATGTTTGTGACCGTGGTTTACATCAGGAGTAGAGTGCCTCTTGAATGAAGGCTCAGAAAGATGTTTATTGTGACTCCGCTTTCTGTTCTTTTTAGGTCTTTGTAGTGCTAAAAGGTCCTCTATCTCTTGTTTATCATATTCTATCACAAAGGCTGATGATCTGGTTCGCTTGATGGGACAATCTCGAGAGAAATGACCTTCCTCTTCACATGAGTAACAACATTTAGTGGTGACCTTCGAAGTGTGGGGGTGAGTTCTGAGTCTGGCTTCATTCATCTTCTCGGGGCAGTTATTGGCATAGTGCCCTGTGTTCTTGCATTTGAAGCACATCACTTGACTAATGTCTCTCTTGTGGGGGTTGTTCTGGAGTTTCTTCTCTGATTCTTCTACTTCCAAGGTCTTCCTGATAGTATGTTGCATCCCCTCTTGTAGTTGCTGCCTAGCTTGCTGCACTATGGAATAGAGTTGACATTGTGATGGGATGTGGTTTGTTGCCTCACACAAAAAGCAAGTAATTAGGGTTGTGGGACATCCGTCTTGGAGAGAGACACCATGGGGCCACTCATCATGACATTCCTTGGATGTGTGTCCTATTCCTCCACACGTCTGGCAGGCTTGAGGTTTTCTCAAAACACTTCCTTTGAATTTCGTGTTACCTATGTCAATCTGTGGTGTTTTGGTGTTACTGTTGGCCATGTGGTGACGCATCAGCTGCACAATGTGGGTCTGATTATCCAACAGTTGTTGCATCCCTTGGGGTAACTCTTTGTTGTGGTTATTGACTTGATTCTGGGCCATGAGTTGCATCAACTGATTCTGAGCTTCTAAAGTTGAATTGCACTTTTCATCTCATCATCGTTGTGCTTTGGCGCGGCATCTGTTTGGGTTTAGCATAGATGAGTAAAAGATAGACAGATCAAGAGAAATATTCCTACCCATACAAGCAGTTTGTCACAAACAACCACACATGATAAACTCACAAATTTTTGAGAAAAACAAAAGTCGTTTTTGGATCGAAGTACACCTAGGATATGGGGAAACAATATGATAGTACTGCCATACCACAATTTGATAGGTCAATACATCAACATGCTCTCATTATTCTATTACATAAGGGGGTCTAGTCTATCTCCTTCCTGTGTGCATCGAGTTCTTCCTCTGTTTCCTTGAGTTCATCAAGGTATTTCTGAGTGTTGTGAAGTCTAAATTGAAGTCTTCCTCCAAGGTACTTGATGGCCTCCCATGCTGCACTTCTTGCTGAATCAAAGAATGATGTTCGAATTATTGGGTTTGTGAACATGCAGCAACCTTTGGTCTTGTGGTCATCGTCTTTGTTCTTGTATAGATGGAGTTGTACCCACCAGTACTCTTGACCTTCACCCATGAAAGGAAAACCTTTGTAGACTGCTGCTCCTTCAAGTCCCATGCTCAACATGAGGTCCTTCAGAGCTTTTGGAAACTCAGTCTCACATTCCAAAGTCATGGTCATTGCTGGACCTTTCTTGAGTGATTCCAGGAGGCGGGACATCTATAAATAAGAGAAGGCATTTAGAACACGAATAGTTAAGAAGTTACAAGAATGATATCAAAAGTTTTAGACAAAGAGCAAATAAATTTTGTCCTATGGGCTTTCTTATTTCTAACCAGACTTAGGGTTTCGAACCTACAGGCAACACAGTGCTCTGATACCATCTGAAGCGTACCTGCACTTAAAAATTGGCAAGGTACCTGTGTATAGTGCAAACCCCTGGATCGTTTCATTTGCACACACAGTTTAAGATGAAATATCACAACATTGTATCATGATTACACGAATGATCCAGTACTTGATAAAATATTCATTACAACTTGCATAGCATATAGCTAGCTTGAAAGAGTAAAGCAGCGGAAATTTATTCTTCATGGAGTCTCCATCATCTTCATGTGCCACAGGCGAAAACATGTTGGTTGCAGACTCGAAACCCTTAACGAAAACTCACTCATCGTCAGAACAATCTGCAACAAATAAAATTTTGCAACAGAGTGGGTCAGATACCATTAAAAATGGATCTGGCAAGTGACACTATGTGGACACTTATTGGAATAACTCTAATAACCTATATGCATATTTGGCTGGTGGAGTTCAAGGCTATTTTGCATAAAAGCCAATTTTGCCTAACACTTTGTAAAACATTTTCTTCAAATGTTCGAGACAGTATGGCATGAAATCCATAGTCTCTTCTACCCTTGTTCACCCATCAAAATTTTACTTAGAGAAATAAGATGTTGGGAGCCTCCGTTGCCATCCTTGATCAGCTGCTCAATTGTCCGTAACCGGGGACACGGCTAAGTACTTAGTTTTAACTCTGCAGAGGTTGTGCACTTTCACCATTAGACCCAACAAACCCAAACTATCCTCAAGCACTCAATTTGTGCTAGGGAAAAGAGAGAGTTGAGACGAGACTTTTCAGAAGCATATTCCCCATCCCATACTGGCTTGACCCGTTCCCTCCTACATCCTCTACATCTGCTTGTCAAGCCGGGAGGAGTCCACGCAACTTAATCCATCTAGCCAGAGCCCATTGACTAATGGCTGCACGTAAGCAACTCACTTAGAGAAACTTGGTCCCTTTGCTCCTGGGTGGCAAACCACAAGTGAATATCCCTTCGGGACAACACTCAACTCTCGTCATCCTTGCAATCCCAAATCCACCCAGGTGATAAATTAACTTAGTAGAATTTAAGCTTTGAATAAAACAAATTTGCATAGCATCAATAATTCTACTAAGTTATCGATAGGATTCTAGACACAACTAGTGTAAAGGAGATAGTAGTTTTAGCATAGCAATACTATCCACACATGCATATAAAGAAATATTCTAAGTCATGCATAGTAAAATATTAGGAAATTCATGGGGTGTGCCACTTGCCTTGGCAAACAGAAGAACAGGTGTAGCAGTTGCAACCACCTTCGTCTCTCTCCGGAATTTCTAACAAGTCAAACAAATCACAAATAAACATACAATCATAAATGCAACATTTAGAAAAATATGATATGCATGTGATGCAGGATGACACAGAGAATGTGGTATAAAAGACAAGCAAAACAAAATAAGGGAAAGACAACAAAATAACATTATCCCATTCAGCTAAGGCAAGGTCAAGGTAGAGTAAAATAAATTTGATAAAACCACCACTTGAAGGTTGTAAAGCTACTCTAAGTCTTCACAAGTTTGGTCTTCAAATAATCTTCAACTTCTTTGCAGCTTCATTGATCTTCAAATAGCACTCTATGAACTTAGTCTTAAACACCGAGGACTTGGCCTATGTCCAAAGTGAGACAAAAATAGAAAGAAAGAGAAGATAGAAAGAAAGTAGTTGGTCTTCCAAGAATCTTCTCCTTGCTTCCTTGTAGCTTTCCTTGATGCGATGACTTCATTGCACTTTGTAGACTTGATGGTTCTGAAGACTTGATTTTGTTGGCAGCATCCAGGTTGGTCTTGAATATAACTTAGCCACCATGAAGTAGGAAGAAAAGAGGGAAAGGAAAGAAAGACTTAGAAAAATGTAGGTGGTTGGTCTTCATGAACTTCTTCTTGATTTTCTTCTAAGTACTTTTACTTCTTGGAGATGCTTCTGGAGTCTTGTTTTCTTGGCTAAGTCCTTCTTTGGTTTCCACTAATTCTAACTTAGTAGAATTTGGCTAGGAGGGCTAACATGCATCACCTAAAATTTCTAAGGAGGAATGCCATGTAAGAAATGCAAAATATTTCTAAGGACTAGAGATGCATGCCATGCCATGAAATTATTCTAAGTTAATGCAAGACAAGTAAGATGGTCCAAATATGACTAAGGACCAAAGGTCAAACAATAAGTCCAAATAATTTCTAAGGAAAAGTAAACAAAACATAGTTGCTAAATTTTCTAAGGAAAATACTTTAGAACAATAGTTGGTAAAATTTCTAAGGACTAACATTTGTCAGAGCAAGTACTTAGAATATTTTCTAAGGAAACAACTAAATTTTCAAGATGCTAAAATTTTCTAAGGACAAGATCTAGTATTAATAAAACGTTGAAAATTTCTAAGGAAATTTCTAAGGAAAAGTGTGGTCACAATTTTGTTAAATATTTTCTAAGGCAGAAAATTACTTTGTTTGGAGAGGCATATTATTTCTAAGTACTTTTGTAACTAAAGTGATCAAAATATGACTAAGTCATTTTATTAGTCGAAAATATGAAGAAAATTAATTTTAATTATTAAAATACCACCTAAAAGCATTTAATTGATATTAATTACGAAAAACATAGAAAAATACTTTTACAAAAATAATAGAGTAATCCTACGGCCAAATATTAACTAAACAAAATATACCAATTGGAATTATTCCTAAATCAATTTTTAAAAACAAGTTATGTTCAAAATACTAATAAAGCCACTTTTGAAAATAAACAAAATTAATTCGGCAAACATAAAATTAAGTATGCCAAAAGTTTTTACGTGTCATAAGCTTTCCAAAAATATTTTATTTGTAAAATTTGGCCAAACCAATAAAAAGTAGTGATAGATCTAAGATTTAGGGTTTTTCTGCAAAACTGCCGGTCTTCGGTTGACTGTTGACTCTGACCGCTGACGTGGAGGTTGACTCGCTGACTGGGCGCTGACTTTACGGTTGACTACGAATTTTGACCAAAAATAAAGTTGCTCGGATGGAAAAACATGCTTAATGAAAGTTGTAGAGAATTGCGTGCTCTTTCTAACTATCACAAATATATCATAAGTGGATGAATAGATTGGGCACAAATCGCAAATTACCTTTCTGATCCGAAACTTTAAACTCGAAAATCTCCTAGCTCGCTTGACCAAAAGAGGTGAGGCTTGGGGCAAAAGAAAGGTCTTGATCAGGGGAACAACTTTCGTAACTACGGCCCGAAGATTTGAGATTGTTTTCTTCTCCGAAAATCGTCAAACGCAAACTATAGTGTACAGAAAAATCCGTACGTCAAAACGAAAAGAGTGCAATAGCAAAGTTGTAGGTAAGGGTTAGATTTAACTTCTCACCAAAGGAATTTCGATTTGAAGAACCGAGTGCGAAGAGATCTAAGAAATACGACTTCAGATCTGAAGGATGGCGATTCGAAATTCTTCCTCCACGGTTGATGAAAAGAGTTGAGGCCTCTCGGGATGGAAAGATATTGAACAGATCGACAATATTGCTTCAGTCTCCGGTGCGATTCGAGATCGTTTTGGTGGGTAAATAAACGAAATACGATTTCGCTGGTTAGGGTTTCGGTGGAACGAAAAGGGGAAAGAGATGCCGGCGGCTATTATATAGGCCAAGGGTCGGTGGAATAGCTTGGGCTCGAAGTTATGAACGCGTAGGATCAAACGGATCCGGATTTGGAGTTATATTTCTCAAGAAAAAGGAGTTTGAGTGGAGAGGATTTGGAATTCTGCAAAAAACCCTGAAATCATCGGGTTCGAACCGAACTGGTTCGTTCGGTCTTGTTGGGCCGGCCTGCTCGGGCTGCGCGGCGAAGCGGGCGAGCTGGGCTGAGATTAGGCCCAGTTCGGCCGAACTTCATTTTTTTTTTACGTTTTTCTTTTCTATTTTCTTTTTTCTTTATTCTTTTCTAGTTTTCTTTATAACTTTTGATTTCGAATCGGAATCGAGTCAAACCAATTTCTATAGTTTTGTAAAATCAAAACCTTTCCATTAAAACTTTCAAAATAATTTTCCAAACTTTTCAAAATTTGAAATTCAAATATTGCGTAAAGGTTTAATTAGATCTTTATGTTAATTTTTATAAATATGATTTATAAAAATCTTTTGAACTTAGATTTAAAATCCATAACCAAATATGGGTAATAAGATCCCATATCACTCAATAAGATAATTTTGCACCAAATCATTTTGTCTATAAAGAGTTTGATAAATCAAAATGGATTCAAAACTCTTTTAAAATCCAAATAAATATTTTCTTTCAAAAACAAAACTATAAAACTTGAAAATAAAGAATAGGTAAGTAATAGAATATTTCCCAAAACATACAAACAATTCACAACCAAAATTTAACACAAAGGAGTATACCACAATATTTCAAAATAATATATTGGACATAGATAGTCCTTTTAATATATTTTCTTAAATATGTTTTCAAGTGGAATTATTATTCCCACTTTTGAATTATCAAAATGCAAACAAAGCTATATGATGATGAATGAATGCATGAATTTTCTTTTCAAAGCAAAATACATAATAGTTTTCAAAAGTTTTAAATTTTTCTGATTTTTCAACTTTTGAAAAAACTTGGGATGTTACAGCTATAACGCTTAGTCGAATGAGAATTAGCCTATCCAATACTAGTTATCTATACTTTGGTAGTTATAAACTAGTAAGCTTGAATAAACTCAAATGATAAATAAAGTCAAGATAATTGTATATTTTCAAAGAAAAAGGAAGTTTATTCAATAAAAAGGATGAATTTCTACCAAATAAATAAATATAAGGAACAACGATGCTATGTAGTTTGGTAAGTAAATTAATAAGCTTGTTCGTAAAACAACAGCACATCTGATAAATAAAGTTGTGATTAAAATATGACGATTTTTTAAGAAAAAAACCTTTTATTTAGAATTTAGAAGTTAATAACGAGAAAGACAGAATTTGTCAGTTCAGTTGGCCTCATTAGCAGCAGCAATCTTTTGTGCATGTGCCTCGTCCACTCCTCCAGCTTCGTCTTCATCATCAATCAGATCATCTCTTCTTCTTTTTTTTGCGAATAATCAGATCATCTCTTCGTCTTCACTCAGATCATCGTAGTCAGGAACTCTACCTCTTCCTCGTCGGTAGCAAAACGGAGTCCACCAAAATCCTTCTTCTCCGACTCTTCGAGCGACCATTGATTGAGCTTCTCCCTATTGATGAGGAACTATTCATCGACCTCGAAGTAGCCTTTGTCACACACGCTCTTGATGACCTGCTGCCGGAACACTTCCCACTCCTCGTCCATCTTCTGGAAGAGCTCTGCATCGTCTTCAAGTTGCCGCTTCCTTTCCTTGATATACTAGTAGACGTGCACGCGCAATGCGCGCTTTCATTTCAATCACTATAGGTTCAACAAAAACATGTGATAGAAGTCAAGGAAGCATTTTTCATCGATTTTATAATTTTAGATTTTACATAAGTCCCAAATTATAGGTATTAACTTTTCATATGTAAGCATTATTTCTCCTTATGTACCTAAAGCCAATTGTCTCCTCGGTGACGTTATGTAGATCAAGTGTAAATAAGAAACATCAACAATAATTGTATAGCTTCACACTAAGATGCATTCATGTATGAAGTAACTAACGAATGTTTACAACTGTGCTACCACTACTTTCTGTAACAAATAACATAAAACACAACTACCTAACATAAGCTACATTAAGTATGGAGGTAACATAACTGTGAAACTCATAATGTCCTACAATTCTCGAATCACCTCAAGTCCTGAGGCCCGTAATCACGGTGCAAGGCACATTTCGTCTTATACGTGTAAAACCGAACCAATGAAAGCACTATACATATCAAGATCGTGTTATACTTTATCGAAACTCACATAAGCTACCTCCGCCGATGAAAAATCAGCGGACATAGCAAGTCCACTTCCATGCTCTGCCGTCAATGTTGGAGACCTCGACTGCATCAAAAACGTGCAGATGTATTTTCTGTAAGGTAGTACAACAAAAGGCATCATCTATAGCTAGCTAGCAGCTCACTTTCAGGTCACAATGCAACCATATCAATGTAGACAGATAATAAAGAAAACGAACCTAAGCATGAATAGGCCCTGATGGTCTGCCCGACTTAGTCTCTATATGTTTGCAAGAAATTAGGGACATACATAAATTAAATTAAACCCAGAACATTGGCGCTTATTGAGTGCTAGCATCATCAGTTCCGAATCAGTCTCAATGACAATCCAAATAGCTCCCAGCAGCTCCGCTAGGTCCACAGCTACAGTCACAGCATATAATTCAGCATTGATCCGCCTTGGGTGCTATTACCTCATCATGGTGGTCTCGCATAATCAGACCCTACTGGGCAAAGGTACCATCTGGGATACATGCACCATCAATGTTGAATTTGCGCACCTCCTCATCAGGTTCTCCTGCTTTTTATGTACATTAATTCCCCACCTTAATTAAGTCCTAAATATGATCATGGGGCTGGGGCCATGGGCATTTCTTTAAGAACCTAGCCTACAAACCGTGATCAAATTTGAGAACACATCGATTAACAATAGAAAAATACCAATCAAGTCATGTAGTGCACTAAGAGAACTTTCAAAGCTGAAAAAAGGAAAGCATTGACAAGCAATCGAGGCTAGCTATACTATACATCATAAGAAAGTAATAGAGCATGGACCCTTACATTAAACAGCCAAGGGAAAGTTATCTGAAGCTTTCTGTAATAGAAATTGGCACCAAACACATATATGTATATTATACACACAAAGTATGAAGTTCTGAATCAAAGAAAGAATCACAGATCTGAATCACCCACACACACACATATGCAATCCTTACATTACAAAATCACATATCTGAATCACCCAAACATCCAAGTCCTAAAATATGTATGGGCTCAGGAGGTGTCTCACCTTGCTCCTTCCTGGTCGGCAACATCAACAGCAGTTCGTACCGAGAGGAAGGGGTAGGAGGTCTCGGCAGCAGCGGCCGCTCCTGGCGGCGCCGCCGTAGAAGAAGGAGAGCAGGTCGTAGGGGAGGAGCTGCGGATGCCGGAGGGAGGGGCGGCCTGTGAGGGGACGGCGAGCTGGGTGCACAGGCCGGCGGCGCGGGAATCGGGACGGAGGCGGCGGTCTGCGAGGGGACGGCGAGCTGGGAGATTTTGGGATTTCTTTGACGTGGCTAGAGCGGACTGTTTTTTCTCTCCCGTTGATTCTCCTCTCTTTTCACGTAGCGTTCGTGCGGATGGCAGAGTTTTCATCCGCTCCCAAAATTTGCTAGATGCACACATGGTAGGGCTGAGTTGTAATCTGGACGGTTAGATCCCAATTGGTGGGCCGGATCCTGAGGTTGTGATTGGTGTGTTGTACTCTGTGTACGTTAGACTGGGTGGCTGTAGGAAAGAAATAGTTTGCTTGTTTAATAGTAGTAGAGATTCATGCGAGAAGATGTCTGTCAGGTCGTCTAGGTAGTCGGTGTCCGGACCAGAAGTACCTTTCCTTCCGAAGTTGGACTGGGGATAGCAGGAGGAGACGCCGGCGTCGTCTCGATCTATGTTAAAGAAGACGAAACCTGGACGAGGCCCCCTTCCTCTCGTACTCGTATAGTCGTATGTTCTGCTCAGGAACCAATACGGTATCGCTCCCGTTTACGATCTGGACTCCGAGCCTACTGGCCGGGCCTCCCCCTTGTTTTCTGATTCCTTTGTTAAAAAAATATAGGGCAATGGCCAATGGGATTTCTGGGTTTATAGCCCATTTTCCTATTCTTGTTGGAGTGTATTTGCACAATGGCGTTTCATGTATTTCCTGGGTTTCTGAGAATAATTTATCCAAAATAGGTAATGCATTTTATTTTCCTCTTTATTAGATCATGACCTTATGTATGAGTGGAATATTATTTGAAGCCGGAATGGGGTAACAACTTAGTCAATACGCAACGTGTATGAAACTAACTATCAAAATAGTTTGTTGAAAAAAAGCACGTAAGAAATATTTATGCTTAACCCTTTTGCTGAAGAAGACATGAGCCAATATTATCAGACTTTGTATGTGTCATTAGAAACTTTTTTGTAGCCTCCTGCAGGTCTACACGTCAACAAATTTCACAAATTTTCAATTAAAGTCCAGACACAATTATTATTTCCCACATGAATCAGCATCATGTCCTTGTAAATAAAGCAAAACACAATGATGCTTGAAGACTGAAAATTGCGAGGGGGAGCCACTATAATATATAGAAGATAACAATTTAATTATAAGAAAAATAAACATATCACATGGGCATGGAATATATTTATAGTTCTTCATGTGTGTGAGTACCACCAAATCTATCTGACAATAATCTGATGCTTAAGTTTATGTCTTGTAAGACATGACCAAGGATATGGTTTAATAAACAACTCTATGATAAAACAACCCATCACTGGTGGCAAAAAATTTCCAAAGTTGCTCCGAGGCAGGTAGATCTACCGCTCCTGCTGGCCTTGATTTAGATGCCAGTAAATTTCCAGCGATGGCAACAAAAGAAACCCTGATTTTGATACGGGGTGCCCTAAGCCCATCACTATGTATAGTGCTAGCTCCAACATATGTCAAGTCACCATGGATTCAAGGTGAACTCCTTCCTCTACGAGAACTCATTTCCTACCCTCTTGAATGGTATATTACTTGAGCATCCGCCCCATTGCATTGCTAGGTTTGCCACGACAATGGACAGTGGGAGCATGTCAACAAAGCCAAAGACCCAAGCCATCCAAGGTGGAAGTATGGAAGAGGAGGAAGAAGCGGAGCTCGAAGATAGAAGCTGACGAAACCCGTATCGATTCCAGCATCTGTTGAACCAACGGATCTCGGTTCTAGTACCGAATCAACCAGCCACAGTCGGTTCTAGAATCGACACTACATAGATGCTATCATTTGGTTGCCGGTTTCATGATCGGTCAACCGGCCCAGGTCGGTTCCCCAACTGTTGGACCGACTTCGCAGATCAAAAGCTTTCTCTTACTTTGCTTATTCTAGGCCTTACCACGGTCTAAATCAGATGGTGCATAAGGTGAATAGTGGTTTGTCATTCTTACTTTTCTCATTTAGGCTGGAAGAACAGGTCTAGATCAGATGCAGCATAAGCGGCGAACTGTGTTTCGTCGTTGTAACTATAAACAATCGAACATTACTCTAGAAGTGGTTTTGTAAAGTTGATATGGTACTCTCGTTGTAGATCTAACAACACACCCACTAAACTACAAATATGTCAAAACATACGCATGTCTCCTCCTTGCTCACTCATTCCCGTCACTCACATCACTCCCGGTTTCCTCACCTCCATGTTGATCCTCTTGCCACGACCCCTTTCAACTCTTATGGTGTCATATCCCCGCCTTGACCTCTCCCAATCCCCCATCCTCGATCATCAGTTCTCGTCACCTTGACCCGCTATCTCCGACCAGAAGCATTGGCAAAGTCAAGCGTAACGGAAATCGTCAATTTAGAGTGATGCCAAGATTAATAAAGGAGAACAGTATTCACCGTTTGAAGGGGTGTCCTTTATTACAACGACACATGAAAGTATCCCCTTAAACTAGCATGCTCGACGATCTAGCGTCGCCCGCTTAACTACAGGCCTTCTAGAGCCATCCTCCGAGGAATCTACTCCACATAGACATGGAAATCGACTTCCCCGTAATCAAAGTCTACTTCAACGAAGTCAAAATCGTTACGAGCACCACACTCATCATAATTACAAGTGATCTAGTGACATAACCCAAGGTCTTCAAAAAAAAGGAACAAATCTTTGAAGCACGTTCATATCCCTGAACCTCGACAGGAGAATTGAGCATTGGAATAACGTATATAAATTTTTGGGATCCCCGGAGATTTTTGATTGGAGCCGAGTTAACCATAGCCCAAGTTCATATCTTTATCTCCTTAGAGTTTGCGTACATCGTTGGTTGTGAAAACAACAGAGAGAGTAATAAGGCCGAGCTAGAAAAAGGTCTTGTCATATTAATTACCAATCTATATATTTTCTATGAGTTCTCATACCTCACTAGTTCTAAAGCACAAAAAAAGCAATGGTTGAGGGGGAAAAAGGGTTGATGGGAGTTTAAAAGAAAACCTCAATACGACCGAGCCGTCCGATCAAAAATACATGTGAACAAAATTTTATTTGTGAAATCGGTCGCGGATGAACGACGTGGGATTTTACATCTTGTGTTAGAGAAAAACCCACATGACGAAAATACTTGTTGTCACCAAGTCGTCTGACCGAAAATACTTGTTATTTGAGAAATAATTTAATCCGTACATTCCCTATTTTGTTAGAAAACCAAGTCTCATTTATGAAATCGTCTAACGGCAAGACGTTGTCGGATCTTACATCTTGTGCTAGAGGAAAACCCACACCTTATAATTGTGAACCGAGAAAACTTACATATCTATCTATATCTATACTATAATATTCCTAGCTGTCGTGATGGTACGTTATGGTACGTTCACGTCGGGTGGTGATGATGGTACGTTTCGTGCGATGTCATCCAAACCAACTGTTACTCCCGATCGGAACAGGAGTCCTGGATCGACTGAAATACAGAGTCCTCCCAGTCGATTCCGGCGACCGGTCATGCATACACCACGACATGCAAAAAACAAAACAGCGATCCTGACCTGTACGAGAAAAATAGTAATCGACACTAAGAGAAAAAATCCCGATCGGATGGTTCGATTATTCTTATTCCACGGTCTCTGTGTGGGTGCAAGCAGCAATACGTGCGTTAAACTGGTCTTGTACGTACAACAATCACTTCATCGCCGAAGGAGAAAAAGGAAAAAATAGTACGTACAACAATCGCTTCATCGCCGAAGAAAAAAGAAAAAAATTAGTACGTACAACAGTCATCGCCGAAGGAAAAAAAAGAAAAAATAGTACGTACAACAATCAAATTAACCGTAGGAACTTAAAATTTGTCGGACCTTGTGATTAACTGATTATGGTATTCACCGGACCGCGTGATTATGGTGCGGTTTTTTTGCCAATTGTTTTTTTCTTCCCAACCACCTCATCTCCGTATACCCCGCGTCGCAACGGTCGCCCTCGCAAAGCTAGCCCTTGGGTCCCCGTCTAAACTGGTCGTCCTTGAACCCATTGGTGTTCTACTACGACCAACGGGGCCTCGCCTGAATCCCCTCTGTTGTGTGGCTTACTTAACCCATGTTGGCGACTAAAAAGAATGCTCCGCTCAATCCAGGGCTCCCCGTATCAGCTCATTTCTCGATGGTCGGCGCTGACAAGCCGCGGCAGCACGAGAGATACAAATACACTAGTACAGAAAAGCTATTCTGTGGCGCACCATTTTTCTATTCTGTGGCGCATGGGTGGTGCGCCACAGAATAGTCGCCACTAAATAAGCTATTCTGTGGCGCACCACCAGGTGCGCGGCTATTCTGTGGCGCACCCAGCCTGGTGCGCCACAGAATAACTATTCTGTGGCGCACCCACTCACCATGCGCCACAGAATAGGGTGCGCCACAGAATAGTTCTGGGTGCGCCACAGAATTACTGTGCCGTATTGTACCCGCATATTACCAGAATACAAATACCAGTATAATACCAGAATACATGTATATTTCATATTTACACAGATATAACAGAAACAGGGATATATTTTCACAGATACATATATCAAAACAAACACATTACTAATATATGTCTCATCACAAGTTGATACAAAAGTGCCGAAGTTTTACACAAGTGTTGAGATATATACAAAAGTTAATCGATCGTTGCACACGTTACAAATGAAGTGTTCACCGCCTACACTAGGATCGAATAGATTACATCTCGGCGTTGACGGTGAGCAAAAGCGGGAGCACGACGATCTCATGTAGCGAGCGGTGCGAGCGGCGCCGGGAATGGTTTGCCGTCTTTCTTCGTCATCCACGCCCTGTTGTCCTTCTGCAACTTTAGGCGTTCTTCGATTTCTCTCTGATGCAACCCTGTAGATGGAGATAGATATATATATTGGTTAATAATATCAATAGAGTATGCATGCATGATTTATTCATCTAAGTGGATAAAATAGAGTATGTATGTGTGCATGTGTAAGGTTTTCTTTTATAATACATCCTATCTACCTCGTCGGGAGCAATGGAAGGTCCCCCCTGTGTGATAACATTTCCGACGATGACTTCCGATAACTTGGTCTTGATGCATTGGAAGTCTTTTCTAAGATCCATATCGGACTTGCGTCTGTCATATTCGACCCATGTTTGTAAAGCAGATGGCAAACCACATTGCGCTCCATCTCGGATAATCATGTTAATATGACGGAGGGCGTAGAAGGCATCCATCTCGCTGCCCGACTGCTCCTTGAGGCAAGAGAACTCGGTGATATGCTTGAACCGGCGCAACTTATTATCAATTAATTGTGGTTGCACGGTGCTTTCGAAGACGCCTCCCTTTTGGTGGTAGCCGTGAAGAGCTTGATTGAGGACAGCAATTATGTTGGCATACCTTTTCGTAGTACTACTACCTGAGTCAAAATAAGTGGCATGGTAATGGCTCGGGTGTAGGATGATGAGGACGCAGTACTTGTCCCTGCTCAACACAATTTAAATGAGATGATGATCAGAAACATGCATGCATTGAACTCGGAAAGGCACAAGATACGGCGGCGAGCGGATGTGTACTTACTCGGGAAAGAAAGGCACAAGAAGGCAATTCTTTTGCTGGTTTTGCAACATGAACCTCTCGAGGTACTCAACTGCGCTGGTCCGTGTCACAGATCCTTGCACCAGCTGGCTGTCACGCATGTAGTAGGGATCCGCTACCGCGACGTGCGAGAGATTATCTCTGTGGATAGTCATGGCCTCATTGAGCGCGTATAGGCGGACCAAGTTATAGTTGAGCCGCTGCTGGTTAAATAGATTGAACACGTCCTCGTATGCTACTAAGAACAGATCCGCGGGGTGTTCACCGACGACCACCAACCCGCCTTCTTCCTTTGGCACTTGGACAGTGAACGCCGGGTAATTTGGATCCCTGTCTTTTAGAAGAAAGCCCTCTAGCATAGAGATAGAAGCGCTCAAAGAGATCATTGATGGAGTTGCGAGGTGGGTCATCTCCGGAGGCACTATCGGTTTTCCAGCTTCATGAACCATGTGCGCCGATTTGTCCGGAGGGGGTGGTATGGTGTCTTCACGACCCTGGATAATCATAGGAGTTGGCTGGCTCGCAGAGGCGCCCTTTGATCCCTTTGGCATCTTAGGTGGCTGGCTCGCAGAGGCGCCCTTTGGCATCTTCTTGGGGGCCTCCTGGGCTTATTGCTCCATGGCTGCCCACGAAGCCCCTCTGCAACCGATTTCGCAATCGTGCCAGGGGAGAAAACGCCGGTAGCCGGTTTGTCTTGAGCTGCAACGCCGGCTGCTGGAGGTGTCTCTTGAGATAAACCCTGGAAGTCCAGGCGCTGCGTGACTGCATTGAGACGAGCAGGTTGATCGGCGTGGGCACGGAAGGGTGGTTCGAGATCCACAGGACGCATGAATCCGTCGGCGTCTTCGGCGCCAGTGTTGAGGAAGCCACCGACGTCGATATCATCATCGTCGTCGTCGTCGTTGCCACCAATACGTTGAGGTGCAGAGGCGTTGCCTGCTAATTGCACCGGTTGTGGTTCGGAGCCCAATTGCACCGGTTGTGGTTGAGAGCCTACCAACAGTTGCTTCTGGCGGTTGGTGGTGGTGGCGACGGCTGCAGGCTTCTTCGGGGGACGGATCGGAGCGTCCCGCCGGAACTTTGAGGTGGCGCCGGTGTTGCGTCTTGGGCCCTCATCAATAATACCCCCCCCAAGACGAATCTGGGTCTTCGGCCATAGCGAGACCCATTCGGGGCACTTTCCAAGGACCACGTGTTCATCGGCTCCTTGAGGTTGAACGGGGGGGTCCATGTTGTGATACACTTTCGGCACCGTGACTACCTTGACCTTCATAAAACCCTTGTCCACTGGAGCGTGGTGCATTAGTTCGCTGCCTGTTTTTAGGATAAGGCCCGTAGCAACTTCCTTCAACTCGTCGCCTACCCTATGCAGGAGCATGCAAGGCGTTTCCTATAATGAAATTAAGCAACATATGCATTTGTGTGATTAATACAGTCATCGATCGAAGCAGACATAGTTATACAGAAGGACATAGTTATACAGAAGACGACGCAGACTAATTAATTAGTAACCTTGGTGACGACGTCCAGCTCGGCTTCCGTCGAGACACGGGCGCCGGTGCCAGCGGCGGTGGCCGGAGTTTTCTTCTCGCGTCCCGGTGCGGTAGGCAGCGCCGGTGTGACCAAAGGGGCCATGGGCGGCGGGGTCACGATGATGTCGCTCGGCGACCGGTTCATGGTGGAGTTGCTGCCGGAGAAGCTGGGCACGTGTATCGGCCCCTGTTGACCTCCCGCCATCCAGGCAGCGAACCCCTCCACTATCTGCGGGGGCATGATCTGGTGGATGCCTTCTCGGACTAGCTTTTGCACCTCCTGCTTGTCCACGGTGTTCTTCTTCAGCTCCTCCAGCTCCGCCTTCAGCCGCTCAACCTCGGCTCTATCCTCGTTCTTGGACGTCCTCTTCCTCTTTTTCTTCTCGCCGGCGCCGTCCGAGCTGTAGTACTCCGTGAACTTCACGCTCGTACCATAGCCTGACACACGGCCAGCTGATGTCGGCGGCGCCAACTTGTCCCTTCCCTTTGCAACGTTCATCGCCCGGTTGAAAGTAGTGTCCCACACTTCCCTCTCACCCTGGGACGACGACTGGCCGGCCTCAGCCTCAGCCTTCAACTCGTCCTCCTGCACACAAAGGTGAACACACTTAGAAATTTGAGATCAACGCAATGGACTTTGAGATATCTGTGGTATTTAAATTCACTTACCAGATTTTGCTGGAATTGCTTCACATCGTCGTGATCGGTAACGAACTCCCCAGTTTCCCAGTTGAGATAGTAGCGGGACCGGACAAAGTTCCTGGTCTGCTCGTCTGTGAATTTATCCCATGGGTTGTCCAGCCCACGTTTTCTTATTTCTGCGTCCTCCTTGTCCCAAGTGGGTTGTTTGGATTTGTAACCGCCGCTTCCCAAACGGTGGTTACCTAAGTTCCTCTTCCGCATTTCCTTCCCCCACTCGGTCCATATTGTACACTCCTCAGAATTTAAAAAGTCCTTAAATACCTCGAACTCTTCTAAGGTGATGTGAGGCTCGCCTGTACTAATCTCCTCCCAGCTCTTCTTCTTATGAATCTTCGCCTTCACCCGGCATTTCCAGCTGCTCAAGGCGGTGCTCATCTTCGTGGTGGCGTAATTATCCACATTTTTGGGTTTAGGGTTCGGGAAGGTGTATCGTTGGTGAACCCTCCTGAGCAGGTGTTCGAGCAAAGCCACATTCTCTTCGCTTCTAATGTCAGACGTGTTGATCGACACGCCTTCTCGGAGGATGCACCCTAGTTGCATGCTGTACCCTCGTGCAACGTGCTTAGGCTCCAACGGCATGCCACTTGGACTGACCTCCGTGATCACGTCCGTGACATTGTCCACCGACTGCACTTTACGCGGTTTAGTCCTTGCCCTCCGCTTCTTCTTCTTCTTAGCGGCCGGGTTGCTGTCGCCGGGTTCCGTGTGGTCGCCGCCATCGGTGCGGTCATCGCCAGTGGTCGTGTGGTCGCCACCATCTCCTGAGGTGTCATCCTCACCACCTTCTTCGTGGTACTCGGGGTCGGGATCCCGGACCTCCCGTTGATGCTCCTCAGCCTCGTCGCCACTAGTGACCGCGGCTTCGTCCCTCATATCGTCGGGCCAAAAGTCCATGTTCTGTACTCTTGCTTGCTCTTCGATGCTCATGCGCTTAGAAGCGTCGCCCGACATGTTTGAACTGCATTAAAAAGAGGCAAAAAGTTAGTATGACAAATATAAGAGAAAAAAAATCACCTAACTAAGTACTAAGATACCCCGGCCCATGCATTAGTCGCAATACCCCATATGTCCTATTTTTAGCAAAGTCATGCCAAATTTCACGAAAAAATTCGGCATGACCTTTGCTAAAAAAGGGACATATGGAGTACCCGAAATTGCCGGAACGGAAGTTAATCGACGTTCCGGCAATCTCAAGGGCCTCTCGGGGTACCTGCAAGCATTTCACAAATAATATCCACATCTGTGCACGGCATCTCCGGCCGGCATCTCCACGACACGATGGTCGGAGCACAACAACCACGACACGATGGTCGTGGACACATATCCTCATGCACATACATCACCACATCCACATCCACATCGAGGGAGAGAGGAACTACCTCGGGTAGGGAAGGGAGGCTCGGGTCCGAGATCGGCGTGGTGGAGGTGCTCCTCCTGGCGCTGCAATAAATTAACAAAAACAAGAAAAGCATTAGCAACCATAGTGGCAGTAGCATAAATCACTTCTTCTAGTTTCTTACAAACAAGCATCAACACAAACAAAGCTCTTTAAAATGGAGACAAAAAGCATTAGCAACCAAGATGGCAATTCTTCCACATGCCGCACTACCCCTCCCCCCGAGACTCACTAACACAATTTTTTGAATTCGTGCACATCTACCCACACAAGCAAATAATAACAACCAGTGTCCACTGATGTAAAAACTCCAACATTTTTAGTGGTAAGTATATAGTGCAGCATACACCCATTCATGCAACATTTAAACAGTAGAAAAATACCCATTACTCACTATTGCGATCAGTGCAAACCTAGCTATATTTTGGGTACAACTACAAACCTAGCTATTGCAATCTTTGTCAATCTTTGGAGAGCACTTCATGATTTCAGTTGCCCATGGCTTCCAAGTGTATATTGGTCTGATTACAACCTAGCGGAAGAAGGAGAGGTCGAGCACTTCAAATTTCTCGCGGGCATTCTGTCGAACAGGTGACGTACGGCTCGAGTTGTACCTGGACAGTTGTTGTCGTTGAGGGCTCCGGCGAGGAAGAAGGAGAGGTCGAGCAGCGCGACGTGAAGGATCGAGGGAGAGAGTGCAGGCACGGGGAAGGGAGCGGCGCCAGAGGCTGGCGGGTCGCGGCGGCGGCGCCAGAGGCTGGCGGGTCACGGCTGATGGCGCCAGAGGGAGGCGGAGGCGGCGAGGGGGAGGGAGGGGAAGAGGCGGCGAGGACGTCGAGGGCGAGGTCAACGGCGAGGACGGCGAGGGCGGCCAGAGCGATCGTCGACGGCGACGGCGAGGACGGCAAAGCGCGCGCGCGGGAGTTGAGGACTTAGGGTTTTTCGCGAGTGGATGCGAGTGAGGCCGCGGCGCATAGGAGGGCCCACATGTAAGCCTGTGCAAAATATTTCTGTGGCGCACCCATGACGCGGTGCGCCACAGAATTCTTATATTCTGTGGCGCACCCTTTACTCGGTGCGCCACAGAATTATTTAATAGTCCAGTTTAAAAACTCAGATGCGCTGTTTGACATAACAACACCAGCATATCCCAGTGGTTAGTGAGCAAACAGATTACTCTGGCTAGCCAGGTTCGAATCCTGCTAACCCAATTTTTTTTCTTTAAAATAAATAAATTTGGTATTCTTTTTTGGTTAAATTTAAAGAAAGAACACACAAAAATTTATGATATTCTTTAAAATAAATAAATTTGGTATTCTTTTTTGGTTAAATTTAAAGAAAGAACACACAAAAATTTATGATACACATATCATAAATTATCTTTTTCATGATATACATATACTTGTCTCTCACACACACAAATTATCAAATTCATGATATATGCTTGCATTGTCTCACACACACACGCGCAAATTAAATACACCAAAAAAATAAATTATTATTCTTTTTTGGTTAAATTTAAAGAAAGAACACACAAAAATTATCTAATTCATGATATACATATACTTTGTCTCTCACACACAAAAATTATCAAATTCATAATATATGCTTCCATCGTCCAGCCCGGAAGGCGCAGGGCTGTGGCCACTTCTGAAAGTTATTCTGTGGCGCACCTAGCCGGTGCGCTACAGAATACGCGTATTCTGTGGCGCATGCACCCTGCTGCGCCACAGAACAAGCTTATTCTGTGGCGCATGGGCATGGCTGCGCCACAGAATAAAGCCCAAAGTGACTGACCCTTGCGTGGGTGTGGGGCCCGCGCATATTCTGTGGCGCATGGGCATAGCTGCGCCACAGAATAAGCTTGATCTGTGGCGCACCAATAAGTAATGCGCCACAGAATAACCTTATTCTGTGGCGCATCTTTATAGGTGCGCCACAGAATAAGCTTCTGTGGCGCACGGCTAGAAGGTGTGCCACAGAATAAGCTTCCATAGAATTGGCTTTTCCTACTAGTGATAGGAGCAGCAAAGACCTTCAGCTACCGAGTGTGCGCCTTATAAGTTTGCTGCCATGACAAACGATAGGAATACGGGGCAATGAGATGCTCGATCTCACGCTTCACACCATGCACACCATCGACCATCACGTCCTTCTCAACATCGAGGGGGTGACTATCCATCGCGGTGAAACTAGGGATGCATTCTATTGGGACGCTAGACAAAAAAGGGTCTATCGAGGAGGAGGAGACACGGGAGAGAAGAACTAGAGCATCACGTTTGATACGAAGCTCGACTTAATATTTGTGTGCATTTTATGTTAGACGCACGGTTAGTCGGCGATGCTTATTTTCAGCCCGTGGCAACGCACGGGCATTCAGCTAGTAGATTTTTAGATGGAGAAGAACTAATTCATTAGTTTAGTTGGCCTCATTAGCTGCATCAACCTTGTCTGCATGTGCCTCGTCCACTCCTGGAGCTTCGTCTTCATCATCAACCAGATCATCCTCTTCGTCGTCACTCACCAGAAGATCCAGAACGGCGGCATCTTCTTCGTCAAGAACGTATGGATCATCTTCCATCTCTTCCTCTTCCTCGTCGGAATCAAAAATGAGTCCACCAAAATCCTTCTTACCCCACTCCTCGAGCGCCCGTTGATTGGCCTTCTCCCTGTTGATGAGGAACTGGTCGTCGACCTCGAAGTAGCCATTCTCACGCACGCTCTTGATGACCCGCTGCCGGAACGCTTCCGACTCCTCGTCAATCTTCTTGCAGACCTCTGCATAGTCTTCAAGTTGCCGCTTCCTTTCCTTGATATACTCGGGCGAGAAGACGTCCGTCAGGTCGTCGAGGTAATCGGTGGTGGGGAGCTCCAGCAACCCCGGCTTCAGGGCGAGTATGGTCCTGATCTCGGCTTTCGACAGCCTATGCATTCTACCTGGTACTGGTACTAACGTGGACAAATCTACGGTCTGCTTGGCTGCGGCTGGCAGCTTCGCCTCATGCAGCCTATCGTCGATCACTGTCGGGTCGAGCGACGCCGTATCTTCTGCCACAAAACCATCGGGCGACTGAAGTCCCTCCTCGTCCACCGCCTTCCTCTTGCGCATCACCGGGCCATCCTCACCGGCCACCGCACCCGCCGACCTGGCGGTGGTGAACGGTTTCAGCGCGCACTTCTCCGTCGCCTCCATCAAACCTCCTCCGTACCCGCAATGGCCTGGATCAGAAGTCCCTTTCCTTCCGAAGTTGGATTGGGGATAGCAGGAGAGGAGGAGACGGCGGCGTCGTCTTGATCTATATTAAAGAAGACGATCCTATCTTCTGCTCGGTATCGCTCCCGTTTACAATCTGGACTCCGAGCCTACTGGGCCGGGCCTCCCCTTTGTTTTATGATTCCTTTGGTACCAAAAAACAAAACAAAAACATAACCAACAGGGCATTTTTTTTTACAGGAACCAACAGGGCATTGGGGTCTCTATAATGACTGCACAATATTTACTCCATGATGGCATTCAAAGATAAACAATTTCATATTGCCGACGACTTTCTTCTAGACAGTCGAGCACTTTCTTCTATATATCATTCAGGAGAAGCAAGTACCTCATGGCATACTTGAGAACAAGTAACAATCTTCTATCATCAAAGAGAAGATATCGGGTTAGCGCTTAAGTTAATGAACAGCATAAAAACACATATTGCTAACTCAAAAAATATTTTTCTGTAACTCATCTCAAACTTCAAGCAACTCGGGGCAGACGTTTCCATTTGGAAAACAAGTTTATCTGTGTTAGAACACAAAAATATGAAACAAACAGGAATAAAAGTCAATCTGCACAGAGGACATCGTCCTTGATGTAGTTACTTGGGATGGACATATCGCTTCATATTTACTTAAATTTGAACATTCTACAACATATCAGAACCAAGAAAAAGACAACTTTAATATAAAGAGATAAAAATGAACTCAATGGATCTTACACCACTATAAGCAAGCAGGCAACACCAAGTAACTGCAGCTTGTTTCGATCGATCTCTTTCAGAGAAATTTAATGGTCAATGTAATTGACTGTGAGGTATAATGTTTCAGAAACAATAGGATATTCTTATGTGACCTAATTGATAAAAGGAAAGAAACCAATTGGTTAGATGAACCGTTTTTGTAACTTTAGCTTCCAGACCTTCTTTAAGTAGATATGCTTTCACAAGTCGATATCATTCTGAGTGGTTTGAACAAAATTTGGTGAAGGTCTTCGTGGTCCATTTGAAGGCAACAATAATATCACAGTAGAACTACTTTAGGAAGAAAGAGAACACAAGTAGAACAAGAATAATGGATCAGAGCACTGTTCTATGAAATGGTGTGTGAATCAGGCATTAGACATAGATTAGGATAATGTAATGTCTTGTTCAAAAGGAAAAAAAGTAGTACTATTTTTTTAAAAAAATATATCAATGTAATGCTATTTGTTCGGTGCATTTGATGCAAAATTATAATCTTTCCAACTCCAGGGTGATGCATGGCCATCTTGTGGTACACAACACGATGCATTTACTTTGATGGTGTATACAAGAATTGTCGAATGAACAAGAATCATTTACTTCAACTTCCTGCAAGTGCCTGTAAATATGACAAGCAAGAGTTGCACGCCGTTGTGGATTCACATAATTTGCGTCAATATCAAAAGGAATTGTCATTTTCCATTGGGACAAGACAATGATTTATCTAGTTAGATATTGTACAGTACACAAAGAACAACAATCAGCAACCATGCAACACAAGGACTAAAATTATAACCAGATTACCTTGTTTGACCAGCAAACAAACCTGTGAAATGTATTTCACCCTTCCTGATTAATCCACTGAATTTTTCACAGCTTGTCGCACTTGAAATTAAACTGGCCAAAAAGTACAAAATATCAGCACTGAAAAATAACCTCCGTCATGAGCATGTCCACACGGTTCAGCAAAAACCGACCTGGCATTGTATATGTGGCCTATAATATTGCACAACCACAGAATCAACTAAACCGACATGGCAAATCCACTATGATGAACATAAATCAAAGCAAACCAATTGCACACATCAAACTGAATCATAGGCAAAAATCAAAATATGTAAGCCATGAACATTGCTTGGTTGAACTCTTGTTGAGCACCATGTTAATTATGTCTTTAATCTATCACATGATGTTGTTATTCTGATTGGACTCCTTTGAACTTTCTATAGGTGCTTAGAAACAGGACAATTCAGAGTTACAGAAACAGACAAATAACTACTTTATCTGTAGAACCAACAAGCAGCACATTGAACAATGGAACAAGATCTGGAGTTGGAAATGTGCAGCTGCTGAAGATTGATTTAAATTCAGAAAATTATACCATGTGTTCATGATGACTCCCAAGTGCAGGAGATCAATTGTAGTACCTTTCAATTTGAAAAGGTTGTCGAACCCACGAGGAGCTCAAGGTATTGGTTAGTAAGATTGATAAATAAAACAATAAAAGATGCAAGTGTTTTTGGTATTTTTGGTTGTATAGTTGCAATGCAGAAAATAAATAGTAGCAAGTCAAAGCTCTCAATGAGAGAAAGCCCAATCCTCTTATGTGGCAAGAGGACAAGCTCAAGTGATGTGTAACTTATATGTGGAAAACGTTCCCGAGGTGAAAGGGCATATCCTTCCCAAAGTGTTTTGATGTTTGTTGACAACACACTTAGATGTCTAATGTGTGTGCTAAAAGTGTGCAGGAATATATCAGTTTATGTTGCACAGGTTTTGTCTCAAGATAAGGAAGAAATGCTGAGTTTATTGCTTCAGTCGGTACTACCGGGTTCACCCCGGTACTACCGGGTGTCCTGCCGTGCGGCAGTACCGGGCCCAGTACCGGATCTCATTTAGCTCTCTGGACTCGTGCAGTTTTTTATCCGGTAGTAGCCCCGGTAGTGGCGCGGTACTACCGGGTGGGGAGCACTACCGGACCCGGCCGTCCGGTACTACTGATGCGCGCCTGGAGGAGGCGTTGACCAGTCTTTCAAGTAGCCGTCCGTTCCCTGTCAGTCGGTACTACCGGGCGAGGCCCGGTACTACCGATGCGGGCTGTTTACAGCTTCAACGGCCAGATTTCTGGGAGGGGTATTTATTCCCCACCACCTACCTCCGGCTCCCCAGCTTGAACACATTGAAGAACACCATTGATTGCAAGCTCAAGATTTGATAGATCTCCCAATCCCTCCACCCAAACTCGTTGATACTTGGAGGATTGAAGGAGAAGCCCCGGATCTACATCTTCACCAAGCCGTTCTTCATTTCCCCTCATTCACTTGAGGGACCCTTTGCTAGGATTTCCATTGGGAAAACCTAGCCTCTTATTGTACTCACTTGATTGTCTTTGTGACAGATTTGTAGCTGTTCGGGAGCCCCCCAATCCTCTTGTGGGTTGTGCCCCGGATCGTTGTTGTAAGGGCTCCGGATTCCGCCTTGAAGGATTCCGATAGTGGAAGGTGAACCAAACCTTTGTGGTGCGGTTCATCAGAGAAGAAGGTGTGTCCGCCTTTGTGGCGATTGAGTTTTGACCTTTGTGGTAGCTCACACCTCTCCAACGAGACGTACTCCCCTAAAAAGGAGGAACTCGGGATTACATCCGTGTCTCCGCGTGCTTTCACTTCGGTTACTTCTATCCTTGTTTATTGTCCTTACAAGGGAAAAATTGAGAGAGAGGATTCTCTCACCATAGCATCCTTGAATGCTTCCATAGAATCCTTGAATGCTTCTCTTGAAGAAGAGAGTGAATATAGAACCTCTCTTGAGGAAAGAATTGAGTCTCTTGATGATAAAAATGATGAAATAATTGCTAAAATCATTAAGGATAGAGATCATGTCTTTGCTAAATATAAAGTGGTTAAAAAGGAGAAAGCCGAGTTTGTGGTTGCTAATGCTAGACTCCTTGAGGATGTGGAGAAACTTAACAAGGCTCACAAGGCCTTGGAAAGTACCCACTCTCTTCTAGTCAAGTCTCATGAGCAACTTCAAACTCAACTTTCCAAATCTAACTCACCTAGCACCTCTACTCCCTCTTGTGATCATGCAAATGTTATTGAGGAAAATGCTAGGTTGAAGGTTGAGCTTGCCAAGGCCACTAGTGCCAAGACCTCTATTCCTAAAGGTAAAGAAAAGGTGGTTGCTCAAATTTTTGAGCAAAAGCCACACAAAGGGAAGGAGGGCCTTGGTTATGTGGCCAAGGCAAAGAAGAAGAAGAGCAACACCAATGCCAAGCCCGCACAAGCCAAGACTCCCATTGCGGATGGTAATGCCACTAGGGGCAAGACCACTCGTAGTGACTTTGCGGGGCATAACAATCCCAACTACTTTCTTTATGTTGATTACTATGGGGATGTTTATGCAAAATATGTTGGTCCTTATGATGGTTATATTGCTTACTCTATTTGGGTTCCTAAGACCCTTGTTGCTAACAAAAGAGGACCCATTGAGAAATGGGTACCTAAAACCAAGCAATGATTCCTTGTAGGACTATGCTTCCGGTGGGTCTAAATGGGTGGTTGATAGTGGATGCACTAGTCATATGACCGGAAGCAAAGAGATCATGACGGAGTTGGGACCAAATACAAATCAAGCATCCGTCTCCTATGGTGATAAATCAAAAGCGGAGGTAACGGGTCTCGGCAAGGTGGTAGTTGCAAAGGATATCACCCTTGTAAATGTCATGCTTGTCGAGTCCCTCGGTTACAATCTTATGTCCGTTCGTGCACTTAATAAGATGAATTTTGATGTCCATTTACTATTGATATGGTGGTACTCTTGAGGAGCAAGACTCTAAAGGTCATGTTCGTTGGGTATGTTGAAAATGAGTTGTTCGTGGTGGACTTTTCGGGGTCTACCAACACTCAAGCAATATGCCTATTCGGAAAGGCCGACGTGGGATGGTTGTGGCATCGCCGCTTGTCCCATGTCAACATGAGAACTTTGCAAAGTCTTCACAAGGGTTGCCACATTCTTGGACTAAAAGACAATGTTTCTTTTTCTAGAGATCGTCTTTGTAGGGCTTGTGTTGAAGGAAAGATGCATGATTCTCCCCATCCAAGCAAGACCATCATTTCATCAAAGAGGATATTGGAACTTCTTCATGTTGATCTCTTTGGTGCCGTGCCTCAACCTAGTCTTGGTGGGAAGAAATATTGTTTGGTGATTGTTGATGACTATTCAAGATTTACTTGGGTTTATTTCTTCAAGACGAAGGATGAGACCCAACAAGCCATCATCAACTTTTCCAATATAGTTCAACGCCAATACAATGTCCCTATTTTGGTCATTAGGAGTGATAATGGCTCCGAGTTCAAGAACTACACCTTAAATGAGTTTCTTAGTGAAGAGGGGATTCGTCATCAATATTCCGCTGCATATACCCCTCAACAAAATGGTGTAGCCGAAAGGAAGAACCGGACTCTCATGGATATGGCAAGGTCTATGTTGGCGGAGTTTAAGTCTCCGCTATTCTTATGGGCCGAGGCTATCTCCACGGCGTGTCACTCATCTAACCGGCTATTCTTTCGAGTTGGCAAGAAGTTTACATCTTATAAGATGCTCACCGGCAACAAGCCCAATGTCTCCTACTACTGAGTATTTGGTTGTAAGTGTTTCTATAAGAACAAAAGTGTTCGTTTGTCTAAATTTGAATCTAAAGCTTTAGAGGGTGTTTTTGTTGGGTACGGTGCCGAATCTCACACCTATAGAGTCTATGACAAGACCGTTGGGAAAGTCATAGAATCTTGTGATGTGAGGTTCGATGAGAATGACGTCTCCCAAGTGGCGCAATTTCATGTTTGTGATGTAGATAAGGAAGAGCCTCAAGATGCTATAAGAAGAATGGGCATTGGTTTCCATCGTCCCGTTGAGATTCATTACGAGTCTCCTCAAGCAAGTCCAACACTAGTAGGGAAGTGCCTTTCTGTGGATTCCCTATCTGTGGCGCACCAAACCTACCATGCGCCACAAAAAATGTTCTGTGGCGCACCACTCCTAATGCGCCACAAAATACTGTGGCGCATACGTGCATGCGTGCGCCACAGAAAAATGGTGGGTCCCACCACCACAAATATCTGGTGACCTTTCTGTGGCGCATCCATCTAGATGCGCCACAAAAATTCGGTGGGGCCCCCTCCAATGATTGCATTGGTAATTTATCTGTGGCGCATGCAGAATTGTGCGCCACAGAAAACATGGTGCGGCCCCACCAATAATTTAAGTGGGCAACATTTTGTGGCGCATGCATGGTGGTGCGCCACAGAAAGACATGTTTCTGTGGCGCACCGTGATGCATGCGCCACAGAATGTTGCCTCCAGATCTACAAAAAGGTGGCAACCCCTCTACCTACCACCATTTACTTCTTCTCTTCTTCCTCCTCCACCTAGCTCGTATTTCTCTTCCCTCCCCTCCTATTTTGCCCATAGTTTTCTCCATTTTTTTAGTAAAACCTAAATTGTTTGATAGATTATTGGTGAGGGTTTAGGAGAGCCTCCAATACATCTCTTTTTGTCCACTAGTTTCTCTCCAACATCACATGCTCTCTCATCGATCACGGTCACGTCTCGGCACGGAATCTACTAGGTGAGACATGGATCTACATGGATGATGAACATGCATATGCATGTTTGGTGGCGCCGACGGTGTGTGTATGGCCGGATGTGTGTCGTGGTTGTTTGTGTTCCGACCATGATGTCGTGTATGTGGATGTTGCCGGCAACATGATTTGTGAAATGTCTGCAGGTACCCATGAGGCCCTTGAGTTTGTCGGAACGTCGATTAACTTCCGTTCCGGCAAATTCGGGTACTCCATATGTCCTACTTTTAGGAGAGGTCATGCCGATTTTTTTTGTGAATTTTGGCATGAGACTTTGCTAAAAATAGGACATATGGGGTATTGCGACTAATGCATGGGCCAACTAATGTGTGTGCATGCATGTTGCGGTTCTAATTAACATACTCTTGTTTGTGCTCTATGTATACCGCGTAGGCCGTAACCATGGTCGTCAGGATGAGCTCCGGTCGAATCAGTAGATACAAGGAAAAAGCGAAGGCGGACATGATTCGGTGCAACAGGCGCCAGATAAGATGTCCATGTCGAAAATGTAAACTCGTGAGCTGGATCGACCCTGATTCCGGACAATTGGAGGATCACCTGCTCAGGCGCGGTTTCATGTTAGGCTTCAACCATGACGAAGGAGATGTCGGCGGACAAGATCATCATGATCATGACGAAGGAGATGTCGGCGGACAAGATCATCATGACGAAGGAGATGCCGGCGAACAAGATCATCATGGTGACGAAGGAGATGCCGGCGGACACGGTCATGATGAAGGAGTAGATGGTGGTGGAGAAGACGCGAACACGCAGACCTCGCTAATTTCGGCCTTGCAGGACCCTCATGTTCAAGAACTGCTACTCAAGGAAACGAGCAACGACAGAGCTGCAGCCAGAGAGAAAGCCACGCTGGCGCAAATGGAGATAGACGGGAAGACTCCGTTGTATCCTGGGTGCCGGCCACAGGATACGCGCTTGCAAGTAACGCTTGATGCTCTGGAGATGAAGACGGAAAACAAATGAACCGACGTGAGCTTCAACAAGAACATGAAATTCTTCCACGATCGTCTTCCCGAGGGGAACACATTGCCAACTAGTATCGAGGATGCCAAGAAAGTCGTGTGCCCTCTTGACCTACCGCACGTTAAATACCACGCCTGCATCAATGATTGCGCAATTTATCGGGGCGAGTACAAGGACAGATACACATGTCCGGTGTGCGGCCAAGGACGGTACAAGAGTGGGAAGGACAAGAATATTTTTGAACCGAGAACGATGATGTCGGTCTGTCCACCAGGACACACCTCGGCAGGCTCGATGGAGTTGGTCACCACGACGGCTACCGCTCAATCTTTGTTGGCATTCATGGTAAAAAAGACGACCTCAACAGGGCTCACCGGGTCGCGCTACAACACTTAAAAGTGACCGAATATTTTGTGGAAGAGCACAAAATCTTAATCGAGCAGAATTACGTCGACATGAGACAATGCAAATTTTTGAACCAAATTTTAAAGAAAAAAAGTTTAAAAAAAGTGAGTTTGCCAGGATTCGAACCTGGCTATCAGGGTTAATTCGGACTGTTGGAAACCACTGGGCTGTGTTGCTGTTTGTGTCATCAAACAGCAGCACAGCTTTTTAAATTTTGTACTAGACAATTCTGTGGCGCACCGTTGGATTGGTGCGCCACAGAATCCTTCCTTTCTGTGGCGCACCAATCCAACGGTGCGCCACAGAAATATTTTGTGCCCACTTACATGTGGACCCGCCATCGCGCTGCGCCTCTTCATCCAAAATTCGCAAGTCCTAGCTAACCGCGCGCGCGCTCGATGACCACCGGCCGCGCCCTCGCCGCCGGCAGCTCCCAGCCGCGCCCTCGCCGCCACTCCACCGTGTCCTCGCCGCCACTCCACCGCGTCCTCGCCGCCACCGCGTCCTCGCCGCCACTCCACCGCGTCCTCGCCACCGGCCCGCCACCTCGACGCCGACGCCGCCGACGCCCTCGACATCCCCTCTCCCTCCCCTCCACCATCCCCTCCCCGAGGTTCTGCTCCTTCCATCCCCTCTCCCTCCCCTCCACACCGGCACACAAGGTGTTTGGTCAAATGCCAAACCCATATTTTTACAGAATTTGATTCATTTGGTTGTTGAGTGCTTGCTGCAAGTAGTTGCTAATGCTTCTAGTTGGTGCTAGTGGTGTTAGGAAAATTTTGGAGACCAAAAAAATTTAAAATTTTGCTAAGTTAAATATGGTCACTGTTTAAACATACCTACAAAATGCCTTCAATTAAGGTTCTAGATGTATTCAAAAAATTATTTTGGGGTTAATTATGAAGTACTAACTTAGTACAAGAGATCCATGAGGGTTAATGTGAAATAGGATCAAGATTTGATGCTTTAGAAATGCTCCAAAGTTGGTACTTTTTAAAGGAAATGAAGATATATATGGATGTGAATTTTCTTATTTTTTTTCTTGTGCAGACCACCGGCTTCGACTACATCAACTATCTCCTCAACTACAGTTCCCTCTTTGGTGAGCTATTGGTTAACCCGGTGACCATGTGTTCTGTGCTACCACGACCATCGTGTCGTGGTTGTTTGTGTTCCGACCAGCGTGTCGTGTATGTGGATGTTGCCGGCCGTAGATACCGGCAACATGATTTGTGAAATCTATGCAGGTAACCATGAGGCCCTTGAGTTTGCCGGAACGTCGATTAACTTCCGTTCCGGCAAATTCGGGTACTCCATATGTCCCTTTTTTAGCAAAGGTCATGCCGAAATTTTTCGTGAATTTTGGCATGACTTTGCTAAAAACAGGACACGTGGAGATGTGGATGTGGTATTGTGTTTGTTGTCGGCCGACAGATGTGGATATGTGTTTGTTGTTGTCCGGCCGGAGATGCCGGCAACATGATTTGTGAAATGTCTGCAGGTACCCATGAGGCCCTTGAGTTTGCCGGAATATTGATTAACTTCCGTTCCGGCAAATTCGGGTACTCCATATGTCCCTTTTTTAGCAAAGGTCATGCCGAAATTTTTCGTGAATTTTGGCATGGCTTTGCTAAAAACAAGACATATGGGGTATTGCGACTAGCTAATTCATGGGCCGGGTATCTTAGTACTTAATTAAGTGATTTTTTTCTTATATTTGGTGTACTAACTTCGACATTTTTTTCTTATAGGTGAGACGAACATGGCTGACAATAACGAGGCCGGGGGTTCTCAAACAGGAGGCGAGGAACCGAGAGAGGAAAATAGTATGATTCAGACGGTCATCGCACAGGCAGTGACAACGACGTTCACGTCGATCTTTACTACCGTCTGTGAGTCTGTCAGGGTTTGGATTGAGGGAGGAAGAAAAGGGCCTCCCCCAGTGACCAGCTTCGGCTCCAACAAGTACTCAATCAATGTGCCTACTACAGAAGATGCACCCCCAACATCCCCAGAGGTAAAGAAGAAGAAGCACAGGAAGAGAAGTAAGCCAGCTCCTAAGACGACTATCCGGGGGTATGAAGACATGGTATCACCCCGTGCGGATGGCTTGAGCCGAGTTCATGAAGCTGGTCAACCGATCCTGTCTCGGGAGCTGCTCCACCTCGCAGACGGATGCATGCTCTCTTTGCAAAATGCTATCTTGACACGAGAGAGCAACCTTCTTAAAGAAGATAATCCAAATTACCCGGTGTTCACTGTCAAGGTGCCAAAAGACTTGGCCGAGTTCGTCCATGAAACCCCCGCGGATCTGTTTTTCATATCGTACGAGGACGTCTTCAAGCTGTTTCACTTTAGACGGCTGGACTATAACTTGGTCCGCCTATACGCGCTCAACCAAGCGATGAGGATCAGGAGAGATAATACCCCGTACATCAAGGTAGTGGATCCCTACTACATGCGTGACAGCCTGCTGGTGGAAGGATCAATGACACGGGCCAAGGCCACGAAGTTCCTCCAGAGAATCATGCTGAACAACAAGGATAAGAACAGCTTTCTTATTCCTTTCTTTTCCGAGTAAGTACACATCCGGTCGCCGCCGTCGTATCTTATGATTTCTTATAGATTTGTTTAGTTGTTGATCCTTTCCAACATTCCGTTTCAATTGTGTTGAGCAGTGACGAGTACGCAGTACTCATCGTCGTAAGCCCGAGGTGGTCCGTTGCCACTTATTTCGACTCGGGGAGTCTTAAAGACTACACCAGAATAAAGGGTGTTCTCGATGAGGCTCTCGAGGGCTATGCCCAAAAGGGAGGCCACTTCCACAAAGAAAAGAATGGGGAACGTTTAACGAAGGACAACAAACACATTTTCTGGCATGGGACCTGGTTCCATTGCATCAAGCATGCGTCTGGCAGCGTGAAGGATGCCTTCTATGTCCTCCATCACATTAAAGGGCTTGTCCGGGATGTAGAGACAACGAGGTGGCCATCTAGTCTCCAAGAATGGAGCACAAATGCGGGGAAAATCACCGATTCTGAGCTTAGAGAAGACTTCCATCGCATCCAGAGGCAGTTATCGCTAATCATTTTGGAAGATGTCATGGAAGAATGGGGGTCCTTACACAACGCCAGAGGTAGGATGTATTGTAAAAGAAAAGCCTTGCCTCACTCGATAGAAGTGCTTCTTTATTTTCTTTATTATAGACTTATCCACTTAATTAGATGAATAAATCATAGTCTATTTATATTATTAATCAAATATATATTCCAATTCATCTCCAGGGTTGTCTAAGTGGGAGATCGAAGAACGCCTAGACAAGCAAAATGACATGAGGACGTGGATGACGAAAGACTGCTATAAACCATTCCCGGAGCCGATACACCAGAAGGCTCAATCCTACCAGTGGAGCTAGACGTGTTCTCCGTCAGCGACCCAGCAAGAGACCCCAGCGGCGACTCAAGAAGAAGAGACTCCAGCGGCGACTCAAGAAGAGACGGTGAAATGGCACATCGTTGTATCCATCTCCAGGGTTGCATCAGAGGGAAATCGATGACAACTTTATTTGTACTATGACTTATGTGACATTAGATGAACTTTTGTACAATTAATTTGGCACTTAATTGTCACTATATATGTATGTATCTCGAGCTCTAACTGATGTAATGACATATTTATCTGTCTGTTTTAATACCGTGTCAAAATATATTACTGTTTCTATTATTTTCTATATAAATACTGTAATATACATGTATTATTGTCAAATTAATACAGCAAATAATCGATAATACAACAAATAATCGATAATTCAGCAAATAATTTAGTGGCGCATGGTAAATAATTGTGTGGCGCACCATATTCTGTGGCGCACGAAGCAAGTGCGCCACAGATAAATTATTGTCAAATTCATCAACGCATGGACTAATATTTCCGTGGCGCATGTGCAATATTTCTGTGGCGCAGTCTGGAAGTGCGCCACAGAATTTTCTACTTTCTGTGGCGCACATAAGGGTGCGCCACAGAAATAATATTTTTGTGGCGAGACTTCTGTGGCGCACCCACCATGCGCCACAGAAAGATATTTTGGTGCGCCACAGAAAGGCACTTCCCTACTAGTGCAAGCTCCATTCAAGTGGAGGCCTCTTCATCACAAGTTGAAACGACGCCTATCATGGAAGCAAATGATGCACCTTCCCAAGAACAAGTTCAAGACCCTCCTCATGTTGACCAAGTTGCTATGCAAGAACCAAGTTCTCCTATTGTTGATGCTAGCCAAGGTCATGACCAAGATCAAGCATCTCCTTCATTTGTTGAAGATGTGCTTCAAGATGATCAAGGTCAACATTCCGGTCAAGACGGGGACTCAAATGATCAAGATGATCAAGAGATACCTCCAAGATGCAATGGAGATATCGAAGCCCGTCGTAAAGCAAGAATTGTAAAAGACTTCAAAAGAAAGAGTCACTATCTAGAAAACATCCTTGGTGACCACAAGAAGGGTGTTACCACAAGAAGGCAATTGGCAAACTTTAGTGAACATCAAGCTCATATTTCCATGGTGGAACCGAAGAAAGTGTTTGAAGCTCTTGAAGATCCGGATTGGTTAGAAGCTATACATGATGAACTCAATAACTTCAAGCGCAATAAAGTGTGGAATCTAGTTGAGAAGCCAAAAGATTGCCGCAATGTTATAGGCACAAAGTGGATTTTCAAGAATAAGCAAGATGAGCATGGAATGGTTGTGAGGAAGAAGGCAAGATTGGTTGCACAAGGGTACTCTCAAGTTGAAGGCATTGATTTTGGAGAGCCTTATGCACCCGTGGCTCGCCTTGAGTCCATCCGTATCCTTCTTGCATATGCATCACATCATAACTTTAAATTGCAACAAATGGATGTGAAAAGTGCTTTCTTAATGTCCTTTAAAGGAGTTGATATATGTTAAGCAACCACCGGGTTTCGAGGACTAAATTCCCTAACCATGTCTACAAGCTTGATAAAGCGCTCTATGGTCTCAAACAAGCACCTCGTGCTTGGTATGAGCACCTAAGAGAGCTATTGCTAGACCGTGGATTTGAATTGGGGCAAATCGATCCCACTCTTTTTACCAAGAGGGTTAAAGGGGCTTTTCATATGCCAACTTTATGTTGATGATATTATATTTGGCTCATCTAACAAAGCTTTCAATGATGAATTTTCAAAGCTTATGACCGATAGGTTCGAGATGTCTATGATGGGCGAGTTGAAGTTCTTTCTCGGTTTTGAGATCAAGCAATTGAATGAAGGGACTTTCATCTCTCAAACCAAATATACCCAAGACATGCTCAAGAGGTTCAATATGCACAATGCTAAGGGCAAGCGGTTTCCCATGGACACCAAATGCCATCTTGAACTTAACCCCGACGGTATCGATGTTTGCCAAAAACTTTATCGCTCTATGATTGGTTCTTTGCTTTATCTTTGTGCATCTAGACCTGATATTGTTGAGTGTAGGGGTGTGTGCAAGGTATCAAGCCGCTCCTAAAGAAAGCCACATGGTGGCGGTCAATAGAATCTTTCGATATTTGGTTGATACCCAAGGTTTGGTTTGTGGTACCCAAAGGGCACTAATTTCTCTCTTGCCGGGTACACGGATTCGGATTGGGCCGGTTGCAAGGATGATAGGAAATCAACTTCCGGGGCATGCCAATTTCTTGGTAGGTCCTTGGTGAGTTGGTCTTCTAAGAAGCAAAATTTCATATCTCTCTCCGCCGAAGCCGAGTATGTGGCGGCCGCAAGTGCATGCACTCAATTGTTATGGATGAGGCAAACTTTAAAGGAATACAGTGTCAATTGTGACAAAGTGCCTCTTTTATGTGACAATGAAAGTGCTATCAAGATTGGCCACAATTCGGTGCAACACTCAAGAACGAAGCATATTGAGATTCGTCATCATTTTATTCGGGATCATATTGCTCGTGGTGATATTGAGCTTGGCTATATTCCAACCAAAGATCAACTTGCCGACATATTCACGAAGCCACTTGATGAAGCAAGATTCACCTTCTTGAGGCATGAGCTAAATATCGTGGATTCTAGGAGCTTGACTTGACCATCTTGCATACACACCTATTTCTTGACTATCTATTTGGTTTAGGTGTAGGCATGGACATAGGGGGAGTGCGGTCCTAATCCATTGGACTATCCCTCCCCCCATTATGCCGATAGTAAGAATTCATTTGCATCTCTATATTCGTTCTATGAATTGTGAGCTTAAATGACGAGTAGTGGCCGTGGATCCAAGATATATCTTCGCGGTGTCACACCACATACTCATACATGCTGGCCTCGGCCACCGCCCTCTTCCTTGTGAAGAGTTGGTTTCATTTGGATTTTATTGGTTTTCTAGTGCTCCTATGGAAAACATGCTCAATTTGGTTTTTGTGTGTTTGCTTCTTGCAAATTGAGTATGAAGTACCATCTCCAGTGTGTTGATCTAATCCTATGCCTTTCTTCTATCTCAAAACAACTTCCATCTTGCACAAGTTCAAAATCCTTACACAAAAAGAGAAAACTGGGGTTTCTTAGGAGGCCCCGGTAGTACCGCCTGGTGGGATCCGGTAGTACCGGGCTGAATCTAAGCAGTTCTACTGCTCGCAAAGATTCAGGCCCCGGTAGTACCGGATGGTCCGCCCCTACTACCGGGAATCGCGGGTATCAAAATATCCAGTGCGGGCGAGGTGGGGGTTATTCCCCATTCTTCCCCACCCGCACAACACCCACCCCGCTGCCTCCTCTGTTCCCTGCTCCGGCCGCCACCCCTGGCCGCCGGTTTCCGCCATCTTCGGCCAGATCTGCTCCGTGGGAGCGATCCCCTCGTCGATCTCCTCCATGGCCTCCAGTATTTCCCCGTTCCTTGCACTCTTAGTTTCTAAATCTTGAAACCTAGATGTATGGAGAGGAAACATTGGTAGCTCCGTTGGCAACAGTTAAATTTGGATGGATGATCACCTAGGCCTTGTTAGCTAGCCTTTATGTGTAATGTATGGTTGAATCTCTCAATTTTGTGCCATTCTGTCTTGAATCGGCTCAGCCGGTACTACCGGGCTAGGCCCGGTACTACCGGTTTTCCAAATTTGCTCGATTCAACCTCTCTTTACATCTATTGGCTAGTTTTTGGTTCCCTAATCCGTGAACTTGTGCACTCATCTATTCCCTGCCCTACGTCTTTGCTGTTTCACAGGTAGCCGCCGTGGTGGTAAGAAGCCACGTCTCGTGGATGATGATATTGAGGAAGAAGAAGAAGAGGAAGTTTTGCCTGCTCGCACCACAGCCAGAACTCAAGCGAGAGGAAAAACTCCAGTTGCTGCTCGTACCACCACTGCTCCTCTCACTATAGCTCGCAAAGCACTTCACTTATGGAAGAATGAGGACTATCAGAAGCTCAGAGAAGAGAATCCCTATGCTGAGGAGAGGTCACCTCTTGTGCGGAATCCGCATTTTACACCAATGATCAAGAAGCCATCTACAAGGAAATTTATCTCCATAAGAAGTACTTCGTGGTTGACCAACACACTCTTGATCTTCCTTACATGAAAAACTCGAAGCACAAGGGCTATTTTGATGAGACACTTGCAATGTGTGAAGAGTTTGGACTGATTGACATCATGAAGGAGAACCATCCCTACATTGAGTACTACATTACTCAGTTCTTTGCCACCGTCTACCTTGACCATGATGAAGCCAGGACTCTATGGTGGATGACCAAGGACACCTTGCTTTCTGCTACCTTGGCGGAGTTTGGACAGGTTCTTGGCTATGAAGACAAGGGTGAGTACACCTAGTGGATGGAGATGCCATGACAATGATCGATCCAGCTCCAAGGATGTTCTAGGACCAATCACGATGGAAAGAGGCACCACTGGTAAAACTGCTCATCTTGTGCGTCCATTTGAGATCCTCCACCGCGTCTATAGGGAAACTATTGCTCCCCGTGTGGGAAACTGGGATGAGGTTCATGGCTACATGTTTGACCTACTCAAGCTCTCCTATGAAAATCAAGGTAAAGGCAAGAAGCTTGATGTGATGGATTGGATGTGGAATGACTTGTGGTCCACAATCATTGATAGAAGGGCCCCCATCTATGGCCCATACATTATGAAGCTCATTCGCCGCAAGTGGGCTCTCAAGAAGAATGGAGAAGATATCATGAAGGATGGCAGCCCCGTTGTGACTCATCTGGTGAAGGAACTGCGTATCAAGGCTCATCTTCCTCCCAAAACGAAGCCCATTGATCCTGAGACTGCTGCTGAAGCTGAGAGAGCTAGTGGGAGTGCACCTCCCCTTGAGGAACCTTCATGGTTTAAGAAGCTGCAGATTAAGGCCAAGAGGGTCTTTTGCCTCAAACTTGATTTGGAAGACCGTCTGTATGAAGCCCATGTGTATCACAAGAAGGCAGCACAGCGACAGAAAGCGATGATGAGGCATATGCAGATTCCTGTCTCCGATGGTTCTGAAGAAGTAATTGTCGTGGTGGGATCACGGCAGATGCCATAGGTATGGCTAAGATGGGGCCGAATGGTCGTTGGGGGAATCCGGGGAGGGTTTATGCACTCAAGAAGTGCACACGCAAGAACACGCAAGAACACGAACGAAGAATCAAGCAACCAAGAACACAAAGCACACCACGATGTACCCTGCTTCGGGGCCCTCTTGCGGAGGTAACTCCCCTACTGCAGCACTATCCTACTCAGTGTATAGCTCAAAGTGACAAGTACAAGCTGCTCCTCGAGCTGTATGATGCTACAATGGTGAGAACTTGAGGTAAAAGATGGAGCTAGACGGGAGGAAGAAGGCACTCCGAGCTGAATCCGAGGTGTTTCCGGGGTGTTCCGAGCTTCCTCTCTCTCTTTCTTTCTCTCTTGATCAACTAGTTCCAGCGCGGGGGCCTCTCTCTAGCAGGAGGGGGGTGAAGCCCACTATATAGGCCAGCCGGGTTACCATTGTGCCCCTCGCCGAACACTGTTGCCATGCCTCTGCAACGGTCACCACCGTACCACCGTACCTCGGTCAGGGACAAGACGTGGCTTGCCCATCTCCTGTAGCCTAACGGCAGAACTAGCATGTCCCCTCTGACCGAGAAAGGACGCGGCCTGGCAGAGCTACCTCGTAGCCTTTTCCCAGATCCCGCGTGGTCAGCGGTCAGAGACGTGCAGGCCCGCCGAACCCGGGGCACGCCTCTGCCAGGCTCCTTGACAGACGCTCCCGTGTCAGGTGCTCTTGTACCCGGCTGGAAGTGACAGGAGCATTGACTCCTGCCCGACCTACTGCCTACCACCTCGGTTAGCTCGGCACGGATGTGACGAGCTCCGTACCTCGGGTCTTGCGCTTAAGATCTTTACCAGGTCGGATCTTACTTCCTCCCCACAGCTTCTCCTGCTCTCACACCACAAACCATAGCACCGAGGTAGCTAGGTCGGCTGAACGTAGCTCGGACAGTGAACCTCGGCCCAGGTCGACGGGATACCTCGGATCCCTCTGGGCTAAGATAGGTCGGCCTTTAAACTCTCCAGGTCAAGGTGAAGCTCGGACTCTCCCAGGCCCAAGCAGGTCGGCCCTTTCCGTACCTCGGCACACCTTCGAACTCCACTTATGCCAAGCCTTGACCCTACCCGGGGATACTCCCCCGACATTAGTCCCCGAAGCTGGTGCGGTCCTACGACCTCGGACGGAGGGCCGTAGCAGGTTCAAAACAAGCATGGCACCACCTCTAAAACCGACCTCAAACATAGTTCCGCCGAGGTACTCCCCACATACCACCATCTAATCCGAGGTAGATCTGCAATCTGAACTTTCCGAGCTATGTGACTCAGCACAATCTTGCCTCAAGATTTTCCGAGGTACGTGGCGAAGAATCTCTGCCCGGACCTCGAAACCCGGACCTCTGAAAGACAGGTCCTGACCACACGCCCGCTCGTCAGCCGGACCCACCAAACAGCGCACCTGCGCACTCAAGTGCGAGACCAAATTGACCGCCCGCGACTCCTCGATTCTCGCGCTGACCGGCACAGGAAATCCGAGGTTGGCGGTTGCCACTCTGCGGCCCACGATGTGGCCGATCGTGCGGCCCCCAACCGTGCAACCGCTTCTCCGCCCGCACACGATCCCGCGCCTTCCCGATAACCGCGCGGTAGTGCGCAGTTAATGCACGCCGTAACCGCACGCGGCTTATAAATAGGGGCCTAGGGGTAACTTCATCGTCTTCTTCCTCCATCGCACACCACTCCGTGCCACTGCCTCCGTCGCCGCCGTCGAGCACCTTGCCGCACCGGAGTACGCGCCGCCGTTCTGCCGCCTCGTTCCGCGCCGCCGCCGAGCGCCTCGCCGCACCGAAGTACGCGCGCTGCGCCTGGCGCCATCAACTCGCCACCGATCCCTCGCGTTCCTCCACGGTGAGTTCTTCGTTCCCCTCCATTGCCCATGCCATGACCGTGTTCATCCTCCGATGAACTCGAGGATTTTGATGAACTAGATGCTCTACCTTTGCACTTTTTAGCCACTGTAGATCTCCTCTAGACTTGTACCGAAGCACCCGTAGCACTGTCCTTTTAGTTTTGCCCCTGGATGAACTTAATTTTATTTCCCTTTTTGGCTCACCGGTAGATCTTTGCTAATATCTCGCCATGGTAGAAACATGTTTCCCGCCCAAAACTCTTTAGCTCGGCTGCTTTGACTGATCCGAGGTATTTTACCCCGGATATCCTGAACTGTCCGAGGTACTTACCCGGTTGAACCTTCCTCTTCTGCAGGAAAGCCTCAACATGTCGGCAATATCTACGTCAAACCGCGCCGAGGTTTCCGCCAGCGAGAGAGGTGGATGGGATGGCTCGGACGTCACTGACGATGATATCAAATGGCTCAAAGAAACTCATCGAATCCCAGCCGAACTGCTATATCGGCTTCACACTGGGGACGGCGAACCGATCACCAACCCCGGCGAGAAAGTGGTGTTTGTCTCTCACTTCGAGCGCGGATTCGGACTTCCGGCCAGCAAGTTCTTTCGGGAATTTCTGAAGTTCTTCGGCTTGCAGCCGCACCATCTCCCTGCTAACTCCATGCTACAGCTGTCGTGCTATGCAGCTTTCTCTGAAGGATATCTCGGCCTCTGGCCGAGCGTTGAGGGCTGGGCCAAGTACTTCCAACTGAAGAAACAGAGCATCCCCAACAAGGAGGTTGTGAACAAAGATATGACTGCCTGTGGTGCGGCCTCTATCTCACCCCGGCTGTACTCCGAGTTCCCACGGATCAAAGGCCTGGAGAGCTGCAAGAAGTGGCAGCGATCCTTTTTCTATGTGAGGAACCCCGGTACTGTCGACCTCATCAACCTCCCGGACTTCCAGCTCGGCCCTCCCACTGCACAACTCAATTGGGACTTCAACCCGGAGGACGCCTACGCCGAGGTTCAAGAGATCCATGAATACATGCTGGATCTCAAGAAAAGAGGGTGGGGTTCCGATGACATCCTCCGGACTTTTGTGGAACGAAGAGTCAGCCCCCTTCAACAACGAGCCCATAAGATCTGCCATATGGAAGGTCTACTCGATCCTACTCGGATCAGCAGCAAGGCGCTCTCCAAGGCCTCAGTTTGGCGCCGGGTCAAAGCCGTTGCCCAGACTGAGATGGACGAGGAGTGGACATGGGGCGTGGAGCCTCACGACAGAGAAATCTTCCGGAGCAAGTGAGTACTTACTAATTTCCGAGCTTACGCTCCGGTCTTGCACACCTCGGTTGCTTCTTAACTCAACTTTTTTTGCCACTCCTGCAGCGGTTCGCCCGGCAGCTGATCGAGGACGGCGCGGAGCTGTCGAACTGGGCGCCTGCCCGCCTCGCCCTGGAAGGTCCAGAGACTGAAGACCCGGACAATGAGGATCACCTGCCGATCCCTAAGGCCGTTCCGAGGTCCGCCCCAAGACTGGCTCTTCCAACCCGGGTAAGAAACAAGTTCCCAGTTCCATCAGAGACTGGTCTGACGACGATGATGACGATGACGATTGCCAAATTCTGGAACCTGTCAACGTTATTCCCATTTCATATGCTCCTCCAACATATAAGAACTTTCATCCAGCGTCTGCAGCTTCCCGGAAGCGCTCAGGACCTGGTACCTCGGATGCCGAGGCTTCCAAGACCTCGGAGACTGCAGCGCCCAAAGCCAAGCGTGCCAAGAAGACCTCGGCGCGGCGCAAGAAACGAGGTCCCGTGGAGGAAGATGCGTAAGTCACCTTTGCTCCTCCTTACTTCTCACGCTGCTCCAAGGTTAAGCTTTTTACACTCTAACTTAATCTTTCTCTTTCGTCTAGCCCGGCTCGGCAGGTCAAACAGAGCCATAGCTCGATACACTCACCACTGCCTCCAGTGGTTGAAGCCAGACAACCGAGGTCGAGGTTAACCTCGGCAGCCCCGCCAGAGCCTCTCCTCCAGGACGTCCATTGACCTCACCAGCCCGGAGAAGACCATCTCCTCCCCGGCGCGCGTCTCCTCCGACCTGGGCACTCTGCTCCCCGCCGAGATCAGACTCCTCCGCCTCCTCAGAAGGATGCGGAGACAGATCGCGCCAAGACTCCGGTTAAAGCCGTGCAGGAGCCTCGGCTGTCCCCCAAGTCTCAAGCTGCGCGCAACCAGCAGCAACAGCAGCAAAAGAAGAAACAACAACAACAACTGCAGAAGCAAAAGCTCCAGCAGCAGCAGAAAGATTCAGCTCAAAACGTTGAGCCCCCCAAACAGCCACAGCAAACTCCGATGCCGCCACCGTCATCAGGCCCCTTGACTGCGAGCACCCAACTGGTGCCGCATGTTCCCGCTTCTGCGCCGAGGTCCACCTTGACCAAGGCCGCGCCCTCGAGCTCTCAGGTCGCCACCTCCCGAGCTTTATTCGCTGCTACTACCCAGCCGGACATCAGCAGCTGGGAGGTCGGGCAACTCCGGACCAAGAGCGGGAACAGCCTAGGCTCGGAGAAGCACTATGACATGGACTGGAACTCGGCTGACACTGTCGAGGTCTCCTCCAACCCGAGCTCTGAGCATCAAGTTGGACCCAGCGCCGTGCTCCAATCTATCTATAACATGCAGACTGCAGTCCTTGATTGCAGCAAGAAGGCCTCGGTAAGTTTCTTTACACAGCTCTCTTTCTTCCTTTGAAATCAAATGACAAACATACACTATTCCCAGTCCCCGAGATTCGGGTTGAGCAATTGACACTCCACCGAGTTAAAATTGCTCGGCTTGAATCTCAAAAACTTGTCATTTCTCCCATGCTGAGTCCCCGAGGCCAATGCCAAGTCCCCGGGACTCAATTGGGCCTCGGGTGCTAGAAATACCTCGGATTTATCCGAACTGATCTCTCTATTTTTTCAGGAATGCAACAATGCTCGGACAAAGGTCTTCAAGAACCTCCTGCTGGATCACAACAGGCTGAAGAAGTCTCACCGGACTCTTCTATCCGCTAAGGAGCAGAGCGACAAGGATTACGCCTCCAAGTTGAAGACAGCCGAGGATGAAATAGCTCGGCTGCAACAAGAGCTGAACCGGGCTAATGAAGCCAAGACTGCTGTGGAGGACGCTATGAAGGTTAAGGACCAGGCCGCCGAACAGCAGCAAAAGCTTGCCAAGACCCTGGAGAGCCGTGCCACCTCGGCCGAAGCCGAACTTACCGCCCTCCGAGCTATCTCGAAAAGCTGGTTGTCCGAGCTCGCTCGGATTAATCATCAAATGGACAGTAAGTTCCTTCTCCCTTTTCCTTATTTTCTGCCGACCTACATCCCGTGCCACCGTATGCCTTATTTCAGCGACAGCCTTTTTGTCCTCTTCAGAGAACTTCGAGCACTCCAAGGACAAGGCTATCCGCGAAGTTCAAGCAGCTCGGGCAAAGAGGGCTGAGACAGAAACTCTCAGCGACAGCTGGGATATCCAGGACCACCTTGTTGCCCTTAATGCTCGGATCAGGCCGCTCCGAGCCATTGGAACCAAGCTTGTTGATGCTGCCATCGAGGTCCACCGTGCCCTCTGGCCCAAGGTCAAGACCCCACTTGCATCGACGAGCTCGCCACGAAGCTGAAAGGAGCCGAGGCTAGACTTCGGGAGTGGAGATGCTCGTCAGCTCGGGCTGGAGCGGACAAGGCCCTGGTGTTCGTGCTGTCCTGGTATGAGGATGTTGAGATCCACACTGTTACCTCCCTGCGCAGGGGCTCTCCTTGGAACTCCACCCCGGATGGCATTGCGAAACGCCAAGCAGCAGCCGACCGCTTTGCTAGTTACGCAAACACCCGGACCTTTGATGACGGGCGCCTCTACTCTGAGGACGAAGAGAGCTCGGACGAGGAAGCGGTCCGGTGAAGAAAGTTCTGAAGGCGAGGACATTGACTTTGACGAGCCTGAGAGCTCCAAGGGCAAGGCCGGCAAAACAACCGAGGTGGCTGAAGGCTCTGATGATGACTTCAGCTTCGACGAACCTCCGAACTCCAAGGGCAAGTCCGGCAAAGCCGTAGCCACCGAGGTGATTTCCTCCGACGTGACGGACACCCCGGCAACACTCCCACAACCGAGGTTGCTTCCGCGACCGAGGTTGTTCCTGCGCCCGAGGTTGCTGCGCCCGAGGCTCCCACTGCCACCACTTCGGCGACCGAGGTCTCTGGTTCCGAGGCCTGAATTTATCTTAAGCAAAACATTAAATCCCCGGTATGCCGGGTGCAGATGTAACAGACCTTAAGTAGTTTGCTTGCTACCATTACTATTAACTTGCTATCCGAACCAAGCTTTTCTAAGAATTTATGCCGAACCCTTTTGGAACGAGTCCCCGAGTTCACTTTCGTGTTTACTATACTGGCATTCTTTGCTCTTGTCTACCATTTAGGCGTTCGACAGTCGAGTCACAAGATTGTTTTTATAGCATACAGTACTTAGCAAATCTCGAAGTGTGTTTCAAAACCATCCGACATAAACGAAAGGTAAAGACAGGGGTTAGTAAACGACACATGCCGAACTATATTTTTGGACCGAGTCCCCGAGTTCATTTTCATGTCTCCCACGTTTTTTCATCTTTGCTCTTGACTACCATTTAGGCAGATGCCAGTCGAGTCACAAGATTAGTTACACAGCATACATTACTTGAAGTTTGAGACGAGGTTCAAAATAGTTCGGCATATGAACGAAACTGACAAACAGAAATAAAACACAAGCACAAGAGCGAGGCAGTCCCCGAGCTTCAACCTCGGAGTGCCGACATTTTATTAAGGATTAACCGAGGTACATACATTGCGCCTTTCATGAGTAGAAAGGTCGGAGTAGAGCTACGTTCCATGGTCGCCTGACCTCTGATCCGGGGTTGTCCAGCCCATCTTCCCTTGGTTCCTGCGCATCTATTAGATAGTAGGAATCATTGAGCAGAGCTCGGGTCACAATGAACGGTCCCTCCCATGGAGGTGACAACTTGTGCCGGCCTTTCTTGCGCTGCACCAACCTCAGCACCAAATCTCCCTCGTGAAACACACGAGGGTTGATACTCCGGCTATGATAACGTCGGAGACCTTGTTGGTATATTGCTGACCGAGATGAGGCCAACTCTCTTGCTTCCTCAAGCAGATCTACTGCATCCTCCCGAGCCTCTTTTGCCTCGGCTTCAGTGTACATTGCCACTCTGGGCGCATCATACTCGATGTCAGTGGGTAGCATAGCTTCTGCCCCATAGACCATAAAAAATGGCGTATAGCCAGTTGATCGATTTGGCGTGGTCCTTAGACCCCACAGTACTGCTGGTATCTCATCTATCCAACACCCCGGCGTTTTCAGCAGTGGTTCAATGAGCCGAGCCTTGATGCCGGCCAACACTAGAGCATTTGATCTTTCCACTTGTCCATTAGACTCCGGGTGTGCCACCGAGGCTATGTCCAGCCGGATTCCCTTGTTCATGCAAAACCGAGCAAACTCCAACAGCAAAGTTTGTGCCGTTGTCCGAGATAATGCTATGGGGGTAGCCATATCGCAGAATAATCTCCTTCAAGAAAGTCACTGCTGAATGACCATCCAACTTCCGGATTGGTTTCACCTCGATCCACTTGGTGAACTTGTCCACCATCACCAATATGTGCGTCATGTTACCTCGGGCTGGTTTGAACTCTCCCACCATATCCAAACACCATACCGCAAACGGCCAAGTGATAGGAATTGTTTTGAGCGCCGAGGCTGGCATATGCGTTTGCTTGGCAAACCTTTGGCATCCTTCACATCTCCGGACTATGGCCTCTGCATCAGCAAGAGCAGTGGGCCAATAGAACCCATGCCTGAACACCTTGGCCACCAGAGCTCTTGTGCTGCAATGATGACCACACTCTCCTTGGTGGATCTCCAAAAGCATCTCCTTGCCTTCAGCTGGCTCGACACACCGTTGCAACACCTCGGTTACGCTTCTTTTATAGAGCTCCTTGTTGATGATGGTGTACGCCTTGGCCCTCCTTTGAATTCTCCTAGCCTCGGTTGTGTCACTTGGCAAGCTTCCCTCCGTTATGAACTTCATGATTTGCTCCGCCCACTCCGGCACTGGGTGCAAAGGAAAAAGTTCCTCGTCCACCTCCATTGGTTCGGCCACCATAATCTCCTCCATTATTTCCTCCACCATCCTGCGACCAGTCCCCGAGTCTTGATGAGCAGTCCCCGAGGTTCGGTGCGCAGTCCCCGAGCTCTGCCACGCAGTCCCCGGGTCCGACCAAACGCACCCGACGTCTACCTCCATTGGAACAGGTCCGGGCTCTTGCTCCGCCGGGATGAAAATAGATTCGGATTCAGGAGAAGGTTTGATTGAAGGAGTTCTCAAGTGATTCAGGGCTACCCCTGGTGGTACTGCCTCTTTCGATGAACCGAGCTTTGACAACACGTCGGCAGCATCATTTTCTGCCCGAGGTATATGCCTGTACTCACACCCTTCAAAGAACCCGGATATCTTTTGCACATGGAACCGATATAACGCCATGTTGGCATCCAGAGCATCCCAAGTTCCAGAAGATTGTTGCACCACCAGGTCGGAATCGCCGAAGCACTCTACACGCCGGATACCGATCTCCTTTGCCACCTTGAGGCCATGGATTAAGGCCTCATACTCCGCCACATTGTTTGATGCTGAGAAATGAATCTGCAGCACGTACTTCAGCTGATCTCGCTTTGGCGAGGTGAGGACTATTCCAGCCCCCAGCCCGATCTTTGTCTTGGACCCATCAAAATGCATTTTCCAATAATTATAGTCCGGCCTGGGTGGCTCATACTGCATCTCGGCCCAATCACAAAAGAAGTCCGGCAACGCCTGGGATTTAATTGCGTCTCTTCTCTCATAATGTGGTGCATATGGAGACACCTCAATCGCCCATTTGGCAACTCGGCCAGTTGCATCTTTGCACCCGATGATCTCCGAGATTGGAGCTTCGCACACCACCGTCATGGGATGCTCCTGGAAATAATGCTTCAACTTCTTGACCGCCAGGTAGACACCATACGTCATCTTCTGGTAGTGAGGATAGTTCTGCTTCGAGGTAGAGATCACCTCGCTCAAGTAATACACCGGTCTCTGCACCGACCTGCCACCTTCTTCGCGCTCCACCACCACTGCCACACTTACAACTCGGTTTGTGGCCGCAATGTAAAGTAACATCGGCTCATTGTGCAATGGTGACGCCAACACCGGGGCAGTGGACAACATCTTTTTCAGCTCACCGAACGCCACGTCGGCCTGCGGGGTCCATGTAAACCCGGTACTTTTCTTCATGAGCTGGTACAAAGGTAAGGCTTTTTCTCCTAGCCGAGCTACAAATCGGCTCAACGAGGCTAGGCACCCTGTGAACTTCTGCACATCTTTCAAACACTTCGGTAACTTCATGTTCTCAATAGCTCGGATCTTGGCCGGGTTAACCTCGATACCTCGGCTAGACACCAGGAATCCGAGCAACTTTCCAGCCGGGACACCAAAGGTGCACTTGTCCGGGTTAAGCTTCAACCGATATTTCTCAAATTCACAAATGTCTCCTCGAGATCCTCGAGGAGAGTACGTTTCTCCTTAGTTTTGATGACGATATCATCGACATACACTTGCACATTTTTGCCCATTGAGAGTGCAGGCATTTCTGCATACACCTCTGATAAGTTGCCCCGGCATTTCTCAGACCAAAACACATGACACGATAGCAATACGCCCCATACGGGGTAATAAAAGCAGTCTTTATTTGATCCTTTGGGTTCAGTGGTATCTGGTGAAAACCAGAGTACGCATCGATAAAAGACAACAGTTCACAACCAGCAGTGGAATCGATCACTTGATCAATCCGAGGTAATGGAAATGGATCTTTCGGGCACGCCTTGTTGAGGTTAGTGAAGTCAATGCACATGCGCCACACCTTGACCACGGCTGGCTCGTCTTTCTTCTTTTCCACCAAGACCGGATTGGATATCCAGTCCGGATGCAGCACCTCCATAATGAACCCGGCTGCAAGCAACTTAGCCAGCTCGTCCAGCACCACTTGTCTCGGTCGTCTGAGAGACGACGGGTCGGTTGCCTCACCGGTTTCACCTCTGGCCTAACAAATAAAGAGTGCTCTGCCAACTCCCTCGGAACACCAGGCAGGTCCTTAGCCGACCATGCAAAGATATCCCGATTCTCACGGAGGAAGTGACAGAGCTCGCCTTCCTATTTCTCGCCCAGCCCGGTCCCAATGATGGCCATATGCTCTGGGTGCTCCGGGTCAATGGGGATCTTCTTGGTCTCCTTGGGCACCTCGAACGCAGTTGAGTCCGGGCTCATCAGTCCGGACAGCCGAGCTGTGTTGACTGCGCCATTGCCACCACTTGATGCAGCTTCTTCTTCTCAGCTGCGATCACCAAAGACTCGGCCAGATTAGACCCCGCCGAGGCACACTGAATGGCTCGCTTGTAGTCACCCGAGATGGATATGATCCCATTAGGCCCTGGCATTTTCATCTTCAGGTATGCAACATGGGTGGAAATCATGAACTTGGCCAGAGCCGGCCTTCCAAGCAATGCATGGTATGCACTCTCCAAGTCCACCACCTCGAACTCGATACTCTCAACTCGGCAATTGTCCTTGGTTCCAAATGCTACATCCACCCATATCTTGCCCATGGGTGCACAGGAAACGCCAGGCACAATCCCATGAAAAGTACAACTGCTTGGCATCAACTGATTAGGCGATATGCCCAATTTCACCATTGTGTCTCGGTACATGATGTTGATGGCACTGCCATTGTCCACCAGAACTCGGGTGAACCTCACATTGTTGGTAGGCCCACACAACGTTGGATCTACCACCAGGGCATACTTTCCAGGGCTCGGCATGATCCGAGGTGTGTCTTTCTGCTCCAAGTGATCTCCTGCTCAGACCAGTTCATATAGGTCGGCACCACCGGCATTACTGCATTCACCTCCATGGCACGCCTCTGCACGCTCTTCTTGTCAGTTGGCTCGGTCACAAAGACCACATAGCTCGCATGAGCCTCTCTATAGTCATTTCCGGGGTATTCATACTGCTGACTTGGTCCGGCACCATTGTTGTTGTTATTACCTCGGACATTCACAACATTCACGGGTCTTGCTGCTGCAGGCCTCGGAAGAGGTGCAGTGGTTATCGGGGTAACATTTGCTCCGGACAGATTTGGGTGGGACCTCGGCTGAAATCTCTGAGGTGGTGGTCCTGCTCTGATTCCTCCGGCCTTCGCCCCTTCTTCTCTGATTCTGCGGTTCCAGCTGCACTGCCGGGTTGAATGGTTGGCTGGCTTGCGCGGGTCGGTCGTATGGTAACAGCACGGACCATCTATCATTGATTCATAGGTCAAGGGTGGCTCCGGGTTCGGACTAAATGCCGGACCATTGATTTTTGGCCTCTGGACACCTCCAGCTCCGGGCTGATCCGGGTTCACCGCTGCAACTTGGTTCGAGGTGTATGGGTAGTCCGGCTCCCTCCTCTTCTGTCCGAACTCCTGGCGGTCATTACACCTTGGTCCGAGCCGGTTGTTTATTGGCTCCCTCCTTCTGTTACGTGCTCCTGCCTCTGCTGCTGGCTGCATCGGATCACCCAGAGCATAAGAATCTGCAATCCGGATTGTTTCTGCTAGGGATTCGGCATATCTCTTGGAGCCTCTGCCACAGCATGCTGCCATGTCGACAACCATCTGCAAACCAGGAAATGGCCTGTGCCTCTACCACTCCTTCACAGGAATTCCGAACATTGCTCCACCGAGTTAAGAATTCTCGGTCAGTTTCATGATCATCTTGCTTACATGCCGCCAGGAGCTGAGGTCGGTTTGGCCTCTTGTATGTACTAGCAAAGTTGCTGTTAAACGCCAGCTCCAAGTCTATCCAGGAGTTGATACTATACTCCGGCAAATTATTCAGCCAGATCCGAGCTGGACCTTCCAACATGTGCGGGAGATACCGGACCGCCCATCGGCGATTGCCCCCCGCTATGTGCACCGAGGATACATAATCTGTCAGCCAATCTTGTGGCTTGGTGCTCCCATTGTATGGCTTGGTGTTCCGACCTAACTGGAACTGAGATACTGGTGGTGGTGGCTCCTTCATGATCCGAGGTCCAAAACACGCCGGACCAGGAGGGCCTTCCTCCTCCAGTTGCTCAGACAAGTAGATTCTATCCAGCTTGTTACGGACATCGCCTGGAGCTAACATCCGACCTCCTATCCGAGGTCCCAACGCCCCATCCACTCTGTGGTATCCAGCTCGCGCCATGGCCGAGTCTCCATCATCATATCGGTCATCGCCTTGACCGACATTCTGAGGTTGCTGAACATACTCCGGCTCTCGCTGATATTGCCCCTGCGGCCGGGTTGTTGCTGATACCTCGGGGGCGGAGGTGGTTTACCTCGGCCAGCCGACGCTGCTTGCCCGCCATTCTGATTTCCCCCAGGCCGGAGTTACCCTTAGCTCGGCTAGCATTGCCCTGGCCCACCTTCTGCTTTGCTGCTAAGACTGGATCATACATCTGCAGCTGCTTGTTCTGACCCGAGGTGACACTCCGGGCTCGATCGGCTCCTCCGACGAGTGGAGACGAGGCTTGCCCCTTGGACACCTGACTAACTGGCCTAGCTGAATAAACCATCTCTGAATCACCAGCCCCGGCATATGCTCTGCGGAGAGCCTCATTCTGCTGGTTAGCCACATATACTAACTCATTGACTCGCTTCTGCTGCGCACGCCATGCATCTCCAGTTAACCCGGATAGCTCGGCCCTGCCTGCCTCGGCAGCTCTGAGGTTCTTAGCAGGGGAACTATACACTGGCCTTCCAGTCGACACGCGACTCTCACTCCTAGCCGAGGTGGTAGGTCGAGCCTCCCTGTTTATCTCATCATTGAGCCCCTTGCCTCTCTGCCGCACCTCGGCTCCCCTATGTGTATCAACTGCTACCGGGGTGAAGCCATTTGCCGCATTGTACTCACGCAGATCTCTATTGAACTCATCTCTAGCTGTTATCATTGCTACAGCCTCCTTCTGCAACAGGACACGCTTTGCCTCTAGGTCGGCCACAGTCACCACTACATCCACTCTGGATTTACTGGGTCTGCCAGTGTCTCCACTATCTCTACCAGGGTCGCACCTCGGCCCTGCACCTCGGGGGTACCAGGCAGCTCTTTCTCTAGCCTGGGCTTTGCAGATCTCACCTTAGCAACCTCGGCCGCCTTGGATTGGCTGGCATCTACTTTGCCAGCGGCGTCAACCGGACCTGTCATCATCACCTCCACGCAGCTCTCGGGGCGAGTGATACGCCGACCTAAAGCCGCGAGGAGAGGAGTTTCGTCGTCCACGAGCACCTGCTCCGGGTACCCGCAACAACCTCGACAGCAACGTATGTGACGAAGCTGCCGAGCATCATGGTGAAGCCGTGCTCGGGGAAGGGCTTGCCGGCGAAACACCCCGCGTTGTCGCTGATGAAGGTGAACTCTCCGATCTTGGCGACAAGCCCGGAAAGAACACGCTCGCCTGAGCCCGTCCGGATGAAAACTCCCTCCAACGCCTCAATCTGCCCCACGGTGGGCGCCAACTGTCGTGGTGGGATCACGGCAGATGCCATAGGTATGGCTAAGATGGGGCCGAATGGTCGTTGGGGGAATCCGGGGAGGGTTTATGCACTCAAGAAGTGCACACGCAAGAACACGAACGAAGAACAAGAACCAAGAACACAAAGCACACCACGATGTACCCTGCTTCGGGGCCCTCTTGCGGAGGTAACACCCCTACTGCAGCACTATCCTACTCAGTGTATAGCTCAAAGTGACAAGTACAAGCTGCTCCTCGAGCTGTATGATGCTACAATGGTGAGAACTTGAGGTAAAAGATGGAGCTAGACGGGAGGAAGAAGGCACTCCGAGCTGAATCCGAGGTGTTTCCGGGGTGTTCCGAGCTTCCTCTCTCTCTTTCTTTCTCTCTTGATCAACTAGTTCCAGCGCGGGGGGCCTCTCTCTAGCAGGAGGGGGGTGCCCACTATATAGGCCAGCCGGGTTACCATTGTGCCCCTCGCCGAACACTGTTGCCATGCCTCTGCAACGGTCACCACCGTACCACCGTACCTCGGTCAGGGACAAGACGTGGCTTGCCCATCTCCTGTAGCCTAACGGCAGAACTAGCATGTCCCCTCTGACCGAGACAGGACGCGGCCTGGCAGAGCTACCTCGTAGCCTTTTCCCAGATCCCGCGTGGTCAGCGGTCAGAGACGTGCAGGCCCGCCGAACCCGGGGCACGCCTCTGCCAGGCTCCTTGACAGACGCTCCCGTGTCAGGTGCTCTTGTACCCGGCTGGAAGTGACAGGAGCATTGACTCCTGCCCGACCTACTGCCTACCACCTCGGTTAGCTCGGCACGGATGTGACGAGCTCCGTACCTCGGGTCTTGCGCTTAAGATCTTTACCAGGTCGGATCTTACTTCCTCCCCACAGCTTCTCCTGCTCTCACACCACAAACCATAGCACCGAGGTAGCTAGGTCGGCTGAACGTAGCTCGGACAGTGAACCTCGGCCCAGGTCGACGGGATACCTCGGATCCCTCTGGGCTAAGATAGGTTGGCCTTTAAACTCTCCAGGTCAAGGTGAAGCTCAGACTGTCCCAGGCCCAAGCAGGTCGGCCCTTTCCGTACCTCGGCACACCTTCGAACTCCACTTATGCCAAGCCTTGACCCTACCCGGGGATACTCCCCCGACAGTAATCACTCCAAAGAATGAATGGGTGTCCAAGCAAGGTTTCTGGAGTGATGAAGATGCTCCTCCAGATGGTGATCGCTTCCAGGCCTCCTCCTCTTAGACCCACCACGGCACGGGTCGAGCTTGATGCTCCTAGGGACGTGTTAGCATCGCGCTTCTTCCTTTTTGGCATTTCGATGACAAAGGGGGAGAATATGTTCTATTTAGGTTGTGCCGTGGGATTTGCATGGGAGGAACACAAGCTTGCACTTCATTTGATCTTTATGCTTGTGTTCCATCTTTATTTGGATATTTGCTTTGAACTTCTCTATGCATGATGTAAGACATGCCTTGACCTTGTGTTATTGTAATAAGACCTATCTAGTATGGTACTTGCTTATTTTGCTTATATTGTGCAAGTTGTTATAATTGTTTATCCATATGAACTTGCTTGTTTGTAAAATATAGGGGGAGCTCCGCCTATTTTATATGGTGTGTTTTTGCATTCAAAAGCAAATCCTAATAAACACACAATTTGGAGAGCCACGTCTATCTTTTGCAAATCATTTTTTTCTCCTAAGTGTGTTGTCATCAAACACCAAAAAGGGGGAGATTGAAAGGGCATATCCTTCCCCAAAGTGTTTTGATGTTTGTTGACAACACACTTAGATGTCTAATGTGTGTGCTAAAAGTGTGCAGGAATATATCAGTTTATGTTGCACAGGTTTTGTCTCAAGATAAGGAAGAAATACTGAGTTTATTGCTTCAGCCGGTACTACCGGTTCACCCCGGTACTACCGGGTGTCCTGCCGTGCGGCACTACCGGGCCCAGTACCGGGCCCAGTACCGGATATCATTTAGCTCTCTGGACTCGCGCAGTTTTTATCCGGTAGTAGCCCCGGTAGTGGCGCGGTACTACCGGGTGGGGAGCACTACCGGACCCGGCCGTCCGTACTACCGATGCGCGCCTATCTATAATTTCTGATGTTCCATGCTTATATTATACCAATTGCTACATGTTTTATATACACTTTATATCATTTTATGCATTTTCCGGGACTAACCTATTAACAAGATGCCGAAGTGTCAGTTCCTGTTTTCTGCTGTTTTTGGTTCCAGAAAATTACTTCTGCAAATATTCTCGGAATTGCACGAAACAAAAGGCCAAGTCCCTATTTTTCCAACACCGTCACGGAGTCCGAAGGAGAGACGAAGAGGAGCCAGGAGGCGGCCAAACCACCTGGCGGCGCGGGCCCACCTCCTGCCGCGCCGCCATATGGTGTGGCCCCCTCGGGACTCCACCGACGCCGCCCCTTCGCCTATATATTGCCTCAGACGCGAAAACCCTAAAATACCAAGCCAATTTCCACGAAGAGTTCCGCAGCGCCGCCGCCATCGACGACAAGTTTCGGGGGACAGAATCTCTGTTCCGGCACGCCGCCGGGACGGGGAATTGCCCCCGGAGTCATCTCCATCGACACCACCGCCATCTTCATCGCCGCTGCTGACTCCCATGATGAGGAGGGAGTAGTTCTCCCCCAAGGCTGAGGGCTCTACCGGTAGCTATGTGGTTCATCTCTCTCTCCCATGGTGTGATCTTTATGTGATCATGTGTATTGCTAGTATCGCTGAATACATTAATAATGTTTATGCTACTCAAGTGATTTTGTCTAGTTTCTGGAGTCATTGTGACAACACGGTATCAAGATGACAGTATGGGTACTTGTGTGACTCTATGAATAATTTAGACATTTATCATGGCTTATTCTTGGGAATTGTGGTGTTTGTTTACTCAGACTTTGAGGTGTGCTTTTGCAGCCCTACGCATAGTACTCTTGCTTCATCAAGAAGGAGAATAATCCCGAGTAGTATTTACTTGTGTTCAGTTGTGCTAATCTAGTTGAATATGTAGATGTTACTCTTTATCTATTATGCACTCTATAGGTTACTTTAATATGAACTCCGGTACTCTCCACGGTGTAAAGGTGACAGTGTGTGCACCGTGTGTGACTCCTTTATGACGTTGTGGCGGTTGTTTACTCCGGCTTGAGGTGTGCTTTTGTATCCCTACACAATGAATGGTGTTTGTTATCCAATAAGAGTGTGTTTAAGAGTAGCTTTTACTTATTCAGTTATGAGATCATTGTTGAGAGTGTCCACTAGTGAAAGTATGATCCCTAGGCCTTGTTTCTAAGCATTGAAACACCGTTTACATCAAGTTCTGCTACATGTTTGCGTGCTGCCATCTTTATTTCAGATTGCAGTTACTACTTATAATCATCCATATTACTTGTATTTCACTATCTCTTCGCCGAACTAGTGCACCTATACATCTAACAAGTGTATTAGGTGTGTTGGGGACACAAGAGACTTCTTGTATCTTAATTGCAGGGTTGCTTGAGAGGGATATCTTTGACCTCTACCTCCCTGAGTTCGATAAACCTTGGGTGATTCACTTAAGGGAAACTTGCTGCTGTTCTACAAACCTCTGCTCTTGGAGGCCCAACACTGTCTACAGGAATAGAAGCGTGCGTAGACATCAAGCTACTTTCTGGCGCCGTTGCCGGGGAGGTAAGGTAAAAGGTATTCACATCCTCTGGCTACTAAGCTATTTTCTGGTACTGTTGCTAGTGTGTGAGTGCTCGAAGGTATTTCCTTTAGATTCTGCAATTATATCTTTTTGTTTCTTGTTTTTATTTCACTAGTTAGGCTTAATGGAAAAGAACAAAAAAATTAGAGATCTTTATGAAATTTATATTGAATTAGGACATGATGCTTTTGAAGAGAAAATTAAAAAACCTATGGAGGCTTGTTTGCATAATAGTGATATAAATGTTATTAGCTTGAATTCTTTGAACACCATTATTGCTAATGCTATGGAAAAGTCTAAGCTTGGGGAAGCTGGTTGTGGTGAATATGATATTTTTAGTCCCCCGAGCTTTAAGGAGGAAATTTGCTTTGATAATACTTTGCCTCCAATATATGATGACTATAATCATTGTGATATTTTCAGTCCACCTACTATTGAGGATATAGTTTATGTTGATTATGATATGCCTCCTATATATGATGTTTACAATGATGAATATGATATTCTCAGTCCATCTACTATTGAGGATAAAATTCATTATGATTATTCTATGCCTCCAATTTATGATGATTACAATGATGGATGTGATACTTTTACTCCCACTATTATTAATGATTATGTTTATGTGGAGAGTAATGGTACTTTATGCATGTGGATCATGATAAGAATGCTCTATGTGATAGCTATATTGTTGAGTTTATTCATGATGCCGCTGAAAATTATTTTGAGAGAGGAAAGTATGGTTATAGAAATCTTCATGTTACTAAATTTCTTCTCTTTATGATGAATGTTTTGAGCTTTCTCTGGATTTACTTTTATTTGCTGGGTACTTTAAGACCTACTGGTCCTTATGAGAGAGGGAGACATGGATTCATATATCTAAATAATATTAAGTCTCCTCTCTTTTTGTTGAATTTTTTGAAGTTGTACTTGTTTCATCTTTCTATGCTAGTTGCTTTATGCTACATTAATTTATTTTGTTACAAGGCTCCCTTGCATAGAAAGTGGGTTAGACTTAAATGTGTTTGATATTTGCCTCTTGATGCTCTCTTTGGTTTTCAACTCTTATTTTCATGAGAGCATCATTAAAATCTTCTAGCCTAGCTAAAAGGCATTAAAGAAAAGCATTTATGGGAGACAACCCATTGTTTTTTATTTTCTGTTATTCTTGCTTTTCTTTTTGCTTTGAGTCAAGGTGTTTGTTACTTCTGTAGCAACTCCTTTGTATCTTTATTTTATTTCATTGTTGTGCCAAGTAAAGTCTTTTATTGAAAGTTGATGCAAGATTTGGATTTCTGCGCAGAAACAGATTTTTAGCTATCACGAATTTGAGCTTTGATCCCTGGAGAAAAATCGAAAAAATCTGTAAAAAATCACGCATCTTACTCAGATATGTACGCAACTTTCACTAAACTGGACATTTTCCATCTGAGCAACTTAAGTGCCTCGAAAAAATTCGTTTTCACAGACTGTTCTGTTTTTGACAGATTCTGCCTTTTGTTTTGCATTCGCTCTTTTACGATGTTTGAGTGGATTTCTTTGCTCCACAAAGATTCAGTGGCTGTAGCTAATGTCCAGAAGCTTTGGTAATGATTGTATCATTACAGAATATGAGAATTTTTTATTATGCACTAACCCACTAATGAGAACCGTTTCGAGTTTGGTGTGAAGGAAGTTTTCAAGGATCAAGCGAGAAGTGTGATATTATGTGATCAAGAAGAGTGAAAAGCCTAAGCTTGGGGATGCCCCCATGGTTCATCCCCAGCCATATTCAAGAAGACTCAAGCGTCTAAGCTTGGGGATGCCCAAGGCATCCCCTTCTTCATCAACAACTTATCAGGTCATCTCTAGTGAAACTATATTTTAATTCTTTCACATCTTATGTGCTTTACTTGGAGCGTCTTTGTGCTTTTATTTTTGTTTTTGTTTGAATGAATTCGGATCCTAGCAATCCTTGTGTGGGAGAGAGACACGCTCCGCTTTTTCATGTGAATACTCATGTTCTTCACTTATATTTGTTGAGTATTCTTAACTAGCTACTGCAATGATTTTTGCTCCTGTTTTTCATGCATTTCTTTGAGCTGTTAGTTCTTGTAGAGAAGTACTCTCTTGCTGCATTGTATATTATTTGGAGAGTTTATGTTTAAATAAATTGATTAGTGTTTGGTTGGAAAAAGAAAATGCTACATGTGGTAGTTGGTATTGGAAAAGACATATGCATTCTTGTAAAGTCTACTAGTACATGTACTAGTTGAGGGCTGTTTTGTCTTGTTTCGATTTGATACTTTGCAATTGTTTTGAGCTCTCAAGTAGATCATGTTTAAGCTCTTGCATCATGTAGTTAAAGCCTATTAGTGGAGAACTACCGTAGAGCTTGTTGAAACTTGGTTTGCATGTTTGCTATCTCTAAGGTCTAGATATTTTCTGGTAAAATGTTTGAGCAACAAGGAAGACAGTGTAGAGTCTTATAATACTTGCAATATGTTTTTATTTGAGTCTTGCTGTACCGGTTTATACTTGTGTTTGCTTCAAACAACCTTGCTAGCCAAAACTCTGTACTGAGAGGGAATGCTTCTCGTGCATCCAAACCTTGAGCCAAAACCTATGCCATTTGTGTCCACCATACCTACCTACTATGTGGTATTTCCTGCCATTCCAAGTAAATACTTCATGTGCTACCTTTAAACTATTCAAAACTTTATTACTCCTTATTTGTGTCAATGTTTTATAGCTCATGAGGAAGTATGTGGTGTTTTATCTTTCAATCTTGTCATTTACTTCTGACAGACTTTCACCAATGGACTAGTGGCATATACACCGCTTATCCAATAATTTGCAAAAAGAGCTGGCAACGGGGTGCCCAGCCCCAATTAATTACAACTTTCATTAATAATTCTCTTCACATGTTTTGCCCTGATTTATCAGTAAGCAACTTAATTTGCAAATAGACACTCCTCCATGGTATGTGAATGTTGGAAGGCACCCGAGGATTCGGTTAGCCATGGCTTGTGTAAGCAAAAGGTTGGGAGGAGTGTCATCCATAATGAAACTAAAATACATGTGTAAACAAAAGAGAAGAGGGATGATCTACCTTGCTGGTAGAGATAACGTCCTTCATGGGAGCCGCTCTTGAAAGTCTGGTTGACAAGGGGGTTAGAGTGCCCACTACCATTCGTTGACAACAACAAACACCTCTCAAAACTTACTTTGTGCTCTCTTTATGTTTTCAAAACTTAAAAAGCTCTAGCACATGATTTAATCCCTGCTTCCCTCTGCGAAGGGCCTATCTTTTACTTTATGTTGAGTCAGTTTACCTACTCCTTTCTATCTCAGAAGCAAACACTAGTGTCAACTTTGTGTGCATTGATTCTTACATGTTTACTTATTGCACTTGTTATATTGCTTTATGTTGACAACTATCCATGAGATATACATGTTACAAGTTGAAAGCAATTGCTGAAACTTAATCATCCTTTGTGTTGCTTCAATGCCTTTTACTTTGAATCTATTGCTTTATGAGTTACCTCTTATGCAAAACTTTTTGATGCTTGTCTTGAAAGTACTATTCATGAAAAGTTTTTGCTTATATGATTCATTGTTTACTCTTTATCTATCTGTTAGCAAACTATAGACCATTGCTTTGAGTCACTTCATTCATGACATGAGCCTTGCAATATTATTTGATCAAGATTGTGTGAAAGCATGTCTCCTCAGAAATTATTTGTTGTTATCGTTTTACCTACTCGAGGACGAGTAGAACTAAGCTTGGGGATGCTTGATACGTCTCCAACGTATCTATAATTTCTGATGTTCCATGCTTATATTATACCAATTGCTACATGTTTTATATACACTTTATATCATTTTTATGCATTTTCCGGGACTAACCTATTAACAAGATGCCGAAGTGCCAGTTCCTGTTTTCTGCTGTTTTTGGTTCCAGAAAATTACTTCTGCAAATATTCTCGGAATTGCACGAAACAAAAGGCCAAGTCCCTATTTTTCCAACACCGTCACGGAGTCCGAAGGAGAGACGAAGAGGAGCCAGGAGGCGGCCAAACCACCTGGCGGCGCGGGCCCACCTCCTGCCGCGCCGCCATATGGTGTGGCCCCCTTGGGACTCCACCGACGCCGCCCCTTCGCCTATATATTGCCTCAGACGCGAAAACCCTAAAATACCAAGCCAATTTCCACGAAGAGTTCCGCAGCGCCGCCGCCATCGACGACAAGTTTCGGGGGACAGAATCTCTGTTCCGGCACGCCGCCGGGACGGGGAATTGCCCCCGGAGTCATCTCCATCGACACCACCGCCATCTTCATCGCCGCTGCTGACTCCCATGATGAGGAGGGAGTAGTTCTCCCCCGAGGCTGAGGGCTCTACCGGTAGCTATGTGGTTCATCTCTCTCTCCCATGGTGTGATCTTTATGTGATCATGTGTATTGCTAGTATCGCTGAATACATTAATAATGTTTATGCTACTCAAGTGATTTTGTCTAGTTTCTGGAGTCATTGTGACAACACGGTATCAAGGTGACAGTGTGGGTACTTGTGTGACTCTATGAATAATTTAGACATTTATCATGGCTTATTCTTGGGAATTGTGGTGTTTGTTTACTCAGACTTTGAGGTGTGCTTTTGCAGCCCTACGCATAGTACTCTTGCTTCATCAAGAAGGAGAATAATCCCGAGTAGTATTTACTTGTGTTCAGTTGTGCTAATCTAGTTGAATATGTAGATGTTACTCTTTATCTATTATGCACTCTATAGGTTACTTTAATATGAACTCCGGTACTCTCCACGGTGTAAAGGTGACAGTGTGTGCACCGTGTGTGACTCCTTTATGACGTTGTGGCGCTTGTTTACTCCGGCTTGAGGTGTGCTTTTGTAGCCCTACACAATGAATGGTGTTTGTTATCCAACAAGAGAGTGTTTAAGAGTAGCTTTTACTTATTCAGTTATGAGATCATTGTTGAGAGTGTCCACTAGTGAAAGTATGATCCCTAGGCCTTGTTTCTAAGCATTGAAACACCGTTTACATCAAGTTCTGCTACATGTTTGCTTGCTGCCATCTTTATTTCAGATTGCAGTTACTACTTATAATCATCCATATTACTTGTATTTCACTATCTCTTCGCCGAACTAGTGCACCTATACATCTGACAAGTGTATTGGGTGTGTTGGGGACACAAGAGACTTCTTGTATCTTAATTGCAGGGTTGCTTGAGAGGGATATCTTTGACCTCTACCTCCCTGAGTTCGATAAACCTTGGGTGATTCACTTAAGGGAAACTTGCTGCTGTTCTACAAACATCTGCTCTTGGAGCCCAACACTGTCTACAGGAATAGAAGCGTGAGTAGACATCAACATGTTATATATAAATCATTGCCAATTCATCCTATGCCCTCAGGAACATATGGGAACTACTCACAACGTGCAAACATGATAATATTCAGTGGCATAAGTGGTACAACACAATCTAAAAATATAACTTCACCACCAAATAATGACAAGTACTCAATCACAAACATGAATAGTAGCACAAGACAAGTATCTAGGGTATAGCAACTCCGAAACTACGAGGGGGACGGAGTGGATCACGGAGATGATGATGGAGATGGTGCTGGTCTTGGTGATGGTGATGGTGTAGAGGCCTCCTCCCACGCCAAGGAGGAGTGATGACGATGACGATGATTTCCCCCTTTTCCGGAGCAGCAGGATCTGATCCCCCTCGGAGGGAATCAGGAGTTTCGCCGCCACCGCAGCCTCGGATGGACTGGAAAAATTAGGGCGTCTCTTTTCGGGGAGGACAAAGGCGTCGATAAAAAGCCCCAGGCGAGGAGGTGCCCGAGGCCCCACTTAGTGGGTCCCACGTGGCCAGGTACTTGGGCCGCGTGGGCCACCCCTTTTGGGCCTCGTGCCTCTCCTCTCTTCGGTCTTCTTCTCTCTGCTTTTCTCTCGACGAAAAACCAGCTGTGTATTTTCCCTTTTATTATTTGAGTCCCTGTAGCTCCTGAAACATTAAAAACAAGAAAAAGGAGGTTTTCTGCCTCCCAGAAATTAAATACCAAAAATAGGAACTTTGTATGAAAGTCCCATAAATCATCTAAAACATGTAAAAATAATGATATAACAATGCAAATAACATTCTAATATGATACTAAAAGTTGTATAAATGATGATATAAAATGCACGTGTCAACTCCCCCAAGCTTAAACCTTTACTCGTCCTCGAGTAAGTAAGGACATAGATCATTACATGCATCAATGGACTTATGGTTGATAAATAAATACGACCATTGTATCATCATCATATTCAGTTGCAATGTAAGATTAATGAACTAAAACTCATACACATGAGGGCAACATAAGTAGAAGATCTAGCAATAACCCCTTACTTTTGAAAGCAAATAACCATTGTATGTTGGACAATTGAATCATTCTATTTCCACATGCTTTTGCTCGTTATGGCAAGCATTATAATATTTTATACTTTGCTGAAATTTAAAGACAAGATAAACTCTTATTAGATAACAAGTTCAAAGAAGACAAATGAAAAGACAGATATAAAATTGTTTGCACCCTTGCTTCACAAGTAACTAGTGCAAACTTTAGTCATGGATATTTCAATCAAGTTCCTATGCTCTATACAACCTTTATCTTACACTTTCCATGGCTAACTGAATTTTCAGGTGCCTTCCTTTTCATTCACTTTCCAAGAGCATAAGTATTGAAATATCCATGATTCGTTAATTTGCTCAAAATATACTAGATTCTAACAAGAGTGTTTCATATCCTTTTCATTAACCCTTCCTAACTTTTTATCCTACAAGACTATATCTCAACCTTAAACTATTAATTTTCAAGTCATATTGACTCATTCTCTTTACTCATTTTATAATGGGGTGATTCTACAATTATCCAACATACTCAAGTTAATTAAGTTTAAGGCAAGATGTGACTGAAACTTCTAAATATGCCACGCTCATTTGCATGAGTGTTACCCATAAATCTCCAAACAAGGAATCATGGATGACACCATACTTTCATATTCATTGATAAACTACAAGATAGAGATACATGATAATGCTCCATGAGCTCACACACGCCTAAGAGATATTGATAACTAAACGATAAAAGCAAAACACACCATGACTAGATAGATATGATAAACTAGTAGAGATAAAGACTAGGTGGAACTCCCCCAAGCTTGACGTTCTGCTAGAGCCTCTTTTGCTGCGGCCTCCTCCTTCTCATATTCTTCCTCCCATTCAGCCATCTTCCATGGGAAAGGCCTTCCATCACGGAAAGATGTAGGTGGATCATTGTACCTGAGGGTGGCAGCTGCTGCAATTTTCTTGAAGCGTTCTTCATACTCGCAGTTCTGGTTCTCTACATCCCACATAAAGCATTGGATCTTCTCCATCTTCTCGATGACGTCCTTGTATCTTTCCTCTAGTTCTTCGAGCCTCCCTTGTACTCTTCAACCTTCTTCTCTAGCTCCAGGTTCATGAAGTGATGAGCATCAAGGCTGCGGTAAACCACAGTGCCATACCTGAAGGTCTTGTCTTCCAGATCTTCCAGCCTTTCCTCCACCGTACCGGTGGCCTTGGGAGCCTTCACCTCCTCCACGAGTAGCACACCCTCCTTGAAGGTCACGACCTTCGGTGGAGCCATCACGGAGTTAAGGTAGCGGTTCACAACACCTCCCTTGGGGACGCTCCCCCCTCATGGTTGGATCCGGAGCAAGACATGGCTAAACCCTGACAGACAGAAACAGCAAAGGCAAAGATCGCTCGAGAACGCTCGGTGCGAGATTACATCAACGAAAAGGGGTATATATTGACGGTTTTTAGGTCAAGACGAAGCGTCGGAGTCGAAAACGAGACGTAACGGGACTCCGAGGGGAAAAGGAGTGGGCCCACGCGGCCCAAGATTCTGGCCGCATGGGACCCCTTGTTTCCTTCCTCGGGTCTCTGCTTCGACCAGTTTTCTTGTCCCACACGTTAATTTCCATAAAAAATG